>CM055111.1:27610339-28810339 GCA_029204225.1 Diphasiastrum complanatum
TAGAGTGTTGCTAGGATGTCTCATGCATCCTTAGTAGTCTGAGCAGCTCTTATGTGACTGATTTGATTGTCTTTGATGTTGAGAGTGGTCATGGCAAAAGCCTTGCCATCTTTCAGTCTCCATTTGGTGATAGTGGCTGCATCATCTTCAGGTTTAACTTCTGTGCCATCAACGATGTCCCACAATTCCTTGACTAGTAGTATGACCTTCATTTTGAACTTCCAGAGATGGTAGTTGCTCTCATCAAGTCTGTCGATTAGAGAAGAACTAGTAGATGAATCCATTCTCGTTGAGCGAGATCGTTGGTAGAAACAACGATTTCGAGATATTGTTGGTTGTGCGTTTGTAACGTCTTGAACTGCCCGCTATGATATCATGTCGGAAATCAGTGGGAATGAGCGAAAGCTGATGAGCAAGCTTGGTGTAGGATCGGAAGTAGAATATTTCAATTGAATGATTCAAACAAATGCACAATGAAACGATATAGTAGTGGGACTAAAAATTTGCACTCTGATTAATATCAAACAGTGAGTACAATGCTTGAAGTGATAACTTCAGCTTATAGTCGTTGAGCGTGATAACGCAAGTTACAGAAACTCGAATAATCAAGAGAAGTTTTCTAACTCTAGGATTGATCCTGCAAAATATCTACAACTATCTTTTGTTGCAGTTATTACAACCGCCTCATTACAATTAATGCATGTACAAAGTGGGTGGATTGTCAACGCGATGTCGTTGGGTCGGATTTTAGACTGACAGTATCAAAATTTACAAGTATCGAAACTACACTGACTCGAAAAAATATAGAACTTTTCGAGTCGATCCAGTATCGAAGAATTCTAGAATATTCGATCATAAATTTTTCGATCCTCTGCTCAGAAATTTGAGCCTTCTGTTTTTGGTTTTTCAGGATGCTCATTATTGAATGGATTTGAAGCTGAGCATTGAATTCAAGGACGAGTTAAATGTGGCTCATCAAAATTGTCAAAAGATCAAAATTTTGAAGCAGCCATGTGTAGTCTTCACTCTCCCAAGTGTTTCCCTCGTCTGACTTGTCTTCCCTTGTTCGGATCTTTCTGAAGGAATGCAATTTTCACATCCATGTATTAGTCAACTTGGATATCATAGATTGTTGTCTATTCTTAAGGATCTATATTATTGTGGCAAAAGGTATTTGCATTATCCATCCCCTCGAAGTAAGTATATTCCTTTGTCACAATTTGCACCTTGTATTCGTCTACTCATTTCGTCTCTAATTTGTTTGCCAATCTTCTCGTTCAAGACTTTGTTGAGCCTCAAAGTAAACTACCTGGCTTGTATGCCTTTTCACTTGCACACATGACTGTCATCTTGTCATGTCTCTCAAGCAGCCTCCAATTCATGGCCAAACTTTGTGGTTGGTTATCTCCTTCCTCTTATTCCCATTCTTCAAGCTCATCTTCTTCATTTATCTCCCCTTGTGCCTTCTTCCTTAGATTGGTTGTCTTCTAGTTGTTTCTTTCCACACTCCATCAAAGACTACATCTCATAAGAAACTAACTTGTCTTCTCAATGGATTTAATGATTTGTATCCAAGGGCATCTGTTATGTACCATAACGGTACGCCCTTCAGTGACGGCCTCGCAAGGGGCATGATGCAAGACTAGAGTTTTCGACATGTTTGGGTGCCACGTGTCACCATCCTAGGTGGTCATGTGTCACTGGCAGGACCGTGCTTGATGGGACCCACTCTGCTATGCCTATATAGTGGTGGGGTTTCTCTCTTTCCATTCACTCAGTCTACCCGAGAGTTGGGATGGAGAGCACGTGGATGAGCCAAGATGTATCTCCAGGCCAGGAGATGTGTGCTAGGGAGAACCAAGTGCGATGGCTGGTGGTATGGGATGCTAGTTATCGTAGGAGGCTTGACCGGGCATGATTATGTCGTTAGCTCCAGTGCATGGGGGTGGGTCGGTTGTGACCCTACGGATGGGCGGTTACAGTGCGTCGTCACTGGTATGGGGTGTGCGGAACCTTCAAGGGAGTCGATGATCCTAGGGAGTTGTAACAATTGGTATCAGAGCATAAAAGGACTAAAACCAGTGGCAGAATGCTTCATACTATTGTATGTAAACTCAACCATTGGGAAATACTTTTTTAAATCTGATTGTCGCCTGAAAACATATGCACGAAGCATATCTTCCATCGACTAGTTGACACGTTCGGTCTGACCATCGGTTTTTGGGTGATCTGTAGATGATAGACTTAAAGTAGTTTCCAGTCTTTCAAAGGCTGCCTACAAGAACTTGCCAGTGAACTTGGAATCACGATCACTAACAATATCGTTCGGCAAACCATACAACCTGAACAACTTTTCAACGAAGAGTTGAGCAAGTTCAAAAGCTTTGACAGTAGTTTTTGTTGGAATAAATTGTGCCATTTTGGTTAGCCTGTCAACTACTAACCAAATGGCATCGTGACCCTTCCCAGACTTGAAAAGTCCGACCACAAAATCCATAGAAATACTTTCCCATTTCTTGTTGGGAATTTCCACGAATGTAACAGACCAGCTGCTTTGAGTCTTTCCGCTTTATTTACTTGGCACTGTTCACACCTTTGAACATGCCTCGACATGACCTTTCATTTTTGGCCAATAAAAATCTCTCTTAACAAGGTCAAGTGTCCTTTGTATACCAGGGTGTCCCGCGCTGGGGCTATCGTGGCACTCGTGCAAGATTTGGGTCCTTATGTACGCGATATTTGGCACACAAAATTTTCCTCTACGGAAAAGCAAACCATTTCAAATGGAATAATCATCAAGTATCTTCTCTTCGCAAGATTTCTTGGAATTCTACTTTCCAAGTTTATTCCTCGCTGTCGAGTTTCCTGCGAGGATTTCTTGCCAAATATGACCAAAAAACTCATCGGTCCGACAAAGATCTCGTAAAGAAAGATACAACTCGGATTGGAACTCAACAAAGCATGACTGATTAACTTTTCCAATCCGGCTCAAAGCATCAACGACACAATTCGATGTACCTCGACGGTACTTAATGTCGAATTCGAACTCTTGAATGTTTCGACCAACGGGCCTTATGACCCCTAAGGTTCGAGGGATCACAGATATACTTAAGGGACTCATGATCTGTCATAGCCACAAATTTAGATCCGACAAATAATGTCTCCAGATCTTTAACGCATGGATGACAACAAAAAGTTCCTTCTCATAAGTAGAATACCTACTTGAGTTGGTCTCAACTTCTTACTCTCGAAAGCCAAAGGTCTACCATCTTGGTAAAGACTGCACCCACTGCATAGTCACTAGCATCGTTTCACACAGGAAAGATCTGCTAGGGTTCCACTATGTGTAAGATAGGGGCTGTAGACACCTAACATCTTCAATGCTTCAAAGCTTTGATTTAAGTTCATCGGTCCAGACAACATGGTGGACCTGATTTTTGAACGCCTTCTGGCCTTCTTCATATTACGCTTTTTAGTTTTTTCTTTTGGCTTTCTTCACTCCTTTACAAAGATTCGTTAAAGGCAATGCAATTAAGGCATAGTCTTTAATGAATTTATGGAAAAACCCTGTGAAGCCCAGAAAATATTTTACCTTCCCTAATGATTTTCAGGAAAGGCCAATCACGAACTTTCTGAACCTTATCGTAGTCAATTTCAAGACCTCAATCGGAAACGATATGTCCTAAATACTGAGTCTTGTTTGAAAAAACTCACATTTAGACTCCTTAGCATAAAGCTTGGTCTGTCTTAGATTATCTAAGACTGTACACAAATGCGCTTCGTGCTCCTCAAGAGTCTTGTTGTAAATTAGTATGTCATCTAAAAATACCACGAGAAACTTCTCCAAATATGGACGAAGAATATCGTTCATCATCTGTTGGAAGGTTGTCATGGCATTAGTTAGACCAAAGGGTAAAATTAAAATTCGTAATGGCATACCTATTACGAAAACCAATTTTGGAAACATCCCCCTCGTGTATTTTAATTTGATGGTACCCCGACCTAAGGTTTAATTTGGTGAAATACTTAGCACCATTCAATCGGTCCATTAAGTCGTCCATTCGAGGTAAGGGATAACGGTTCTTAATTGTCATTTTATTGAGCTTTTTGTAATCGACCAGAAAGACCGAATACCACCGTCTTTCTTGCCGGTTAACAAAACAGGAGCTCCCCAAAGGGATTTACTAGGCCGAATATGGCCTTTACGTAACAACTTCTTTGACTAGCAACTTCATCTTCTTCCTTCGGGCTCATCTGTAGGAAAAGCGATACAGATTAGCTGTCGGAAAGAAGATCTATGTGATAGTCTACTTCCCGTGAGGGGGGAAGACCCTCATTCAAAATACATTGATTCGCTTCATAAGCAGTTACAAAAGGTAGATCGGGCTCATCGCCTTTAAGACAAACCAACGAGTCATTATGCAAGAAAGAAATACTATGTGATACATAATCTTTCTTTAAGGACTCATTCTTAGCACTAAACCACTCTTTACCTAGGATTAAATCCACCTTATCTAGATTCATGACATGAAAAGATAAACTATCTACATAGTCTTGAATCTTTAACGCAACGTGGGATCTGTCTTTGACTTCGGGCTTTGGCTGTTCTTTGCGGGTTACACTGTGCGAATCTGAGCGAAATGCACGCATCCTCTGAGGACTGTGGCTGATTACGGCGTACCTCCAACTAATATTCCTTGGGCAAGCCCAAAATGAAATACAGCTTAAGGAGTACCCCGTCTATGCGGTTAAAAAACCGCGAAGCAGCCTCTTGGAAGTCTTGCAAGTAGACGTCCAAGGGCTTCGTCCTCATTTGCAACGTGGCAAATTGACGATAGTATTCAAAATCGTCCAAGACACGCATAAAAGCAGCCTTAAAGGCTACCTAGAAGTCATCCCAAGTGGTTGGGACCGTAGCTCGGTCTTTAAGATCCTGCTACCACGAATACGCCTTACCACGTAAAAACATGATGGTCGTCGAAATACGCGAGCTATCTGGTAGATCGTGCATGGAAAAATGCGACGTCCATCAATCTAACCAGGCCAACATCACATCTTGGTGTCTGTTCTTTTTCTCTCCGGTAAAAAATTCTGGAGTAAACATCGGTTAAGGAGAGCTTGACGAGACTGGAACATAGCCCGAATTTCGGCCTCCGCCTGTTCATGTTTTGAGCGCATGTCCACAATTTGTTGCTGTGACAAATTAATGGCACACGTCATATTCTCCATATCAGTCCAGACGAGACTTGGAGCTCTTGTCTCATCCATAGGAGTGTCCATGGAGAAAGGGATAGCTAGCAAAAAACTTGAGGAAAAACGGAGAGGTATGGTGTAAAAACCGTAAAAAGACAATAACTAGAGCACAAGGCCTCAAGAACAAACAAACTTGAGAGCAACAAACTCTACAACAACTTGGGAGAATGAGGGAAAGGAAGTGAACGTACCTCCTTAACCCTTTCCCCTAAGCTCTTCTCCTCTCTCATGCAAAAAGGACAGGTGGGGCCCAAGAAAGACCCCATTTGTCCCTTCTAGACTTTTCTAGCCATGTGGTGCCACCCAAAGGTGCCACATGGCCCATGGAACTCAAAAGGATTATGAAACTTGACTAAGGCCCTTTCTCTCAGCTCCCACACCAACAAACTGCAGCTCCTCTCCTACCTTGGGAGAGCTGCAGGTATAGAGGAGGAGGAAGGAGAAAGTATGGGCTAACAAGGACAGGCAACCAGGATTCAATTAATTTTACTTTCTTTTAAGATTTAGTAATCTTCAAGTTGAAAGTTTAAATTATTAAGCCTTAAGCTTTGAAACTTAGCAAATGGTTTTCTTAGCTTTGAAATGGACAGGGCCATGGGGAAATACATGAAATGTTGCAGGTGGCTCGGAAAAGCACTGAATCGGCTCAAGATCGAGCCCAATTTTATGCTAACCGAAGTCGCGCTCCTCGAGAATGTGAGATTGGTGATTGGGTGTATCTTAGAATCCCAAAAGACTCTAAGACACTTCAAACAGGGAAATGTCCGAAGTTATCTCCACGTTTTAGCGGACCTTTGAAAGTTCTTACCAAGATTGGTAGGGCTGCTTATAGACTAGAACTCCCTGTTGGAACTAAGGTTCATCCTGTATTCCATGTTAGTCATTTAAAGGAATGACTTGGTGGGAAAGATGACCTGATTCCCACAGATGATCTAATTCTATTGGAGGATTTGACTGCTTTTGTACCCCATGAACCGGAAAGGATCATGGATACTCGACGACATCAGCTGAGAAATCGTTTGATTTTTTAACATCTGATTCGTTGGAAAGGTTAGTCAGATGATGAGGACACCTGGGAGAAGGAGGAGGATTCAAGACTTAGATTCCCTGGTTTCTTCCCATAGAAGGAAGTTTTTATGGGGGGGGGGAATTGTATGTACCATAACGGTACGCCCTTCAGTGACGGCCTCGCAAGGGGCATGATGCAGGACTGGAGTTTTCGACATGTTTGAGTGCCAAGCGTCATCATCCTAGGTGGTCATGTGTCACCGGCGAAACCGTGCTTGATGGGACCCACTTTGCTATGCCTATATAGTGGTGGGGTTTCTCTCTTTCCATTCACTCAGTCTACCCGAGAGTTGGTGGATGGAGAGCACGTGCATGAGCGAAGATGTATCTCCAGGACAGGAGATGTGTGCTAGGGAGAGCCGAGTGCGATGGCTGGTGGTATGGGACGCCAGTTATCGTAGGAGGCTTGACCGGGCATGATTATGTCGATAGCTCCAGTGCATGGGTTGGGTCGGTTGTGACCCTATGGATGGGCGGTTACGGTGCGTCGTCACTAGTATGGGGTGTGCGGAACCTTCAAGCCAGTCGATGATCCTAGGGAGTTGTAACAGCATCACATAGCCAATGAAAAGGAAGTCACACGTTGTTTGGATCAACCTTGCTCCTCCTCTTATCAAGTATGTGTGCATACACCATGCTTCCGAAGAACCCCATGTGGCTTTGGGTTTCCTTCCTACCCACTTCTCCTCAAGATTATTGTCCTTCAATAATTTATTGGGTGATCAATTCATGTTGTATATGACTGACTATCCTTGCTACCTCTTGCCATAGGTGTATTAGTAAATCCTTGCCATAGAGCATTCAGTTTATCATCTCCATTATCATAAGGTTCTTTCAATCAACAAGCCCGTTCTATTGTTGTAGATTGTAAGCCATGGTAAATTCTTGGTGTATCCTTCATAAATGCATTAGGACAAAAATTATTTGCTCTTGTACTCATTTGTCTAAACATAATCTCTTCAACTTTTTGTCCACTTTTCCTTCCATGTTTTGATCACTTCAAACTCTTCAAATTTTGTACTCGTTTGCTTGTGCAGATTAGCCTAGATCCTTCTTCAAAAATCATCAATGTATGATATGAATTATTTTGAGCCCCTTATGTAGAGAATTTCCATGGGATCACAAATGAATTGTCAGTTGTTCCAATTACAATTCTAATTACAACCCTTCTCTCCTTTTAAAGGTTTTCTTGGTTTTACTTTTATGACATACATCCTTGGCAAACATATCCATCATGGCTTCCATTGCAATCTAGCAATTCCATTGCCCCATGTCTTCCACAATACATCCAATGATTCTCATTTCAAATGTTCTAGCCTATAGTGCCACAGTGTGTCCTTGAATCTGTAGGTAGCTGCATATGTCTAATATTGCCATGCCATTATCCCTTATAGTTGATAGAGTTCCCCACTTCACGATCCTACCGCAAGAAGCACTTCCCTCTTCAAGATCTTGCGTTCCCCTAATTGGCATCTTCGATGACTGATCCAGTGGCAGCCATCTGCTCTATAAGATTTTTGAATCTATCAAGATGGGTCGAATTTCTTCCTCAAATGGAGTTTAGAGATAACATCTCTGATGTCATAGAGAGTAGCTAGGATGTCCCAAGCATAGTTGCACTACATTTCGAAACGCGTTCATAAACGTGTTTCTGAAAAAAAAAATGATTATTTTTTTTTCTGTGGGCAATATGGGTATCAAATTAAAGCATTTATTAAGGGCAGTTCATTTATGTAGGTTGCCGAATGTTTCGGGTACAATGTGGTCCAGCTTGGGGGCAACAATGCATGTTGGGTTCTATCAAGGTTAAAAGTTCTCTATGGAAATGTGTTCCATTTCCTGTCAAATCACTACATCGATAATGAGCAGTTACTATGCCAAGACCACCCTCCCCCCATCTATCCTCCTGCGTTTCTGAAAAAGAAAAAATTCTACTTTTCTATCCCAGAAACGCTCAGAAACGCATTTATAGAAATGCGTTTGCTCATAAACGCGTTTCTGTGCAACTATGGTCCCAAGCATCTCTAGCAGTCTGGCTGATCTGAGAGTCATTGATATTGAGAGTGATCATGGCACATTAATCATTCTGCTGACAGATACCAGATTCTTGGCAGGTTGTGGGACATACAATGCATCTTGTACGATTACCTTTCCTGCTCTTAGTGATCGACTCCAACCCCAACAGCCTTAATAGTGCCATCTTCCCCAATTGTTAGACTCCTTTTATGGTGCAAGGCCTCATAAGAAGATGGGATTTGTTAGATGTCATGTGAGAGTAGCTGCAAAGTAAGTATCATCTTGGATCTGATGAGGAAGCAGTCACTCCCTTTTCTATTTGCATTTCCTTGTACTTCATCTCACCTTCTGCTCTCCTATTCCAAGATACTTGCCATTCTCGTGTAAGTTGTCATCACGGCATCTCAAACCCAATCCTTCAATTCAATCATTCCATCAGCACTACCACTTCATCCTTTTCTTCCACTTCCATCATGCAAATGTGTGCAAACCTCTTTTTCCAAGCATCCTTCATCTTCTTTGGGCAATCCCTTGCATATTCTCTTACATTGTTGCAGTAGTAGCAAGTTGCACTCCTTTCTTTGAAACTTCCCTCTGATATTGAAGCTTCCTTGCTCCATGTGAACTTTCCCCTTGTTGCATGCTTGTTGATGGTCCATAATGCATCCATCAACTACTGACATCCTTGTCATTCTTGTTATCATGTTGCTCTCTTGGAACGAATTCCATTCTCCTCATTCCTGCAACCAGTGCATGTTCTTCCTATGTAGACATGCACTCTCTCCTTCCTTCTTTGAGCAGGTGTTGAGTAATGTGCTGTTTTACATCCAGGTCTTCTTCCAGTTTCCCTTCCATGGTCATGGTAAATGGATTGTAGGAAGGTGGCAAACTTCCGAGGATGGCAAATGTCAGGTGAGTTTTTTCAGCACCTACTCCAGCAGCCTCAAGTTGTTTGGCTATGCTCTTCATCTTTTCTATGTGTTCATTGAGTCTCCTTCCAACATATCAATGTTCACTAGTTGTCTTTGCAGAAGCACAATGCTCAGCACATTCTTGGCTTCATAATTTTATTGAAGTGTATCCCATGATTCTTTTTTGTGCTAGCGGATCACACCTACACTGCTGGCATTTTGCCCATAGTCAGGCAGGTTGTTACCAAAGGCCTTTCATTCTCTTTCTTGAATGTTTACAGTGCTCTAATCTTCTTGATGTGCATCAATCCACATCTTGCCCCTTTTCTCTTCCCTCAACGATCCTCCACAGCATGTTTTCCTCCAAGATCATGTGCATCTTCCATCTCCACATTGACTAGAACAATCCTTCAAAGCACTCCACAATTCTTTGGTTGTCAGCATTCACATTGTCAAAAGCCATAGTGATGTACCTTGTCTTTCTTGGCAGCAGATGGAATGTTGGGCAGGGACAAGAGTTCAGTCTGTAATCACTAAAAAGGGGGAACCTTTCTGCACGTTGAGCAAGATGTGGGCCCGTAATCTTTGCGGCCTTAAAGGTAAAGCAACCCCTCATTAGTCCTCGACACAATCTTGCAAGCTAATCACAGTGGAAAACGAAATCAGATCACATACAAATGTAAGAGAGCTTATTGATTGATTTCTTTACGAACTACATATTTAGCTTAAGGCTACTGCCCCAGATTGGCTCATTGACGATCAGACTACATTTCAAGAAAATTTGAAATGTCGTGCTGGCCATTATAACTAGGTTGTCAGTCCACTGAGCATTGAAATGCTTAGTTGGGCCCAATGATCTCACAGCAAGCACCAGGTTTGACATTGAGTAATCTGATCCAATGACTACACACTTCTTACACCCAAGTTCCAACTTTAAGTAATATCCAAAGTGATTTTAAGTAACTAATCTCTAGTGCACTAAAATGGGGGGGGGCCTTAACAAATGCCTTTAAAGTGTGAACTTTTCATAGTCTAGGTTCACGTGTTCATTGCCTCTGCTAAACTTGATGTTGTGCCAAACTCAAAAGGACCCAAAAAGGTTAGATCTGCCAAGTCTAGCACCAGGCTCATCCAGCAACCCAAACAAAGACAATCTGCAATCCTAAGCTTTTAGGCATCTGACAATAGCAGAATTGGCTTAACATTGAAGATACCCAGGGGAAAACTCAATGAAAACTTTGTACTTTGATATTGAGATGTTTTCAACAAAATATCTGGACACGTAATTTTCTTGCCCAGGTGAACGGTAGCAAACTGAAACAGGTCTAAACAGCAAAATTGTTTGTTGTGGACATCACAAATGTGCTCCTGACATATAAAACATAACAATTTCCATACAAGGTGGCAACTTTAGATCATGATGAAAAAAGGCACAAGGACCCGGGGAATGTATTTCAGACGTTCATTCCAGCTGGATGTACATCTGCATCCTTCTATTCAAAAGATCGAGAAATTGTTTGACTCTATCCTTCAGGTCATAGCATACAACCAGTTACACAAAAGATGCAGTAGAAAACTGCCCAAAAATTTCCCACTTGAACCGAATCGCTGAGACAAAAACTGTCGTTGTCATCCTGAAACTTGCTTTCAGCTAACAAGGTCCACATATCATATATAAGCATTGATGGGAAGCTGATGGACATGGAGAACTACAAACAAATTCTATAAGCAAGAAGCACTGAAAACATCTCACAATAAACATACCAAAAACTGCTACTGATTATCTTCATTTTCTTCCTCTGATTTGCCGCCTGTGATGGCTTCAGATTTCACAGATGTATCACCCGACCCTCCCAATTCCACCAACTTCAGAGTTGAAACTTCTTCAGATTGAAAATCATTTGTCTTGTCCCTGACCTCCTGCCAACCCAACTGTCTAGCCCTATATTCCCAAAGTTTGGTTTTCTGTGCTTCTAATGTTAGCAGTGCCTCAGCTTTTTCTCTGGCTTCTTCACTAGTTTCCATGCCTACATTACACTTCTCTGCTTCCTTCTGGTACTGTGACGTCAGCTTCTTTACTTCAAGATAAGCATTGTCAGAACTTAGCTGTCTTTCCTCGTTGGTGGCTTCTTGAAGTTTCAGCTCTTCATGAATTTCTTGCAATTTGATACGATCAACGTCTTGCAGCGCAGCATCAACTTTGGTACATTCTATGCACATGTAAGTAATAAAAAATTAATCAATAACCTCTTATTTTGACCAAGTTATAGGCTCGATCTATGGATATTGTATCAATGAAGCATAAATGACTGTAATAAAGACAATTATCATGAACAATGGAGAGGACTTGAGATAATCAATGGCTAAAGCCCTACAATCAATGGCAAAGGGCTCTCCCATGAAGACTCACAGGCTCACATGCTAGATGGTTCTCTAGTTTTTGATGGTCAGGTTGTATCCTCTCTAGCTTTACTTTCTACATCTCTTGATTGACAATGTCGAGTAAGGAATACCGTATACTCAAGTTTTGCTAAATTGTGGGTATTTATAGCTTTAATTTGTTTGTATGCAGTAATACTGTCATTTCCTTTTCCAGACACTGGGAATCTTCTACCGTATGATGTTGGGTAGTTTTTGTTGCTTGTAAGTGCATTTAGAAGGTAAGCTAATATCTAGAGTAGTATCACCACGAGTAGTGGTTGATATAGTCAGACTTGAAATTGATATTACATTGAATGCCGTAAGTTATCAATGGATTGTCACTACTAGTCAAAAGCAATTAGTGATAATTGAAGGCCCTTAGGACTGTGACGAGACCATTGGATAATGCATTTGACAATGTATATCAAGTTCAGTTGGATATTGTTAATAATGGATAAGAAGGTTGAACTGGAATTGACGAATTCCCAAAAGCCAACCACATACTCAATTAGCTGGAATTGACGAATTCCCAAAAGCCAACCACATACTCAATTAGCTGGAATTATGGAATTTCCAAATAGCTAACAGAGTGGAAATTGTTGAGCTAGGATCTAGATTGATTCTGAAATTGTTTTTTGTTTTAAACACATTTAAACTGGAAGCTATTTTGACTCATTGGTAAGGTGATTCTTGGAGGGAGAGTTTGTGATATGGGACGCAAATGATTCCAATAAGAAGTATTGGTACGCAGTGAGTCAATTATGACACGGTAGGCCAGATATTTTATAATTAACTTATAAAGTCATATGATTAGGGTGTTTTGGGTGAATATTTGAGGTATGATCCGAATCCCCTAGTGGTATCTCAAAATTGTAAAACTGAAAACCCTTATAATTAACTATTCTATTTATTTAAGCATTCACTTTTGGGGATTTCTTGCACAACATATAGCTGGCGATATGATTTGAGACTCCTATGTAAACTATATGGGCAGTACAATTTTATGAAATTCAATTCTACGTTGTGAAATTAAGACAACCTTAAACAGCCAACAATGGTTCAGAATTTCAGATATTTGGTATTTTGTTCTCTCTTAAATCTATTGTTGATAGAAAACTGACAATGATTTACAACAATTTTATTGTGTCATAATGAGGTCACAAAGACAGTTATGTTATTAGAAGTGCCTCTCTCTCCCTCCCTCTCTCTCTCTCTCTCTCTCTCTCTCTCTCTCTCTCTCTCTCTCTCTCTCTCCATGTAGAATGTGATAATTACCATACCAAAGCAAACCATGCTCCAAAAAACCATATCAAAACACAAACCAGCCAGACACAATGTAAAAACGTGACAATATATAATGTCTGGCTCAAGGACATAAAAAAGTACAGTGATGTTTGATAAACAATGTCTCATAAACACTGACAACACTCATCCTCTAACTTAAAGTCCGAGTCATCGGAGTCTGTGGAATTGCCAAACAAGGAGTCGCATCTCCCTCTCCCTCTTGCCCCCTCCTGGCTGGCTTGAACTGCTCCCTCTAGGTCACCCTCTCAACTGTGATCTCGTACCCTGGGAAGTCCCTATAAGCTCAGGGTCGACCTAACCCTCAACTGCCTATGATACTCCAGTCCACTCTACAAACAATGCCCCCAAACCATTGCCCCCCCCTAGAACGTCTATGTCGCCCTCTACGCCTAGCTGCAGGAATGGCTCGCTCCTCCTATGTCTCAAGTGTTGTATGCCCCCCCCCCCCCCCCCCCCCCCCCTCACGCTCACCCTCATTGTCTCCCTCCTCCCCTCTCTCTTGATGTCGCGCTGCTCTCCTGTGGTGTCATGCAAACCGTGCCTCTGCATCTGCCTGCCTGTGCAACTCACAATAGATCTCATCCTCGAGCTCCTCCTCCGTAGGTGGTACCCAAGAAGCAACTGTCATCTATACCATACAGGTGTCAGGGTTCACCTACAAAAACAAACAGGCATGGTTAACAAACTTATCCATTTGTCAAATAAGTATCCTTGAAACGCAAGTACATCAAGCAATACCAAGTAAGTCACTAAGTAACTCACCTCGATCAAGCGGTCACCCTGTGTGGGTGTGCGTGTGCGTCTCAGCATTCGTCCGTTGGTGTTCACGAACACCAACCGCCTGCACTGCTCAATGGAATATGTTTCTCCTCATTGTTTTGGAGAGGAACTCCACTGCCTCGTCGTTAACACCGTGTTGATCACACACTGAACAATGCTCCAAGATGGCTACAATCCACCATCACCATCTCTCTCTCTCTCTCACTTCCAAGAAAGCAAATTTTTTTATGTGGGCCGCGAGCTGCCTGTTTGTGGCCCACGTAAGTACCTATGCACTAGGTACTTCTAGAAGTCTGAGTTTTTTTTGACTAGGGTGTAGTTGATGAAATTATGGGTCGCCCCATCATCAAAAAAAACTCTAACTGACTAGTTACCAACTTTCCCATGCATACGTACTAGGTCATGTGGCCCAAAGCTGAAGGGTCTCGATAGCATTGCAGAAGTTAGTTGGCAACAGTGTTCATGGTCTTCATGAAACACTTTGATCTCGGAAGCTGCCGAGTCACTTGGAAAACTTACTGTCTAAACAAGATGAACTTGTTTTTTATCTTTCTTATCTTTTTTAGTGAATGGCCCCTTGGGACACTGTCTGACTGTGTGTCCCTTGCCCATACACACAAAGCACAAACGTTCTTGTTTGGCTTTCTCAAAATCTTCTAGTTTTAAGGGTTGTATGAGCGATGGGCGTTTCTGAGGAGCTTCACTTTTAACTTTATCTTCTTTCTTTCTTTTTAAAAATTTCTTTTTAAATTGAAAGTCTTTCTGAGGAGGCTGCTCAGAAAGAGGTTGTTGCCTCGCCCTGTTCTTACCCACTAAACCATCATAGATTTGAGCATATCTGAGAGCTTGCTCTAGGGTAGTAGGTGAGTTTCTCTAGACCTCTACTTTATATTCATCTTTAAGGCCACGGACAAATCCTCTGACTTTCTGATAGTCATCCATATTTTTTTATCTTTAAAATTGCTTCTCGATACTGCGAGATATACTGGATTAAAGATTTGTCCATTATTGTTTTCTCCCAGGCTTCCCAGGCTATATCAAGTTCATTTTCTGGTAGAAACTCTCTTAGGAACGCTTCTTCAAAAGTTTTCCATGACCGTATTTTTTATCTTTAAAATTGCTTCTCGATACTGCGAGATATACTGGATTAAAGATTTGTCCATTATTGTTTTCTCCCAGGCTCTATCAAGTTCATTTTCTGGTAGAAACTCTCTTAGGAACGATGTGAGTTGAACCGTGATCAAGGAGGATGTTCACAGCTTGGCTGCTTATGAAACCATTCATGCGAATGAGACCGTGAGGTCCAAAAACAACTGTATTATCATAGAGCAATTATCACAAATTGCTTCTTCCAAAAAGGATACATCAACACGAGAAATGGTAAAATTACCTAGTGCCTTGAAAGAACGGTCATCCTTCTTGCACTTCCTTGGGCAATCTTTGGAGAAGTGCCCCTTCTTCAAAAACCACAACTAGTCGCTCTTAGTCTTATCAAAATCGACACCTTCAAACTTAGGGTGTTTCTTCTTCTTTCCTGATTGGAAGCCAGTGTTAAAGGTCTTTTCCTTGCCTTTTTTTGAAAAAAGTGCTCAAAGATGGCATTTGCAAAGTTGCAAACCGACAATAGTATTCGATTTCCTACAAGACCGACAAACATGCGGTCTTAAAACAAAAATACAATCTTGAAAGCCACCTGAAAATCATCCCAAGTCATCAATACATTGGTGTAGTCCTTGACATCTTGCATACACCTTCCCATGCAAGAACATGATAGCAGTTGCGATCCTAGAATTGTCGGGTAGATCATGCACGGAAAAATGTGAGTTCCACCAATCTAGCCATGCCAATATGACACCCCCAAATCGAGGAAGATGGAGCTTGGGTTCCTTCCATAGGTGAAACCATGCTTGTGAGAGAGAGGTGTAGCTAAAAACTGGAAGAAAAATAGAGATTGTAGGTGCAAAAATGGGCTCAAACGATTGTATAAAGCAAAAGAGGCCTTAAGAAACATAAACTTGAAGAAGAGACTTACCAAATGAGAAAGAGAATGAGCTAGGTCCATGAGTATAACCCCTCATCCTCCCTCAAGCCCCTCAAACTCCATATCATGCAAAAAGGACAGGTGGGGGCATTGTGGGTGCCCACCTGTACCTCCTGCCACCATGGGGCCCAAGTGGTGGCCTATAAGGTCACCATGTGTCCCCTAGAAACCAAATACTTCATTTAACTAGGTTAAGCCCCACCGTTCTACCATCCGTACCTTCTCCCGAAAAGATGCACTCGCTCTTGCACCCTACAAGTATACAGGGAGAGGAGAGGAGGTGGTACGACTTTATGACAACAGAACACCAAGTTTTGTTTTGCTTATTGTAGGCTACCAAGTCTTGAAAACCCCTTGGCATCAAGCTTGGACTTATAAGATGGTATAGAGATTAAGAAAGGGGGTGGCGCGCTTGGTACTAGTGCGCAGGCACATCCACCCCCAAAAAAAAATTTGAAGTCGAGCAGCCATGCTTTAGGTCGGATATAGGTACCCATGCAAGTACAAGATGTACCTACACGGTTTCATGGTTGGAGTCGGCACGAGCAGGCCCGGGACCTAGCTGTATCCCCTTCTATTTTCTTTTCTTAAGGTGGAATGGGGGCCTCAAAAGAAAAAAATTAGAAAGTTTTTGGTCCCCCCCTCAAGTCAAGATTGATACCTCAAAAGAAAAACATATATTGGAAAACCAGTTTTAGAAATTGAAAAACCAGTTTCACAGCAGTAGAAAAATTCCACAAACAAGCTAATTGTTTAATAAAGCTAGCTTACTGCTTTACAAAAACCAGATTTGTGAAAAACACAGATGTACTACGTCATAGAACCAGCTACATAATACATCTAATAACTAGATTTATGCAGCTAGCACTATGGTGCAGAAAACTAGAATTTCAAAAGCCTGTCGCGAAACGGTTTCGTTTCGTTATCGCGAACGATTTTGTTTCTTTTAAATTTTCTTTAGTGCGGAAAGCTACGAAAATAGAGCAATCAAATTATCAATATAATTTTTAGAGCGAGATGGTCAGTGTCTCACTCGTTGGCGGCCTGACACTCTGCTCTTTCGCTGTGTTCTGCTCATTGGCAGACTTTCATGCACAGCTCTTTTTTCTAGTATTTTTCTTTTTCTGCTCTACCCTCTATGTCTCATTGTATCTCTCTGTATCTTACAGTAGATATTTTGATCCAGAAGAATAGTTTATATCTCCACTGTGTGGAGTTTACAAGATAGCTAAACAGAGAATTACAAGAGTAGTTAATGCTAATCAACTAATCGGTTACTCTTCGTTGTTACTACCCGTTTTAGCTGGGCGTGAAGTTTGAGGCTCCAAGCCCGTTGAGCTGCCAGCTGGCAGTGCAAAAGATTCCCTTTCGTTTTTTTTCGTTTTTCGTCGCTTTGTGGTTTTTGCGGTCCTGGAGGCGTATTCGTTAACTTTCGCGAATCGATCGTCCTTCGAGTCGCGGAAAAGTTGCAGGAGTTCACCATTTCTTACACTCCCTCTTGAACCTTGCAACTTTGCACGTTCAATCCAATTGCCTTTCTTTGCTTGGCGAAGATTGGCTTGTCGAGCGGCTTTGTAAGTAGATCTGCAATCATGTCTTCTGATTTTATGTACTAGACCTGGAGCTCTCCTTTCGAAATTAAATCTCGAATGTGATGGTACTTCAGAGGTATGTGTTTTGTCTTTGAATGGAAGACAAGATCCTGGGACAGATAAATGGCACTTTGAGAGTCCATCATCATCGTGCATGGTCCTTGTGGTATCCCGATTGCCTCCAGCATCATCTCTAGCCACATTACCTCGTTCGCTACCTTTGAAGCTGCAACGTAGTCAGCTTCGCAAGAGGATTGAGCTACCAAGGTTTGCTTTTTGCATATCCAGCTGATTGTAGCTCCGCACGCTATGGTACATCCTCCAGTTATGGACTTGCTGTCATCTTTGCAGCTCACCCAACTTGCATCACTGTAGTGGTGCAACTCGAATCCTTTTCCTTCGTTTTCAGCTCTGTAGGTTAATCCCATATTCTGGGTACCCTTCAAATACAATAGGATTCGTTTTGCCATTTGCCGATGTGCCATGCCAGGATTGGAAGAGAATTGGCTTAAGGCGTAAACTGAGAAAGCTAGATCGGGTCTGGTACAAATTGTGAGGTACATCAGACTACCGATTAGGTTTTGGTAGGGTATACCTGCCATGTTCTGTTCTTCCTCTTCCGTTTTTGGGCAATCCTGCTTCGTCAGCTTGGCTCCAGCTATCATTGGTGTGGCCTTTTCTTTGCAGTCCATCATGTGATACTGATTGAGCACCTTTCTGGCATATTCAAACTGACTCAAGTGCATTTCGCCCTTTGTTCGATCTCTTCTGATCTCCAGCCCGAGGCATTTCGTTGCTTCTCCTAGATATGTGATTTCATAACTTTCAGAAATCTGACTCTTCGTGTTTTTGATCAGCATCAAGGAATTTCCTATCATCAGGGAATCATCCACGAAAATAGTCAGTATCACAAAATCTTTTCCTGCTCTTTTTATGTAGACATTACAGTCCGGTTGTGTAGGATTGAAGTCTACAGACTTCAGAAGACTATCAAGCTTCTTATACCAAGCTCGTGATGCCTGTTTCAGACCATAGATGCATCTCTGCAACCGATAGACATATTGTCGATTGTCGGGGTCTTCAAATCCTTCAAGCTGCTTCATGAAGATTTCCTCCTCTACATCTCCGTGGAGAAAGGCTGTTTTCACATCAATCTGGTGAATTTTCAGATTGTGTTGTGTGGCGTATGCAAGGAGTAGTCGTATGCTTGTCATCTTGGCCATCGGCGAATATGTGTCGAAATAATCAACACCATATCTCTGTGTGTAGCCCTTCGCGACAAGCCTTGCCTTGTAGCGGCCAACAAAGCCATCTGATTTCATCTTCTTGTACACCCACTTGCAGTCGACTATTTTTCTGTTTTCTGGCAGTGTGTTCTAGTGTCCATGCCTCGTTTCGCCTCATCGACTCGATCTCCTCTGACATTGTCTGCTTCCAGAATTCTCCCTCTGGACTCTAGACAGTTTCTTGATATGTTGTTGGCTCTTCAGTGAAGCTGCAATACTCAGATTGCGTGTCTTCGCTCCACTGAAGATTGTCAGAGTGAGTAACGGTCTGGAGGTCTTCTTTGTCTTGTTGACCTTCTAGGTTCGTTTCGTCGCTGCTCGACAACAACAAACTCAATTTTCTCAATGCTTATTCAGATGCAAGTTGGTCCGGGGTTGATCCTCTGCTTCCTGCTGCTCTAGAGTCTGTGGCTCAACATTCTGATTTGATGTTTGTCCTCGATCTCCCTCTTAAATAGGCAGCAATGTGAAGATCTCATGGCCTCTTTCATCTTTTAGTCCAGGGAATGTGGACTCATCGAACTTCACATCTCTGCTCGAAACAACCTTTTTCATGGTTGGGTTGTAGAGCCTATACACTTTGTGTTCCGTTCGAGTATCCGAAAATGATGGTTTGCTCTGATTTATCATCGAGCTTGCTTCTTTTTTCTTTTGGAATGTGCTTGTATGCTGCACATCCAAACACGCGTACGTATGATAGATCAGGCTTTCTACCTATCCACATTTCGTACGGTGTCTTATTTCCAGTGTTGTCGTTGTTGATCTGTTCTACAGGTGTACAGCTGCAGCTATTGCCTCAGCCCAGAATTGACTTGGCAATTGAGCCTGTGCCATCATGCATCTGGCTCCTTCGACTAGCGTTCTGTTTCTTCTTTCTGCGACACCATTATATTCTGGTGTGTACGCAGGAGTGAACTGGTGTTCTATCCCCTGTTCTTGGCAAAATTTTGAAAATTCTTTGCTTTTGTATTCACCTCCATTGTCAGATCTGATGATCTGAATCTTCTTTGAGGTGTGTCGCTCTGCAAATGCCACGAACTTCTTGAAGGAAGCAAACACTTCAAATTTCTTCTTTAGGTAGTAGATCGTGGTCATCCGGCTGTAATCATCTATGAACGTCAGAAAATACCTCGAACCTGAGAGCGAATCCATTTTCATCGGTCCACAGACATCAGAGTAGACGAGCTCAAGAACTTCCTCGGCTCTTCTTCGATGTTGTTTGCCTTTCTAACAGGCTTCGCAAAACTCAGTTTCGGGCCTTGATATCTTGAGACCTGTGACTATGTCTCTCTTGCACATGTCATACAGGCTCCGCATGTTCAGATGATACATTCTCCTATGCCAAAGTTGATCTTCATTTTCTGATGCATTTAATATGCTATCAGAATTGCTAATTATCTTGGCCTAGTAGAGGTTTCCTTCTCTGCATCAGACCATCAGCAATTTGTTTGTATTTTTCTCGATCATGCGGCATGTGTTGTCGTCGAACAAAACTCGAATTCCAAGATCTGCCATCATGGAGACTGATAGCAGATCTTTTCTCAGTGAGGGCACGTAGAGTGCTCCTGACAGCTCTGCTTGACCTGACAGCTCTGCTTGACCTGACAGTGTTCGCAGCTGTAGAGTGCCGATGCCTTTGACATCATGTCTGCTCCCATCAACTAGAATCATTGCTCTGTTATTTTCAAGTTCTCTGAAGTCGATCAAGATTTTCTTGTTGCAGGTGATGTGTGATGTTGCTCCTGAATCAATGACTACATCGTAGTCGTGTTCAGTGTAGCTCGTCGAAGCTTCATCAAGTATTGTGAAGGCTTCATTACCTCTGTCTGCATCCTTGGATGACTCTGCAACATTTGCCTTTTCAGCTTTGTTTTTCCTTTTTGGGTTGAATCTGCAATCGTACGCAGAGTGCCCCTTCTTCTTGCAGTGCATGCAAGGTATAGCTGGATTGAACCAACATTTGTTGGCTGTATGGCCTGGTTTGTGACAGTGATCACAGGAAGAAGATTGTTGATTCGAGGACTTCGTCTTCTCGAATCTGGGTTTGTTCTTGTTTTTCTTCTTTCCTTTCGTGAAGAGGGCCTTCTCTTGATCACTGCTTCCTTTTGTCCCTCATCAGTCTCTCATCAGCAACAAGACTGACTGCTTTGTCGGATGTCATATCTGGTAGACTCAGTATGAGCATTCTCAACGGCTGATAGGACGTCGGTAGAGATGTCATGAAGTACATCAGCTATTGTGGTGTTGGGACTTGGTGCTCTTGTCCTGATGCAGCGAGTTGAGCGAAGATCGTTCTGATCTTCTCAACGTGCTGATCCAACTGGTTGCCATCCCATCGTATGGATTGTAGCTGATTGTAAAGATGCATCACTGAAGCTGCAGTTCTCACTTCATACTTCTGTTTTAATCTTTCCCACGCTGCATGGCTGCTTTCGCAGTCTTCAATCTGCATGAGTAGATCTTCGTTTATGGACGAAACAATGATCGCCATTGCACGCTCATCTTTTCTAATCCATTCAGCTCTCCTCAGGTCTCCCTCTGGAGGCTGCACCTCTGAGAGTTCGGTCACCGACCAGATGCCTTCGCCCTTCAGAAGTGTTTTAATCTTGAATTTCCATATCCTGTAATTTGCGCCATCAAGACTGATTGCTACTCTTGTCTGGATTGTTGTAGCCATATTGTGTTGTCTAGAAAATCACTGCTTAGATATCAGTAGTGATAACCTATAAGCTCTGATACCATGTCGCAAAACAATTTCGTTTCGTTATCGCGAACGATTTTGTTTCTTTTGAATTTTCTTTAGTGCGGAAAGCTCACATGAACCTAGACACGCGACTGCACATCACAGAACAGATTCCATTCTAGCAATCAAGACAGCGTAAGACAAGGAGATGCACAAAAATAGAGCAATCAAATTATCAGTTTAATTTTTAGAGCGAGATGGTCAGTGTCTCGCTCGTTGGCGGCCTGATGCTCTGCTCTTTCACTGCGTTCTGCTCATTGGCAAACTTTCATGCACAACTCTTTTTTCTAGTGTTTTTCTTTTTCTGCTCTACCCTCTATGTCTCACTGTATCTCTCTGTATCTTACAGTATATATTTTGATCCAGAAGAATAGTTTATATCTCACTGTCTGGAGTTTACAAGATAGCTAAACAGAGAATTACAAGAGTAGTTAACGCTAATCAACTAATCAGTTACTCTCCATTGTTACTACCCGTTTTAGCTGGGCGTGAAGTTTGAGGCTCCAAGCCCGTTGAGCTGCCAGTTGGCAGCGCGAAAGATTCCCTTTCGTTTCTTTTCATTTTTCGTCGCTTTGCGGTTTTTGCGGTCCTGGAGGCGTATTTGATTTTTGCGAGTCGTTCGCGAATCGTTCGTCCTTCGAGTCAAGGCACGTTGACTTTCGCGAATCGTTTGTCCTTCGCGTCGCGGCAAAGTTGCAGGAGTTCCCCATTTCTGACAAAGCCAATCTTTCTAACTTTTTCAAAGGCATTACAAGCTAGAAAAGCAACCAATCAACCACAAACGATAGGAAAACCAGACACCAACATAAGAAACATGTGTACCTTAACATAACATAGAAACTAGTTGCGCCTTAACTCCCAAGATCTGCCAATAACTACAAGGTCAACCACACACCCAACATACATGACGAACGCACTGTCACTGCCCCCATCCATAGAGTCACTGCCGACTCACCCCCATACATTGGAATTACCGACACCATCATGCCTAGACAATGTCCCATACCAATGGCCATTGCTCCCGGCTCTCCCTGGCGCGCATCTCCTGGCCTAAAGATACATCCTGGCTCTACACGTGCTCTCCATCACCCTTGTTCGGACCGAAGGAAATGACCCTGAGGACAATGAGCTGAAACGTACAATTTTGTTTGAACGTCATGACATACCTTGTGCAAGACATCACGATATACAGAGGACTCTAGATTTGGTCAGAAGAGAGTTTTATTGGCCAAAACTCAAGCCATATGTCAAGTCGTACGTAATTAAATGCAAGCCCTATCAACTAGCTAAGGCTGAACGCCTCAAAGCTGGTGGTTTGTTGCATCCAGTGGATATCCCTAATAGAAGGTGGGAGAGTATATCTATGGACTTTGTAGTTGGACTTCCAAAGGCCCAATGGCAAAATGATTCTACTTGGGTTGTAGTGGACAAGTTAACTAAGTTAACTACGTTCATACTAGTTAAGTCAACTGCTAAGGCTTCAGGATTAGGCCAGACCTTTGTGAAAATTTATTTCGGCTGTATGGACTCCAAGTGATATTGTTAGTGATTGAGATCCTAAGTTTACAAGTCACTTCTGGACAGCAAAATTCCATAGGCTAGAAACTTCTCTTAGTTTTAGTTCAATTGATCATCCTGAATCAGATGGCCAGATGGAAAGAACTAATCAGACTATGGAAGATATGTTGAGGACTTATGTGTCTCACAGGCAATCTCATTGGGAAGATTATACTCCTCCGATTGAGTTTGCATGTAAAATAAGAAAACATTCTGCTACAGGTTATAGTCGTTTATGCTAATGTACGGTTTTCAACCTAGATCTCCAGTAGCTGTGGAGGTTAAATATGTTAAGATTCATAAAATTGTTGATTTCCTACAGGAAATGCAAGTGATGCTACAATTAGCTCGTGAGAGTATTCTCGGTGCTCAGGATCGAGCCAGGACTTATACAAATCTTAAAAGATCTCCCAAATATTTTAAAGTTATTGTGGACTATTTCGGATTATACGAATCTTCAAGGCAAATCTACCGCTCACCCAGTGTTTCATGTAAGCTGGTTGAATTTTAAGCTTAAATGAAGGCGATACAATCGGATTTGATGATGATTTATCCCATCTGGAAGATTTATAGCTAATTATACCTTTGGAACCAAAAAGAGTACTCAGAAGCAAAGATTTACTTATCAACAACTTCACTTCTTGGAGTCATTACTCGTGGAGGATCGAAAGACGATTGAATAATAGGAAATAAAGCATTGCTAGAAATAAATTACTCAATTCTAACCAAAGAGAGCAAGTAATGCGACAAAAGGGTGATTTCTACACCAGTTGAGTATACATCCACTCACATACCAATAATTTGAGTCAAGCTATACTACCAGTCCTATGTCCCAAGCTCCAAAGTGTAGCAAGACACTCAAGATTTTCACTATACCTGATAATCAATTGGATGTTACAAGATCTAGCGAGCTAATTCTATGTAGTCTAAGGTTGCTTGGCACAAATACTTGCAAGAAGATCCAGTAGCAAGCACAAAGATGTTGAGGATCTAAGCAAAACCTACATCCTAAATTTACATTATCTGATCAATCAAACCAAACATTAGGAAGTTGGAACTTGGATCATTTTGGTCATTTTGTTAAATAGATCTTGACTCAAGTGCCTAGGGGTCTGATTCCAAAATCAGGACTTTCTACCTAAAATCTTGAACCAGGTGGGTGGAGGCCTGAAACAACTATGATGGTCCATAGTTGCACCCAAACGTGATTCTGGGGCTGAGCGTTTCGGAAATCGCGTTTCTGAGAAACGCGATTCTCAGCCCAGAATCGTTCCAGAAATGTTCATTAAAAAAAATAATAAATAAAAAAATTTGAACACCTCTTCACGGCCAGAATCACGCCAGCCGTGGAGGTGTTAATTTTTTTTGTTTTGAGCTGTAGGCATTGGATCTTGGCGTGTGGATAGTCGACATGCATCTACTTAGCAATACGGAGGTGGTGTGCACGATGCCAGGGGGATCTGAGCTTCGTGGAGATCAAAACGATCAGTTTTCGATTTTTGGTAAGTGTAGGCTTGTTTTTTTGCAAGTGTTGACATTGAGCTGTAGGCAACCAAATCAAGCGCAGCTTGGCTCTAGACCACCTTTCTTCATGCCCACAGTGATTCCTACGGGGTCAGTTTCAACCATTACGGCACACCTTGCGAGATTTGAACACCACAATCCAAATGCTTGTTTTTTTTTGCCATTTTCAGAAAATGGCTTCTGGGCAACCGATTTAGGTGGTGTCTGAGCCTAGAATGCATTTCCACATGCCCGCACAGACTCTTGTGACCTCCGTTCTGCCCGTCTACGTTCGTAGCACAAATTTCAATTTTCTTGCCCTAATTCCATGTTTTTTAGGGTTTAGGGTTAGAGCATCGTGCAAGCATCCGCCAGTAGCGTGGTTTAGGCCTGCACTGGACTCATAGACGCCTGCAAGGACTCCCATGCTAGCGTCAGTCGCCCGTTTTCGCTCGCACTGGAATTATTCTATCCCTCGTCCTGTCTCGTGTGTTTTTTGGCAGTTGCTATAATCTTGCTAGAATCAATGTGACGCATGCTCGGATGTGTTCAGCTCTGTTTTAGGCTAGTAATGTTTTTCAATGCAGTGTGTTTTCTTCTACTGAACGGTTGTTTGTTTGTTTTTGTTCGCAGGTTTGATCTCGTGTGGACACGATCCCGGTGCAGGGCCGAGGCCTTTGGGGCGAGGTTCAGCTTAATGAGGGGGATGTGGCTACACACCATGGCTTGGGAGTCCGTAGATGGAGATGCTTGCATTGTGGTGGTCTCTTCATAGGATCACTTACCAGGGTTAGGGCTCACTTACTGAGGGTCAGAGGGCCGGGTGGGCGGCCATTGGGCATATCTGATTGCCCCAGGATTTCCGATGAGGAGAGACAGAGGTTGTCTATTACGTACGGGCACGGTGCTGCATCACAGGTTTCTAGACAGGGACAGGGACAGGGTTCGAGACAGGGTGTTGCATCACATGTTTCTGGACAGGGACAGGGACAGAGACAAGGACAGGGGGCAGGAGCAGCTGCAGGTTCACAGGCAGGGGTCACAGGTATGCAGGCACGGCCTACTACGGGTGCAGAGCCTAGTACAGCACGTTCTCGGCAAGGTTTAGGTGCAGTGCATGGTCCAGGCGGTGCCACTCCAGTTCCACCCGCAGCAGCAGGGCTTACTTCAGAGGGGAGAGCGTCACATGAGCAGGTTGGATCAGCAGCAGCGGGTCCTTCTCGTCCCTCCTCTTCTTCGGCAGCAGATGCAGCACATGGTTCGACAGGTTCTCCCAGAGAGAGTGATACACCCACAGATCAGCCATCCGGTTCGCGTGTTAGACCACGAGCGCCATGTGCACAGCACAGAGAGGTTAGGCCCAGACAGCAGACCCTTGATCGATGCGGGTGGCAGAGAGAGCAGCATGCCCGGTGCACTCGACTTGCTGGCCAGTTCTTTTACGAGTGCGGCGTTTCCTTTGCTGTTGCTGACACTTGAGTGTTCAGAGAGTTTTGCGCACAGATGGCAGCCGTGGATGCTACATGGACGCCTCCCAGACGAGAGGCATTGCGAGGCAGGATGCTTCGTCAGGAGGAGGGGACCATTACGCGGGAGCTAAGTTCCATTCGCTCAGCTTGGCAGATGTAAGTACTTTGTTTTCATAAACCCATTGCATGCATTTAGGGTTGACTCGTGGCGCAATTTTTGCATTCGACTAATGGGTGTTTTGTGGCAGGTATGGATGCACGATATTGAGTGATGGATGGACCGACATTCGTCGGCGATCCGTCATCAATGTCTTGGTTTCTTGCCCGCTTGGCACAGTATTTCTACGTGGCGTGGATGCCACTCGAGGTGGTGACGCCATCACAGCCGATTTTATATGGGAGGTTATCAGAGATGTTATTGTTGACATTGGAGTAGAGCATGTGGTTCAGGTTGTCACGGACAACGCTTCGAACTGCAAGCAGATGGGAGAGATTTTGACGAGGGAGCACCCTAGCATTGTGTGGACACCTTGTGCTGCGCATTGTATAGACTTGCTCATCCATGACCTGTGTGCACTTCCATGGATCATAGAGGTATTGGTTTCTCCATTTGCTATACTATCTTGATTGACGCCTGCTCCATGCTGCTAAACACATCTCAACTATTGTCTAAATTTTTCACTGGATGTCTGTGTTGCAGGTCACTTCTACGGCTATGCGCCTAGTCACTTTTGTTACCAGGAAGAGGCGTGTGCTGGCCCTATTCCGCACCTTCTCGCACCTGAACCTGAAGAAGCCAGCACCCACACGCTTTGCCTTTTACTTTTTGGTGCTAGAGGGATTAGTATTAGTGAAGGACGCATTGCGGCAGATGGTTTCCAGCGAGTCCTTCCGAGAGTTCATGGACGTCCCACATGCGGCGTTTTTCTGGTCCACTGTGTTTGGTGAGCCGTTCTGGAGAGATGCTGAGGAGATTACTGAGGTCCTTCTACCCATTTTCAGAGTGCTGCGCCTGGTAGACCGTGAGGGGTGCACTCTCGGCCTCATTCACGAGTTCATGGATGGAATCGGCGAGGGGATTCAGACATCAGCCTTGGTCGAGCACAGGTATGACTCTTCAGTGTCTAGTTTGTTGTTTCTCACTCAAGTCTGATTCAATTCTTTTATGCTATGGCAGCTATGGTTACATGATTGTTGTGATTTGCCTACTGCAGGAGGCGCAAGATCTCACGTATCTGGGAGGCTAGATGGGACTACTTCCACCGACCCATCCACGCCGTAGCCCACATATTGCACCCCTTGTGGCGCGAGACTCGGGATCCGGACGATCGGGAGCTGCACCGGGGATGGGTGGAGTACACGGAGCGCGTATGGCCTGGACCAGGTACATGTGATAAATTGCTTGGTAGGCTAAGTACTGCAGTAGTGATTGTAGTGTGTGAATTCAAGAGGACTTACACGAGCCATGTTTTTTCTTCTGCCAACAGGTCCGATGCTCACTAACATTGCATACCAGCTGCTGATCTTTGAGTGCTACCAGTTTCCTTTCGATGGAGAGCAGAGTTGGCGGAGGGAGGATATGTTGAGGCCTATTTCATGGTGGGGCTACCATAAGCGCGGCACAGGTGACCTGCGACGACTGGCTGAGAAAGTCCTTGCACAGGACTGTTCAACAGGAGCTTGCGAGCGAAATTGGAGCACCTGGGCCTTGTATCACACGCAGAAGAGGAACAGGTTGTCCATCGAGCAGTGTAGGCGGTTGGTGTTTGTG
The DNA here is from genome assembly GCA_029204225.1 of Diphasiastrum complanatum. NCBI lineage: Eukaryota > Viridiplantae > Streptophyta > Lycopodiopsida > Lycopodiales > Lycopodiaceae > Diphasiastrum > Diphasiastrum complanatum. The sequence continues at coordinate 27,638,056 of CM055111.1, forward strand.
AACACCAACGGCCGTATGCTGAGGCGCACACGAGGAGGGGGACAGATGCTCGAGGTGAGTCACATCATCACCCCCTGTTTCTTGTTGTGCTTTGACGAACTGAATTGCTTTTGAATTATGCAATGAATTGCTGACAACAATGTATTGTTTTTGGTTGCAGGTGAACCCTGACACTTGCTTGGTGGATTCGGCAGCTGCTGCTCCTCGGGCACCACCCACGCAGGAGGAGATGGATGACAAGATCTATAGAGATCTATAGACAGGCGCAGGCTGACGCATGGGCTCTACGGCGTTCGAGGAGGGCAGACAGGCAGAGGGCTAGGGCTGAGGAGGGGGATGATGAGGGCTTGGAGGGTGGAGAGGAGCTCGGGGCTGACTATCAGGAGGAGGAGTGGGTTGAGGGGGATACGGAGGAGGATGAGGAGATGGGGGCGGAGGCACAGGGGGATGACCTTGCTGACTTGTTGGTGAACTGATGCGGAGACAGAGGAGTAGCCAGCCATTCCTACACGTAGGCCTAGGGGGAGACCTAGAGGTTCTGGGAGGGGGGGGGGGGCTGAGTTCGCTTTTTGTAGACAGGAGTGGAGCATCACAGGCAGCCGTCGGCCAGGCATCATCACAGTGGGTAGGGCCATCCCAGGGCATTGGATCACAGCCACCTGACACACAGACACGCAGGGGTAGACACAGGGGTGGGGGCAGGCAGAGGGGGGGCAGAGGAGGGGAGAGAGGCAGAGGCAGAGGTAGAGGCAGGGGGAGGATCCAGAGCCAGAGCACGCAGCAGAGAGCCAGGGCCACACCACGGCATATGGCTCCCTCCAGTTCTGATTCATCTACAGACCCTTGGGATCTGCAGTTAGGCACAGATTCACATGATGGTTCCTACCATGACTCTGAGGAGCCTTGGTTGTGTAGTTTTCATTATGTTCATTGAACATCATTGTACTCCATTTTGGTGCCATGTGGCCCGATATTATATATTACGACGATCCTTTTCACAGCAGTGTAAGGATTCAGTACTGTTCTTTGAGAGAGAGAGAGAGAGAGAGAGAGAGTATGGTTGAAAAACGATTCCATATGGTTGAAAAATGCTTCAGTATGGTTCAGGACGATGCAGTATGGTGATTGGTTCAGAACACTTAGCATGGTTTTTGTTTAGCATGATTCAGCATTTTTGTTTAGTTTGTTGGATCTGAGAGAGATAACAAGAAAGAGAGAGAGAGAGAGAGAGAGAGAGAGAGAGAGAGAGAGAGGGAGTTAAATTTTGGGGCATCATGTTTTTTTATTAATGCACCTGGGAGTTAAAGCGTAAACCTAGGAGTTAATGCACCTAAACTAGACCATCTTGCACCCGAAACGTTCGGCAAAATACACATTAATAATGCTCTTAATTAGAGCTTTCACCTGATACCCATATTGCACAAAAAAAAACCAAAAAAAAAAAAAAAAATTAAAAACGTTTCTGGAAAAAAATTCCATATTTCCAAAACGAAACGCGTTTCAGAAACGCAGTGCAACTATGTGATGGTCCTGAGTTTTAATATGGAGTTGTTTTGGCATATACATGACTTAGGATTTACACTTAATAAAAGTTTTGCTCTGTGATTTGAATATGGTGGGTCGTATCAATTTAAAGGTAATGCATGGCTATCGTGATAGAATCAGCTGTATTTGAGCTTTCTGAGCACCAGTAAGCTTCCATCGTGAGGTATCAACCAAATCTGAGAAGATAAGTCCACAAGCTTTGTGGCAACTACAGTAGATGGTGCGTGAAGTCTTTCATTCTAAATTTTTTTGCATACTGCCACAATTTCTCACTAAAAACGGCCTTTATAACTACTACTGGAAAACAATCTGTGTGAATGTCTGAGCAAAAGTATACATAAAGTTCAAGAGCATGCCGACGGAGACAAAACCTAGATCCAAGAACCTTTATCACGTGGGAGTTAGAAGTTTCAAATCAACTAAGCTACATTACAATCCAACTTTACAATACGCAAGCTGCCGATATATCGTTTCATAGTAGATCGAAACCAAAATATGTAGAGAATCTACAATGATATGGCAAAATTTAGTCCAGAGAGTCTTGTATTTTCTGAGGATGGTAATAAATATGGCCAGGCAACATTTGCCGTACTGGAAAAGAAGAAGAAAATTGATATGAACTAACCAGAAATGGGATTGACTGAGTTTTCAGCAGTGCAATCACAGGGGCAAGGCGAACAGGAGCTGGAATGCTTGGCGGCTGCAATCGAATCTGTCAACTCCCAGTACAAAGAAGGTCCAACAATGTAAAATCCTAGGCCCAGCGCCAATAAGACTAGCACCACTTTCAGTCCGAAAGAATTAGTAGAGCTTGCTGATGGTTTCGCCATACTTAACCAAATCAACAAAGAAGCGAGCTGACTGCTGCTGCTTTGCAGTGTCTTGTGTCCTTTTCCATTTCACAACCATTCCAATTCTAGTGCAGAAGCTTCATTCCGGAATCTGACACGCTCCCTTTCTTGTGAAAGCAAAATGCAACGGTTCCATTGTTTTGCATTGCTTGTTGTGCCTTTTGAGCTGCTGAGTTCTAGCCTTCATGAGTCCGCCATCGCAGAAAATGCTTCAATCAAACTTGATACAGAAAAACAAGAGAAGAAAGATGTACCGTGCTCCCTGCAGCTACTCCTGCTCGAGCGTCTCGCAATCTCTCTTCTACTAAAGCTTTTCTCTCTCTCTCTCTCTCTCTCTCTCTCTCTCTCTCGAGCGTGAATACGATCAAGTACCTGCCTTTTGGAGAGACCCTTAACTTTAAGGGTTGCCTTTGTTGGCTATGCCCATAAAGGGAGTAGTACGATGAAAGCATATGCACACTATGATGATGACTTACACTCTCAATGGAGATGTTTCATCTTCTCCATGAGTGGGGCCAATAGGTGAAATTTTGTTTCACAACTACTTCACTTTGCAAGCAATAGCTCATCGTCAACACACGCACGCGAGAGATTGAGGAATCGTTTGGGAATGTAAGCACCGAGTGAAGTTAACACTTTCATGTCCCTTTTGATCATTGGGGTTGATGCCCGAACCCACCTTCACCGTATAGAAAACTTTCATTTTTTGTCGAAAGAATTTATTCGTATGTTTTTGTCGAAGAAAATCATTGCACCTATTGATACTTTTCATTCTTTTCTATTTTCAAAGCTCATTGAGCCCAATCTCTCGCAAACTAACTGAGTCTAACTAACGTTTACAATTTGTACCCTTGCATGTAGCGACGCTTGGAGATTCCAAACAAAAATATGATCATACATGGACACATCATACAAAATCTACTCCAATGCTCCACCATACCAGATTTCTAGGTTAAAACAAGGACGTGTGTTTTTTTTTTGGGTTACAAGTCAATAGATTCAAATGTATTACAAGAACAAACACTTTCCCATCATGATAACAACAATCCCTTTTTAAAGTCAGTTTATATAATTAGCATGCATAGTATTTGGGTTGCTATATAGGTAATAAATTGGTGAATAGTCACTCCAATACCAATGTGTGAGTTCGTGAAGGCATTTTAACAGTGTGTGACTCCATGAAGGCATTTGGAGTTGTGTGCATTTGTCCATACATGATCTAGTTGGCTTCTATATAATGTTGTTGATGTTGTGATAATTTGTTCAAAAGTGTTGTTTGTGCATGAATGTTGTAAGATGGTTCCCATGGTTGTTGCAAGCAAGCACATTGATATTGAAGTCTCCAAAAATGGTTGTTGGCATGTCTATGGATCTATTTTGTAATATTTCTTCTATTGTATTCAAAAAACACGCTATGAGTTTGGTTTTCGATACAATGCAAGTAGAATCATTACCATGTGGTTTGTTTACATTGAAAGAAGCGTTGATGATTTCTGCAGCATTTGTAATGTCATAATTGTGTAATTTTTGGGTGGGGTCATCTCAATTGCCATCAAACACACTAGAACATGGCTTTTTAAAGGATATAGTATTTATGACATATATGCAAACAAATAACTATCACCTAGTTTATGGAATATTTGCGTAAACAAGTTAAAGCAAATCATGTAAAGGTGATGGGTTTTCCACCAACAAGATTACGCGATAGTTCATGCATAAAGATTTTCCACCTGATGCATGGAAGTTATGTTTCATCAAAACCATATTAATGATTGTTTAGCAAATGTGAATAAAAAATTGATCAATGTTATTGTTTATATATTTTAAAATTTTTGAATTTTGAAAAATTTGTTCAGACAACTCAAATTACATCACGTAATGCTGGTTATATTGCTAAATATTCACAATTCACATGGTGTTACAAAAAATTATAGCATAAATTTTGAAGTATAAATGAAGTTAGCAATAGGTATTATAAAAAAAGTGCAAAATATTGTATTAGTTTTAGATGCAATATTTTGAGGAAGATTAAAATGCGTTGTTCATAAAATCCAAAAGATTATAGCATATAACATATATTGTATACCAACTATCCAATATTTGTAATATGTTATATGTCAGGTGTTTCAAATAAGGATTTCTATCGTCTAACAATAGAAACGCTCATCCAAGTGCCTAATGTAAACTCGTCCAAGAAACCTAACGCAAACTAACTTCATCAAATAAGCCAAACAATGTGTTGAGAATAAGTGAAAATGGCCAGGCTGACAAGTTATAGTAAAATTGTGTTCACATGCAGAAGAAACATTGCATATTAACCTCTTAAGATTGTATTTCAAACAGGGCCAACCACAAACTTTTTAGACTTGTTTAAATGTATTTAAAGGTTGACTAATATTATCTACAATACAAATGAGAACTTTTCAGCCGATTAATTTTGATTTGAGATCAGAGACATATCTTGCCTGAAAAGTTTTCAAATTGCCTACTATTACCTCAAGAGGAAGCAATTTTCTTGACCATTAATCAGGTAATTGCTAGTATCTGAAAGTCAAATGGTATTGCCAAGAATGAAAATATGTAAAGTCAATAACAAAATTATAAACTATCAAATCAGTACAACATTTTGAAATATGTACAATTAAAGCAACTCCAATAAAGCAGATTTTCAAAGACCATTGAAAGTACAAATGAAGTCAAGTAAACGTGACACAATTTACAAATAGTTACTTAAAAAGTACATAGCAAACACATTGAAACCCAAACAAATTATTTAGATTCATGTTCTTTGTTGTTAGACATCTGATGACAAGATCCAAATCCACTTGAATTCATATTGGATACAATAAAAAATATGCTTATTAAAGGGCAAAATATTTCTTGCACACATTTAGACAAATAATTATTACTACTTTCTCAATTAGGACTTTCTCCCTCGAGATTTGCTTAAACCTTGATTCCAAGATGGGAATTATATTACATAAAATTAGTGGATTTTCCACCAATAAAACTATAGAATAGTTTAAGCAGGATGATCTTACACCTAAGCCATGGAAAAGGTTGTTTTGTAACACAACAATTACATTTTAATTTCGAATTGTTCACCCTTATTAGTTAATATCCATATTTTGGACTCGGTCGAAGTTTGACATTTCTTTATATCGAAATCTAAATCACGTACTCATGTTGGGTTTTTCACGAACAAGAGTACACAATATTTCATGCATCAGGATTTTCCACTCAATGTATGGTATAAATTATATGAATCAAAAGCATTGCTAACATCTTGCTAATGCCACTTCAATGTTAATAACAAATGTTCATTTTGATAATGTAGCAATTATATAGTTTTAAGACCCCCCCAAAAAAAGGGCTTCAAAAATGTAAAATCAAAAAAGTATTTCATACCACTTTTTAGTGCACGTGTCACCATTATAAAAGCACGCACACTTTTGAAATGTAATTATTGATATGGTTGGAAAAGAAAAATGAAACACAAGCTTGTCAATTATTCTTATAATTACTATTTGGTTTTTATTTTCAAATATTTGTTGTTGGTCATTAATAGACTAATTTTGACTCAACATTGGTGACCTATCTTGATTGAGAGGTTTATAGTATTGCCAAGAATGAGAACATTTAAAAGCAACAATCAAATTTAAAAATGTGAAATCAGTACAATATTTTTAAATATGCACATGTAAAGCACTTCCAAGAAAGTCGGGTTCGAAAACCATTAAAAGTACGAATAAAGTCTGGTATGCATGACACAATTTACAAAGGGCTTCTTCAAAAGTACATAGCATGTGAAAACCCCAAACAAATGATTCACATTCATGTTCTTGGTTAGTAGGCATCTCATGACAAGATCATAACCTATAACTTCAATTCATATTGGATACAATTTGAAATATTCTCTTTAAAGGGCATAACATTCCTTTTAGACATAATTACCACCTCATTTCCTCAAGTACGGCCTTATCCTGTTAGATTTTCATTTCGTATAGATTGCCAAATTTTTCTGAACCTTAATTTTGAATCATATCAGGTAAAGTTGTGTATTTTCCACCAATGAAATGACACCATATTTTAGGCATTATGATCTTCCACCCAAACCATGGAAAAGGTTGTTTTGCAACAAAACAATTCCATTTTAATCACAAAACGTTCAATGTTATTAGTTAGTATCCATATTTTTACCTTAATCAAAGTTTGGCATTTGCTTGTAGAGACAACTAAATCAAGTAATAGTACTGATTTTCCACCAACAAAATTACGTAGCATTTCATGCACCAATATTTTCCACCTGACGCATGACAGGAAGTCTAGGCATTAAAGGCATTGCTAGTATCTTGTTATTGTTAATTAAAGATTATTCAATGTTACTGATTTTTCATGTGGGTATTGTTGCAGTACTTGCTTGTCCACGTCTTTGTGGTTTTAACTTCCTTCTCCCCTTAATCTTCTTGTTAGACCCTAATCCTCTTCCCGTCATTCCAATAAAAAAAATGTCAACAATACAATGCTACATAAAACAGGCTCTACTAGCATGTTCTTTGCAGACAAATATACTTTCTTAGGCTCCCTAGGGGTTGGGAAAAATTTATGTTTTAAACTTTAACCAAAAATTTGGTACCTTCATCACCGAACGAGTTTCACACCTTCTCCAGCAACATCCACATTTTCAATTTTTGGATTGCTAGTTTGCAGGCATTTTTAACAAAGACCACCTACCATGCACCCAAAACAAAAGCTCTGTCTTTTGTTACTATGACAAAAATACCAAACACATTAAAAAACTTGATCATGACTTTATTTCGTAGGCATGGCTAGTTTCACACCCTTGTATCCAAGTACCATAATATGGAAGAACCTGAGAAAATTATTGAGAGAAAAAAAAAATAAGATGCTCAAACACATCAACTATAATGGATACATAGTCAACCAAAGTACAAGGTGGAACTCCTCATAACAAATGGCCCAGAAAGGGGACCCTCAATCAAGACAAAGGTTTAGTAATGAAACCTATGTAAAGAGATTGTACTATTCATCTACTGGTGGAGACTTTCAGGCTCGATACATGTAAAAGTTGATGTAATTGATTTTGTTGCTTTTCATCATCATAGGGTGGCCTGTATAAATTCGTAGTTGAATCACGGCCCAACACATTAAGACCGGTCATGAGGAATCATTGTACCCTCTTATACAATTGGGCTATCCAGAAACACTACTTTTGATTAAATGATTGGGCAACATCTGATTAATGTTTTAAAATTGGAAAATCCCAGTGTGAAATACTCCCACGTTTAATTATGATCTTTATATTTCAAGATTGTATTGTCACCACCGCCGGCACCTTCAGCACATACTTGAGAATAGTAAAAATGGAGAGGCAAACAGTTTCAAGAAGAAAGAAATAGTCCTTTCTCCTAACTTGCAATGCAATTGCAAAGAGTTTTACCAAGTTTGATAGACTTTCTATTTCATTTTATTTTCCTTTGTCCATCGCTTCCGAATGGAAGATGGTTTTTGTGGACAACTAAACCATCTCCTTTGGTAGCAAGTTTCACATTTCTGTCACAAATGAAGATATGTACTCCTTGTTAATCTAACATAGCCCTACTACTCGATTCAGCTCATGCACCAAAGTGAAGGTAAAAAACAATTTCTATCATGCAAAATTTTCAAAACTAGGGTGAATTATGTTGGATAGCGAAGAGATGAGATTGGATAATATATTGGCTTATCCCTCCAATTTCTCTCATCATCACCTCTCATGTTAGTGAGCTCTATTCTCTGAAAGAAATGCAAATTTTCCCTATTAAGCTTATAGTTAGATTGGCTTTTGAGAAAACTTTGTTGCTTATACTGTAGCCAACAATCGACAACTAGAAGAATGTCCTTTGACCTATTCGAAATTCTGCAAAAGTCAAATAAGGAAAACAGCTATGAAAGAGCCAGCATCCTCGCTATGAAGTCTTGAATGAAAGATTTACATTTGAACTACGTGCTCACTAGTGGATTTGTCTTTCATGAGTCTATCTTCAATGAGTCTCTCTCTCTCTCTCTCTCTCTCTCTCTCTCTCTCTCTCTCTCTCTCTCTCTCTCTCTCTCTCTCTCTCTCTCTCTCTCTCTCTCTCTCTCTCTCTCTCTCTCTCTCTCTCTCTCTCTCTCTCTCTCTCTCTCTCTCTCTCTCTCTCTCTCTCTCTCTCTCTCTCTCTCTCTCTCTCTCTCTCTCTCTCTCTCTCTCTCTCTCTCTCTCTCTCTCTCTCAAACATGTAACCAATGCACACGGCACTAAAAGGGGATCCCTTCTTGTTGTCGCAGGAAACAAAATTGTATAAATTGTATAAGAACTTGTTTGGTTGTTGCAAGAAGCAAGATTATATAAACTATATGATAACATGTATTGATGCTGCTATAAACAAGAATATACAAACTGGATCATATCTAGCAGAGGATCGCGATGGTGTTGAGCCTACTGCATGTTCTGGTGAGGTGGCAAAGCAGGACCCACGCCTGCAACAAGCATCTCTATGGATGCTCAGAAAGATAACACGACCTTCAAACCAGGTGGCATTTACATTTCCACAGAAATATTTTGTATTTCTCTTTGAAACTAAGGAATCGTAATTTAAAAACTCGGTTTAATACATGTGGCATTTATCTAAGTTGTGCACGATTTTGAGAAATCATAAATAATAAACTTTCAAAAACAAAATTCCGCAACACAAGCACGTCAATTTTTTTTGTGGTTATCATGTGCCCCTACCTATAAGGCAGGGCCAAAAATGAGGACTAAACAACTCCACCAGTTCCAAATTCTATATATAAACAAAGTCACCATGAAAATGATGTGATTTTGTACATGTGACTGAAAGCACCATTTTGTACTTAAACATGCCACAAAGCTCCATAGTTAGAATAGTCATAGTGATTTTAAATATTGTGCCTACAAGTACCAGTTTATAGTAGTAGATTTAATGTTATTCAAAAGCAATATGAAAGACAATTTAAGAGACTCTTATAGCAATAAAGAATCAGTTAAAGAGTTTAAACAATCTCAAAGTCAATATACTAGAAAAACTAAAAGAAATGCAAGTTATCTTAAACTTCTCAACTAGAATCTAGCCAATAGCTTGTCGACAATCGTTCTTGCAGTATACGTTAGCTAATTCACAAGCTAAGCATCAATCAGATTCTCACAATAGCTGAAAGAGAGAGCACGCGCCAACCCATAAGCACACTATCGAATTGTTTTCACAAAGAAAGAAAAGCAGTATATATAGACATTAGTATTTTGGGGGGTTCTATTGTATGGTAGGTTGGACTCCATTACGGGACATATTTCCCAACTCGGTACTAGTCGTGTCGTAAAGGTGGCGACATTGACACGTACTGCATGTACAGAGTAAATTAAATACTACTAAAAATAGAAATACATGTCGAGTGTCCAAATAAACGTGACTTACATATTTTGAACTCTCTCTAAAGTCCCGTTGATTAACAACTAAAGGCTTAGTAAGTATGTCTGCTAGCTAATCTTCTATCCTGCAATGCACTACATCTATTTCACTAGATAGCAGCTTCTCTCTAATGAAATGATATTTAATTTCTATGTGCTTTGTACATGCATGGAATACAAGATTCTTAGCTAACTGGATGGCGCTCTAACTGTCACACATGATTGTCGTGGGCTTACACTACAAAATGCCAATATCTTCCAACATTCTCCTCAACCATATTATCTAGTGTGTGGCTAAGCATAGCACTTTTTACTCGGCTTCCATCGTAGATAGAGCAATTGTTTCATGTTTCTTACTTGACCAAGAAAATGCGCCATTACTAAAGTGAGAAACATAACAAGTGATGGATCTTTTATCATCAACACAACCTACACAATTTGAATCAACAAAGCCCTATAATAATGGCAAAGCATATTGCCCATCATATAACAATCCATAAGTAGTTGTACCTCTAACATAACGAAGAATTTTCTTCGTTGCTTTCCAATGCATTTCCCTGAGCATAGTCATAATCTGACAACACTGACAACATAACTTATGTCAGGACAAGTAGTGGTAAGATTAATGAGACAGCCAACTAATTGACAAAAGCTAGTTACTCTTGTCCTCATGAAATAATTTCTTACCAACCTCCACAAGGATATAAATTGCCTTATTGTTGCAAATTTTGAAATGCCTTACAATCTCCTTCAAATACTTTGTCTACGTGAGTGTGATACCATCATGCCTTTTCCAAAATCCCACTCCCAAACAATAGTGCATCAATCCAAGATCGGTCATGTCAAAGCTGGAAAATAAATCCTTCTTGCACTAATCAAACCCTCATCATTACCTATGATTTCGAGGTCATCTACATACAGCAAGATCGATGTGATGCCAGAATCTCGTGCAAAATAGTAAAGATTGAAATCAGAGGAAGTCTGTACCAAACCTCTAGATAGGAGGTATTCATTGAAGTGGATGTACCAAACACGAGGTGCTTGCTTCAATCAGTACAAGGCTCTTCTTCAACCTGCATACTTTGTCTTTTGCGTCTCGTATCACAAAGCCATGTAGATGCTGCATATAAACTTCGTCAACATTGTACTTTGTGTTATATACTCATTTATTGCCAGTGAGTTTCTTACCCTCTGGAAGATCCACTATCTCCCAAGTATCATGGCATTTGATGGAATCGATCTCCTCGTGTAGACGTTATTGCTATGGAAGTTGTAGTAAAACAAATTAATACTTCTGGTCGATATCAATTTTAATATCTGCAAGAAATACAATGTATTTTTGTAGGTATCATGAAGGCCAAAATAACAAGATTTGCATGTATCTTTGATACTTCGCATTTTTTGCATTTTGTTGAAAAGATTTACTGAAATGAGGAGATTTGCATGTATCTTTGATACTTCACATTTTTTGCCTATTTTGAAACTTCGTGTAAATCTACAGGCAACTAAGCTATCACAAAATTGTGAGTAAATCTATAGTGTCACATATTTCGGCTTTTTCGCTTGTGTAGAATCCACGGTTTTTCTGCAAAATTGCATCTACAGTTGACAGAAAAATAGTAAGAAATAAAACAATTGACAATAAATCTATAGTGTCACATATTTCAGCTTTTTCGCCTGTGTAGAATCCAAGGTTTTTCTGCAAAATTGCATCTGTAGTTGACAGAGGGTAGTAAGAAATAAAACTTGCAGGTATTTAGATGGAACAAAGGGTGAAGGAAGATTAACTCCAACACTCTCCCTTAAACTCACTTCTGGACTATGATCTAGATTTAGCATATGCACAATCTGAACATGCTTTGATTTAATTAGAGTTTTAGTAAAAATAACATGTACAAGTGGTGATGGTTGAAGAACCGCCATTGATGGATGTCCAAGCGATTACTCGCCATAGAGATAAAGGAAAGGCGGTGAGGCAAGACATATTGATTGAGGATTTGGGGCCAAGTATGACCAACATTGACGTAGGTCAAATGGCCAAAGTCACATAGGAAGTGTTGAGCCAATTGTAGCAGTCTTAGGGATCCAATTCTTCCTAGTTGATATTGTGGCTGATCAGATCACTACACAACTACAAATATAAGTCCATTGCCGCCCATTTCCAGGCACATAAGACGTGGACTATATTTGACCTGTCGGCCCTCGCATGGCAATCGCATGACAAAGTACAAGGCACTGCCAAGCCATCAAAATTTTCCATCACCGAGGGGGGGGGGGGGGAGTGGAGCTTGGGCTATTTTGAATTTTGAATATGCGCATTGCCACACAAACCTAAAAAAAAATTAATTTTGGTGTGGCACTGCCACGCGCGGCACTGCCATGCAAAAATTTTGGAACAAAAAAAAAAATCGCGAAATGTCCTCGACTTTTTTTGAAGATCTATTTTGGAATTTTTGAAGAGAAGCTTGTTTGTGTGTGTGTGTGTGTGTGTGTGTGTGTGTGTGTGTGTGTGTGTGTGTGTGTGAGAGAGAGAGAGAGAGAGAGAGAGAGAGAGAGAGAGAGAGAGAGAGAGAGAGAGAGAGAGAGAGAGAGAGAGAGAGAGAGAGAGAGAGAGAGAGACTTTTGGTTATTGGTTTTTCTAAACTAACAATGTTTATTTGAAAACAAGATTGATGAATGATTGTTCATTGTTGGCTTTCGTAGAAGGAAGTGATGCAATTTTGAAGGAGAGGAGACAATCCAAGCAAATACATTTATACATCCTAAATTTCGCTAGATTACATTTGATTCATAAAGTGCATTTCATAGCATCTTCTACATCTCAAATTGATGTAGATTACATTTTATTTATAAAGTGCATTCCATAGTAGTTTGATTTTTGTTGATTGATTTGTAATCTAACAATGATTCTTTAAAAACAAAGTTAACAAATGATTTGGTTTTCATTGTTTGCTTTGAATGAAATAAAAAAGTATTGTTGTTGTTTGTACAAAACTAGCAAGCTAATGTATGTCACACATGTGGATCCAAAAATAACAAATATAGATCATTCTACACATAGAATTGCAAGCAATCACCAAGATAGTGCACCAATGGATAGTAGAACCCAAGACAACCATGTATAAGCATGAAATGAGATAGAGAAGAGAGAAGATTGCTCTCTCAACGAGTTACGTCCCTTTATAACAGGTCCAAACCCTATTTGGCCATTTGGCTTTCCCACCAAAATGCTAACCCTACTAATTGTGGGTCTAGATTTGAATGTACTCAAACTCGCATTCTAAATTTCCCACACTTTCAAAAAGTGTTTATTCAAATGAAATTTAGACTAATGAACTTTGAAAATTCAAACTCTAACTCTAAAACAAGATTTGGCCTCAATATGCCAAATATGGAAATATAGCAAAATGTGATGAAACTAGTTAAATCTTTCACACTAGACATGACTATTGAGAGGAAAAGAAAAAGATGTGAAAAGAACTTGGAGAGAGATATGAAAGGTGAAAAATGAAAAAGAGTGTGTGTGAGAGATGTGTGTGTGTGTGTGTGTGTGTGTGTGTGTGTGTGTGTGTGTGTGTGTGTGTGTGTGTGTGTGTGAGAGAGAGAGAGAGAGAGAGAGAGAGAAATAAAAGAGTGTGTGCAAAATGAAAGAGAGATATGAAAGAGTGTGTGAGAGAGAAAGAGAGATTGGAGATTGGCGAGTGAAATGTGTGTGTGTGTGTGTGTGTGTGTGTGTGTGTGTGTGTGTGTGTGAGAGAGAGAGAGAGAGAGAGAGAGAGAGAGAGAGAGAGAGAGAGAGAGAGAGAGAGAGAGAGAGAGAGAGAGAGAGAGAGAGAGAGAGAGAGAGAGAGAGAGAGAGAGAGAGAGAGAGAGAATTGGAGTGAAATGAAAGAGTGAAAGTGTGATAGAGATTGAGGGTGAGAGTGAGAGTGACCACAAGAAAGCCTCAACCAAAAACCCATCTGCCACGCATGGCACCGCCACCACATTATTTATGCCTAAAAATGTGTGTGCACGACATAATAGGTGTCAAATGGCAAATGGTTTGTCAAAAACACATATTATGACATTGAAAAAGTTATTTGACATGTATTTTTTGAATTTATTTTGAAGAAAAAAATATAAGGAGTGACGAGACTTTTTTTTTCATGAATTTTGAAGGACAAAGCATGTAGTGATATGACATATTTTGGGTACAAGAGGACCATGTTTTCTTTGTAGATTTTGATGATTTTTTTTAAAAGTACAAATGAGTATTAATTATGTTTTGATTTGATATCGTTGGTACAAAATGACCATGTGTTTAAAAGAATTTCATGATTTTTTAAAAATGACAAATGTAAATCTGTGATTTGATGTCGCATAGAATTTGTGGACATTATTTAGTTTATAAAGTCTTAAGTGATTTGTTATATATATGTGATAATGCTGTAAAAAAATATTAATGTTATCGACGAGGTACAGCTCGTCTTTGTAGGATATTAATAGGACCATTATCCTAAGAGTCAAACAAAGTGATGGACAAAAGAGTGCATAGTAGAGAGAGCGAAATGTTGTAAAAGTCCAATATCATCCCAGAAATAGTACCCTTGAAGTCCAAGATCATCACATGGGTGATTGATGTCAAATTTGAATTATCTTGAGTGGTAGGAGACAATTCCATCTACAAGAGGCCAAAATTGATTGTCCCAAATTGTAGATCGATCAAGTTCAGTCACTTGATCTTCTATGTCAAGTGATAAGGACCAAGATCTTGTATTAGACATTAGACTTGAGCTATCTCAAGTGATGGGGATCGACTTTGATCTATTTCATGAGCATAAAATTCCTCAAATTTGATCACTTTACGAGAAACCTTTATTGATATTCACCAAAATTGTCAAATTTTAGTTATCTCATGTGATAAGAGTCAATTTCATTGAAAAGGGATCAAGCTTGAGCTACCTTAATATACTAGACTTTGGAATGGTTGAGTCTGATCACTTGATGAGCCATGTCGAGTGATAAGCAACAAAACCACGCATAGGCATAAAATTTTAGTTATTACATGTGATAGGGTTTGACAAGGGGTTGAACTTGAGTTGTCTTAATATACTACTCTTGAGACTAGTTGAGTCTAGTCACTTGATGAGCCATGTCAAGTAATAAGCTGCAAAATCATATGTTAGGTAGCAAATTTTGGCTTTCCCAAGTGAGAGGCACCAAAATGGGGCTATTTACATTGATAAACACCAAGTTTGAGCTACCTAATATGATGTTGGTCAATTATGATCACTCAATGAGCAATGTCGAGTAATTAGGACCAAAATTGAGTTGTCTCACATGTAAGCATTGCATTCAAAGTTATATGAATGTCCTAAACTCGAAGTTACTCTTACTTGATCCCTCAATGGACAATCTCAAGCGATAAGGGCCAATATGCGATATCTCAAGTGCTACACAATAATTTTGAGCTATATCTCATGATAGGGGTTAAGCAATAAAAAAACAATCAATCAAAATATACTAAACTCGATATTAGTCAATTTTGATCACTCGATGAGCTAAGTTGAGTGATGAGGACCAGATTTGAAGTTTCTCACACGTAGGAATCAAATTCAAATTTTTTGAGTGATAAACATCAATATTTTAGCTATATTGAGTGATAACGGCCAATTCCATCCATGGGGGATCAAACCCAAGCAATATGCATGTCCTAAGCTTGAGGCTAGCCAAGTTCGATTCCTTCATCAATTATGTGGACTGATAAGGAAAAAAATCATATCTTGGGCATCAAAGTCAAACCGTGTTGAGCAAAGAGACATCAAATTTGAGCTACTTAGATGTCCTAAAGTTGAGATTCCTCTAATTCAATGGCCCAATGGGAAATCTCGAGTGATAAGGTCCTTTATTGAATTACCTATGATGATGGACATCAAATTTGAGTTATTTTGTGTGATAAAGGTAAACCAAACTAAAAGAAAAAGGCTTTTTGTGGGTGCCTAAGGAATAAGGTAATAAAGTGAAAATGGAAGGGGGTTTGTAGCTAATAATGGTACCTAGGGACCGGTAGGACCCAAAAATCACCTATCATTGAAAAATGGAACAAAAATCAAGAGTCACCTAGGCTGTGGCATATCTAGCATGAAGAGGATAGGTTATCGATGAGGTACAGCTCGTCTTTGTAGGATATTAATAGGACCATCATCCTAAGAGTCAAACAAAGTGATGGACAACAGAGTGCACATTGAAGAGAGTGGAATGTTGTAAAAGTCCAAGATCATCCCATAAATAGTACCCTTGAGATCCAAGATCATCGCATGGGTGATTGATGTCAAATTTGAATTATCTTGAGTGGTAGTAGACAATTCCATCTACAAGGGGCCAAAATTGGTTGTCCCAAATTGTAGATTGATCAAGTTCAGTCACTCGATCTTCTATGTCAAGTGATAAGGACCAAGATCTTGTATTAGACATTAGATTTGAGCTATTTCAAGTGATGGGGATCGACTTTGATCTATTTCACGAGCACAAAATTCCTCAAATTTGATCACTTTACGAGAAACCTTTAGTTATATTCACCAAAAGTGAGCTATCCCAAACTAAATTCCATGTTAATCTAGTTCCATTAATATTGCTGCAATTTTGCATGCATTGTCGCACAGTCTGCATAAATACTCTATTATGGAAGACATGCAAGAGAGTGGTCGTCCGACTTGTCGGACCTATCCGACTTATCGGGAAAATCCGACTTGTCCGACTTATTAGAGAGTCCAACTTATTGACTAAACCAACTTATCGGGAACCATCAAAAGACTATCCTGACTCCATTGACTATCGACATCGACACGCTCGACTCTGAATAGTTGAAGCCTTCTCATGCCTACTTCATGTACTGAGCAACTACCGGACAATGACAGCAACAGTCACGATCTATTCCAGACGGCGCAAACAGCTCCATGCCATCTTCTTGTACATATATATGCACAAATGTAAATTGTGTATAGTTGATCATTGTAATCAATTAATTAAGGTTGTTGATACCAGACAAAATAAGCTGATTCCACATACGCTCGAGCGCCCATAGACATCAAGACGCCAGCTTATCAGAGACAGACTTAGTAGATGCTTTCTAGCATTGATTCTTTTCCTTTCATATTGATTGTCAATATAAGCTCATGGCTATTACAATTCATAGTTAGCTTTGTGAGTATGCGGTTTCGCTCGCTATTGATTTGTACTCACCAGCATCATCTGACTTGTATTTCTATACATTCAATCTGAATAAATTATTGTCTGGTTTTGTGTTCAGATTTTGTTAGTGTTGCATATTATATGTTTCCTGTCTGACTCTTTAATTGATTAGTCTGACTGTCTGCTCTTCTACTTTCGCAATCAAACTCTGTTTTGTGTTCACCTACTGTAGTAGTAGTGCACGAACCGAGGGAATTAGTCGACCATTGCCTTCGTGCAGTAGTAGGATCGTTCTGATCCAATTGTTCGACCGTTTGGATCCATCGCAGTCGTTTTTCTAACACAGTGTCAGAGCTATTATTATTATAGCTCAATAAGCTTCTCGCAAAACCTGATTCTATTGTCTGATAGAATAATTGTTTTCTTGTTCTGTAAGTTGCATTAGACTTTCACTCTTAAGTCACTCATAATTATCACTATCACTTAGACTAGCCTCCACATGGATTCCCAAGGGAAAGGCAATCCCATTTGGACAAGCTTGATGGAGCCAATTACCATTTATGAAAATTTAACATGAAAATTGTGCTAATGGCTAAGGAGTTGTATGATGTTGTCACTGGTGCAGAGGCAAGACCCGAAACAGACGACGAATTGCAGTCGTTTTTCTAACACAGTGTCAGAGCTATTATTATTATAGCTCAATAAGCTTCTCGCAAAACCTGATTCTATTGCCTGATAGAATAATTGTTTTCTTGTTCTGTAAGTTGCATTAGACTTTCACTCTTAAGTCACTCATAATTATCACTATCACTTAGACTAGCCTCCACATGGATTCCCAAGGGAAAGGCAATCCCATTTGGACAAGCTTGATGGAGCCAATTACCATTTATGGAAATTTAACATGAAAATTGTGCTAATGGCTAAGGAGTTGTATGATGTTGTCACTGGTGCAGAGGCAAGACCCGAAACAGACGACGATGCAATCTCTCGATGGAAGTCAAAAATCGGAATTGAACAAGTATATTGAGCTATTTAGTGTTTTGATCTACAAAAGATCCAATCTACAAAAGCAAAAAATCCGATTTTGGTGTAGAATCCTCTCTAGCATGCTCTAGACTTGATATCTTCACCAGATTATTGATAGATCTGATTTCCTCCTTCATAACCTGAAACACAAGCTCTGATACCATGTGAAAGATTTTAGATCCTTAAGATCCAATCTACTTGAATGATCTTTGGTTAGAAAGAGAAATACACTACCAATCTCACCAATGTAGAAAAATCAGCACCTACACACAATTTGAGATGCAAACACTAATAGAGCTTGATCAAACTTGAATGAAATGATTACGTACTACTACTGTCCGTAAAAAACCAGAAAGCTACTATATTTCACACATGTGGATCCAAAAATAACAAATATAGATCCTTCTACACATAGAATTGCAAGCAATCACCAAGATAGTGCACCAATGGATAGTAGAACCCAGGAGGACCATGTATAAGCATGAAATGAAATAGAGAAGAGAGAAGATCACTCTCTCCACGAGTTACTTCCTTTTATAATAGGTCCAAACCCTATTTGGCCACTTGGCTTTCCCACCAAAATGCTAGCCCTACTAATTTTGGGTCTAGATTCAATGTACCCAACTTATTCAAATTGAATCTACTCATACTCGCATTCTATCTTTCCCACACTTTCAAAAAGTGTTTATTCAAATGAAATTTAGACTAATGAACTTTGAAAAGTCAAACTCTAAGTCTAAAACAAGTTTTGGCCTCAATATGCCAAATATGGAAATATTGCAAAATGTGATGAAACTAGTTGAATCTTTCACAACACCCACAATTGACTATATCGCGAGTCATTACGATGCTGCGACAGGAAGCGGCAAGAAGGAACGAACCTTCCAGTTCCTCTATTGTCGACTCTCGTGCCTTGTACACCAACAAGAATTCCAAAAAGTAGAAGAAGAGAGACTCAAAGCCATAGGAGTTGAATCAAAAGCCAACACAAAGCCGTCAAGGGCATCCGAAGCCGCTGACAAAGAAGAAGTTGTTGTGTAGATACTGCAAACAAACCAACACAAGATTCAGGATTGTTGTATCCTACAAGCAAAGAACAAAAACAAAGGAAAATCGAATCAGATGGCAAATGCAGCTGCAAAAACATCTTAATCGAATTAACAAGTAGATCATGACGCATTCATGACTAGCCATCAATAAGCATCAAATGATAGCTCCTGGTTTTTAGATTCCGGAGTCACTCAGTACCTGACTAGACATATCGGCTATTTTGAATCCTATATGCCTTATAGTATCAAAAGGTTTGTTCACCTGGGCGACAATAACACACAAGCTATCAAAGGTGAAGGTACAGTAAAATTAAGCTTTGCAAATGATCAATCCAAACTACTTTCAATTGTTCTATATGTACCAAATCTTTATACAAATATGCTCTTTGTAAGCATAATTACATATTTAGGACACAAAGTAGAATTCAAATCTGATCAATGTAAAGTAGTCGATAGGACAGGCAAGTCCTGCACTCGGAACAAGGCATGGATACTTGTATAAACTTAGTAATTGTTTTTTTTTGTCTCCAATCAGGCTCTAAATACTTTTGTACAAAACAATAAAAGTTTACTTTGGCATTATAGACTTGGTCACTTAAATCATTTTTCTATACAACACATGTCCAGGCAATCCATTGTTCTTGATATCTACTATCCATATAGGAAAGTCGAACTACCTGTCTGTCAAGACTGCTTAGTCGGTAAACAGACCAGAGAATCTTTTAGATCAAGCCATCAGCATTTTGCTAGAGAATTGTTAGATATTGTACATATAGACATGTGTGGTCCAATGCATAATCCTTCATCAAATGATGCAAAGTATTTCATTGCATTTATTCATGAATTTTCCAGAAGGACAATGGTGTACTTTATTAAAAAGAAATCAAAAGCTTTCGATTGCGTCAAAATCTTCAAGGAGCGTACAGAGAAAGAAACTGGTAAAAGGATCAAAGCCCTAAGGTCCGACAATGGTGGAGAGTATCTCTACCGAATTTAAGGAGTACTGCCAGAGCCAAGGCATTGAATAACAGTTTATCACTCGCTATTCACCTCAGTCGAGAGGAAGAATCGTACTCTAGTTGAGTTAGCCAAATGCATGTTGGCACACACATCTTTGCCAAAGAGCTTATGGTCTCAAGCTATTTCCACTGCAGCTTACGTCTAGAACAGATGAACAATCAACAAGAGCTTGGTTTCAGAGGATCAAGACATTTCTCATTTAACGTGGCTTCAAGCCAAGCACTGTCAATTCAAATGTCTATTTTAAGTCAGTGCAGCATTCTTTCATTATTATCACCTTGTATGTTGACGATACATCGCTTTTCAGCAACAGTACCGATCACGTGAAGGATGCTAAACATATGTTGTCTTCCGAATTCAACATGACCAATTTGGACGAGGCTGACTACTATCTTGGAATTCAAATCCATCGAGACAGAAAGAGACGACTGATTTACATCACTCAACAATGATATTTTCATAATACCCTTATCAGATGTAATCTGATTATGTATAGAAGCTCACTCACTAATGGATCCAGGCCTGCGACTGTCGAAGGAACAATGTCCTCATACAAGACAAGAAAAAGAGCAAATGAGAGAGTATCCATATCACAATTTGCGGGGGCTCATCACAGCTCCCATGCAGCTCCTCGTCTATTTCTGTGCAAATTCCATGTCCTAGGATGGGACAAGGAACTCACTACACAGCTAGTCAATAACGCGACTCTTGCAGTCATCGCTGACATCGCACCAATCATGAAAAATGTCTCTGAAAAAGTGGATATACATGAGCTCCCTCATGCGCGAGATGACCCTCTTACCACGATTATTTCCAATGATGTGACCATACCTATCTATGTCATACGATGACGGGATGACAGCTAGTGGCGATGTGGCCAGGGGAGTGTTTACGGGGGTGGCCTTCGGTATGGGAGATGTGGGGGGTGGCTTCGGTATGGGAGATGTGGCCCTAATAGTGTCTGTGGGGGTGGTTTTGGATATGGGAGATGCCTCGTCAATGGGAGAATATTGATATTGTGGGGTGTACGTAGTGTATTGGGGAGGAGAATAGGCAAGGGGGGGGGGGGTACCGAGGGGAGAATATCCAATGAGGAGCATCGGGTGGGAGAATAGATAGGGACTGAAGACCTCCTGGTGAAACATGACCCCACGGAGTATAGCTAGGAGGACAAAACTCAGTGGTAGTGGGTCCAGAGGGAGGGAAAATGTGAGGGGTGAAAGTGGGCGTGCTGGGAATCTGAGGTGTGATAGATGCAAGAGTCACAGTATCGTGTGACATACGTGTTGCCTCCTGGGTTAGTGTCTCTCAAAGTAGGGACTCCCCATGATGATATGTGTTATGCGGACATGTAGGACTCATGACCACATCGGGGAGATCAAGGTCATTGCCACATCCTCCACAATAGGAGACACCAAGGTGGCTCCTCCTCCTCTCTCGAGATTGTCAGGAGGAAACACTGGCAGTAGCGCCATGGGTGGGGGTGCGCGACCCTCATCGGAGTGACCCTCACGAGAAGGGAAAACATGTCACTGATCTACATGAGGAGTCGACTGAATCTCCTCAGTCGATGATGTGTACTCAACCAATCGAGAGGAGCTACAAGCCTCACGTAATAGTTGTAAGACCCTATCCTACTACAAGGAAGGCAACTGATCAAGGTAGCTAATGAGATCACTCTCGCTCATAGAGGAAAGGCGGGATGACCCGTGACTATGGCCTGAACTCTGACTAGGGGATCCATCATCTGACATAATGGGTGCAACGAAATAAGAGAGATAAATACTACAGACATCCAATGGTGCAAACAATATTCATTCCATCACCAGATCGGGTAGATCCCACCGCCCCAGATGACAAAAGGTTCCCTGAGAACCTTATTGAAGACAACGATGACGGCGCTATACAGGTCGTCAGGGCCACTATCACACAAGCCTCTGTCAGTGCCAACGTATTGGCTGTTCCAACGGATTTAATGACGGCGTACCAAGCCTTGGGAACATACATCTAGGAGGCGATAGCAGCCAGGGCCACATTGGACAGCCGAGTACTCCACTTGGCAACAAACAACACCCAGCTGCGAGCGGAACTCACGAAGCTACAGCAAGAACTTCTTATAGCTCAACAACACGAACAAGACGAGCTCCAAGAGATCGCTAAGCTGCAGCAGAAGGAAGATGGCCTAAATCAATATATCTAGAGCCTCTCCAAAGCACTGACAGATGCCTCTACGAAGGCGCGGGAGCTTCAGTCTGAAGCGTCCCAACGACTTGCTCACCTCCAGGCGCAATTACAAATCTATGAAGCAGAGAATACGCGCCTGGGGGCAGAAGTGCAAGTACTACACAGCGAAAAACTCGTCTGGTTAGCTCAACCAGCACTTGACTGAAGGCTGCTCTCTCAAGCAGAGATGAACCTCTTCAGGCGTCAGGTGCAGGTGTATAGCCAAATCTTGAACGGCTACCAGACGAAGTTTGACAAATATCGGGCAAGCGCAACTCACGAGCTCTCCTAGGCCAAACAAGCCCTCAAGGCTTGCTAGCAATATATGGAGAAGAAGACCTAACCAACTCCAGTGGTGATTCCAATGTAGCCTGTTTTTTATACTGCACAAGCAAGCACTAGCCAGGACCAAGGCTAGCAGGCAACAGGGGTGATAAGCCAGGATCAAGGGTCAGAAGGCCAAGACCAAGGATCAACTGATACAGGTGCCGAGACACGGGACCAAGGCACAGATGCCGGTTTCAGCCATAGCCATGAGGAAGGACAAGCTTCCTCATCAAGAGGCTCGCGCACCATATCTGCCAGCCGGGTCTTTCGACGCCCAAAGTCCGTGGAGGAGAAAATCAATGAATTTCTAGCCAACTATCCCCATGAGTCATCAAGAGGCGGTTGACAGATATCATTTTCAGTGCATACAATAAAAGACAACGAGCTGCAACCACTCCCCGCCGTCCAACTACAACCGGAGTGGTTCCAGCAGCTCTTTGAACGGGACCCTGTGACCATCAGGGCCTATGTGACAAGTCTGCAACAGCTATAGGTGAACGCGCACTTCCTGCCATGCACACGACGATCCAAATGGACGGAATGCGGCACCCCTCTGGACAAGATCACTATACAAAATTTCAATTGGCCAAGGATCCATTCAGAGCACGGTTGGAATACAGATGTAGATGCCCTAAGGGCTCTCACCCTATTTGCAAATAAGTATTTCAACTGCCCTGACCCAATAGTCCGCTCGACAACCACTTACATCCGGGACTTAGAGCATTTAATGGGGATTGAAACCAAGGGGGACAATTTTCTTCTCCCCATATTCTTTGATCCTAATAAGGCGCTAGCCTCAGAAAAAGTAGAAGATTAGCTGCCAGTCGCTCGAGTCTATTACCGAGCTGCATTCCTTGGCGATCCCTGGATGCGCAGATTCCAAGCGTGAGTCGATCAAAGCTGGCTGACAGGATTCCACAAGTCCCTTCACACACCCAAGGACTTGAAGAAACTGGAATGAATTAATTTCATGGAAGACGTCATGGGCTACCTGATCAACCAAATGCGGGCCAAGAGATCCCTGTACTGAACCGACTGAGTGCCGAGGGACCGGCACTACTTCAGGTCGTGGGTCCTGTTGGGGGTATTCCCAACACATTGTAAATAAATAATATCGACCAATAAAATGTGTTGTGAGGGTATGGCATCCTACGCGTATAAGCCCATGGCCCAATGAGCACGCAAGTTAAGTTGTAAATAAAGTAAGAGACTGGGGCCCCTTTGTAATCAAAATAAAACTTGAGGCCCAGAGTCAATTTTAAACTTAGAGTTTACTTTTTAGAGTTGGGTCCAATTTGGACTCACATGTATCTTGTGATTTCCATTGTACTTTTTGTGGACCTTTGGATCAAGTTGGGTCCAAGATGAATGGTTAGGATCTATGTGAATATTAGCCAATCGGATTTTGGGGCAAGGGCCTTCCCTATTTATAAGAAGACACCATTTGTACTCTATTTCCATGCTTAATGAGAAGGAGGAAACTCTACCATTTTTGGAAGAGAAGCATCCTCATTTGCTATTCACTACTTGCCAATGTTCTTGTTTGTGTTTTTCTATTGCTTTCTATTTTCATGCTTATTGGTTGCCATAGTTAATGTTTTTCCAGTAGCAAGCATAAGGAGCATTTGAGCTAACCTCCACTCTCACTCTCACTCTTGACCTCTTTCTTTCTCTCTTCTCCTCTCAATCTCTTATATTCTTCCCTTCCCTTTCACCAACAATCATGATGAAGGTAGTTAAGGGGAGTAGGGTTAGGGGTGTGTAGTGTTAATGGTGGCAGAGTTAGGGAAAAAGTAGGGAACTAGCTAAAAGTAGCATCTATTCATAGTTAGGCACCTATCCAGTGATCTAACCCTTGTTGACAGACGAGAGGGCTACTACTACGCGAGAGCATCGACCCTACAAGCATATGTCCCACTCTTTGGCTGTCACATCAAGTTCGTCGAGGAGACGCTCCTTTTCCGTTTGAGCCATATCCAATTGACCTTGCAATAGGAGAACCTGATGTTTTGCATCTTGGACGACTTTATCCACTTGATCTTGAGCCTTTATCAAAGCATCCTGGAGTTTTGCAACATAGTTCTCTAGTGCTTTTTCTTGCTTTTTGGCCTATTTCAATTTGGCCTTAGATTTTTCTTCGTGCTACTTTGCAATCTTCAATGTAGATTTTCTCTCTATCATGTTATGGATCATTCGTCCTAGGTGCGTATTAATTCTCAGGACGTCAATAGAATCAGAGACCGACAACATTGTTGGTTGTGGAACAGGAGGAACATATCCGACAGGAGTAGCTAATTGGCCTTGAAGCTTGAGCTGTGGATTTTCTTCTTCAAATGTATCTTCACCCTCGAACTCGTCGTCTGGGACTTGTGTGTTGAATGTCTTCGGAGATTTGATCGTAGACTGGATTACAACGGTGTCTGGTGCTTGGAATGCTGGTGTTAGATCTACCATAGAATTTGATTGAGGAGAAGAATCCAGGTTCTGAGAGGTGTCTTGGAACTGATCGAATCTCATTCCAGGGGAGTTGGAATTAAACGGCCCAAGACTATGAGGCATGATAAACTGTTCATCAGTTCCGAGGGGGTTGGAATCATCGAAAAGTTCTATAAAACGCTGGGTGGAGGGGGACATTGTTGTTGAAAGTGGGGGCGAGGTGGCAATGTGCTTCTACGACTTGGACGGTGGAATCAATAGTCACATAAGGCACTTGTGTGGAATTAGATGCTAGAGTGGCTTCAAAGGATGGAAGAATGGGTATATCAGAGCGAGTAACAGCAGGGAGTGTTTGCGCAGCTGACGTTGGCGGCTGAGTTCGTCGACGAGACACAGAAGACGAGTGAGGTGACACAATCTCGCTACGTACTCGCTTGCGACTCTGGGAGGTTGATGTCCGGTGGGACAATTCGACTGGTGCTAGCACATAGACAACTAACACGGAATCAACACGAAACCCATGAATCTTATTTTCTAAGTATGAGGCAGCTAAGGAGGACAGAAGACAACCAACATCGACTGCTTTTTGGTGTTACTCTTTATGGCCCTCTTCAGTTCTCTAAGGCTGTACGGTTCCCTTGTCTAACTCGTAATTAGACTCTACCAGATGATGGAGGATCTAGAATGAGATCCCCTCTTTCCTTAGGTTTCCAACCATCAGGAAATTACTCACAAGATTTGCAGAGGCTTGGAGCACAAGATCACGAATTACTTCCAGAAGATAGCCATCGTTGGTATGGTACTGATTGACCTGAGTGTCAACAAAGAGCTTCATGACATAATTCGTTTGTTTATAGGATGGAACAGGACGAGGTCCGGATACAATTCCTAATGCAGCAAGGACGACCTCTGAGACCCGCACCTTATGCACTACCCCTTGAAAGGTGATATAAAACTTAGCCTTAGCTTTGTTCCAAGTACCAAAACCCATGCTAATAAACCTGTAGGAAAACCTTTGGGAGCTCCACTCTTATACCACTGATGGAATCACTGACCATGAGTCTTTGAAGAGCTCGTTAAGGTTGAGCAATCGGGTTGCTCTGAAACCACTGTCGATAATATAGCGGGCTCTCTGGTTGATTCATGTTGTTGCTCAAATGGAGCCGATCCTCCGGATAAGGTTACTGCCTCAAGCTGTGATCAGTCATCCTCCGAACAAGCATATAGCTACTGCTAATCTGACTACGTGTTTATGAACAACAGATAATGTCTTAATGACAACGAAAATATATCTACTGATGAAATTGAACAAGCATCACAACATTCCCAGATTACACACTGAGCAGAAGAGATGTACATGTTTGTATTATCAAAAACAAGTGTACATGAAAAAATATTTCTTGAGTGTTGTCTGTTTCTTAGATTAGCGCGTCGGCTTGAGAGAGGTGTTCTCTTCTCACGCATGGAACTAGCTACTGCTATAACTATCTTTCTTCCTTGATATGCGCCTCATTGAGTGCTGCGTTCATGATTCTCCTTTTGTCTATCTCTATGCATGTGTTTGTCTCTGATCCAGGACATATATCATGCTGGATTAGATTACAAGATTGATTAGCTAAGCTTAAGCTAAAACATCTATTTAAGCACGTCGTGTTAACGTAACATGGCAGTGGTGGAGTGTGATAGTTTGAAAAACTTCATGCCCGAGTAGTGGAGGTCCGATAGTTCATCCATGTCCGATAGTTCGTCCTCACCATTGATGCTTGGAAGTGTCGGCCTGACCCAAAATGTTGGCCAATTGAGTAAAAATACAAGAAAAAATACTCATGCATATCAACAATAGCATAGGCCGTAGTCCTTCGTGTTCCGTAGGTATTGCAGAATCCTCTTGGCGATCTTCTAGTGCATGGACATGGATTGATATTGAATTGGCTCAATCTGAACATTGCGTAAGCAATGTCCAACCGCGTATTGTCTGTCAAGTACATCAAAGAACTGATAAGCCTTTTGTAAGGCTAATGCTCCATTGCTTGCTATTATGCTTTGTCTCTGGGACACTCCTCATTTGTCAGCACTATGCCGGAAACCATTGGAGTATTGACTCCCTTGCAATCTATCATGTCGAAATCATCAATAATCTTCTGAACGTATCTTGACTAGTGTAGATACAATCTCCCAGGTGTAGATCTATGTCAATCTATAAACCCATGTGGCATTTGGCTTCTCCTAGGTCCGATTTTTCGAAGTGCCTCAAAATATCTACCTTCACCTGCACAATCAGATTGTCGCTCCATGACAGGATCAAGGTGTCATCTACATAGACACCGACTATGATGATCTCTCCGTTTATGACTCTCACGTAAACATTGCAGTTAGCCACTGAAGGCTAGAAGCCCAAGGATCTAAGTGCGTGATCCTTCTTCTTGTACCACTGTTTGGCAGACTATTTCAGTCCATAGATGCTTTTGTGCATTCTGCAGGCATAGTCAGCAAGTGACTCGCATGAAAAACATGGTGGCTGGTCCATGTAGACCTCTTCTTTCAGATCCCCATGCAAGAACGTTGTCTTCTCGTCTACGATGTGGATCTTCAAATCATAGGCAACTGCACATGCAAATAATATGCGTAGGGACGTGTGTTTTACAACAAGAGAGAATGTCTCTATATAGTCAATTTCACACCTTTGTGAGAAGCCCTTTGCAACTAGCATGGCCTTGTATCTCAGTACATTGCCGTTTGGTCCATACTTGTGCTTGTAGACCCATTTACACTTGACAATCTTTCAGTCGGCTGGTAGTGGCTCGAGAGTCCATACTTTGTTTTGCTTCATGGAGCTCATTTCGTCTTCCATGGCCTTGATCCACTTGTCCTTGTCTGGACAGTTGATGGCTTCTTCATAAGTTTGTGGTTCACAGGTAAATCCACAAAATTCTTTTTGAGCAGAAGATGAGCTGTTAGGTACCTATCTGATTGGTGTTCTTCTTTGTCTTGCAGATCTCCTTGGAGATAATACAGCTCAGCAACTGCTTTGCCTTTGTCATGTTTGCTGATAGTGGGACCTAGGTGTATTGGGTACTCCCGATATGTCGGTCTATTCACCATCCAAACTATCATTCAATTCAGTTGGAATTTGAGTATCTTCATCTGGATGCTCAGGGCTTACTCCCTCTATCGATGCGGGTAGGTCATAGTACTATCTGTTGAGAACTTCATAGCTAATGGGATCTTGCTCAGCCATTGTTTTTGTCTCGTCAAATATGACATCTATGACAGTCTTCACTTCATTGGTTTCAGACATGTATACTCTGTAGTATGCAGAGTGTATATCATAGCCAACCAAAAATCCTTGCTCTACCTTTTTGTCCAGCTTCATTTTCTTCTTGTTTGGTATGTGTGCATATGCTACACATCCAAAAATCCAAACATGAGCCAGGTTTGGCTTGCTTCTCCACCATATCTCATGTGGAGTAGTGTGAGCAACGCTCGACTTGCCTATCCTATTTTGTAGGTAGGTGGCTGTAGCTACTGCTTCAGCCCATAATAATTTTGATGTCTTGGAGTAGGCCATCATTGATCTTGAAGCTTCCATGCGAGTCATATTCTTCTTCTCTGCTACACCGTTGTGCTATGGTGTATAGGCTGTTGTCTTCCTATGAAGAATACCATCACTTTTACAAAAGTCGATAAAACGGTTGGAGATGTATTCTCCTCCGTTATCAGTCTTGATATGCTTGACTTTCCTTTCAGTCCACTTCTCAGCCCAGTTCACATATTCTGTAAACTTATCAAGAGCTTTAGATTTGTTGTGGATGAAATAGACAACGACAAACTTATTGTAACTCTTAGGATAAGTGATGTCTTTACTTTCCAAGAAAGAAAGTTTGATCCGTCTGCTTCAAGTATAGTGCAAATCTTTGATTGGATGTTGTGAATGAAAGCCATAGTTTTAGTGATAAGGCTCTGATTAAGCCTATTGGCTCTGATACCACTGTTGGAAAACCTTTGCGTGCTCCGCTCCGATACCACTGATGGAATCACTGACCTTGAGTCTTTGAAGAGCTCCATAAGGCCGAGCAATCGGATTGCTTTGAAACCACTATTGATAATATAGTAGGCTCTCTGGTTGATTCATGTTGTCGCTCAGACGGAGCCGATCTTCTAGATAAGGTCACTGTCTCAAGTCGTGGTCAGCCATCCTCCGAATAAGCAGATAGCTACTGCTAATCTGACTATGTGTTTATGAACAGTAGATAATGTCTTAATGACAGCGGAAATATATCTACTGATGAAATTGAACAAGCATCACAACATTCACAGATTACACATTGAGCATAAGAGATGTACACGTCTATATTATAAAAAACGAGTGTACGTGGAAAAATCTTTCTTGAGCGCTGTCTATTTTCCAAATCAGTGCATCGGCGTGAGAGTGGTGTTCTCTTCTCACGCATGGAACTAGCTACTACTAGAACTATCTTTCATCATTGATACGCGCCTCACTGAGTGCTGCATTCAGGATTCTCCTTTTATCTATCTCTATGTATGTGTTTCTCTCTGATCCATGACTTATGTCATGTTGGATTGGATTACAAGGTTGATTAGCTAAGCTTAAACTAAAACATATGTTTAAGCATGTTTGTGTTAACGTAACATAGCGGCGGTAGAGCGTGATAGTTTGAAAAACTTCACGCTCGAGTAGTGGAGGTCTGATAGTTCATCCATGTCCGATGGTTCATCCTCACCATTGATGCTTGGAAGTGTCGGCCCGACCCGAAATGTCAGCCAACTGAGTTGAAATACAAGGAAATATACTAAGGCTTCAAAATAGAAACACAATGTTTTTTCAAAACTCCACACTTATTTTTTTATTTTTTTATGAGAAGGCTATGGCGTGAATACCCATTACCTTGAGCCGCGGGCTCGGCGAGATTCAGCCATTCAGCCACCTTTCTAGTGCTAGAAAGTGTCATGACGTCCGTTGAGGTTGGAACATCACGCAAGACTATAGAACGAGGTGAAACATAAGTGTTTGATTTAGTAGATGACATGATGGCAATAACAAAACATGTAATAATGAAGAGAATAAGGCTATTTGGAAGTTTGGAGGAAGTTTGGTTGCGGGAAAAATTCGCAAGAGCTTTGCTAGCACTGGTGAGAAATGAACTTGAAATTGGCCCTTTTATAGGCTAATTTGGAGAGTCTATTAGACAAAGTACTAGTTTGGCTTATCAGTTTTGGACAAAAAATTGCAAGCATATTCAAACTGTAAAAGTAGCTTTCAAAATTTTCGGCGGAGGTTCCTGACCAACAGGGTAGCTCGACAAAGGTTCTGTAGGTTAAACCCTTACTTAGGTGCATCCTTCGCCTAGGTGCTGCATTTAATAACATTTTTCGATCTCAACCTTCGCCCAACCTAATTTTGGTGTTCTGAATCCATATGTTAGGTCAACGAATATTCATAATAAATCCAACATATTCGGCAAAAGTTCTCAAAGTAATATAGCTCTGAATTCTCGCCTAACAGCAACTTTTGTACTTTTTCTGCAAACCAACCTTCGCCCAGTTCAATATAGTGTAGGAAAAGTTTTGCAAATTCTTCCTTAGAGAACACGATTAGAGGTTGAACAAATCAAACCAATATCAGTGTTTTTAATCATGTCTGAATCTGATCTATGTACTAATAGAGCAGTTCTATCATGATTAAATTATGCGTGCGAAAATATGGGTGCAAAAATTGGAAATATATGTGCGAGTGTGATAGACAATTAGATAATCAGATAAACGATTGAAACTTTGATCAAAGAACGAATTTTTATAATTATAAATATGAATCAATGTACATTTCTTGCTGCATTGTGGTATCTATTACAAAGAGTACGTAAGTGCGCAAGTGCATAAGTAAATAAGTCAGTCTAAGTCTCAGTCTGAGCTTGAATCTGAGAGTGTGTCTTATTACAATAAGTGCACATGTATTTATATTGTTACAGGATAGGTCGTTTGGCCTTTGTCCTTCTGTAACAGGATCCATTCGTTTTGACGGTTGATATTCAACAACATTCTGGTTTTTCAGAGTCGAAAGATTCTCGAAAGATTCGCGACAGATTCTCGAAAGATTTTTGTTCGCGACAATTTTTTGAAAGATTTTTAAAAGATTATCGGCTCGTGACAGATTTGTTGTTCTCGAAATATTCGGACAGATTCTCAAAAGATCTTTGAAAGATTCTCGAAAGATTCTTGTTCACGAAAGATTCGTGACAGTATCTTTGACAATTTATGCTTCATGACAGTCTTCTTAATCTTTTGAGACAAATTCGCGAGTATTTTGAGTTCGTGATAATTTCGAGCTTTGAGTTTCAAGATTGAACAAGAATTGTTCGCGACAATTATTTGTTCGAGTTTTGTGTTCAAGCTTCTCAGTTTCGTGAATTGTTCGAGTTCGTGTTTCGCGAATTGTTCAAGTTTCGAGTTTTCTAAACTTTGTCAATTTGAGTATTGTGCATTTTGTTGGTAAAACTGAGACTTGTCTGTTGAGGTGTTCTACAGCTCTCTCTCTCAAAGTGGGCAGTTGGATTAACCCCAATCTTCTTCGCTGCTTCTCGAACAAAGCTTTACTGAGTGGCTTTGTAAAGATATCAGCTGTCATTTCCTCTGTAGGTATGAAGACTGTCTTCAATATCTTCTTCTCAACTAAGTCCCAAATAATATGATACTTGATAGCTATATGTTTTGTTTTCGAATGAAACACATGATCTTTTGTAAGATAGATAGCTAAAATGTTTTCCATTTGTAAGACATAAGGTTTAGAAATAGTTTCATCAAATCCTTCTAACATCTGTTTAATCTAGATCAGCTCGTTTGCCATCTTAGCTGCTGCTACATATTCGGCCTCACTAGAAGATTGAGCTACTGCTGTTTGCTTCTTGCTTATCCAGAGTATGGTTGTGCCAGATGCTAGTGTACAACCTCCTGAAATGCTTTTGCTATCATCCTTCATGGATGCCCAACTTGTCACTGTATGAATTGACGCGAAATCCAGCTTCCTTCAAATAACATAGTCCATAGTCTTTTGATTCCTGGAGATATTGCACTAATCTTTTTGCTAGCTTCGAATGTAACGATCATGGGTTCTGATTAAATTGGCTCAACCTGTATACTGTGAATGCTATATCAGGTCTGGTGCTGTCTGCAAGATACAATAATGATCCAATCAGCCTGCGATAGGGTGTATGCATGCCTTTGCATTCGAGCATGTTGAAATCTTCAATTATTTTCAGAGTATACTTTTGTTTGTGAAGATACAACTTACCACCTTCAAAGTCTCTTTTGATATGCAAACCTAGATCGATTCTTGCTTCTCCTAGGTCAGTGATCTCGAATATTCCAGAAATGTCTCTTGATATCTAAAATTGATTCATATTCCACTTGCATTTGATTGATTTCCTTCCATCAGGTACAGGTGCAAGTGTCTATACATTGTTCTTATACATGGATGACATTTCGTCCTCCATTGCTTGAATCCAACGATCTTTATTTGGTCCGTCAATAGCTTCTTCAAATGTCCGAGGTTCGTCTGTGAAGCCACATAACCAAATCTTATTGGTGGCTTGCGTTGCCTTTAAGATCTTCTCACAGTCTGTATAGGTCTCGAATTCAAATCCACGTCTTCAGGTTTGATCTGTTCTGCTTGAATTTGATCTGGTATTTCGAGTCTTTCAGGTTCTCAAAATTGAACTCCCTCTGAATCACTACTGTGTCCGGATGATAATTCATGTTCATCAACTGTTTGATTTACTTCTGTAGATGGTAACTCATAATAACTCTTGAGAATTTCATAGCCGACTAAGTCATTGTCTGCTATGTACTTTGACTCATCAAATTTTACATTTTGTACAACTTTTACTTTTCCAGTTTTGAGTATGTAAACTCGATAATATGAAGAATGCAACTCGAATCCTACCAGAAAACCTTGTTCTATTTTTTCATCAAGTTTCTTCCTCAATTTGTCTGGTATGTGCATATAAACTGCACATCCAAATGTCCGAACATGAGCCAAATTTGGCTTCGACTTCCACCATACTTCATGAGGAGTTTTATCCGACATTCTTGAATATTCGATTCTGAAGATAGTTTGACGTAGCTACTGCTTCCACCCATAACTCTTTTGGTGCTTTTGCATGAGCCATCATACACTTGGCAGCTTCCATAACTGTACGATTTATTCATTCAACTATTCCATTGTGTTGAGGTGTGTATGATGTTGTCTTTGTATGCATAATACCTCGATCAGTATACAGAAAGCTTTGAATTCATTGGAAATGTACTCACCTCCACGATCTGTGCGAATTTGCTTCAACTTGCTGTTTGTCTGCTTCTCAGCCCAATTCGTATACTCAACGAATTTCTCGAAAGCTTTTGATTTTGTATGAATAAAATATACTACAGCAAACTTGTTGAAGTCATCAATAAATGCTATAAAGTATTTTGCATCATCCAATGACAACACTCC
Organism: Diphasiastrum complanatum; assembly: GCA_029204225.1. Lineage (NCBI taxonomy): Eukaryota > Viridiplantae > Streptophyta > Lycopodiopsida > Lycopodiales > Lycopodiaceae > Diphasiastrum > Diphasiastrum complanatum. The sequence continues at coordinate 27,671,677 of CM055111.1, forward strand.
GAATGGTCCACAAATATCTGAATGCACAGTTTCCAGTACCTTGGTTGCATTATAAACATCTTTATTGAAAGGTGTTCGAGACATTTTGCCTTTAAGACAGGATTCGCAGGTAGTTCGAATATCTCGACTTTTGATTTCGACTCCTTCAATTCTCTGACTTTTGTTGGCTTGGTACATGGCTTCCATGTTCATGTGACATAGCCTCTTGTGCCACAAAATATCTGTTGATTATTGAGTTTGATTAGCTTGTTCAACTCTAGTTCGGATGCCCAAGTGATACAAATTACCATTTCTATTGCCTTTGGCAACCAGGTTATCAAAATCTTCATCGAACAATTTACAAGAGTTCCTTGTGAAGGTTACTGACATACTTGTGTCAACTATCTTAGCTACAAATAGAAGATCTTTATCAAGAGTAGGAACATAGAGAACTTCCTCCAGTTTCTTTTCACCCTAATTTGTGTCTAGCCATAGTACACCAGTTCCGTCGACTGTATGCTTAGAACCATCTCCAAGTATGATAAATCTTGAATAATTCGTCTTCTTATACTCAGACAATATTTGTTTTGAGGAAACAGAATGTGAGGTGGCTCCCGAATCAAGAACTACTTCTCGAATTTGTGAATTTGATGAACAACATAAATCTACAGAAACATATGTTGTTGAGTTTCTTGTCGTCCTCTCTTCCGCTGCTCTGGAACATTCTGCTTTGTCTTCGACAAAATTAGAATTTGAAGGTTCGCTTTGATTCTGCTCCTTCTTGTTCCTGGGATTTTGATAACAGTCTACTGCTGCATGACCCCGTTTATGACAATGAATACATTCAATCTTTGGATTTAACCAACACTTGTCTTATGAATGACCTGTTCTTCTGCATCTGTTGCAGATCTTCTTTTCACTAGAGTCTTTATGTTGCTTTCTAGATTGTCGATCATTTGTCTTGGATTCGTCTGAACGATTTTCATTCTTCTTAGACGACTCTCTCTTAGACTTAAACTTCTTTGAAGATTTATTCTTCTGAGTAAAAAGAGCTTTTTTGAAATCACCATTATCATCATAGTGTTCACGTGCTTCTACTTCCTCTTTGACTCCATATATCGCTTTTTGAAGTGTCATTGTCGAATCTTTTGCCAGTAAAGTTTGAGTTGTGTGAAATGACCTGGGTAGGGCGCGAAGAAAATAGCTAAGTTGTTTTTCCTTTGAGATTGCATTTTCGGTGCCGGAATTATGCAAAGAAATAAACAAATCTTTTATCTTTCATACGAATGTGGTCAGGTCTTTGCCGTCTCATTGTAGGTAAGTCAATTGGTCTTTTAAGAGCATGACTTGATTACGAGATTGAGTCTCATTCCTGGTTCGTAGTTCTTCCCACAATTCTTGCGCGTTTGAATCGATGAAAGATCTAGCATTATGTTGTCATGCACTGAAGACGCAATAATTGCTATAGCTTTGTCATTTTTTTCCATCCATTCACGAAATTCCTTGCCAGGAATTGGCTTATCTTCCGATGGCTCTACCCATTGCCAAAGACCTTTGCCCTTCAGTACGAGTGAAGTCTTTAACTTCCAGACTAAATAGTTCGAACCTTTTGCATCCAAGATCGTACTGATCTTAGACTGAATGCTGTTGATCAAAGACATCTTCCAATATTTCGATTTGGATGTTGATGGATATAAGGCTGTCTGATTTCACTGTATATCACTATATTTGCTCTGATACCACTGTAGGAAAAGTTCTGTGAATTATTCCTTAGAGAACACGACTAGAGGTTGAACAAATCAAACCGATATCAACGCTTTTAATCATGTCTTAATCTGATCTATGTACTAATAGAGCAGTTTTATTATGATTAAATTATGCATGCGGAAATATGGGTGCAGAAATTGGAAACATATACACGAGTGTGATAGACAATTAGATAATCAGATAAACGACTGAAACTTTGACCAAAAAACAAATTTTTATAATTCTGAATCTGAATCAATATACATTTCTTGCTGCCTTGTGGTATCTCTTACAAAGAGTACGTAAGTGCGCAAGTGCATAAGTAAATAAGTCAGTTTGAGTCTAAGTCTGGGCTTGAATTTGAGAGTGTGTCTTATTATAATAAGTGCACATGTATTTATATTGTTACAGGATAGATCGTTTGGTCTTTGTCCTTCTGTAACAGAATCCATTCGTTTTGACGGTTGATATTCAACAACGTTCTGATTTTTCAGAACCAAAGATTCATGACAAATTCTTGAAAGATTCTTGTTCGTGACAGTTTCTTGTTCACAACAGATTCTCGAAAGATTTTCTGCTCGTGACAAATTTGCTGTTCTGGAAAGATTCACGACATAATATTGAAAGAGTCTTGTTCACGAAAGATTCACGATTATATTTTGTTCGCGACAGTATCTTTGACAGTTTATGTTTCTCGACAGTCGTCTTGATCTTTTGAGACAAATTCGCGAATATTTTGAGTTCGCGATAATTTCGAGCTTCGAGCTTCAAGATTGAACAAGAATTGTTCGTGACAATTATTTGTTTGAGTTTCGTGTTCAAGCTTCTCAGTTTCACGAATTGTTTGAGTTCGTGTTTCACAAATTGTTCGAGTTTTGAGTTTCTTAACCTTTGTCAATTGAGTACCATGCACTTTGTTGGTAGAACTGAGACTTGTCTGTTGAGGTCTTCTACATATAGTTAGATCATAGTTGGATATATCAACTGGCAACTTGGCGACGATCGAAGGTTTATATGACTGTTTGAATCAAGATATGACAAAACAAGTCATTTTATAGTCATTTCTCATCAAAAATTGATTTTTGAAAATACTTTTCTTTCTCTTTTTTCTGATATGATAACTTTCCTGACTTTTGCTCATCATTTTTTTTAAAAACTATCTTTTTTGAATAACTATTCAAAACAACAAAATTCTAAAACAAATCAAGATAAAAATATCAGATCCTTGATCAAGTTGGGAGATCAGGTTGCCAAAACTTATGTAACTTGCTACCATTCACAGGATTGTCAAATCTTCTACCATCCAGGTGTTCCAAGACCACTGCTCCATAAGACAATATCTCTTTGACTTTATATGGGACTTCACCTATAAATTTCAACTTCTCTTTGATCAATTTCATTTTATACATCAAGGCAAGATCTCCTCCTTTCAAATCCTTCTTATGTAATTGACGATCATGCCATGCCTTGCGACGAGCTTTCTCTGCCATAAATCTAGTTTCACAAAGTTTATGCAAAGTCTCATGACAGATTTGTAAAGATTTAGCGTCATCCAAGTGTTCCGTTGCTGCTATGCGTAGTGATGGAACTAAAAATTCTATTGGCATAACCGCATCCTAGCCATAAACAAGTTGAAATGGAGTCTGATTCGTATATTTAATGAGATTCATAGGTTTGTCGCGAACGAGTTTTTGGTGTATCACGAACGATTTTGATTCTTTTGAATTTTCTTATGTGGAAGCCTGCAGGATCCTAGACACGTGACTATAGATCACAGAACATAAGTCATTCTAGCAATTAAGACAACGAAAGACAAGGAGATGCACAAGAGAGAGCCACTGTATTGTCAGTTTGATTTTTAGAGCGAGATGATCAGTGTCTTGCTCGTTGGTGGCCCAACACTCTGCTCTTTTCACTATGTTTTGCTCGTTGACAGACTTTCATGCACAACTATGTCGTTTCTATTCTTCTCTTTTCTTTTCTCTACTCTCACGCTCTTCTTCGTTGTATCGCTTTATATATTTGTCGATCCAGAGACATTGTTTATATCTCCACTGTTTGGAGTTTACAAGATAGCTAAACAAAGAATTACAAGAGTAGTTAACGCTAATCAACTAGTTAGTTACACTCTATTATTACTAATTGTTTCAGCTAAGCATGAAGTTTAAAGCTCCACGCCCGTTGAGCTGCCAACTGGCAGTGCGAAAGATTTTCTTTCGTTTTCTTTTCGTTTCGTGTCGTGTCGTGTCTTTTGGTCCTGGAGACATGTTTGACTTTCACGAATCATTTGACCTTCGAGTTTCGCTTTGCTTCCTGTCTTAGAGTTTTTGAGGTACATTGACTTTCGCGAATTGTTCGTCGTTTGACCTTCGCTTCGTGTCGCGACAAAGTTGCAGGAGTTCACAATTTTTGACACTCCCTCTTGAACCTTGCAGCTTTGCATGTTTAATCCAATTACCTTTCATTGTTTTGCGAAGAGTGGCTGAGCGGCTTTTTGAGCAGATCTGCAATCATGTCTTCAGACTTTATGTACTGGACCTGGAGCTCTCATTTCAAGATCAAATCTCGAATGTGATGGTACTTCAGAGGTATGTGTTTTGTCTTTGAATGGAAGACATGATCATGGGATAGATAAATGGCACTCTGAGAATCCATCATCATCGTGCATGGTCCTTCTTGTGGTATCCCAATTGCCTCCGACATCATTTGCAACCAAACTACCTCGTTCGTCACCTTTGACGTATTCAACTTCGCAAGAGGATTGAGCTACCAAGTTTTGCTTTTTGTATATCCAGCTGATTGCTCTTCCGCACGCTATTGAACATCCTCTAGTTACGGACTTGTTGTCATCTTTGCAGCTCGCCCAACTTGCATCACTGTAGTGGTGCATCTTGAATCATTTTCTTTCGTTTTCTACTCTGTAGGTTAATCCCATATTCTGGGTACCCTTCAGATATTGTAGGATTTGTTTTGCCATTTGCCAATGTGCCATGCAAGGATTGGAAGAGAATTGGCTTAAAGCATAAACAGAGAAAACTAGATCGGATTTGGTATAAATTGTAAGGTACATCAGACTACCGATTAGGTTTTGGTAGGGTATACCTTCCATCTTCTATTTTCGGACAATCATGCTTTGTCAGCTTGGCTCCAGCTATCATTGGTGTGGCCTTTTCTTTGCAGTCCATCATGTGATATTGCTTCAGCACTTTTCTGGCATATTCAGACTGACTCAAGTGCATTTCGTCTTTTATTCGATCTCTTCTGATCTCTAGCCCGAGGCATTTTGTTGCCTTTCCTAGATCTGTGATTTCATAATTCTTAGAAATATGACTCTTCGTGTCCTTGATTAGCATCAAGGAGTAACCTATCATAAGATAATCATCCACGAAAATAGTCAGTATCACAAAATCTTTTCCTACTCTTTTTATGTAGACATTACAGTCTGGTTGTGTAGGATTGAAGTCTAGAGACTTTAGAAGACCATCGAGCTTCTTGTACCAAGATCGTGATGCTTGCTTTAGACCATAAATGCATCTCTGCAACTGATAGACATATTGTCGATTGTCAGGGTCTTCAAATCCTTTAGGCTGCTTCATAAAGATTTCTTCCTCTAGATCTTCGTGGAGAAAGACTTTCTTCACATCAACCTGGTGAATTTCCAGATTGTGTTGTGTAGCGTATGCAAGGAGCAGTCGTATGCTTGTCATCTTGACCATTGACGAATATGTGTCGAAATAATCAACACCATATCTTTGTGTGTAGCCCTTTGCGACAAGCCTTGCTTTGTAACGGCCAACAGTGCCATCTGATTTTATTTTCTTTTTGTACACCCACTTGCAGTCGACGATCTCTATGTTTTCTGGCATTGACTCTAGTGTCCATGCCTCGTTTCGCCTCAACAACTCGATCTCCTCTGACATTACTTGAATTGCTTGATGGAGGCCTTCTTTGTCTTGTTGACCTTCTGGGTTCGTTTCGTCGCTGTTCGAATGTTTCTTGTTCATGGGGTTGATCTTCTGCTTCTTACTGTTCTGGAGTCAGTGGCTCATCATTATGATTTGACGTCTGTCCTCGATCTCCCTCTTGAATTGGCAGCAGTGTGAAGATCTCATGGCCTTTTTTATTTTTTAGTCCAGGGAATGTGGACTCATCAAACTTCACATCTCTACTCGAAACAACCTTCTTCGTGGTTGGATTGTAGAGTCTGTACACTTGTGATCCGTTCGAGTACCCGACCATGATTGTTTGCTCTGATTTATCATCGAGCTTGTTTCTTTTCTCTTTTGGAATGTGCTTGTATGCTGCACATCCAAACACACATACGTATGATAGATTAGGCTTTCTACCTGTCCACATTTCATACGATGTCTTGTCTTCCAACATTGTTGTTGTTGATCTGTTCTGCAGTTGTACTGCTGCAGCTATTGCCTCAACCCATAATTGACTTGGCAATCGAGCCTGTGCCATCATGCATCTGTCTCCTTCGACTAGTGTCCTATTTCTTCTTTCTACGACACCATTATATTCTGGTGTGTACGCAGAAGTGAATTAATGCTCTATCCCCTGTTCTTGACAGAATTTTAAAAATTCTTTGCTCTTGTACTCACCTCCATTGTCAGATTTGATGATCTAAATCTTCTTTGAGGTGTGTCTCTCTGTAAATGCCACGAACTTCTTGAAAGATTCAAACACTTCAAGTTTTTTCACTGGGTAGTAGATCGTTGTCATTCGGCTGTAATCATCTATGAATGTCAGGAAATACCTCGATCCTGAGAGCGAATCCATTCTCATCGGTCCACAGACATCAGAGTGGACGAGCTCAAGAACTTCTTTGGCTCTTCTTCCCTCATGTGTGAATGGATTCCGATGTTGTTTGCCTCCTTGACAGGCTTCACAAAACTCGTATCGAGTCTTGATATCTCTAGACATGTGACTATGTCTTTCTTGCACATGTCATACATGCTCCTCATGTTTAGATGATACATCCTCCTGTGCCAAAGCTGATCTTCATTCTCTGATGTATTTAATATGTTATTAGAATTGCTGATTATCTTGGCTTGGTAGAGGTTTCATTCTCTGCATCCAACTGTCAGTAAGTTGTTTGTTGTTTTCTCGATTATGCGACATGTATTGCAATCGAATGAAACTCGAATCCCAAGATCTGCCATCTTGGAGACTGATAGCAGATCTTTTCTCAATGAAGGCACGTAGAGTGCTCCTGGCAGCTCTTGATCACTGCTTCTTTCTCCTTTGTCCCTCATCAGTCTCTCATCAACAACAAGACTGATTGCTTTGTCGAATGTCATATATGGTAGACTCAGTATGAGCATTCTCAATGGCTGATAGGACGTAGGTAGAGACTTCATGAAGTACATCAGCTGTTGTGGTGCTAGGATCTGGTGCTCCTGTCTTGATGCAACGAGTGGAGCAAAGGTCATTATGATCTTCTCAACGTGCTGATCTAACTGGTTGCCATTCCATCGTATGGATTGCAGCTGATTGTGAGGATGCATTACTGAAGTTGCAGTTCTCACTTTGTACTTCTATTTTAATCTTTCCCATGCTGCATGGCTGCTTTCGCAATCTTCAATCTGCATGAGTAGATCTTCGTTGATGGATGAAACGATGATTGTCATTGCACGCTCATCCTTTCTGATCCATTCAGCTCTCTTCGAGTCTCCCTCTAGAGGCTGCACCTTTGAGAGTTCGGTTACCAACCAGATGCCTTCGCCCTTCAGAAGTGTTTTGATTTTGAATCTCCATATCCTGTAGTTTACGCCATCAAGACTGATTGGTACTCTTGTCTGGATCGTTGTAGCCATATTGTGTTGCCTGGAGAATCACTTGTTCAGATATCAATAGTGATAACATGTTGGCTCTGATACCGTGTCGCGAACAAGTTTTTGGTGTATCGCAAACGATTTTGTTTCTTTTGAATTTTCTTATGCGAAAACCTGCATGATCCTAGACACGCGAGTACAGATCACGAAACATAAGTCATTCTAGCAATCAAGACAGCGAAAGACAAGGAGATGCACAAGAGAGAGCAACTGTATTATCAGTTTGATTTTTAGAGCAAGATGATCAGTGTCTCGCTCGTTGGCGGCCCGACACTCTGCTCTTTTCGCTGTGTTCTGCTCGTTGGCAGACTTTCATACACAACTATGTCGTTTCTATTTTTTTATTTTATTTTCTCTACTCTGACACTCTTCTTTGTTGTATCTCTCTATATATTTGTCGATCCAGAGGCATTGTTTATATCTCCACTGTGTGGATTTCACAAGATAGCCAAACAAAGAATTACAAGAGTAGTTAACGCTAATAAACTAGTTAGTTACTCTCTGTTATTGCTAACTATTTCAGTTGAGCATGAAGTTCAAAGCTCCACGCCCATTGAGCTGCTAGCTGGCAGCGCGAAAGATTTTCTTTCGTTTTCTTTTCGTTTCGTGTTGTGTCATGTCTTTTGGTCCTGAGGCATGTTTGACTTTCGCGAATCATTCGACCTTCGAGTCTCGCTTCGCTTCGTGTCTTAGGGTTTTCGAGGTACGTTGACTTTCGCGAATTGTTCGTCATTTGACCTTCACTTCATGTCGCGACAAAGTTGCAGAAGCTCACAATTTCTGACAGTTTGGTGATGACAAAAAGAAGGCGATGAACTATCCAAGCTTCTCATTGAAGACAAAACAATGTCACTGCCCTAGGTTGACCATCAAGTTAAAGATGAAGGACATGGTACTCGAGTGTCATTCTCAAAAGGATAGCTTGCCAAAAGCTAGAACCTGACGATCAGCAAACATTAGGTTGCCACCATTTAGGCAACTTGCGTTAGGCATTTGTTCCATAAGCAAACTATGAAATGAATCCAACGTCTTTATAACAATAGTTGCACAATGTTGTTTGAAGAAAGTGAGCACATACAAGTGATGAGAAACCTCATAACAAAATCGAGGCTTTTGAGATAAAAGAAGAGGATGAGAAAATGAGAAGAAAATCTTAACCGAGGAAAATGTATAGTGTCACATAGAAAGTGACAAGTGATCATAAAGAGGAAATGCTTGAACCCATGTGAAAAAAGAGAGAGATCAAGTCATTGTTTTCAATGCGTTAAGAATAGAAAAGACATATTGTCATATAATGATAGAGAGAAAACACTTGAACCCATGTGTATATGAAATAAAAAAAGATCAAACCATATTTTCAATGCAAAAACAATAGATTAAAAACTTATCCATGATCAAACTCATTATTGGCTTCCCATGTTAACCTTTAGGAATACTTTTAAGATACCTTGACTTGCAAGGCAACAATTGAGATTAAGGCAAACAAGAAGTAACAATTTACAACATTAAAAATCACACAAGCCTCAAAATTTCATGGAGATAAGGTGAGTGGAGAAGCTCAAAAGGCAAAGCAAAGGGGGAGGATGATTGATTGATTAGTTTAGGTAGAGTATTAGTAGTTGAAAGTGGGCTCAAATCAACTTTAATTAAAAAACAAAGAAGTCCATACATTATAATTTTAAAAGTGCTCCCCCCCCCCCCCCCCCCCCCTCTCTCTCTCTCTCTCTCTCTCTCTCTTTCTCTCGTGTCCTTCATAAAGCATCCAAGAAAGCAAAAGCCACAAAACAGAGAGATCGAGAGAGAGAGGGAGACAGATACAGCGAGCGAGAGAAAAGCGAGCGCGCGAGCAAGAGGTGGCTGAGGCAAGGGAGGCGTCGTCAGAGGGGGTCCCGCTCGAACACAGAGCAAAGCCCTCCACCAGCATCATCATCACCGCCTCTCCTTTCCGCTTTATTTTTGCCGTGATTGGTTGCTTGGATTGAATGCTCCCGGCCCATTACACAAACCGCACGGCACTGCATCATCAGCGCTCCGACAGAGGACTGTAAGAAGGGGGTGGAGCTTGCAGCTTTGGGGCTGAGCGCAAACCATGGATGCGATCCATACAGATGCTTTGGATACTTTTGTTAACATCACAGGGGCATCTGAAGCAATAGGTTTACAAATTCTACAGGTGAGCTGTTCCTTGCCACTTACTCATAACCCTGCTTTGTTCATCTTATTGTCTTTCTGTACCATATTGGTGTTGAATCTTGATTCGACAGGATTTGAGTTCATTTGGCGATTTCACTGTCTTGCGCATGGTGTGACAGAGCTAGCAATATGCAAAATACTCTTGCTAGATTGCTGTGAAGGCATATTTCTTGCCTGGTCTCTGTAGGTTGGTTGTAGTTCATCTGGGCGCAGATTTTGCTAGTGAATTGAGATTTTTACAGTTGGGGCTTGCACGGTCTGCTATATTGCCCTGTTTGTTTGAATAAACTCAGAGTTTAGGATTTTTTTGGAGTCAAATTCCAGGTTATTTTCAAGGTTTATCTAGTTTTGGAATTTGTATCACTTGTGCTGCAGCTAAGGATGGGCCCTGTGGTTTCTAGCCATTGGATCTGAGTCTTTTCTATGAGTGTTTTTATGCCTAACAACTACCTAGCTGCACATGAATTTCAGTGAGGAAACTTGAATTCTTCTTGAAATGTATGATGGTTATGGTTGGAGTACCATTTTTCATGACTTTGTTTGCTATGGACAAGATGACTGAACTGAACATGTTTCACTTTTAACATTGAAGGTACACAAAGACGAACTTCAACCATGACTTAAACTTTTTGCCACCCTAGGTGTACAGTGGGCAGATGTGTGTGACATGCTGCATGGGCTATTCGAACAGTTTTACGTATAGGCAGGCAAAATCTGTTTACCTGACGAATACATTGTGTGACCATTGTTCAAGAGAATGAAACAGCTATAAACAAAAAACTATGTCGCAGCACAACGTGCCACAGCATTGTTAAGGTCGGGGGTTGGGTTGTGATCTAAACATTTGTTTTCCAATATTCTATTCCTTTTGTCCAGAATCTCATTGAAATAGAAAGTCGGTGCTTGGAAATTGTTGTGTCATGAAATCGGTTTGGTAGCTCGGGGAGGTTTTGATCATGTTTTTCAAGGTCCAAGCTGCAACGTGGTATATTTTCTAGGCTCCATGTTATCAAAATTTGAAAGTAGCCGAATCACACATGTATGAAGTTTTTTAATGTACTTTTATTTAAGTGTATGTTTTGGGTCTTATGGGTACATTAAACTTTGTCATACATCTGCTAGTTGTACCTATGGAAGTACAACTTCAACATTGGTCCTCTTTGACCATTATATCCTTTTTTGACCTGCATAATGTGTTATTGTATTATTATGGTTCTAATAGAATTATGAGCATAATTTAAAAGAAGAGTAAACTAATCTTATTAGCACTCACACACACACACACACACACACACACACTTCAACAATGATACAAATAGAATGCCATCCATGAACCAAACAAAATTTGCAAGTAATAGATCATCCCGTATAGAAAGATATTAAGTATGCAATACTTCCTCACACGAGCTGCTACTTCCTCCTCAAATACCTCCTCATACAAAGTGCTTACTACTTGATGCTATCTTCTCCATGGAATCTTTTGCCTCTATCTCACACATAGAGTCACTTGCCTCAATACAACTTTCCAACTTAGAAAGCACCTCAACATGACATCTATTATATCACTGCTTATGACAAATTCATCAAGAATATATCTTGGCACTATTTCAAATATATATGCAACGTTTCCAATTGATGTATGCACGTCTTCTTGCCGATTAAGAGATTCAAACACCTCCATCATAAAAAAAAATCCTAAATTTTTTTCCAAATCCTCCCTACACCAAAATTATGCAAATCAATAACTTGTTGATTCAACAAATGAATCTCGTTGTTTTTTATGAGGCTAAACAACAACCTTGCTAGTTGCTTTTCAAAGACAAATCAACAACCTATTTCAAAGGCTAATCGACATCCTCAGCTTCCAAATTTTATTGGAAACAACATAATCTACTGTTGAAGAGTAATGCCTATTTTACCCCTTTTTGGCTAAGCATTAGTTAAGTTGTACATAACTCATGGGGCATGTTTTAATTAAATGCATGACCCCCCCTTTTGTTAAGTTATGTAAATTAGTGCAAGTGGCCCACTTGGCCAAGTAGCTCACTCCCATGGTTGACACCTAGACTTTCCATGCATGTAAAGGAGGTGCTTGCCTCACAAGGGATTTGGAGGACCCACGCCCTCCTCTCTCTTACTAGCAATTCATTTCTTCTTGAGACTTTTGAGTTTGTGAGATGCTCATGCAATTCTCCTTGTGTGTGATATTTCCATAGCCAAGTTTTCTCAAGCTTTCATAGTTGATCTAGCATCTGAGTTAAGATACTCCATAGCTAGGTCTTGTAATTCTTCATGGTATCAGAGCAGGTTGTCTAGCCTGTGAGTCTGAGAGTGAGAGAAACTTCAGTGCTTAGATTCTTGAGAAGATTCTTATCTTCTACAAGCACCTCAATCTTGAAAGAGGGAGCATTTGATCTACAGGTGTCAGATCAGGTGGAGTCTTGCACTGTTGGTGAGCTATTGGCAAGGGGAGTGGGATGATCCAAAAACTTTCTAAATCTGGCTAAGTTTTGGAGAGTTTTTCTGGAGGAGCTTACACAAAAGTAGGGCGCACTTTCTGTAGGGGCTTCTGGTTTCTGTTCCAGTGGAGCCTAGTGCTTGTGCTAGTGAGGCCACACCAAGTGGCAAAGACAAAAGCAGGAGCTGAAGGGTTGCCTTGAAGTGGCTACATACCCTAGTTTGGGGTTAAACCCTTGTTGCTGGAAGCTGTTCTTTTCTGATCTCTTTCAAGTTGAGCTTCTGTTTTAAGCACAGATTTTAGCATGGCAAGTCTTGGGGAGAGTTTGCTGGGTGAATCTAGCAAACTAGATGGCACAAACTACAGAGTGTGGAAGTTCAAGATAGCCAATATCTTGATGGATAAGAATTGCTGGGAGGTCATGACAGGTACAGAACCTGTACCAACATCTGATCCTGAATTGAAGGACTACATGAACAGGAGACATAAAGCTCATAGGATAATCAATCTTTTTGTCAAGGACAATATTATTCCTCACATTTGCAATGCAAGGGATGCAGCTGATGCTTGGACAATTCTGAAGTCTATGTTTGAAACAGTGGATTCAGCCAAGCTGGTGTATTTGCAAAACAGGTTACATACTCTCAAGATGGAAGCAGGTGCAACAATTGGTGATCATATTACAAAGGTCAAGGACCTATTGGATCAGCTTGCTTCAGTTGGAGAGAAAGTAAGTGACAGGAGTATTGTTCCCATAGTCTTGAACAGCTTGTCATTCAACTATCAAGACTATGTGATGTCCCTTTCTGCTAGGGAGAAACTCCCAACCTTTGGGGAGTTATGTGGTCTTCTTTTACAGGAGGAGATGAGAAGGAAGAATCTTTCGAAAGGGAAGATAATCCAGAGCTTGCATTTGCTTCTAAGAAGAAGCAAAACTTTCAGAAGAAAGGCAAAGGCAAAAAGAAGAACTCAAAGCAAAGCTTGGAGCAGCAGGTGTCCAAGTTACAGGTTGGAGAGGAGTCAAGCACCAATTCCTCATCTACACCCAAGAGGAAGGGCAACTGCAACTATTGTGGTAAGTATGGGCATTTTGCTTTTGAATGCAGGAAGAAGCAAAGTGATCAGAAGAAGGGAAAGAACCAGCAGAGTCACTTTGTTGACAAAGTTGCAGAGGAGGAGCAATCTGGTGTGCTTGAGCTATTCACCGCAGCCCTATCATCTGAATCCACATTTGGTGGATGGTACATTGATTCTGGAGCCTCAAAGCACATGACACCTCATAGAGATTGGTTCAGCACCTATGAGGAGACAAAAGATAGCCAGCATGTTTGCCTTGGAGATAATTCTACACGTATGGTGAGGGGCAAAGGTACAGTTGCAATACAGCTATCATCAGGTGAGGTGAAGGAAATTAAAAGTGTGTTGCATGTACCAGGGTTGGCTAAGAACTTGTTATCTGTTGGTGCCATTACCAAACAGAACATGGTGGTAGAGTTTAATGATTCTAAATGTTTGGTAAAAGACAAAGAGAAGAACTTCAAAGTGGTAGCCAAGGGAATGCAAGAAGGAGGTCTTTACAAGCTTTTCACAACCATTCCTAGCCAAGAGGCCTTGTCTGCAAGAGATACTAATCGGGACAAGCTTTGGCATGAGAGATATGGTCATTTGAGTTACAAAAGTTTGCAAGTTTTGAACAGGCACAAAATGGTAGTAGATCTTCCTAGCATTAAGTCTTCTTCAGATACATGTGAGGCTTGTGCATTAGGGAAGCAACAGAGGAAAAAGTTTCCAAAGGAGAAAGCTACCAGGGGCAAGGGCATTCTTGAACTTGTGCATTCAGATTTATGTGGTCTTATGCAGGTCAAATCAGCAGGGGGGGCATACTATCTCATAACCTTCGTAGATGATTTCTCTCGGAAGGTATGGGTCTATTTTCTGAAACTGAAATCTGAAGCGTTCAAATACTTCAAACAGTGGAAAGCTATGGTGGAAAACCACACAGGAAAGAGGTTAAAGACTCTCAGGTCAGATAAGGGTGGTGAGTATATTTCTGATGAGTTCAAAGATCTTTGCAAAGCATGTGGGATAAAGAGACAGTTTACTGCTCCACATACACCGCAGCAAAACGGCGTGGCTGAGCGGAAAAATAGGTCTATAGTTGAGTGTGCGAGGAGCATGCTCAAGGCAAAGGGGTTGCCAAATTCCTTTTGGGCAGAAGCGGTAGCAACTGCTGTTTTTCTATTGAATAGAAGTCCAACCAAAGCAGTTGAAGGAATCACGCCAGAAGAGGCATATAGTGGCAAGAAGCCCAAAGTGGGCAGCCTTCGAGTATTTGGGTGTACAGCATATGCACATATACCAAAGGACTTGCGGAAGAAACTTGATGCAAAATCCGTAAAGTGTGTCTTTCTTGGGTATAGTGAAGGTGAGAAAGCTTATGTGCTATATGATCTCGAAAACAGGAGGTAGATCCTAAGTCGAGATGTCATCTTTGATGAAGAGCATGCACCCAAGATACAGGAGCAGGAGAAGGAAGGAATTACTGAGTTCATACCCTTGATTGATTCCACGGATGAGGATCCTAGTCAAGAGTCCCGTAAGCCTCAAGTGCAGGAGCAACAACAGGAAATCGAACCTACTAGTTCGAGACCTCTTTTTGGCCAAGTACCAGAAGCAGAAGTTGGGGACAAACGGAAGACTAAAACAGTACCATGGGATACGTGGTCACCATCCACATCATCTACTGCTAGGAAGAAGCTACCTAGGTGGTATTGGGAAACAATCAAAGAAGGTCAAATGATTGAAGAAGGAGAGAGCAGTGAACAGGGTGTCAGAAGATCTCTTAGGTCTCATGAGAGACAAGAGACTAACTTTGCTCTTATGTCCACTATTCTGAATGCAGATGAGCCGCAATTCTTTCACGAAGCCGTGAGAGAAAAGGTATGGCAACATGCCATGCAGGAGGAGTACGACTCCATTGTCAAGAATGACACATGGGAGCTCACTACATTGCCAGAAGGGAAGCAACCAATAGGTTGCAAGTGGGTCTATAAGACCAAGTTTCATGCCAATGGAACAGTGGACAAGTACAAGGCAAGGTTGGTGGCGAAAGGCTATGCTCAGCAAGAGGGGCTAGACTATGATGAGACATTCGCACCTGTTGCTAAAATGACATCTATCAGGACCATTTTGGCTATAGCCTCATATTTTGATTGGGATGTCCATCAAATGGATGTCAAGAGTGCCTTTCTTAATGGGCACCTACAGGAGGAGGTTTACATGGAACAACCGCAGGGATTTGAAATAACAGGCAAGGAGAATCTGGTTTGCAGGCTTAGGAAAGCCTTGTATGGGCTCAAACAGGCGCCAAGGGCTTGGTATAGCCGAATTGATGAGTACTTTGCAAGGCAAGGGTTTGAGAAGAGTAAGTCTGATTGCAATCTTTATGTCTGCAGGGAAGGAGAAGACTTTGTGGTTGTTGTGCTCTATGTGGATGATCTACTCATCACGGGAAGCAATAAGAAGCTTATTGCTTGTGTTAAGAAGAATCTTTCTAATGAGTTTGAAATGAAAGATTTGGGTTTGCTACACTATTGCCTAGGAGTTGAAGTTTGGAAAGGAAAGCGTTGTCTTTTTATCTCACAGGCAAAGTATGCACATAAATTATTGAAGAAGTTTAACATGCAAGAAAGCAAACCAATCAGCACACCCATGGATGCAAGCAACAAGCCATCAAAAGATGATGGTCCAGCATTTGCAGATGAGACGCTCTATCGTCAGTTAGTGGGCAGCCTGATTTACCTTACTACCACCAGGCCAGATATTGCTTATGCGGTTGGAATCGCAAGTCAATACATGTGTAAGCCTACCGAAGCACATTGGAAGGCAGCCAAGCGGATCCTACGATATGTGAGAGGGACAGTGACTTATGGGATTGGATACACGGATGACGGGAACCTTCAGCTGGAAGGCTATTCAGATTCTGATTGGGCAGGTGATAGAGACGATCGGAGATCGACGACAGGCTATTGCTTCAGCCTAGGTTCAGGGGCTATATCGTGGTGCAGTAAGAAGCAGCCTACTATTGCTCTATCGTCTACCGAAGCTGAGTACAGGGCGACTACGAGGTCTGCCTGTGAAGCCATTTGGTTACGCCGTCTACTTGAGGACATGCAGATTGCTCAAGTAAGACCTACATTGTTACATTGTGATAACCAAAGCTGCATTCAGCTTGCAAGGAATCCAGTCTATCATGCACGGACAAAACATATAGAGGTGGACCAGCATTTTATACGAGAGAAAGTGCACAGTGGGGAGATCGAGCTAGTTTATTGCGACACCAACGACCAGACAGCTGATATTTTTACTAAACCACTTAGTAAAGATAAGTTTGAAAAGTTCAGAACTTTGTTGGGTGTCAGTTTGAATAAAATTGCCATTAAGGGGGGGTGTTGAAGAGTAATGCCTATTTTACCCCTTTTTGGCTAAGCATTAGTTAAGTTGTACATAACTCATGGGGCATGTTTTAATTAAATGCATGACCCCCCCTTTTGTTAAGTTATGTAAATTAGTGCAAGTGGCCCACTTGGCCAAGTAGCTCACTCCCATGGTTGACACCTAGACTTTCCATGCATGTAAAGGAGGTGCTTGCCTCACAAGGGATTTGGAGGACCCACGCCCTCCTCTCTCTTACTAGCAATTCATTTCTTCTTGAGACTTTTGAGTTTGTGAGATGCTCATGCAATTCTCCTTGTGTGTGATATTTCCATAGCCAAGTTTTCTCAAGCTTTCATAGTTGATCTAGCATCTGAGTTAAGATACTCCATAGCTAGGTCTTGTAATTCTTCATCTACTACATGACAGACCATGAACTTGGATAGATTCAAGAACATAGAACTTTTCTTCAACTCAAACTAGACCTTCCTAGTAGAACTGATCTTTACTACATGAACAATCAACTATGACTTGGATGGTTTCCAAGATTATACTTGACAACCACAACAAACCATCAATCTTATTATTTGTAAATCTCAAGTGATTTTAGTTCAAATAGACAAGCAAGTTTCTACCACATAAGCTGCCTACTATGAATTGGATAGACACCAAACATTTATGAAAACACTAACATTACTTAGATTGTACTCATTATGTAGACATGAAGAGCTTGAGTGGACAATGCTGAGTACTACGGTGAACTTGTTCAATTCAGCTGATCGTTGGATATCCCTGGGGAAGTTGCAACAAGATTGAAGTTAGCCAACTATATTCTATGGCATTTTCTGAATGTAATAAATTAGCAAGTATCACAAGTATCCCTTTAAAAAGCATAACTGCTGGTTTTATGTAGAAACCGATTTTTGAAAAATAGCATACCTGTCGGTTAGGGTCTCTAGAACTGGGTTGAGAACCGGCCAAAAAGCCAATACCCAGCCAACAATGGTAGATACGGATGATGGGCCTCCACAATCAAGTGGTTTTTGGGTGGTAGTGTGGCAAGGATAATTTTGCTGTTCTCACGTCTTCATCAAAACAATGAATCTTATAACAAGGAGACCATGTTAAGGCTTTGGGCTACTGGCTCTAAATGACTTGAGTAGTTAGTGGTAGATTGTGGTCAATTTCAGTTGAGTTACCAGTTGAATCAACAAGAGGTAAGTCGTGTGAACCTACATCATACTCGAGAGAACCTTTTTGGATTTGGGAAATGGAGGGAAGAGTTGATCCTTAGAGGCTCCGTCTAGTAGTTTTCTAGATGCTACCAAGTTGGGGTAGTTATTTTCTAATGGCTAAATGGATCCATGACGTGGAATTGGGACATAATCTATTAGAGGAATGCTATGTGTTTAATCAATGTATGAGGGTAGAAGACTGTAGAACTTGCTAGCTTTTGGTGATTGGTGTGGTTGGTCCCTCTTTGTTCGTGAAGTTTTTTTGTAAAATTTTTTTTGGGGGCATCATTTAGAGATAACTTTATTTTTTTGGGTCAAGTTGTTAGCTTGTCTCTTTATCAAATTTTATTTCCACAAACAAAATAAGCTCAAGTCTCATTTTGGCTCAAATGGCCAACTCCAAAACATCGGCTTACTGGTATTAGAGCTAACTTATCCTACATTATGCAATTCAATTGGGTTAAATGTATACCATCTATGGTAGATTGCTAAAAGCATATGGTTGCAGGGCTGCATGGATGTTCTCCTTTTCCATATAGCAGAATTGTTTTTTGAGACCTCATGTATGTTGAATATGTCATAATGCATGGAATGAGTTACAAAGTAATTGACATAGCTGCCTTGCAATGGCATTTGACATAATAATCCCTTGGTTGAGGCTCTCCTATGAGAAAGCACTCAGAATCCAAAACACAAAAATGACAATTGAGCATGACATAAAGCGCTGTTTAAAGCCTGCTATAGTATCCCATGCATTGAAAGAATTTGAGGTGTATGTTTCTAGGACCATGTGTCATTGAATAGGTATGTTAGATTCTATCGTTTACTGGTGCTATTCGTGAATTGGTCAATCTGGTATGTGAAGATCATCTAGGGGGATCCACTTGTGTCCTTGAAGAAAAAAAACAGGGCGTAGATGTCAGAATTAAGATTGTTGCTGAATGATTTGTTTGTGAAAGGTAAATCAAAGATTTGAAGGACGATGAATGTTAGGAAAGTTTGGGTGAATTGAGAAAGTAGCTTTAAGGATAAAAGCTTTTTAAGTAAGAGGGTATCTTATCTAATGTCAACAATAGCTAACCAAAGGTTCAATTTTGACGTTTAAATGTTTTATGACACTGGGAATGATTCCGATAAGTGGCTTGTAATAATTTCTTAAGTCATCTATGGATAAATTGACTCTTGGGCCAACCAACTATGCCTTGAGTTTTGAGCAGATGACATGCAAAATTTCCTTATTCTTCTATGAGGATGTAGGAACTTCAATTGGCTTTGATTTTTAGTGCTAGTCTTCAACATGATGGATTTTACCCGTCATCTTTGGAGAATCGATGGAAACTCAGTCAGTATGTTGGTCTATGTACAAATTTATGACAGCTAGTCTGGACATATCTTTGAACTTTGTGCATGTGACCTACTCCTGTTGCCGTTGGGAACTGACGAATTGAGTAGGGATATCATAGGGTTTGGTTTGCGCTATGCATGACAGAGTAACAAGTTAATAATCTGAAACTTTGGGGGTGGCCTCCATAAATAATTGCATGTTGTTAGGAATTATGTTTATTTGACACCCCTTAATGATAGTTTGGCCATGCCTGCGTGCTATTTTTAGGGGCCATTCTAGTTATGATAAATTTGTTTTTATGCTTATGCATGTAGGTGGGCACACTACAAATAGATTAGGATCTATTTTAGTACTTAGAACTTTATTTTTAGTTCTTACTATATATAGGTAGTATTATTAGTAAATACCTTTTGCTATTTTGCTATTTGCTATTCACTTTCGGCTCATTAGCTTTTATCATTAGAGAAACTATATAAGAAGGCTGGCGTCCCACCTCAATTATTCCATTCAATTCAATAAGCTAGAGCATTTGCTCAATTCTCCTATGATAAGTTTTCTCTCTATACTTGGTTTTGTGTGAGTGCTAGTAGGACTAGTATCTCCATCTAGAATTTGTATTTCAAATTCTGACATGGTATCAGAGCAGGTTTTGTGAGAGGGAGAGTTTGTTTGCAGGGTTGCAACCAGATCTGATTGGAGGAGCTGTTGAGCTGGACTACTGTTGGAAGCAGTCCTCTGGAATCAAAGATTTTGGACTTTTGATCACTGCCTGCCTGCCAAAATTGTTCACGACAGATTATTGTTCGTGATAGTTGTTGTCTACAAATTGATCACAAACTCGAAAGATTATTGTTCGCGAAAGATTTGCGAAAGGCCAAAGATTTGCGAGATTCTCTATAGAGTTTCAAGATTTGCGACAGGCGACAAATTGGTGACAGGTTGGCGAAAGATTCGCGACATGCGACAGATTCGCGAAAGAATCAACTGTTGGTAGATCCAAGATTTGTTATAGATCAGAATAATGGCAGGATTGAACGACGCTGTGTTGCCAGAGTCTAGCAAGCTAGATGGAACGAACTACAGCATATGGAAGTTCAAGCTGCAAAATATTCTCCAAGATAGAGAATATTGGGAGATCGTCACAGGTGTCGCGATACCTCCTACCACTGACAGAGAGTTGCGGGAGTATCAGAGACGTAGAAGAAAAGCTCATCATATCATCAACTTATCAATTAGAGATATGATTATACCTCATATTAGAGATGCTGCTGGACCCAAGGAGGCTTGGGATATAGTGAAGAACTTGTATGAAACAGTAAATCAGTCACGGATCTTGTTCTTGACTAATAAGCTTCACACGTTGAAGATGGGTACAGGTGAATCAATAACGGACTACTTCACTCGAGTGAAAGATTTGAGAGGCCAACTTATTTCAATTGGAGAAAGTGTCCAAGATTCAGTATTGGTATCCATTGTACTTAATAGTCTACCTTTGGCCTATCAGAATTTTGTAATGATGCTATCATTAAGAGAAACGAGGCCTTCTTTCGATGAGCTGAATGCCATCTTACTACAGGAAGAAATGAGACGACAAAATATTGTCAAGAGGGACGATTTCAAGGAACATGCATTCCTGGCAAAGAAGCAAAACAGAGTTCCAAGAAGAGTGGCAAAGGGAAGAAGAAGAAGAAAAAGCAGCAAGATAGAGAGGAGAATCAATCAAATCAGTCATAAGATGGAAAGAAAGTGGTTCGAAAAGGAAACTGCTTCATTTGCGGAAAATCAGGACATTATGCAAAGGAGTGCTGGCACAACAAGTTCAAGAAAAAGCAGGATGGAAATTTTGCTGAAGAAGAAGAAACTTCTAATGCAAAATTGAGTGCTTTAGATCTTGAAGACTATGAATTGTTCTCAGCATCGACATCTTTTGGTAGTGCCTTCTCAAAGGAAGAAGATATTTGGTTTATTGATTCAGGAGCTTCTAAGCACATGACACCTAGGCGAGACTGGCTATCTAATTTTCAAAATGATGGTTCAAATGTGAAGTTGGGGGACAACTACACATATGATATAAAGGGAGTTGGGAAGTACAAGTACAACTATCTTCAGGGAAGATTGGAAACATAAAGGATGTGCTTTATGTACCAGGAATCAAGAAAAACTTGCTCTCAGTATCAACTATTACAAAGCAACACGTGGTGGTGTAGTTTGATGAACAGAGGTGTCTCATCAAGAAGAAAAATGATGAAGTAATAGTTGAGGGCATACTTGCAGGGCGGTTGTATAAACTTCAAGCTCAAGTGGTGGATCATCATGCAAGTGTTGCTGATACTGAATCATTGAGTAAGTTATGGCACGAGAGGTATGGACATCTGAATTACAGAAGTCTACAAGTCGTGAGGAAATTTAACATGGTTACAGGTCTACCTCAAGTTGTTTTTGATCACAAGGTTTGTGAAGGTTGTGTCTTAGGCAAGCATCATATAAAGAAATTTTTGCCTAGTACATTCAGGGCGAAAAATGTTCTAGAACTTGTTCATACAGATTTGTGTGGTCCTATGAAGACTCAATCTTATGGGGGAGCAAGTTACTTTATGGTGTTTGTAGATGACTATTCTAGGAAGACATGGATCTATCTTCTGAAGAATAAAGGTGAAGCGTTCAAATATTTCACATGGTTTAAGACACAGGTGGAGAAAGAAACAGATAGACAAATTAAGATACTTCGCTCAGACAAAGGGGGAGAGTATCTTTCTACGGAATTTCAGGTGTTTTGCAAGGATCATGGTATAAAGAGACAATTTGCAAATACGAACATGCCTCAACAAAATGGAGTTGCAGAAAGAAAGAACCGGTCCATAGTGGAAACTGCGAGGAGTATGGTTAAGAGTAAAAATCTTTGAAATATGTTTTGGGGTGAAGTAGTTAAGACGGTGGTTTATCTTTTGAATCGAAGTCATACAAAGTTTGTAGAGAATCGAACTCCAGAGGAAGCTTACACGGGTCGGAAGCTAGATGTAAGTCATTTAAGAGTGTTTGGAAGTATTGCTTATTCTCACATGCCTAAGGATTCTAGGAGCAAATTGGATTCTAAGGCGACCAAGTGTTTATTTCTTGGTTATGATAATCAAGAGAAGGAATACAGGTTATATGACTTGGAGGGTAAGAAAATAATCTTAAGTAGGGATGTAATCTTTGATGAGGAGGCAACTCATAAAGATATGGGGATATATTTTGATAAGGATCAAGATGGTGGAATCCCTATATTATGTGACGAGTTATTACAGGAACCTGAATCAACATATGTATCGCCTACGCCAATTCAAGAACCTAAAGTGTCTTTAGTTGAGATAGGAAAGAGGAAGGAGAGGTCAAGTATATGGGATACTTATTCACCTCCTACTTCGCCAAGCAGGAAGCATCCTACATCAGAAGCTAGAAGATTGCCTAGATGGTACTATGAAACTATCAAGGATAGTGTTATTATGGAACAGGGAGAGTCCAGTACACATGGAACTAGGAGATCAGCTAGACTTGAAAAGCAACATGAAGATCAAGATCGACAGGAGTTTCGACAAGAGGATCATCATGAGGATGGGGATGTACATTTTGCTTATATGGCCACAATATTAGAGACCAAGGATCCATCTACTTTCAGAGAGGCTGAAAAAGAGGATATTTGGAGGAAAGCTATGGATGAGGAGTACGACTCAATCATGGAGAACAAGACTTGGAGACTTGTTCAGCTACCTACAGGTAAAAAGGCCATTGGATGCAAATGGGTCTATAGGACTATGTACAAATCAGATGGTTCTATAGATAAACATAAGGCAAGATTGGTGGCAAAAGGTTATGCTCAGCAACAAGGGATTGCCTATGAGGAAACTTTTGCACCAGTTGCTAAATCTACTACTATGAGGACTGTTTTATCATTGGCAGCTCAGTTTGGATGGGATATTCAACAAATGGATGTAAAGAGTGCATTCCTGAAGAAGTCTACATGGAGCAGCCAGAGGGATACATAGTAGCAGGACATGAAGATAAGGTTTGCAGGTTGGACAAGGCATTATATGGACTTAAGCAGGCACTCAGGGCATGGTACACTAGGATTGACACATACTTTGAGGAGCTTGGCTTTCAGAGAAGTAGTTCGGAGCATACACTTTATGTTTTGGTTAGGAATAATCATATCGTTATTGTAGTGATGTATGTGGATGATCTTATTTATTTCTCGATCTAAGTATGCTCATGAAATTTTTGAAAAGTTCAATATGTCAGAGTGCAAGCCTATTTCTACACCATATGATAATGGATGTAAGCTTACTAAAGCTAAGGAAGATCAGGATGTAGATGAGACGTTATATAGAAAGCTAGTTGGAAGCTTAATCTATCTAACTACTACAAGTCCAGATATTGCTTATGTTGTGAGTATGGTTAGTCAGTTTATGGCTAAACCTAAGCAGATTCATTGGAAAGCTGCTAAGCGAATACTCAGATATATCCAGAGGGCACTTTGAGATTTGGTATTCTCTATGGTAGACAGGATGATTTGAAGTTACAGGGATATGTGGATGCTGATTGGGATGGAGATGCGGAAGACTGAAGATCTACTACAGGTTATGTTTTTTAGTCTTGGTTTTGGTGCTATATAAGAAGCAACATACTATTGCTTTGTCATCTACAGAGGCAGAATATCGAGCTACTACAAGTGCAACATGTGAAGCAATATGGTTACGAAGGATTCTACATGATCTACATGTGATACAAGATTCACCTACGGTACTTCAATGTGACAATCAAAGTTGTATTAAATTGGCGAAAAATCCAGTTTTTCACAGCAGGACAAAGCATATTGAAGTACAACAACACTTCATCAGAGAGAAAATTCAAAGTGATGAAGTGGAGCTTATCTATTGCCCTACAGAAGAACAAGTTGCAGATATCTTTACCAAAGGTCTTGGCAAAGAAAAATTTCAGAAGTTTAGAGAACTTCTAGGAGTAATAGATAACAAAGTAAACATTAAGGGGGAGTGTAAGGAATTAATGTTTATTTGACACCCCTTAATGATAGTTTGGTCATGCCTGCCAGCTATTTTTAGGGGCCATTCTAGTTATAATAAATTTGTTTTTTCCGCTTATGCATGTAGGTGGGCGCACTACAAATAGATTAGGATCTATTTTAGTACTTAGAACTTTATTTTTAGTTCTTACTATATATAGGTAGTATTATTAGTAAATAGCTTTTGCTATTTTGCTATTCACTTTAGGCTCCTTAGCTTTTATCAATCATTAAAGAAACTATATAAGAAGACTGGCGTCCCACCTCAATTATTCCATTCAATTCAATAAGCTAGAGCATTTGCTCAATTCTCCTATGATCTGTTTTCTCTCTATACTTGGTTGTGTGTGAGTGCTAGTAGGACTAGTATCTCCATCTAGAATTTGTATTTCAAATTCTGACACATGCTTCCTTTGTTATGTCGGGTAGTAGCAAGCATAATAGATCCCTTGAAAGAGCAACTTCTAAACGTAATGTTGACATTTGGATACCTGATTCTATTTTATGGTATCTAGTTTTGAGACGAAAGCTATGTTAGCATATGTTCTGTTATGGATTTAAGTTATCTTTGGGGAACTTGACTATATCTATGGTATCTACAGTACCATATATCTGGATTGGATGCATGCACGGTGTTTGGAGGATGTTTGCCATATGGATTTCTTATGCATGAGCAGTTCTTGGAGGATCTCTGCCATAAGGAAATTATTTTGGATGCATATTTTTTCTTAAGAAGTTAGTATTTACAATTCAATCGATCTTTTAGGTCCAGGCTCAAGGATTGATTTGTGAGTCCTAATGGGTAATGAATTTCCAATTCATCCTGTTTGGAAAGTTTTCTTGATTTGTAGCTGCTGTCCAGGTTTGAAGACATGAAAACAATAGCATTCTGTGATGCCTTGCTAAAATTATGGATGATGTCACTCCTTTGTTTGCTTCTGCTTTTGTTGCTTGAGGTTTAGGTTCTACATCTTTTTTCTGATACTGAAATTTACACAAGGTACCTGGTTAGTTAGCAACAAGGAAAGGATGTGAGTGGTATTCTGTCCTACATCTCATTAATGATTACATGGATGGTGGTCCTAGGTTAAGACTTATGTTTGTTTGCAGAAGCCAACTGCCTGAAATGAATGTTTGTAAGTGCTGCATCAATATAGGTCAGTGAAGCAGTGCCATTATAGAGTACTAGTAACATTACGGAGGCTAGAGCATGTACTCTTTTGAAACTGTTTTTCTGTTTTCAAGGTAGTGACATGATGACCGATCGTACAAGTTTTTGCAGCTCTTCCGCTCTGTCATATCTCTGTATGAGATGCTTGTTGCTGAACAACTTTTCGCTCTGTGCTTGCTCATGATGGATCCTTGATTTGTGTTCTTTGATTTTTGAGTCTTCTTTATCTTAAATTCTACAAACTGACACAATGTTCTGCTGTTGAAGCTCAACTGATTAGTTTGCATTAAGTTGAAGCTGTTGTGGCCGAGATTCTAAAGTTTAGGTCTTTTATCTTGAAATTGTGCAGGCAAATGGTGGAGATTTGAATGCAGCTATCAATGCATACTTCAACACAAGAGACCAATCACTGTATGTATAATAGTGCTGCAAATCTGACAAAAGCTTTTTGAAGTAACTCTCTGCAGTGATTTTCTGATATATATACCAGTTTAGCCTTCTTGTGTTAGCGTATTGTGTAGTTGTGCCTTAAGCTTAAGGCAAACTTTCTCCTTTTGTGTGGATGTATCAAGCCTGCAACTTTTGCTACCTTAGCTTTCTAAGTGGGTCCATTTGGTCCTGCTTTCTTAGTGGTCTTTAAGTACAGCTCTGAGCAGTTGCCACATCCTATAGAAACGTAGCTCAATCCAGTGCAAACTTTTTTTTATATTGTCACGTTTCTGAGATGATAGGACAATCTAGAAAATTGAGCTCTACATGACTTTCATATCTTTTGGCTTCTCTTTTTTCTGGGATATTTTGTCAGCGCTTTTGATATTTTCTATGAATTTCAAATTCATTCAGGTTAGGTTTTTCAGTTTTGTTCGGAGTAGTTTGGTGTAACATACTGATCTTGGGGCTTCCTGTGTCTTCTCTATCAGGCCATCCCTGCAGCGTGAAGATGCTGATAGAAATGAGTATATGGAGGAGGATGATGTTGTTCCTGTCTTAGGTCAGCCTACAGTTCAATTACATGACCCATTTAGTGTCCCTGTTCAGCAGATCTCTTCATGGAATAGAGAGAGACCGACTTTTGAGGCAAATCTTGGTTTACTAACAGAAGAACGTTCTTCCTCTCGAGTATCTGGCATAGGCACCGCTCCACAGGTTTCTTATCCTCGTGAAGTTCGAGATATACCTATTGATTGGCACGATGAAGCAGATGCCTCTTCACGGCTACGACCTGTCCGTCAACCTTTTCTTGAAATTGAGGAAATTACTACACATGATGATTTACACCAAGGAGCAGCTCCCCAAGGAATAGTTAGCATGGATGACGATCCTCCTAGTCCAACTTTACCACTTTCAAGGCTGGATGGTGAACCTATTGAAATACATCCTTTTGGTGGGATTGCTTATGCAGGAAATAGAGATTATAACCAGTTTGCACCTCAGGTTGCGGAGGTGCCTCCATCAGTATATGAGGATGTAAATGACGTTGAGGAGGAAATGTTACGTGCTGCCATTGAAGCCTCCAAGAAAGAGGCCGAAGGAGCAGTTCCTTATAGACAGGTGCACTTATGTACAGATTCTTTATGAAGCCTTGAAAATCACACTTTTTATGTGTTATATTTGCTCCTTGCTCAAGAGCTCTACTTGTTGCAAGTTTACATTCTGGTTGTGGATATTATCCATTCAGGAGGCTTTTGAGACTGGCACAAGACAGGTTGGGTTTCTAGGTCCTGGGGCCGAAGATGATGATCTCGCTCGAGCAGTTTCTCTTTCTTTAAAGGTGACATACGAAACACACATTCTTTTTGTTATTTAGACTATCGTAGCCAAGTTTGGGCTGATCTTTGTAAGTTTATCTGATTTGGCAGACTGCAGAGCGTGAGAAAGCCTTGCGAGAGCAACTTCTTGTTGGAGCACCTCAGGCACATGATGACGAAGACGACAATCCTTTTACTGAAGATCTTAAAAAACTTGGAATTTATAAAAGGTTGCTATATTATGTAACCTATGTATCCTTTTTGGAACTTCTTTGCTCCTTTTGCTTGCCGTTGAGTTTTCTTTAAATTTCTAGAAGCAGTTTCTACTGAAAATTATAAAGATATGTTTTTGAATATCTTTTTGGAATTATATGATTTGTTGAAATCAACAGCAATCTGTCTAGGAAAACAGCTGGATATGACTTTTTTTAAGACCCTGAAATGCATCCAGTGGAGCTAATTCATATGTTGAGTGGAAATCTTTATGATTGTGTAGCGATCATTTATCCTCTTTAGGCTTGCCATATTTTTTGAGTTGTTGTTTAAGGTCAGCTGTTAAAAGTTCGCTCTGATTTTTATGTAGCATCTATACTGTATACTGGCTGAATTTGCATTTAATTTTGACGCATGATTAGTAAATCATATTGGTTCATCAGTTAAAATTACGTGCATTGGATATACAATATTCTTGGATAGAGTATTCCTTAGTTAAGGAAGGGACTCAGCTCATTAGTGATTGTATCCCAGAGAGCTCAATTGGATAACGAATCATAATGAATCCGAGAATAATAATTGAATTGATATTCAGCAGGACTTTGGATATCTAGATTTCTAGATTTATAATCTAAAGTTTTTTTGTAGTTGAAGATGATTGTCATCTTGGTATGCGTTCAGTCTTTAATTACCAATGGTTTCTAGACCTTGAACCTTGCACTTCAGTTAAAGAATCATGGTTTGGAAGTATTCCTAAATCCAGTATTTTCTTAATAGAAAGATTTTGGAATGACTCTTACTTTCCTGAGTTATGTTGGACATATACTCCAATATCCTATAAATGATTAAGTATGATTTTGGATTCCAGTGAATTATGATTGACGAATCATATGAATCTAAATATTTATGGTTGATGAATCATAAATAGTTACTTAAGTATTGTCAGAGGATTAGAAGGAATTGTAATGATTCTTGAGTGTGACGATTAAGTCTTGGCCTGTTAATTGACTAAGAATTCAGATCAGAGTTTTGAGGCTCTTTACTCCAGTATTTTAACTGAGAACCTATGGATCTCATAGACATTCTCACAAGATAAGTATTTTAGTTGTGGAGAATTGAATGTATTCTAGTGGATGCTATTCTACTACTGTATGGTCTGCAGATGCTTGAGTACAGTTCTTCGTTTGATTGGATCTCCAGTTACCATAGGAGACAGACAAGTCTATTAAGATGAATGAATGCTATTTTCTTGCATTTGTTGCTAGAAACAGAAGCATTTAACTCAAAAGAGTATCTGGGATACTCAGAGTTGAGTTTTAATCATTCTATATCTTAATGATTCTCCTAGAGATTCTAGTAAAATGAATTATCATCTCATGAATTGGATTCTAAGGATAGTTGTACTTGGAAGTTTTTTTGTCTGCCAGAGTTTGTGGATAATTTCATACTATAGTTATTATTTCTTTTCTTTAACTTTAATCTCCTAAGTTAGGGAATATTTCACTCAGTGATTCATGTAAGTATTTTACATGAAGGTGATGTTACTAACTTGTGTTGAGTGTAACCTAGTTGAGAAATTTATTGCTTAGTGTACTTTTTTCAAACTTGAGTCGTACAGAGATTAACAATTGGGAAATTGATTATCTCTGAGTACTTGTTTGATATGAAAGTCGAACCAAGGATAATAATTTCCTAGGTTAATATTGAAAGTTAAAGGAATTGTTCTAGTAATTCTTTCATGTTTTGAAGAGCTTCTAAGGATAGAAGCAGTTTAAGGAGGGAAGAATGTTATGGCCATATTCGGTTAAGGTTGGAATAGTCCTAATATGGTAGATCGGCCCTCCAGTGTTCGAGATTATGGGTCACGCCGTGATTTAATCCTGTTTGTGACTAATTACCTTGAGAGGACCCAGACACTCTAATTGAGACATATGGAGTATTGCATGTCGGTGTGACGGATATAGGCAGGAGGACTGCATGAAGAGATGTGATCTATTTATAGTTGACCTGCATGGAGATTGCATGGTTTCATGCACAGGACTCTACTCTCTATATAATGATGTGGGGGCGGTTTGGATCCATAGTCTCTCCTATTGTGTTCTCCTATCCTCATCTTAGGGGTTATCCTTGAGGGTCTTAATACTGGAGGTCCAAATATTAGATCTGTGAGATGCTGTACGTTGATGCTAATTGTGATGTTGATCTCTCATATGAATAGGAATATTCTCATCATCCATTTTTGAATCCACTTGAGCTCTCCTCTTGGAGAAGAAAGCTGTAATCTGAATCTGTGTATCATGAATATCTGGCTGAGCAAGTACTCTCTGTATCATGGACATCTCGTGTAACATAAGGGCTACACACCGAGGATCCTCGTAGGCGATGAGAGAACATAAAGTAGTGGGTGAGTCTCTGAATAATCAGTAATGTCAACCACGTATCTCATAATAAGATATCTGAAGATGAAATACTCCTCAGTCTCAAACTCTCCTAGTGAACATATCCAACATATCTTGTCATCACGTGGGGTACCCTGGAAGCGTCCCGCCGTCTCAACCTCAAGCTGATGTGAAGAAACTCCGATTTGTCCCAGTGTGAATCTCGAACAATGTGATAGCCAAAAGTCTAAGCACATCAAGCTCTAAGAAGTGAGTTCGATAGGAGGTGGGTTTAACACCCAACTGTCCTTGCTAGATTTGTCGAAGATACGTTCGATAAATGTATCACCCGATATAATCATGAGTGCTTGTTGGGAGGTCGGAGATGGTGATACCAAGCGAACCCAAGAGACGAGTAGCTTGTGAATACCAAGAGGAATGGAAATCCAGACTATGGAGTTGCATCAAGGAGGAAATTGCTAGGAATGTATATCTGTCAGGAGGAAGCGCAAAGGCTTTCTGGATATACACGATGAGTTTGAAGAGAGCATCAACTTATAATGGAGGAACTGCAAACTCTGTAGTGATGATCTGATGTGTGGTACTGATGGCTTAGTTCGTATCATCGAGAAAGCATAGTGATCTGTAGCCGTGATATACTAGCCCAATCAGAGGAGGTAAGGCATGTACACCAATCTCAGCTGAATAGAGTACTGTAGGAGTGACCATAATGTCAAAAAGGCGACACTTACTAGGAGCGTCATGAATATATCTCCTGAAGCAAAATCTCTCTAGCTGGCTGTATGTCGCATACTTAAAATAGGACCACTAAAAAGCACCCCTAGGTAAGTATAAGATGAAACCACCTCTAGAGGCTGATCCTCAAAGGTAAACTCCTGTCACTTTGGTCTTTGAAATGTTCGCTTGTAATCCCCATCTAGCACAGAAGTATGTAGACTGTCCAAATGTCTATGAAGTCCCTCACTGGTCGGTGATAATAGAGCTATATCATCAACATATAACAATATGGCCATCAAGATATCACCAAGGCTACAACCCAAAAACCATTGTCCTGACTGATAACCTCCTCAAGCTCATCATCTTTTCCATGCCAAAAGGCATATAAGACAGATAAGTACATATCAAGTATGTGTACCATCTGGGAGCGTATGAAAAACGTCTCCAAAACTGAAAGAAAAGCATATATAATAAATCTAAACACAATTACCAGTGTTAATTCAACCAAAAGGTATAAAGCAAGAAATGGTTATGTATAATGGAAGCAAGTCGTAGATCATGTTCTGGAGGTGATACTGCTACTGCTACTGAAAAAAGATGTAATACAAGCTGCAGTGGGGAGCGAAACTGAGATCTGCTGCCGATGTCGAATGTAGGAAGGACGTCTCCTTGTGGTAGGACGAAGAGGTCTGGCTGCTGGGTTACGTTGGGAGGTGTGCTGCCAAGTGCAACACAGCGTGGATCCTCATAGATAACAAGTGCGCGCAAAGTAGCTGGTGTATCCCTGAACAAGCAATAGTATCGTCCACAAATCCATAAGAGTCCGATAGTTACTAGGATTCTTGGGATCACCATTTTTGTGTATGGGATGGATGATGTTGGTGCACCAAGAAGAAGGAAAACTGGAGACAATGGCTTGATTGAGTAGAGTGGCTAGGAAAGGTGATAGTAAATCAGCAGCATGGATTAAAAGCTCGGATTCAAGGTCATCAATATCCTTGGCTTTATTGGTGTTCATTTTCTTGATGGCATTGTGGACCATATGAGAAGTGAAGAAGGTAAACTCAGGAGGTCTAGGGGAGATGGAGATAGGTGTGTCGGTATCGATGGTATATAAGGCAGTGGCATACTCAGTCCAAATGCGCAAATCATCAAGGAGTGGAGGTGGAGCGCAGGGAATGAACTCACGCCAGAATGTGCACGTGCCTGTGGAAGAACTATAGAGAAGACCAATAAGTCGTCGCTCTTTCAAACTATCATATGCCCGTTTCTTACAACGAAGTAAGTGGGTAAAGAGACGACGAGTGGGTTGCAAGACATGGGGGGTGTGTATGCGAGCATGTGTGACAAGGTGATGATGGGAACGACACTCAACGTCATACCAAGGTGGGCGCACCGGTCTAGATTTGTTGTTTTTTTGTTATGATGGGGTCTAGAAGGGAAGGAAGCAGCGGGGCAGTTGTATGGAGTGTTGTGGTAAGGAAGGAAGCTTGCACTTCAAGCGGGTTGTGATGTGGGAAAATGTGGAGCTGAGCGAATGCTGATAGGTAGGTGCGAGTGAATGGTCAAAGATGTATTTGGGTGCACGAGAAAATGGTGGAGGTGAGAACTGTCGAGGCAAAGAAATAGTACCAAGACTAAAGGAAAGGAAGGAGTGACCAGAAAGAGTGGTAGGAGAGATATGAAAATTATGGATGAGTGAGATGGTTGATGGTGATCCCATAAGGTAATCAACAACACTATGGCCGCCACTGTGGGGATGGCAGGTGTATCTACCCGAGTCGGGCCAACAAGTTAAACCATTAAAAATGGCCAACTCATGAGCTTCTCCTAATTGCAGCAAGTATTCGCCAGAAGTGGCAATGAGGCCCATCATAAATCCTAGTAACACACAAGTCATCTCCATCAAGGGCATGTATACGAAGCTGGTCCATAGAATCATAAAAATCAGTCTGCCGTGAAGACGTCCTGGCATTAAAGTACCGGTGAGAAAAATGTAACCTCGCTCTGCATATTTGATAATGTCTGTAGAAAGATCAATGTAGGGTGAACCAATACCCTCTTCAAAGGAAGAAGATACTGGAGGGAAATAACAAGCTGCAACAAAGATGTCTCTGTCAGAACCAACACTATGCCCGTTAATGCGGAACCAAATGTACCGTGAGTGTTCAACATGGCTGATGAACTCAAAAATAGGATGCAGTGACTCCCTATATAGGCAAGCGACCCCACCAGAACCTCGCCCACTAGCAGATCTCATCTCATGTCGATAGACCGAGTCCCATCTGTATCCTGGAAAAGTCGGTAAACCTCTTTCCTGACTCTCATGAGTCTCCATGAAAGTAATAAATCTCTGTCACCATCAACCAGATCACCCACAATGGACGATGAATGTATGCCGTTACAATTCCAAACCCCAATCTGCAAGCGGCGTGGAAGGGGCCCTAGTACGC
This sequence comes from Diphasiastrum complanatum, assembly GCA_029204225.1. NCBI lineage: Eukaryota > Viridiplantae > Streptophyta > Lycopodiopsida > Lycopodiales > Lycopodiaceae > Diphasiastrum > Diphasiastrum complanatum. The sequence goes on from CM055111.1 coordinate 27,704,667, forward strand.
TCCCAATACCGGGCGCCCCAATTCCCTATTTCTCAGCATCCTTGGACACATTGTCAATTTATTGGATTCGACCATCCCTGTAGATAACACGTTTACCTGTCGCTTTAGCTTCTTGGAAGGCTTTACGCCTTTCCTCAACCTGTATGTACGTAAGATCATCATCCATATATATTTGAGAACCACGTAGCTTGGCTCTACAGCGCAAAACGTCGCGACGACTCTCCAAAGAAGTAAAACGGATGATGAGGGTAGCATTATCTCTGCTGAAGGGGGCAGGAGGGATGGAGGAGACAGCAACAGACTGTTCTGGAGCAGAGCCAGCACGGGGAGTAGCGAGGGGGGCAGGAGCAATCGAGGGGACATGAGCGAGGGCAGGAGCAGTCGAGAGAGCAGGAGGACAGAAGCCACATCAGCGAGGGGGGTCAGAGGAGCAGCGAGGACAGAAGCCACATCAGCGAGGGGGGTCAGAGGAGCAGCGAGAGCTAGAGTGGAGCACGGGGGAGAAGGTGCTATAAGCGCCGTGGAGGGAAGGCGCGATGGTCGAGCAGGTGCTATTGGGCCGTGGAGAGATGGGGCTGGCCCGTGGAGAGATGGGGCTGGCCCGTGGAGAGATGGAGCGAGGGCTGGCCCTCTTGCATGGAGGCGCCATCACGAGAGAGCGAGAGAGAGAGAGAGAGAGAGAGAGAGAGAGAGAGAGAGAGAGAGAGAGAGAGAGAGAGATTTATTAATGTCTTTTGATGCCAAAAAACATGTAAGACTGAGTAGTACATTTCAAGTGTGTAGTAACATGGGAGCATAGTAACTCCCCAAAACAGTTAAAGAAATATAATCTGAAATACATAATGTCTATCATTAGAAAACTACAAACGAAAATATATCCAAAAGATAGAAGTGTATGTGATATCAGCTGAGACTACTGAAGAAGTCTGTGAGAGAGAGAGAGAGAGAGAGAGAGAGAGAGAGAGAGAGAGAGAGAGAGAGTTCTTTTTTTATTAATGCGTTTATGATTTGACTTCTGTGTACCCAGCTGGATTGACCATAGATAAACCTTTGATGAATCTAACATTTTCTTGTTTGAAAGTCTGTTATTTGATGCACTACGTTTTTATAACTATTTATAGCTTTTCAGGGGAGGGTCAGCCTCAGCATCTGAAATTAGACAAGCTGGGACAGGCCAAGTTAGCATCGCGAAATATCCAAAAATGTCTGGAAGTTCTTCCAGTAGCCCTGAAGAAGTTGAAGAACCAGAAGACCAGCCCTTGTTGAGACGTAGAGCTAGGCGCACCAGTTCAAGTGGAGCATTGCAGCCAACAGCCACTCCTACTAACTCAAGCGATGATGTTGCTGTTGGCTCACAACAAGACATTTTGGTTCCACAGGGTATTCATGGATCCAGTCAAGAACAGGTCCCAACTCTACGACAACACAATGGTGGGCTCTTTCAAGCTGATGAGGTAAGGCTGTTTGATGCAAGCAAACTGTCATTGTTATTGTTAGCCATACCAAAGTCTTATTATTCTTGTCAGTGTTAGCTAGTTTTACTATTGCATGTGGACATTTTGGAAAATCTCTACACTAGCTTAGAATATGTTGGTTCATGAAATTAACAGCAAAAGAGTCTTATAAACTCTGGTAAGGATGAAGCTCGTTTGATAGATTTGGTGCAATTAGGTACAGGGGAGATGATGCTAGGAGGTAAGTAGAAAGATTTATGAAGTCTGATAGCTGTGTTCAGCCAGGATTGGTCTTGCTAGAAAATTTGTCTTCTCCTAGTCAAAAGGCCCTTCAAAATATTTGAAGCAATTTCAAAACGATTTCCTGCTTACCCCCTCAATAATGACTCAAGTTGTTCTGGATTGATGTCGGATTAGCTTTTCTGTTTGTCTTTTGTTTTCCAGTTTTATCTTGTGCTTTTCTTGAACCTATGCTCAACTTTTAGCGAGATAAATTGGGAAGTATATGTATTATGTGATTGTCCTAAATAAACTGGTTCTGTATTCGTCAGTGGGGAGGCATATCTTCTGAAGAGCATGATGAAGCAGTGATGCTTGAAGCAGCTCTTTTTGGGGGCCTTCCAGAATCAGCTCTTTTAGGTATTCCTTACCAGTCGCATCGTGGTCATGATGCTGAATTTGAATCCAGTGGAGATGATTTACCTCCCACCGAAGCATTCAATTCTCGAAGGCCATATCCTCAACAGCCATCACCTTCAGTCGTTGCACAACGTCTTTTGCGGGAGCAGCAGGTAGAGTGCTCTCCTTTGAATTTCCGTGCATTTGCAAGTGCTCTATGGTGATTGTTATAATAATATTTTCTGAGTTGCAATCATGTGACGTGAAAAAGCTGTGCTATTGCATGCAGGATGATGAGTATCTTGCTTCTCTGGCAGCAGATCGAGAGAAAGATATGAAGGCAATGCTGGAAGCTGAAGCTCGCCGTGCAGAGGAGGAAGCAGCTGCTGCAGCTGCCAGTGCTGAAGAAAAGCTTCGCCGGCAAGAAGAATTGAATCAGCGCAATGCAATAGAGGTGGCCACAATAATCAATTTTCTAGTTTCATTTTGTATGAACTAATGGATCATTGCAGAATCTGTACTTCAACTTGTCAATATGCTTTGTGAGTCAAGTTTTCAGCTGAAATGCTGCAAAGGGGATAAAATTTTATTTCTAGCGCTTGCATGCAGCACCTTTCTAGTTATGATACTTTTTCATCTTTCTATGTTTGATGTTTTTTCCCTCATGTCGTGAAGCGGAAGCACTCTATACATACGTTAACCATATTATGTCCTTTCTAAATTTTGGGACTTTAAATTTTTGTGACTAAGGTGTAGCATAGCCCTTTACAATATGCAGGAAACCTGTCAATTTTTCTGAAGTTCAGAAAGGCTTCTCTGATACATTAAGATCATTATGTCGTTTCCTTTCTTCTGGTTCATTTGCAAGTAGAGCTTATTTTTCTGTTATGAACACTACACCATGATTTGTAACTTGCAAGCACTGACAGTGGTTATTATAGATCAGATCTCTGGTGAGCATATTTAATATACCTCCTTCATACATTTCATGTCGCCAAAAATTTGCAGTAATAACTGTTTGGGAGGCTTGACAAGGTGTTAACTTGCTACTTCAATCATTGGTTTCATGGGTTAGGAGCTGGCTAGAGAGTTGAGTGCCAAGAAAGCAAGGCTTCCACCAGAACCGGCAGCAGATGATGAGAATTCTGTGACTTTGCTTGTGCGCTTACCTGATGGAAGTAGGCGTGGTCGTCGATTCCAGAAATCAGACAAGCTACAAGTACAAATCATTTTACCTCTGGCTGCAATTTTTCATTAATGGCATTTGGTTGTTGTTCACGTCTTTTCGAGAGTTTCTGTATGAACTAGGAATGCACATTCAGATTGCCTCATGGTTGAGATTGTGATTTTGAAAGTTCTGGTCGTGGCTGAAGGGTAACCAAAGGAAGAGCAGCCTCTATTATGTTCTAGTTGTTTTATGCTATTTTTGAAACAGGAACTTCTAGCTTGTGAGCAGAGTTAATGGCTGAGATGCATTTGCAAGTACGTACTACGAAGATCACCTTTCAATTCAGTGAAGGGTGATCTTCACTACTTTCAGCCAGTGATTCTGCTCGAGGCTTGAAGATCCAGCCGTGAAGACAGTCACTTTCAACTATTCTAGTTTGAAAGTGTTTCTAAATTTGATGCTCATGGCTGGACATTACCTTGCTGCCAAGACCTCTGACCGTTAACATTTGCACTTGCAGTGTCTTTTTGATTTCATCGATGTTAGTGGGGGAGTAAATCCAGGCACATACAGGCTGGTAAGTTTTATTATTCTTTTTTTCGCTTATCACTTTTTGTGAGTCCTTTTAGTGAGTGCGTCATTCATGCTCATGTTACTTTTTATCAATCTTTTCCGTAAATCAGTTGCACCTTTGTGAGCATGGAAAGACTACATTAATCTGTGTTAGGCAGCTCTCTTTCTTGAAGTGTATGTGCATGCATGGCACGTGCTGAGGGCAGGTATAGGCAATCGCTTATTTTGAATGATAACATAATTTTGTTGTTGCTCTAGGCTCTGACGATTTTGAAAGCCCTGCACTGCTCTTGTGACATGATATATTATCTCTATACCTAAATAAAAAGGTTTTTTTAATGCCCCTATAAAAATAGGAAGTAATGATGGGTTGGAATATTAACAGACTAGGATGGAGGAGTTGAGTGGGACACTAATAAAACATTTCAAGTTCAAACAGGTACGACAGTATCCTCGACGTGCTTTCCACGAGGACGAACTTTCATCCTCTTTCAGCAGTCTTGGTCTTACAAACAAACAAGAAGCGTTATTTTTGGAAATTATTTGATTTGTATATCTCCTATTGTTCTGATGCCTCTTCTCGAGGATGGTAGTGTTGTTCCCAGTCCTTGCTTTACCATTTATGACGGCTGTGAACTCCAGAGCCGTTCTGGAGTTTGCTAAAAGTAAATATTTGTATGGAGGAGAATAGAGGAATGTCTTGTACTTACTGTGGTAATTGCCGCTCGAAGTATCTTAGGTTGTACTGATGCTTGTTATCTTCAAAACAAGCACAGTTACATCTTGATGTGAGTATTTACTTTGTTTGTGACGATCCTAAATCTTCTTGATGAATAAGTGTGGATACAAGTATGAAATGGGCAGTTTTCTGAGGGTCCTTTGAGATACAAATGATCATAAATTTTCATTTAAGGTCTTCGTTATGCCTAGAAGTTTGCATGCTCACACACGTTCCATGTGTGGTTCTAATACCTAAGATTTCTGCTGTCTTTCCGCTCATGATAGTGATGTCTGGAATTCTGGGAATCACAATGTGTCTGAAAATTTGAGGCTAACTCCATATAATAAGTGAAAAGTTCCTGGATCTTTTCAATTTGTTGAATATTATTCATCAAATGTTTCCGTTTTCTGTCTCAAAAAATATGAAGGGTTAGTTACCCAATTCATTGTTAGTAGCCTTTAATATCAAGAGATAGTATCCACTTCCATTCGTGTAACACACAGGTCAAACATGGTCCACAAATACTTTCTATGATCTCTCTGTGCAGCGCAAAATTTTGATGAATTATCTCTGATCAAACATAGGTATGCCTAATGATATGCTCCTTACAAGAATATAGACGCCCTAATAGGTGGGGGCATATTTTCGATGTCCACGTGGATATATAAGGTACTTGTCGCTAAAGTATGTAGTCATTGCTTGAACTTTGCTGAAAACTTGAAGTTTATATGGTAATTACATGTTTAAATCATGTGTTGTGTTGGTCACTCGTAGGATGAAACACATTTTTAATGAGAATTATGCTAAAGCAGTGTACTTGATATAAAATTAACTTTCAAAATGGCTTTTCAAATGTTGATAAAATCCTTTATATTTAGACCATTTTTTGAAAAATACAAGGAATATCAAAATCAACACTTGAATTGGATAAGAATGTTATTATTGTGGTTGCAGGACAAGCTTGACACCCACCTACCTGATGTGTTAGTGACACACAGGAGCCTTGAACTTTCCTTTTTGGGCTCAGCCTACTAGTCGATGTATAGTATATATCTTTACTTCAAAATTCTAGTACAAAGTTACTATGATGTCACAAAATGAAGCCACCAAAAACTTCATACTTTTCTAATTTTGAACATTATTCTTTTTCTATTCTATGTGAATTGAAAGGGTAGAGAGGCCCACATGATGAGGTTAGTTCAATTTCCCGTTTCATATAAGGATTTCATTATTACACTCTAATTTTGACCACATTTTAAGGGGGTGACATGACAATCATTCTCGTGTTCCATGAAGCTATTTCATGATGAGATTTTCTACAAATTGTTGGTTTCCTAGTTCTAACATCCCATAGAAGATGAAATATTATATCGTGGTTTCCAAGGGGGTTCTTGAACTTGGGAGCAAAGAAAGAAAACATGAAATAATCATATGAGTTTTATTTTAAAAGCCATAAATTGTGAAATTTGAGAGAATTTTCTAATGATATGATGATATTTCTTGCCATTGATTTGTAATTGAAAAAACCATCTCCCTGGCCAACTTGATCACATGCCTATTGGTGAATGTTCTAGGCTATCTTAAGAACAATTGAGATTCAAATATTTCCTTTATTTAGCCATTTGGTCTTTTTATCGTCCTTCTATTTAATTTGATCATGATTTTTTTCTTAGAATTTGGTTTAATTTGAAGACGATTTCTTTCAAAGAATAAAGCTCTATCAATACCTCGGGTTTCATGTCCAGGCAAGAGTAAGTTCAAAATATATTTTTATGCTTATTAGTGATCTCATGAGGTTCATCTCCCTTGGTCCTACCTCACTATTTATCTTATGATAATTTTTGATAAAGTTTGTATTTAGTCCTTAGAAAATTGATTTGAGTTGGTGCACTATCTCACACTTGTTTTTTGGGGGTTAATGATTTTTGAAAATCCAGAGCTCTTAAAATTTTGCTCCTAATACTCGATCTTTTAAACTACTCATCATTAGAATATGCCTGTAACTATGAATAACCAAAATAAACACTACTTACATAACTACCCCACCAATCTACGTTCCAAGCTTAGAACATGCTCTACCTCTTCTCATTTTGTCTCCCATCTAGCACCCATAATGCATGACGGAGTACACCTTCCCTTGATAGAGCACCTATTGAGACAACTTTCATTGTTGCATCTTCCATTGTTCTCACTTTCATGTGCAAGATATGGCCAATGAGCTTTTCAAAGTGTAAGCCATGGAATGCAACTCCAACCCATAATCTTAAAGCTTCTTAATAAGCTTCCCTACATTTTCCAATAGGTGCAAGCTAGGATACATTGGATAATTCCAAGGAATTCTACAAACAGTTTTAAAGGCACTCTTCATAGAAAGGATGTCTTGTTGAAAATCGTGCTTTGAAAATCTCGTCATTGTGAAAATTTTGCTACCAAATTGATCTCTAGGAAACAAAGATCAACGAGATTTGTTAAGTCAATGAAACAACATCAACCAAAATGGGCCTAATGATATGAATAGTTCACTAAATAGTCCTAAGTAACCTTCAATTATGAGTAATTCGTACCTTAGCAAGATTTAGTGGTCATAACAAGGACAAATGCCATCAATTGTGCATGAAACATGGTAATGAATTTCTAGGTATAGGTAGTTCCTCCTTTAGATAGCTTTATCTTTAATGGATTAGTATGTTTGCACAATAGCAACACTTTTACATGCACTCAAGGATTGGTGATGGAGGAAGTAGCATTTCAACATTCTTTTTCAATAAAACTAAATTCCTTGGGAAATTTTTTGAGTAAAAGAACTTTACAAAGCTCATTGACTAATGTAATATCCTTATAAAGCTTTGAGATGATGACCAAATAAATCATGGTTTTATTTGAATGGGGCCCCATTTCTCCCATCTTAAAATATTTGCAAATATGGACATTCAAGTGGCTAAAATTTTATCAAAATAATAGCAAGACAAATAAGCGAATAAAGCATACTTATGATTAATCTTTTGTAAATGACAAAATTTTAAATAGTCATCTATCAATGGAATAATAGTGGTAATTTCAATTGTTAGCCCAAATAAGACTTTTGCGGATTTTTTTCAATCCCTTTGTCTAGAAAAAAAATTAGAATTTTTTTTTTTGGTCTTCTTAAGAAATTTACATCTTTTTCTAATTTTTTTTATTACATTTTTAAATTTTTTCTTTTTCTCATTTTCTGTGTGTTGGGATTTTTTTTCTCCTCGTTTTTCTTTTTCGCATTATCCTTTTCAATTTTATTTCATGGTGTCTTTGATCGAGTTTGTTTCTTGATGAGTTTTGTCAAGTCATAAACGCCAAAATCGCATCTTAGACATCAAAATTGAGCTCTCCCGAGTGATATGCATCAAATTTGAGGCATCCGATTTTTGTAACCTCAAGATTTCTTGAATTTAATCACTCTTTGAAAAACCTCAACTTATAATAGCCAAAATTGAGCTATCTTGATTGATGGAGATTACATTTGACCTATCTCTTGCGATATGGGCCAATTCCATTGATAAGGAGTCGAACTCAAGCATACATACTATTAATCAATTTTGATCACTCAATGAGCTACATTGTCGAGTGACAAGGACCATAATTGCATGTCAAACATCAAACTTGAGCTATCTCACGCATTGGACATCAAATTTGAGCTTTGTGAATGTCCTAGACTCAAGATTCCTAGTTTAAGCACTCAATGAGCAATCTCAAGTCAGAAGAGGCAAATTGAGCTATCTCAAATGATAGACATCAAATTTGATATGGGTGAGTTCCATAAAAAATGGATTAAAACAAATATTCCTTTGATTTGATCACTCACTCGGCAACCTCAAAGGCCAAATTTGAGATATTTGAAATTATAGACATAAAATTTGACATATCTCATGTGGTAGGGACCAATTCCACTGATGGAATGGAACTTGAGAAATTCGAATGTACTAAATTTTTGTCAATTTGAGGACCAAATTTGATATTTCTCATGTTTGTCATCAAATTCAAGGTATCTTGAGTGATAGACAACTAGTTTAGTTATCTACAATGATATGAGCCTATCAATAAGAGATTAAACTCTGGCAAATTGAATTTCCTTATCTTGAGATTCATCGAGTGATTAAAAACAAACTTGTAGCATAGGCATATCAATCTATCTCGAGCAATAAGCATCAAATTTGAGATATTTGAGTATCTTGAAAATATTAGCTAATTTCATTACCTCATGGACAATTTTGAGTGATAAGCGCCAAAGTGGACCTATTTTGAGTGATTGACATCAATTTTGAGCTATCGTTAGTGGATTTACATCAATTTGAGCCATCTCAAGTGATAGGGGCCAGTTCCATTGAGGAGGGATCGAACTTGAGCAATCTAAATTCTTGATTGACTTTGATCACTTGAGGAGTCATGGCAAGTGATAAGAATCAAAATTACAAGATATGCATCAAACATGAGCTATCACATGTGATAAACATCGATTTGAGCTATTTGAATGTCCTAGGCTCAAGATTCCTTTAATTTTATCACTCAATTGGTGATAGGGTCCAAAATTGAGCTATCTCGAGTGACAGACATAAAATTTGAGCTATCTCATAGATAGGGGTTAATTCCATTAATAAGGGATAAAAAACAAGCAATCTAAATGTGCTTGATTTCATATTCATTGAGATTGATCACTCAATGAGCCATCTCGAGTGATAAGGACCAAAATCACATGTTGTGTATTAAATTTGAGCTATCTTAGTCATTTGTATGAAATCTGAACTATCTAACTATCTTAAACTCAAGATTCCTCTTATTTACATAGTCAATGGTCAATTTGCTCAAACTAGAGAAAAAAACTTGAAAGATGAAGAAAAGGATGATCAAATGGCGTGAAATATGATGGTGAGACATTGGGAGGTAACACAATGGAAGTGTAGAGGGGATAGATGTGATAACCACAACTACAAGAGTAGGACTCAAAGGAGAAAAATTAGACTTTCATAACTATGAGCAGTTAGAAATTCATTATTATTTGTGCTTGCATACAAGCAAATCTCTCATTTGATCAAGCATGATATGCTTTAGATTTAGCCCATCACATGTAGTAACGTAAGAGTGCCATGATGGAATATAGAGATTATGAACAAAAGTATTCAAGCTTTTTCTCTCTTATGTAGAAAATGTATGCCTTATGGACAAGAACAAAATAGAAGATATAGTTGATCAAAAGTGACCGAAATTAGGCTTAGCTTTCCAAATTATTGTTTTGACATTGTATTGGTCGAAGAAGAGGTGTGTTGTGCGATTAGTAATTGCTTGCATTTTGACAAACTGAGGTTCTCATGATTTTTGTCTGAAGTTGTTTGGCTGTCTTTAATCATGTAACAAAATTGTCTAAGATATTTAGCTTAAAGCATTGTTTTGACAACTATAGATTGTCCTTTTGTACTTAACAAGAGTTTGTATTTTCTATATAAACTAAGATTAGCCTATAATCAAACCAACTTTTGTTTGACAACTATAAATATTTCTTTTGCACTTCATTTTTTTTTACAAAAACTATGAAAACAGGTTGTAGTAAGCCCAAAATGTATGTATACTATATCAATCTAACAAAGCGGTCCCCACCTTTGGTATCCAGTGCAATAATGATATTTGTTATTATTAGTTAATCAATTATTGTTTAGGTTAGTCTCACAAATTTTCAAGTGCTTGAGATTTGAAAGATGCAAATTGTGCTACTTAGGGATGATATTGGTGAACCTCACGCACATAATACAACACTATTTCTCCAATATTTATGTTGACATAAAAAAAATTGTAAAACAATGAAAAAATCCCCTCCAAAAAATTGACATGCTCATTGAATCCCACGAGTCCATATTTAGAAATTCACATATCCATGCATTTGACTCGAATAGTTTGTTTTCCTCATTATACCTATTCTTTTAAGTGGTAAATATAAGTTTGTGAGTGTTCTCATGCATGTCATATAGCTGAAGTCAACCCCTTCACAACCACTAGAACATGTTTGCCTTGTCCCTAAAAAGATTTCAAGAGAAAATCTCTCTCTCTCTCTCTCTCTCTCTCTCTCTCTCTCTCTCTCTCTCTCTCACACACACACACACACACACACACACACACACACACACACACACACACACCAATTCCTCAAACCAGACATGCATAGAATTTCAATGTCCACTATAAGATGCAACAACAATGTTGATTTACATTTCATCAAATCTACAAGGGTTATGGTGCAACATATCCATGGCATCCATCTTCCAAGTTCAAAAGAGACTCTTGATTGTTTGCAGATTCCAGCGAAAAATTGCAAGCAATTGACGAACTACTGCAACTTTTTTGAATATACGACATACATGGGGTCTGTCTTTCCAGGATTTGGTGAAATGTCCAATGCCTGTTTCAACCAGATAGAAACATTAGTTTTATCAGTCAACAAAAATTCGGGAGGAAAGTAACCAGAAAAAATGCTTAATTGTTCCAATAAAACATCTGGTTTAGTTAAAGGTTTTTCACGTCTGCTCAAGACATTCCAGTTGGAAGCCTTCTCTTTACCAAAGGTAGGCTCGAAGAATAACTCTCAAATGAAAATTAAGAGCTTTCACTAGAACATTCTTAAAGCCGATAACAGGCGAAAATGGACATGACACATACTATTTACTCACAGTGGCTTGAAGGTTTTCTAATAAAATACGATTCAACACCATTGCGCATTCTCTATTTGAAGCAATCAAATATTAGGACAATAATGTGAATTGAGATTCTCATCCTCACCTGAGGCGGCTCAAATCCACCAGCATAATGAAAGTATGAGCCTACAATCCACGCATGATCCACATCTCCTGTTGAAGTCCATATGGAAATGGCCTTGGTCCAGAAACAACGGTTTGAGAAGCTGATAGTTGTCAAAATAAAGGGTGTTAAGCAGTGTATTTGTGGATCGACTCCACAAATGCCATACCTATGCGCATGGTTGCTTTCAATCATAAGCAAGAGTACATTGCATTGTCTTTACAAGTTTCAATAGGTAATGCCATCTCAAAAACATCCAAGCTCTTTGGAGAAGCACAAAATTCCTTGGATAGAAAAAGCTTCCATTAAACCAAACTTTTGATGATGTCACAATTCAACACTTTGAAAAATATGGTTTTCAACATAAAACTAAAAGATGTGTATTTGTGGATCAACTCCACAGATGCCATACCTATGTGCATGGTTTCTTTCAATCATAAACAAGAGTGCATTGTATTGTCTTCACAGGTTTCAATAAGCAGTACCATCTCAAAAACATCCAAGCTATTTGGAGACGCAATATCACATACACTATATGATACAATAAGTGCACTGTGAGTGAAAATAAGACTCCTCACTCAATCTTTGAGATTGTCTGCATGCATAGAACTCTTGATAAAGCCCTTTTGAATAGTCTCAAAGAAGGTAACGCCAAACATCCACTTATTGTACCCACTTGATCCAAGAACAAGCTCAGTCTCCTTCTTAGATTAATTAATAATATAACATCGATGTTACATAGCTATTAGCAGCCCGACTGAAAAAGGAAAACCTTCACCTCCTATTCATAATTTGAGTTAATGACACTAAATTTTGTTGATCATCATTCCATAATTCTATGGCGTATGGGACGAGCACGTATAGAATGTTGTTGCATACATTCTTTTTTTTTTCTAAGATCGTTAAAAACATTTTCTTTTTTTAAGATGCTAGCAATACTTTATGCTTGTTTGGCATAAAAAACCCCCAAAAAACAACCCGCTTTAAAGTATACTACATCCACGAAGCTTACATGGACAGGTAGCTGTGTTACAACGAGCCAGAGATTAATGCATGCATGGTTTTAGGATAGGGACATCGAATGTAAAAATCACTTCTAGTAGGAAACATGCACATGCACACACACACACACACACACACACACACACACACACACACATCTTTACTAATGTATTGTAGGTACGACAGGACACATATGAAGTGTGTTACCTATCACGAGCATATAAAATATCCACGAATTAAGAGCTACCTAACTAATGAATTAAGATCAAACTTGAAAACAAAAATAAGGCTTATGTGATGCCTAGAATAACAAATGTAGCTCCTAATAGAAAATACAACTATCAAGTCACTCAATCAGGTGATAGTGGCCAAAGTAGATGAGGATGCTAATGATGTAGTATGTCAAGATAACATTCTTTTTGACCACCTAGAAACTAACTAAGATCAGGCTGCAAAAAAGGAAAAGATGGGTAACCAAAAACTAAAATCCAATAGTGATAGAGGGCAAGTTCATACCAGGATATATAGATACCTAGAAGCCTGTGCATGTGCCCATGCAACCCCATGCTAATTGGACTTAACTCCAGCTATAACCAATAGTCTCTCACCATGCATATAGCCGTCATGCACCATGTATTGCTCCACATGTATCTCAACGGAGGATGAGTCCTCAAATATTAATTAATTACTTCTGGCCTCTACATGGAACAATAAAGTGCTACTTATTTAATATGTCATTGGAGGCCTCACTAGCTTACCTAAGGACAAAACAATATCCCTATAACTAGGTAAGGACATAACACTCTTCCCCCCTTAAACTGGTTTTGTCCATGAACAAGAAAGAAATGTCATCCAGAATCAAGAATTACTCATTATTTCTAACACAATTTGCCAAGGAAATGCAAGAATCATTCTAAAGTCTCTTTCCTTCAGAAAGTTCTAGACTTCAAAATATTCCTTGATCTAGATTCTTATCAGGAAATATGAGTTGTCTTAATTTTGTATTCCATCTGGCAGTCAAAGACATAAAACAAGCCAAAACGTTTTTTGTATATCAACTCCCTTCAACCACATAAAGCCTTTAAGTTTAAGTCTAGAATTGATTTTAGATATCCCACATATCAATTCAGTTCCTACTCTTGATTTTGTAAGATATCGCCATCAATAGAGCTCTCCAGGATACTCATACTAATAGAGAAACTTATTTCTCAATCGATAAACAATTTACTAACAAGAACTACATATATTCTATGTACATAACATTTTTAATAAATGCTTAATAACTCACAAAATATGTGACTTATAAGTAACACATGTACAAACAAACAATATATAGTGAATTCTCTTTACATTGCTTGTCTAATAAGCTAACTTTAAATCACATGGAAGTAGCACTCGTACTCAAATAAGTTGCCAAAAGATTTAGAAATCTCAAAATGTCTAGGTGTAGATACCCCTTTACACATGTAAAACACCACATTTTAGATCCATCTGGATCTTATTTGAGTCGATAAGTTAGCTTCTAAATAAGACTTACTAACTTACAAACAATCGTCCCTACACTTATCAATATGACTCTATGTTCACTTATTGGTTCAAGTATACCAGATAAACCTAGTAACAAGGAATATTCGTTCTTGTGAACTTAGTTAATTCTACAAAAAGATTATTTTTCAAGAGTAAAAAAGACAACTGGGAAATCTTTGTGATAAGTAAAAACACCACCACTCACACAAATCTTCCAATCACATCTTACTTCTTATGACAAATTATTGTCCAATCAGCCTCTCCCAAATCCTAGTACACATGGTAAGATTAGGTTGACCAATATAAATTTTCATGGTTACAAGACTAGATAATCCTAATCCAACTTACAGGGGCTACAACAAATTTATAATTGGTATTTCTGATCAACACAAATAGATCTGATCTTCTCCTCTACTATCCAATGTCCATAGATATGAATAATTCCCTTATAAATCAACTATCAATCCTCCTCTAGCCCTATGTAGTTCACACCAGTTTTCAGAGGATCTCTCTATAAATCCAAGATAGTTTCACTTCTTATACATATATTGGATTTATTCAACAATATATGCAACAAATGGATTCATAGAGATAACCCTTACCACTTCCCCCCCCCCTCTTCTAGCAAACTAACATAGTTTCAATAGAAGATGCCTTATGAGATGCTATAGAAAAATATCTAAAGATTCTAAAAAACTCAGTAGTAGATGCACATATGAGTAAGTCCATATTCTTACTATTCCAAAAAATCACATTCACGAATTTTCCTTTGGATAATCATCTACATAGAATCTAGACTATTTGAATTCTGAATCCCTTTTTCTACTGATCTCTAATGAACCTTTTTAGACTGCTTGTAATGTCTATTTGATGGCTTGCGAAGAATATGTATGGTTTTTGAGATTTCTATCTTGTGAAAGTGCACCCTCCTACTAGATTTTCCAGCATTAACAGCTCGCATGTGACTAGTACGGTCTGTGATGACATGGCAGGCCTCTTGCTAACCTCCTCTCCATCTATATTGTGCTTTACAACATCCAATTTGGTGCTCTGTAGCAAAAGTTATGATCATAGGAAGTTTGGCAATTTTTAACTCAAAAATTGATAAACTTTTGGATTGTTCTGATTGCATGCCGGAAAGCTTAGTAGGTTGCATGTCCTCTGTGGAAAACTCATTTCTAAGTCACTTTGTATGTCTGGGAAGATAACACAGTGAGTTACTGTAGTTTTGTGGATGAAATTTCATGCATGATTGTGTATTCTTAAAGGAGATAAACTTTATGCTAGAGAGTCCGAGTGTAAATTCTTTAAGCATGAATTGATATATCTTGGTCATAAGATCACCCCTAAAGGGTTGAAGATAGATGAAGAGAAGATCAAGGCAGTGGCTAATACCGAAAATAGTTAGAGAAGTTAAGTCTTTTCTTGGATTTACAGTCTTCTTTCGGAGATTTATAGAGGATTATGCATAAGTTACAACGCCTCTTAATAATTTGACAAAAGGCAAAGTTAACAAGAAGAGATCAACCAAGTCCATGAAACTCAAAAGTATGGTTGTTTCAGCTCCTATTTTACAAATCACAGATTTAGATTTGCCTTATATTGTTAGAACTCATGCAAGTGCTTTGACGATTGGAGTGCTTCTTTTGCATAAAGATAGGCCGATAGTATCTGAGAGCAAGAAAATCGCTTGACCTTAGTTGTGAAATACAACTCAGAAAAAGGAGTTATTTGTTGTGATTCATGCACTTAAAACTTGAATGCATTATCTATATGGTAAGTTTATAGTGTATACAGATCACCAAACTCTAAAATACGTTTGCAATCAACATGATTTAAGGGGTTGTAAAGCTCGATGGGTTGAGCTTATGCAAGAATTTGCTCATGAAATCCAATATGTCAAAGACAACTCTAACCAAGTTGCAGATGGAGATTCGACACTCCAATGTACGAGTTTATTAGTTGTGCCTTGTCATTCCGAACTAGGCCAGAAATGTAATTACTAACCTTGTGAGAGCCTAGGCACTCCATTTAGGACATGTGGATGTTATGCCCATGTCCAGTTCAAAGGATTTAAAATAATCCTTGACGTGGAGATTCGACACTCCAATGTACGAGTTTATTAGTTATGCCTTGTCATTCCAAACTAAGCCAGAAATGTAATTAATACCCTTGTGAGGGCCTAGGCACTCCATTTAGGACATGTGGTGATTGACGACTCTATGCATGCATAAGAGTATTTGCCTCCACAACACTCCTTTTGACGTATGCAACAGGATCTTAAGGATCTACACTTGGTGATCGTAACATTATCAACCCTTAGTAATAAGCTGCTTGCACCCCCATAATTACTCTAGGGATAAGCATTCTCATACTAACAAGTTTCTGATGTGATCCACATATGAAGCTCTTCCATAATATTTTCATTCAGAATTTATGGAAACTGATGTTTGCTAAACATTTACATAGAAAAATTCTTTATTGATTCATTCAGATGAATTCAAGATTAGGGATTTCGATATGAAACCACTCCATAACTGGTATGCAAGTTGTTCAAATATTCACAAAAATCCTATCACAGATGTGTCCTTTCACCTCTCCCCTTAGAGAACTTTTGGTCTCTCAAAAATCACCATTCACCCAAGCAATAGTGAAATTTTATGAACATTTAGTAACTGTCCCTCCCCCCCCCCCCCCCGTTTTTTTCTTTGAAGAGAACTCAAAAAATCTCATAACAATCGTTACCTATTGTTGTAATGAGATGCTCTTTTGACAATTCAAAAAGTGACTCACAGTAGGAATAGTTTGAAAAAAAATCACCTTAATGATCAATTATCCTATCATTGGATTGGCTTATTCTGACAACAAAAAATTATCCACACAACTTGGTAAAAGTTTATGTGTGATTTGTTTTCCGTATATTCAACCATAGAGTTAACATTTCCAAACCTTATCAATTCCCAATCACTTGTAAATTTTCTAACCAAATGGTTTGTTGTCCTTTTCAGTTAAGACTTGGCATTGCTCCGTCAATATTTTTAAGACGATTTCAACTATACCAATTAACTAGGTCCTAGCCTCCTATTATGACAAAAACAAGTGATTTTTTAGTGTTTAGGCAATGTAGATAATAATCAATCAACAATCAATCTTGGATCCTAACTCAAGAAATACAACATAGTACATACATTGATGGTTTGAAACAGGAAAGAATCGGCAAAATGGTAGTAGGATGAGGGAATTTTACTTCTAGCCTTCTCTTATGGCCAAGAAACGTGTTTTTCTAGTGTTTACACAATGTAAATTATAATCAATCAACAATGAATTTGAAAGTCGAAACTCTCGAGTCCCATCTAATACCTATTGTCATGATCCATACTACATAGTACATACATTGATGGTTTGAAACGAAAAGAATCGGCAACCTCAATAAAGAATCGATGAAATGATTTTAGGGTTTTTCTTTTTTGAAGGATTTTATTTTCAGCCTTCTATTGTAGCAAAAACACAATGGAGTTCTAACACTAGTCTTAAAACTAACACTACACTAACTTCTAAGTTCTCTGCCTTATTTTTCAGCAGAGTCTATAACGAATTGGATGGGCTAGGGGACTGATCACCCTTGGCCCTCTCCATCATGGCTGGGGAAGGGCAACATGGGGCAACCCCTAGAAATAAGGCCTAGGAATTGATGACTATTATGAAAGATAAGATGGACATATATTAAACCTTTCCCTTGGAAAGATTTCACTTGTGGTAAAATCCCAAAATGTAACACAAAAAATCCAACATCTCCACTTGTCTTTTAATCTTCCCCAACCGTCACACACTTAAAAAACTTGACACCTCAACCACTTTGGCAAGTTTTTCCCTTCTCTATAATAGGAAAAAGTCCTCCTATCTTGGCTATCCTTTCCCATAAAGCCTAGCTTGCTTGCCTTTTTGTTGTTTTTGTGTGTAGGTACTTTACAGAAGCAGCTTGGAGCTATGGCATAAAGAGATTATGCTAAATTGATTGGAGACTCTTGGAGATCCATCATTCTTAGCACACACACGCTCTCTCTCTCTCTCTCTCTCTCTCTCTCTCTCTCTCTCTTTGGGATAAGTTAGACTCCCCAGAAGGGTCATCTGATGGAGCCAGGCATGTTGGCATGTTCAAACTTGTGATTGGCTTGCTTATGCAGCTAGGAGAATTCATGAACACAGAAAGCTCTTTGGGGTGGAAATTCATGAACACAAGAAGCTCCTTGGAAGGGATCATCCAACGTCACAAATTCCACTTGTGAAGGGAGTGGGGGGGGAGTCTTACTTTGATGAAAAGATTGGAAAATAAAACTATTTAGAGATAGAATAAGATTGATAAAGCTAACAAGAAAGAATTATAACTGGCTTTTGCTCTCTTCTTGCATTACAATTCATAGAGCTTGTATATTCCAACTTGATGCCAGGCCGTTGATTTCTGCTAGCAGTGTATGACTATCTATTGCATTAGAAATTAAGCTGTCAGATGATAACGCTTGTCTGAAAATCCTCCCATAACAATATGGTCATGGGTTTGAGACTAGCAATCTTACTTGGAGGCTAAAAGAACATGTACAAGAACAAGACAAAATATGAGAAGTACTTAGTTTCTGAATGGTTCATAAACAAGTATTTGATCTAAACATTACTAGTTAGACATAAGTTCTAAGTCTTGAATTTGTACCTCATACATGCAAGGCCTCCTGGTTTAAGAACACGATTCATCTCTTTGAAGACCTCCAAAGGTCTAGTCAAATAGTCGACACTAACCTGCAGAAAAGTTTAGCATTAGAGCAAAATAAATTTTCTACATGATATGCTATTGAATCAACTAGCAAAAGACCATAGCAACTAGGTCAGAACAAGCCAATCAATCGCATCTCTCATAACCATACATTTTCCTCTCACATAGAAAAGACTGTATACTCTACTGTTTTGTAGAACCATGGGCCATACTTGTGGGACAGTTTCCACCCAAAAAATTAAAAAAGGGAACAAAGCTCAATTACATCTAACCTCAATAAAGAACCTAGTGTAGAATAGATATCTTACAGCAAGAATAAAATGAACAAGTGATAAACACAACATTAAAATGATGTAGAACTACTTTGAGGTCTATACAATCTAAAAAATTGGAACTTTTTGGTAAAAATGATGAAATTCGGACAAGGTAGTACACTTGAAACTAAAAATCTGTTTGTACAACTAGGAAATGGTAGATCTATAATGCCAAGGTGGCACATTTGTACAGGTGTAGGAGCCTCTCCATACTCCAGCACTTGCGAAAATGCATCAACCATAGGAAATGATAATCCTCCTTGAAAATTGATCAAAATTCTCAAAAAGTGTCAAAATCCCTATCATAGCCATACCAGAGAACGAAACACGATAGTACAAATGATCAGATACTACTGTCTCGCTACCATGAGCAATCATTAGTGGTGGCCAAATTGATCAAACAGAAAAAGTAACAAATGTTAACTCTTATACTTACCTCTTTTGAGGATCCTCTCTCTCTCTCTCTCTCTCTCTCTCTCTCTCTCTCTCTGTAGCCACCTCCCACTGTGCCATCTCTTGTAAGCAACGGGGGAGCCCTCACTCCCCCACCCTTACGTGGCAATGAACTGTCATGCAGGTAAGTGCGCTGCCAGGCAATCAGCTGGCACACAGGCAACATTGCTACTTGCTGCTACCTGCGTGGCAACTGCCTCCTCTTCTTCTGTCACTCCTGCCATTTCTGTTGATGTTAGTGCTCCTCAAACCAATGCTACCACAATCTTATTCCAGTAGAAGATCAATATACACCACACAGGGAGCATCGCTACTTGCTGCTCCTTGCGTGGCAACTGCCTCCTCTTCTTCTGTTGCTCCTACCATTGCTGTTAATGTTGGCGCTCCTCCAACCGATGCTACCACCAATTGAGGATCAATATATGCCAAGAAAAGCGTATGAAGGCTATCTAAAAACCGAAATGGATGCTCTAAGAATCGAAGTACAGAATCTTAAGGTGGCAATGATGGCTCTAATCAGTGACAATGCAACTCTCAAGGAGAAGGTCCAGATATTGGAATGAATGCCACCCCCAAGGACCAACAAAATGCATGAACTAGAGGAGAATTTGTCCAACATAAAAAAGCTACGAAGAATTGGACTTCTTTATTTGAAAAAGAAGAAAGTAATTCTAATGAAATGGCCACTTTTATTTCCGGAGCCATTTCTTAGGAAAGACTAAGAGATTAAAAGGCTCTTAATGTTTGAGTTTGGGGAGTTCTCAATACTCAAGATGCTTTGAATGAAGCAAAATCATTTTCAGAAGACTACATTGAGTTGCAATATCGATGGAATGGTGAATGCCTGGCATACAAAAAAGAACAATACTACCCTTATCATTCGCTTCAAGTCAAAACATTTTGATAGGGATCTCTTTTTTGCTATTTGTTACTTCCCTCCAAAGAACTCTTCCTGTACTAAGAACATTGGCTCCCCACATAGTGATTTATTAGTAGATACCATTCGATACCAAGAGAGGGGATACATTTTTCTCACATGTGAATTTGATACTGAGATCGCTTCTCCCCAGGTTGAGTTTCAGTTAGTTGTTGATCAGCTACGCATCCATGCTCTTCATTGTGAGGAGTTGGGAGTCACCAAGACTTCTGCTGACGTATTGGGTCTTGTCACTTTTTATGGGGATTATTTATTGTAGCTTGGGGAAGCACATGAGTTAGCCATTTATAATGGCCTGGCTTGCTGGCCTGGATCTGCAGGCCTCAAATGTCACCCCCATATTGGCGGGTCGTGGATTACCTCATCAGATCACCTTCTTCCATTCCTCTTATTTTTGACTTTTGTATATCTATTTGACCACTCTTTCCTCTCTTTTCCATCTTGGCACACTTTGTACATCATCAGCCTCCTCCTCTTCCTACCATTGTTCATGCCCCGAGACACAGTTTTAATTGTGCCTACATAGTTCTCTATATTGACTCTTTCATCTCCTTACTTCATCAATTCCCTCATCACACTCCTCCAGATGTGCAAGCCACCTTCCTTCCTCAACTCTCGACACTGCTGCCTGTTTCTCTTTCCATCTAAACTTTTTTGTCGCAAATCCACCTCATCTCGCTCCATCCGAGCCTTGGTATGATAGCGAATACCATCACCTTCATCTGCAAGTCATCCATGCCCACACTCATGCTCCACATCTCATGCATAGCACCTATCGATCCTATCATTGTGTGCTCTGTCGTGAAAAGTGTGCTTATGATGTGTTTGAAGGGAAGAGACTTGTTAATCTTCTCTTCAATTCTTCTTTAGGCACTTTTGGCATGAGTTCATTCCACGATCCTCACAAATTTTGTAAATTTCCACGGATTTTGATTCTTTTGTTTATCAATTCAAAATTGGCCCAATCTTGCTATGAAATTTGAAAAGTTTCGCCTTCAATAAGTTTTATTGCACTCTTCTTGTGGTATGATCCATAAATATCATCCATCGTCTTACCAAAACTTCTAGTGGACTCTTACATAAGTGAAGATCACATCCTACGTTATAACAAACCTCTCTTCATTTCCTCTCTACATATCAGCAAACTCCTACGCATGAGAGCAAGCTAGAATCTCAAAAGGAGGAGAATGAGTTGTGAAGAAACTTCAAAGGCCATCATTTGGAATGAGTGGCTATCCTTTCCATGATCTACCTTAACGGTGCATGAAGGAAAGGAAGGAAGTGTATGGTGTCATTCATGAGCCCCCTTATTTTGTGGTTCATAGATTGTTTACATTCGCATGGACTGCCTCTTTCTAGCCAAGCAAAGAGGGGAAAAGTCCTGCAGAGACTATTAAGAAACAGGAAAATCTGTTGCTGCCCGCGAGTTTCATTTTGCCAATCAGAAGCACATGTATTGTTGCCTCCGTGACCTACTGAAGTACTTCTATAGAACTCGAGCCCATCTTGTTTCCAGAAATTTGGCGGGGATAGTTCAGAGACAAGGCTGAAGTGGCCTAGTGCTTTTTCCTTGACAAGGGAGTCATTCACAAGAACAGATGACATTCACAAAAAGTCGGATATTATGCTTTTGAAAAACATGTTATCATGAGGTAAAATACACCCATATCCACCAAAACGCATCTAACATATGACAAGTACTACAACGTTTGAGCTTCATTTGCTTGTTCATTTGGGTGGCTCAACTTTGCAAAAATGCCAATCAAAGCCATCAAAAGTACAACAATACAATCACCCCATTTGTTATGAACAGGTTTTAAGAGAGCTACATACGTTACAATAGAAGATCCAATAGGGATGTGAATCTTACCACATTGGTTATAAGATCAAATGAGTTGTCCTCAAATCTAAGCTTTGGATTTGCATTCAAATCTTTCACTGCATACTCCGTCAAAACCTGTATCGTTGTTTATATTTAACGACACATAACCAAAAAGCGACGTCACAAAACTTTGAAACAAGCATACGGCAACACTAGGAGAAAAAGGTGAAGCACCTCAAGCCTGGAAAATAGATTCATTAACTAATGAGCTTAATTTAAAAAAAAATCAAGGCACAACTATTGGTAGATTAATCACCTAGGTAAGGAATGTGAAAATCATGGGATACTCTAATGCCAAACACACCTATCATTCAGAAATTGATGAAAGAGTTTCTTGAATCATTAGGAATTGTGAAAACTTGTACATAAAAATGATGTCAAAACTTGTGGGACTCTAATAAATTAAAGAAAGCTAGTTACATTTCCAATCATATCAAAGGATATGTACATAAAGCTTCGGCATTTGGTCCAAAATCTTGACGGACTTAGAAAACTAACAATATCAAGATTTAAAACATCATGAGAAATACTAGAACGACTCTTCTTACAAAAGGAAGAAGATTCTTGATAGAATTATGCGGATTATTGATGATGCCAAAATGGTTAACTTTGAGTTTATATGGTCCTATTGAGGCAAAAAAGTGGTTTTCTATCATCTTTTGGTTGGATTCATAACTGGAGGTAAAATGAATTGGGAGAAATTTCAAAAAGATCCAAGCGCATCTACTACTCAAGAATAATGATCTCACAAAAACATTCTGAATATTGTTAGTCACAATTTCCCTAATTTGTGCTCACATTGCTTGTATGGTCTCCATTTATTTTCTATCCTTATAATTAAAAGTATCTATGTTGTTAAACACAAATTTTCATGCATTTCATTACTCGCCCCTTCAGTCACTTGTCAAGACTTAAAGAAATGCTCAGCATTGTTGGGACTAGTGTAACTTTCAAACATTTGGAATGCATTTCAAACATTCAAAGTGTTGTTGGCCTTTTCTTTACTTTTTTTGGGGTGATAATCCAAATGCTAATATATAATGAAAGTGGTTGAACGAGCACGTCAATTGAACAAAAGCACTATATCTATTGTGATTAACACAAGTCGTAATCTTTTGTGCAAATCTCAATCCGTCATGAAGTTTCATACTTGGGCACCCTCCCAAATGATGTTTTTTGCTTGTTCTGACCGTATGTTACAGATCTGAACTTGTTTGGAGCCTGAAACTGTCACATGTTGGTGATACAGTTGGATCTTATGAGGATCTCATCCATTCGGAAGATTCATCACTTAGTGTACCTTTAAAACCTAGAAGAGTACTCAAAACCAGAGATAAACAATTGAAAAATTGTTCTATCTTTGAGTACTTGAAAAAGGTCGAATTGAGAATGATGATTTTTGGGAAAGATTTGAAAGAATAAAGAAGAATTTCCCTAATTTCCACTTATGAGGACAAAAGTAGTTCAAGAGGGGAAGAATGTTATGTCCACATCCAATATTGAGAATCCCAAATAATTCTTAATGTGGGTATTCGGCACTCCAATATTCGAGTTCATAAGTTACACTTTGTCACTTTGAAATTCCATTCTAGGCCATATATGTAATTAATAACCTTGAGAGGACCCAAGCACTCCAATTATGATTTGTGGAGCAGTGCATGGTGTTTGACAGTTATGTGTATGCAAAGGAGTACTAATAGTAATTTCACTTGAGTTTAGTAATGAATTATGATTTTTGAAGAAATATTCCTAGGCTCCTGGAGTCTATATATAACTACAAAAGCTCGCCCTACTCCACATCCAAATTCTGGTTTGCTATTCCCAAAAAACTCTACTCTCTTGTATTCATTCATCATGGTAGGAAATTGAGCAAGGTCATACTTGCTCTAATACCATGTAGTAAGTATCTTGGGAGTATAGTGATGCTATCTATCACATCTAAATCACAAATGAACGAACATGTCCAACCTTAAAAACTAGAAAACGTTATGGTAAAAAATTCTATTGAATAATAGAATACAAAAGTGCAATCTTTTGCTAGATTCTTAGCTCATGTGGTGTTGAACTCTCACAAAGCCCAGCCGGTCTCTTGACAAGCTAATGGAAAGTGAGGATGAGGGTGCATTTATATTCTAGCTTGGAACTTTGTAGACTTTCCTCAAATATTCCCACGTTGTAGATCGCCACCAAGGAGAGAGCATTCACCTATGACTATTTGACCACCACCCTATTTAGGTTTTACTAGAGAGCATGTCCTTACCCCTTAGATTAATTTATTAAGTTACAAATAGTGTCAATTAACTTTGACCAACCACGATAAAATGTTGATCGACCTCAATGTGTTTCTTTCTTATGTGTCATATCGACAAGCTATCTATATAAAGTAGCATCTACATTTGGTGATTCATCTTCTATTGACAGATTTTTACTTGATTCAATAAAAGTGATAAGGCTTAATCTCATGCATGTCGAATTTCTTCAAGACAAACATATTTTGCTTGGAAAATCAAAATATAATTGATTCTTTACTTTCAAAAGTCTATGCTTGAGCAATAGTATAGAAAACTCAAGTGTTTCATGTCAAATTCCTTTGATAAATCTTCAATTTTGGCAACCATAATCCTATTTGTGCTAGTTATTAGCAAAATGTCTACATGCAACACCAATGAATTATGGCATATCTTCACATTCTTTCTTGATATAAGAATTAGCAATAGACTTACTTTTCTCAAATTTGAGTAACTTAACGTACTATATTAGGGTGACTATACCAAGATTGTGTTGCTCGCTTTGATTAGTACAGATCTAGTTTTCTTTTTCCTTACTTTATGAAGCATTAAAGCTGGTGCCTGTATACTACTTCTTCACAATAACCATTTTAGCAAGGCACTTATGTTGATTTGCTGGAGGTCTCATCCAAGATGAGCTACTATTGTCAAAATTGTCCTTACGATGTTGATTCTTGAAACATGAGCAAAGGTTTGATTATAGTCTCTTCCTTGTTGTGCATAGCCTTTCACAACTAGTCTTGCCTTATGTTTATGGATCCATTTGCAAACGATTGGTTTTTTACCTTTGGGCAGTTCCTCAAGCCCCCGTGTTAAGATGAAGTCATGTCTCCACTCCATGGATTCATTCTTGGACTACTTCTTTGAATAATAGATGTATCATTGTATACACTGGTTCTACAGAAAATTGTAGCCAATCGTTTGGCTTTGAGCATGCTTTGTGCACACTCCTCAAAACTTTCAAATATACAAACCAAGCAGATTTGCTTCAATTGTAGAAGTCCTTATCATCATGCTAGGGATTGTCCACAGTCAACTAGCCTTGCTACCATTTTAATGTAATTGAATGTTTAGCTCAACTTGCCTACGCTTTCACACATTCATTCTACCCTAATTTTTGGCCTCAAAACATTATGCATCGAAGTTGTTCCTATTGAGTGAATGTTGTGTGAATGCATTTTGCTTCATTATACTTCATTTTATGCCAATACTTGTGATTTGAGTGTATAAGAATAACTGCGTAAACAAAGGCGAACCCATTAAGATGGACGATTTTCCTAAAAGAGGAAACAAAATTGCCCCATGAGGGCCCAACTACGAGTTCTCATAGATTCATCATCCAATGGAAAGTGAGGAAATCACAAAAGAGGCATGGAAGACTTGGTCAAGAGGCCCAAGAGCCAAAGCTAGCTCTATCAGAAAGACAGAAATTCGCAAAACAAAATTCTCTACCTACAAAAAATTAATTCAAGAACATGATGAGAGAAGTAAAAGACGGATAAGAAATGAGAGCATTTAATAGTGTTTCCTCAACTAATTTATAGTCCATGGTAAAGGAGCTGTAGGTATGGAAGAAGGGGCGTACTCTTTCAAGAGAGAAAGAAGGACTCGTAGACAAATTGCAACTTGAAGCAATACCTATACAAGAATAATATCAAATACTTAAATTTGTCCACAAGGAGACAAGAACAGGAAAGAAAGGATGCAAAAGCCAATCTTGGTACTCAAATTCTGACAAAAAGAGGGCAAGAGGGTGATATGCCAAAGAATTGGTATCAAAATAGGATGGTCAAAAAAGTAAATACTAGAGCCCCAAGGAGTAAGTTCACCTTCCAACAGTTGACAACATAAATATCCCGAAGAATAAGGAAAAACATTGAAGGGCAAATAAAACCATTGGTAAAAGTAAATGCAAACTCAAGGAGGAAAATCATGCACTCTTTGTAAGCCTTAACATTGCAACAACTTAGTAATTTGTTCACAAAGGTTCTGCAGAATGCTCCCTGTTTGTATTCCATGAAAAAGTTTTCCTCTGGAGGCCACAGAAATAAACTCTTGAACATGAACCAACGGTACATGCGATTTAGAGATCATTTATTATACAAGTGGCTATTCACAAGTAGCTTGCAAACATTGTAATTTCATGCACTCTTTCCATTTATTATTTTTATTTTTGTGGCCATTCACCATTGCAAGCTCGCTCATTTCCATCATCAAACCATGAAAGATTTGCATTTGATTCCTTTTCCATTGTCAATTATCTACAAGACTGTTTGGAGGCAGTGTAACCTTCGTCAAATGCAGCATTTGATTTGGATCTCTGAAGTACAACTTTTTTAAGAAGTTCAAAGAGCCAAGGTACCTCATCTAATCTTTTTAGTCCATACAACATATAAAAAGAAAATACTTCAAGATGATATGCACTTGAGCAGGATCTCAAGATGGACGCTGGATAGAGAAGATTGCATGCATGCACAAGGAAAATAAAGATCGACCTTATCTCCCTTGCACTTATGTGCAATCTCTACAATCTAGCATCCATCTCTAAACAATAAAAGATTCATTAGCACACTCTCCACCCATTAACTCCCTCCAAGAGCTATGCTTGAGCCTGAGTTCTAATCCATCTCTGAGATTGATTCTAAGCAGTACACTAACACCCCATGCTGCTGATGCTCGCTAGAGAGGACAAAGTTGCCAGGCCACAGTAGTAGTTACCAAGTCCGTGCTATCCTATATTGACTTTATTATCAAAAATGAAGGACTTAGCCAGACTTTATAGCCCTAAGCTGACCTGACTTAAGGACATTATCCTTAAAATTAGGCATATCAGAATCTGAGCCCTTGTGAGCCTAGGTACTATCCCAATAGTTGATCCCTAAGTTGTATCCATTGCAGACATAACACCTTGTGAGTGAATTCCTACAGCTAGGTCAAAAAGAGGTGAAATATCCACCACTTTGGGTTCTTATTTCGAATATAAAAATCAACGTTTCCTTCACTTGTTTCACACTACCAACTACCACAGAACTTAAACAATCGGACTCTAGAAAACAGTTTATTCCACAAAAGTAAGAACAACAATGATAAAAGGTCGGCACAAATGTCACATCTCGTCTGAGTAGAATGGGAGAAAAGTGTTTCTAAAAACGACCTACATTTTCCAGAGCTTGCCAAATGTACATGAACGGAGCTCATGGATACATTTACAGATCCAAATAATTGCTGACCTCATTATGTTGAAGCTCCTGCTCATTGAGGCCAAGCCCCACAATCCTATCTTGCTTGTAACCTTTTGGATAATGGCTTACCTACAAAATGAAACAATGATTTGACAAGAAAGCGGCATTTACGAGTAACATTATCTGCAAAGACATCAAATATAGGCTTTCAAACTGAAAAAACCATGTATCAGGAAGAGAAACATACCCAACTACTACACAGATCAAGCAAAGCAACACCGGCAGTGTTACTGGGAGGGAAGACGGAACCATAATACTTGGTGAGAGCACTAATTGCGGCGTCATCAATATGTGTGACGAACCGTGGACTGGAGTAAAAGATAGTATCGGGAGACCTACAATATTGGCAAACAGTGAAAGCTTCAGTATTGTCAACTTCAAAAATTCTGAGACTTGAGGATTGGCTGACTATAAAGAAATGTTAGAAACCTATATAAATAGAATCAGATTCAAAAAGAAATGTTCCACAGTTCAGCCCTGAATATGCAACATAAAATCTCTTTCCAGTCATACAGTGAATATTTCAGCTGTTAATGTACAGGAACTTCAAATTGCAGATTATGGTATCAGACTTGAAACTTACAAGTGTGGTAAATGAAACAATCTACAAAAGTTTTTGCCAATGAACAGGTAGACATCTTTTTTAAGTTGATCTGTAAACATACGGTGCTTCAGCAATTGTTACTATTGAGTTCAATCTGGAACTCATGAATCTCTTTGGATTTGATATCAACACCATCTCAGAATAAAGCATTGACTCAAAAATTTCCATAGATTAACACCATCAGATTCTATGCGTTAAACACCCAATCAGGACTCTTTATTTAGGTCATCCCAGATTTGACAAGAAAACAGAGGGTGTCTACACAGGTGTACAATATCAGCTCAGAAGGAATTAAATAGTTGTTTTCCCCCCCTTCTAATGCCCGGGAAACTCCTTAATCTATTGACTTCATTGTGTAAAGGCAAAGTACAGTCAACTTGCATGTGTTCATAGAGATAAGATGCAATAGAACTCATTTGCTGTGTCAACCTTCTAGATGGAAGGATGAAATCAACATCAATTTGCTTGCATTAATACAGCTAACTTCCACCGAGTCATCATCAAAACCTTCATGCTGAATATCAGCATCCTACAGGCTATAATGCGATAATTGGTTATGCTGATCAATCTTCACCTGAGCACACCTATCAACAATAACTAAATTTTTCTTTATCCTGTATAAAATGCCCCCATGAGTACCTTATCCTCCTCTGACATGATATTTCCTCTGAACATGCCCAGGCATTAGGTAGAGTATTTACCTTGACCACCTTAAGGCTAAGGCAAGGTTACCCAAGGTTTCATTAACATCGAGTGACCACAGTCATCAGAGTCCCTCTATGAATTTAAGGTGATAAAGTAACTCTAGATGTCCGTAAATAGCTGAAAAACTTCATTGCCTGTGTATAAGATCACGGAGAACCTCAGCTACAGGTCCTTCCAAAGTGATACATGGGTATCCTGATGTCTACTAGCAATCTTGTCAATATGACTTGAAGAATACAAATATAGATAGGCGTATGTTTGAATAGCATGGTTTCCTTGTTCAGTATGAGACAACCTTCGCATATTTTGTAAAATAAATTAAGAAGTTGCACCTGCAAAGTAAGAACCAATCCTACAATAAATAGGCCCAACACTGAGACACCAAAAATAATGCAAATACCTTGAGAACTGATTGACAACCATGGTCCACATTGTAAAAAGTTTCTCAAGTACCTCAATGCTCTGCACATTGCCTTGCCACTACTACCGAAGGACCAATATAGACAGAAAAATAAGATCCAATCAGGGACACACTACTGGGCTCTTCTTTCAGTATTTTGGTTATTTTCCTGCTCAAATATATGGTCTTAATGTAAGAGCCAAAAGTCTCAGTTAGTCATAAGCTAAGGATCCACTAAGCATTTAGCACTTACCTGGTGTTGGGCGTGGGAGGGGATTAGCCTTCAGATAAGGAAACCAAAATCAGCTATGCCTATAAAGTTCCAGTTTGGCTGCTATTTGCTATACGAGACAAAGGCCAACTTAAGCGTCTTAAAATAGCTTTGTTTGTGCAAGAATGTAGACTACTAGCCCTAAGTAACCTTACCAAAACACATTTTTCACAAGTGCTGGACCCTCGTCATTGATAGAAGATTGGGCTTGGGCTTGTCTTTTCTTTCCAATCTATGAGTCTACAAGTCCCTATTCGTGTAAAGGAACTCCTTCCTTACCTCCTCTTCTTGCTACCAGCTTGAGCTCAATGGGCCATCATTTCTAACCTTTTCCCTTCATTTTTGAACAATATTTTATGCTTTCTGCTTATTACACTTCACCAACTTGATTTTGTCCACTCCACCAACATAAGTCCGTCTTTCACATATCCTGCTTGTCCAATCTCACACATTTTACCACTTTCCCTTTGCCAAATCCAATTTGCAATGGATCCCCAAGTTTTCAATTTAATGTGTTGACAAACCAAGAAACTTCTTTGCTTCAGATGGCATATCCGTTCTTCCATTGAAGCGCGTCAGTTATTCAGCCTATATTTACGTTTCTTCCTTGTACTTCTTAATTAATTTTAAATGTTCCCCATCACTTTTGCAATTGGACCCTTTTCTTTGATTAGTGATTGAGGTTGCGCTACTTTTATTTCTCCATATTTGCTTAGATATTATCCTGCTCACCTCTTCTAGGCATCAAGCCCTCTTATATATTGAGATAGTAGCTCAAGCTCATGTTTGTTTGCAAGAGCACATGAAATGTAACGACACACACAATGTAGAACACGATTAGATGACTTTTGGATGAAGCAAAATAAAATTAATCATATTTAAATGTCCTAGAGGTCCTACTTGTAATAAAAAATATGATATGATTCACACCTAGGATGACTAAAATTGAAGGTATTCCATTCAACAAAAACAAAGACCAAACGATGTAGCAAAAATAGCTTAAGTTGCGGGTGATTTTGTCATGTAAAAAGTAAGGCTTATATAGATTGTGGCTGACTGTAGACACATAAATCATGTTCAAGATTGCAAAACACAAATGGATCAATCAAAACAAAAGCTGGTAATCAGGAAAAAGAAATCATACTCATCATAACGCTGAAAGTCTTCTTTCTTATAAGGATAATCACTAGGCCAATCCACATTCTTCAAAACCTGTAAACACATGCTTTATCTAACAGTACATTCCAAAAGCTCTAAACAACTGTGCTCTAAATTTAGATTGTTACATCCCATGAAAGACTGGTTCTTTCCACTACTCATTATGGATGATGGCCATCTTAAGATTTACCATAACATGAGAAAACGTGTAAGCTAATGAGCACAAGCTTATGTTGTACATCATGAGTTAAAGTACCCTGAAAATGGAAAACTTGGCATGAATCCCAAGGATCAAATGAGTACTGGATTTGGATAATTAATGAAAAAAGAGATGTTACAGACTGTGGATCCTACAAAAATATTATCATCACAACACCTTATTTGGCATGCCTACAATTGCACCCGAGAACACAAAGCTTACAAGAGACTTATCCCAATGGAGCAAACTCTATTTGCTTGTCAAATGGAGCACTGAAGCACCTGACACCTGATAATGGTTAAGCTGTTAAAATACAGATTTTGTCCTTGGAAGAAATATGCACCAAGTCCCTATTCGACATAAAAACATTGACGATCAGGTTTTCAGCCCCCAAGTATTGTTTGCACATTATGGTTTATAGAAGTTGTGTTTTGCTGTTCATCAATGTGTTCAAAAAGACAACAAGGCAAGAGCCTTGATTATCTCAAATTTTCATGACAATCAACTCCTTCATGTCAACAAAACCAATACTACAAAAGAAGCATGGAAGGGGCAAGAAACTATGTAGAATGTGAAGAAGATGATGAATCAATTTCATTCATGCAAAAAGCTCATAATGTTCAAGATTGTACAAGGTGAATGAACCTCCAACTATTCCACAGAGCTAAAAGCTACAACAGACCAAATTGCAATGATCTAATGTGAAGTGAAAAAAGATGAAGCTTTAGTGGCCTTGCTTAACAGCCTGCCAAAATCCTACGATCATTTTATCTCCATCTTTGGAAGCATAGCTCAAAAAATACATCAAGCATCAAGGCAGCTCTTCTTTGAGAAAAGCTATGGCACACGGACCTACCTGAAGGGTACAAGAATGGACAGAAGACTGGTTTCTCTCTCTCTCTCTCTCTCTCTCTCTCTCTCTCTCTCTCTCTCTCTCTCTGCTGCTTGTTATCAGCAAATCCTTGTGGAGATCATCGGTATTCCATTGACACTGATCGTTCTTAACTGCTTGATTGGTATAATTAGGTTCTCTATAGTACATTTGTATGTGTTATTTTGTCTATTGCATCAGCTAGCCAAGTAATTATAAGACACTTAAAACCTTCTTATATCCTCCCTTCCGAAACTTTACTCACATACCAAAGTGCTTATCTAGCCAATACATTGCTTTATGCAAAGTTTTCATCTTGACTCGTTAATTGAATTTCTATTCTTCTACCTTCAAGTAGTAAAATGTCCTCTTTCTCTACATAGTCAAACAAGCATGGCAAATTTGGGCCTTGTCAATCTCAAGTGGCGTTCAACTTAAAAACCAATCATAGAGTGATGAGTTGTTATAATGCATCTCAAATTAGTCTTGATTTGTGTTAGCTCAAATCTTACGAGATCAGATGACGAAGATTGAGTTTGAAGACCATCATTATCCATTGTAATAATGTGCCCTGATTTTTTCCTTGCAATCTAATTGATTGTACTTCGTTTCCCTGAAAATACAAAACCCTCATGGATGCAACCCAAAAATACGAAGCCCTCTTGGATGGAACCTGACAATATTGAGCCCTCTTTGATGATAACCGAAAATACGGAGCCCCTCTAGGATGGAATGTGAAAATACAGAGCCCTCTTAGGTGAAACTTTTCAGCCTCTCTTCCAGTATAATTTCTTAGCAAGATTTTCTTCACACATAAACTCCTCCATCTTTGTGGCAGTTATTCATCCTATGTACACACACAGATATATATATATATATATATATATATATATATAACTGACATGACATGAGATGGTAAGCAATGTTAAAAAACTATTAATAAAAAGGATCAATGCTACAAGACCGAAATGACAAAACCCACTTCTTCAACTTCCGATGACTTCGACTTCGCTATAGCTGGTGATGATGAAGTAGCCGCATTACTATCCATGAGGCCTATAAAGGAAGCGCCAATCAACAAACGGCGAGGCAAAATCCACCCAATTCGCCTGCCCGAGGACGTAAAACAGGCACCAGGAGCGGAGGCTGAGGCCACAATGGCTGTAACACCATCAGAAGAAGAAGAAGAAGAAGAAGAAGCCCGGCTCTTGGCAGAGAGAGATAAATGGGCAGATGAGGAGGAAGCCAAGGCAGAAATTGAATACAGGATGCGACGATGCTGCAGGAGGAGTCCAGCAGAGGCGATAGTCGACGCTGCTGATGCCATGCAGGCTTGATTTAGAATAACAGGCAGGCCTACAAGGAAAAGCTATTTCTCTCTGTATTGTTTATTGATAGATAGATAGCAAGGAGAGAGGAGAAATAACAGACACCTGAATATTCCTTCAAATGAGGCCACCTTCTTGTTGCTCTTTTAATCTTTGAAGCACAATCAGCCACATGTCACATATTGACCATTGATCGGGATCAGCATATTTCGCACCATCACTACAGTGCCAAGTGTGGGCTCAAGCATTGTTCTAAGGGTGGAGACGAACATTGAAATTGGGGATCACCATATTTTGCACCACCGCTTCTATTGCACCGTGGGCCCAAGCATTGATCTTAGGGTAAAGAAGAAATCATAGCATTCAAGGAGATGGTGGTATCACTTACTTACACCCTTAGATCGTTGGGACGTTGGGAGCCCACCACCGTAGATGCAATGCATTTGCATAATACGCTAATCATAAATTCTTTAATTTCCATTGAAGATCGGTTACCAACGCAGCTCATTCATTCACTGTAGTAGCCAATGGTGGGCTCAAGGAGTGACCTAAGGGTGAAGAAGAAATCTTAATATCTAAGGAGACGGTGGTTTCACCAACCTTCAACCTTAAATCATTGGGAGGCCACCAATGTATATGTGGTGCTGGTGCATAATACGCTAATCGTAAATTCTTCAATTGGCGTCAGAGATTGGCTACCGATGGAGCTCGCTCTCTCTCTCTCTCTCTCTCTCTCTCTCTCTCTCTCTCTCTCTCTCTCTCTCTCTCTGTGTGTGTGTGTGTGTGTGTGTGTGTGTGTGTGTCTCAAACACACACTTAGAATGAGTATGTTCCCAACCACAACCATAGCTAAAGTTGTATGCTTGAATCCTTACCCATTCCATGGCAGAGTTCATTAATTATAGTATTGCATGTATCTAGAGCCCACCTTGAATGGGGAGGGACCACTGCTATAGGAATGAAATTATATCTCAAAAACCAATATCATGGCCGTAGGCATAGCATGGTGAGTTGGAAGTCAAACATGACCTTTATCGGACTCATTTCCTGGAGTTGGATACAATCGATTTGTCACTTCTACCTCATTGTCTAAATTCCAGTCTTTCACATGGTCTCATATTCTTTTGAGACAACTTAGAATTTCTTCAAACTAGGTAGCAATTGAGATGGGCCAATTTCAGGGTATACCTTGGGAGGAGAAGTTTTGCTAGTTTTGTGCTCTTAGGGAGGTTGAGGCAGAGGACATTTAATTTTCAAATGCCCCATATATTATGAGATCATAGGGAGAGGAGATTCTTTTGTTTCTTTAGAGATTCTTTGGTACACATTGCACTCTCTCATCACATATGTGGATCCACGTTAGGTCACTCTCATGATTCGTAAGATGTTACTACTTTGGAGCAGTTCATGTCATACACAACATAGTCCCACCTCATAGCTCCAAATCACCTTTCTCTTCTTAGGGAGAAGACCTCAAAGATGTTTTTGAGTTTGATGATGAGAGTGATATTTCTATTTGGGACTAGCATAGATACCAAAGATGCCAAATACAACACCATACAAATGCTAGAGTTACTTGACACACTTTGAGGTCACATACCCAATCCACTTGATTGTTAGCGGGCCTTGGCGATGCAGGTAAAGCCATGGCTGCTGATTTATTGGCATTCCAAACTGCGGTGCCACATTTTGTGCCCCTTGATGGTATGGTTAAGAGGTCTGATACTGATTCCTCTTTTGTTGTATGATCCTAGGGTTGAATGGACAGAACGTTGTTTTGTGCAATGACGCATTGCACAAGTGGCAATACCATTGTGTTAGTTTGAGATTCTGTTTAAAACTGGACACTCGTTGGCAGTATGGTTCTAGGTACAAACTAGACGCCATACATCCACTATTTGTGGAGTTTTGTCATTTGTTCCATCAACAGATCTGTTGAAATATTGGAGGCGGTGGAGGTTGATGCTACCGAGGGAGTTGATGATGAGTTGTTGGATATGAGTCATCGGCTGAGCCTTCATCCTTCTCTCTGATAGCGTCTTTCATAGCTTCCTGCAATGAGGCATACTACTCCCAGTGTTTGAGATCCCTTTGAATACTTCATGGTAACCCTACAAGGAACCACATAATCACTACATGATCGGGAGTCATAGCCGTGCTACATTCGAATCTTAGATGTTTGACCCGTTCAATATAGTCTTGTAAGATGGTTTTTTCGTCTACATACAACGAGACTGATTCATTAGTTGGTAGCCAAGCAACGTTTAACAGCTCATCATTGTGTGAGAGACTTTCAATAATATGATGGTTCACCTGGCCCTTCTTTGGTATCTGAACTACCAATATTTAAGACACAATATTCTACATTGACACAATCAATCGTTGCTAAACTATGACTCCAGTTGATGATATCAGTAGGCTGTGTGTAGTGCCCCATTTCTTGAGTTTCACGGTATGGTTCCAATAGGGATTCGATAATGGAAAATCCATCATCTATTACGTGCGGGCTTGATCTTTCCTACGGAATCGATGGTCATGACTCGTCCTTTATTCCAGTTGTGTACTACAAGGGCCTTAGAAAGCCAAGGACAACCGAGCAAGAGTTCATAAGAGCAGGCGTTATTGTTTGAAATGTCCAAAACAACCAAATCAAGTGTAAATTTCAACCGAGCAATTTTGACCAATACACTTGGTATCACACCTTGTGGTCGAACAACACTTTGATCGGCCATTCGGAGTTGACAATTTGGCCTATTCAGGCGATTTTGTAGTCCCCATTCCTTCATTAGTGATGTGGATGTGATATTGGCTCCAGATCTCCCATCTAGTTTAGCAGATACTACTCGTGAGTTTGCGTGGGTGGTTGGAAGCTTAATGTTTCCTTGCTCGTTGAATGGATTTGTGAGGTGTAAGGTGACTTCAGGAAGTTCGGGAGCTAAGTCTTGAGTCTTGTCTATGGTGCCTAACTCTTGCCTCCATTTTTTAGTGTATTTCCACAACACATGAAACGACAAAGTGACATTGGCCTGTAGTAGGTCACCCCATACTTCAGCGCCTTCTATCGCAAAGTCTTCCGAGAGTGGGTCATACGGGTGGTGGAGTTCCTCCATCGTATTTTGGCGCATCAATCCTAGGGATTCGCCTTTCAATTCGTGGGGCAGGTGCACCGTCATGTTCCTTACTCGTGTCGCCTATAATCAATCGTCTAGCCAGGGTGATATCACTGTATGATTACAATAAGAGGACATGAAATTGAAGGCAGAGAGTGGTATTGCAACGGACGTGCACAGAAGGTGGTCAACAACTGGATAGGGTAAAACTGACAACTTCTTTGGAAATTCTTGGCTCACAGAACACAAACAAAATTTGCACATGCTTCTAAGGTCTCAAAAAATAGTTGATTCAGTCAAGGGCAAAATAAAAAAAGGTATTTTGACACATTTGAGATCTAAATTTTGAGTGAAAACCCTATTTTAGAATTTTTTTTGCATGACATGATAAGTCAAATAGCTAAAAAAAAAAATTATAGCCTTCAAAAATAGCACACTGATGTTTTGAGTGTTAAATTATTATTTTTTTGGCTAAATTTTATTTGTTTATGAATCACCTAGCACGCCGACGTGCCATGTGCTTCAGCCAATTTTTTTTTTTCTTTTCTTTTTTTAGCATGTCGATGAGCCATATTTGGAGGTTAAAATTTTTCTTTAACTTTAAATTTTTTTTATTTTGGCATTTCATTATGGAATTTTTAACTATGTGCCAAACCACAATTCTTATTAATAAACATTCAAGTAGTGGCATAAAAAAAGGTAGCACACCATGTGCTATCTTTTTACTGACTCATGGCAAGAAAGAAACTCACAAAACTCGCAAAAAATTTACTCGTAAAATGTCAAGCCCCTGGTAGCATATCAAATCATCTTCCTATGTTGCTGACAAAACCGTTGTTGAAGATTGCTTTTGTCAGTTTGGATCTAGATCTATGTTGAAAATAGAGGAGGAGTGTGAAAATTGTAAAAGATATCTATCTTGAGTTTTGGAGTTCTATGTCAAATCCACCCCTTGTACACTTGTACAAATATAGACTTGGATTAGCTCATGATAGTGTAGGTTGCTTACACTTGGCTTGAGGCTAGTGACTATGCATCTCATTATGACATTTGACAATATGGACCAATCATAGCAAGAGATGCACCAAAATGGTCCAATCAATGTAAGGGGTGCCATGAGAGTGGTCCAATCAATGTAAGAGGTGCCATGAGAATGGTCCAATCAATGTAAGAGGTGCCATGAGAGTGGTCCAATCAATGTAAGAGGTGGTGTGAGAGTGGTCCAAGCTTCCTACACTTAGAATTTTTTCATATTCTCTCTCTACCCAAGAGCAACTACTCATATTTCTTTCTATTCGAGTGTTATGGCCATATTCTGTTAAGGACATGGAATAGTCCTAATATGGTAGACCGACCCTCCGGTGTTTGAGTTTGTTAGCCATGCCTCGATGTAATTTCATGTTAAGGCTTGTTTGATACTTGGGTTCAATGTGCTTACTCCTAGAATGAAATCTGGGGTTGGCTGACAAGGCAATCGCACTTTGATTATCACAAAATAGTAATGTTGGAGCTTTTTGATTCAGATTGATATCTGAAAGTAAGTTTCTCAATTAAATTGCTTCCTTTGTAGCTTGTGAGGCTGCGATATACTCTGATTCTGTAGAAGATAGAGCTATCGAAGATTGCTTGCAACTATTCCAGGAAATAGAACCATTGTTGAGGAAGAATGTAAATCTGGAAGTGGATTTATGAGTGTCTACATCTCCTGCCCAACCTGCATATGTGAAACCAATGAGTAAATTGAGTTTGTCGTTGTCGGCTGCTTCATAACAAATGCAAAAGTTAGCTCGAAGATTTCTCATGACTATGATAAGAGCCTTCCAATGTGTCATACCAAGGTTAGTCATAAATTGACTTGGGGAGCTGACTGCGAAAGCTATGTCTACTGGCCTGGTAAAGATCATTGCGTACATAAGAGATCCTATTATCGAATGATAAGGATACTCACGCATCTACTCCTTCTCTTCAATTGTTCGGGGACATTGGTCCTTTGACAGCTTGAGACCTGGTTCCATTGGTGAGAGAGCTAACTTGCAATTAACCATATTATATTTGACTAATATATTGTAGATGTACCTCTGAGTAATGTAGATCAACTTTCGATTTCTGTTTCTATGAATTTCAATACCAGGGCAAAAATGAGCCTTGTCTAGATCGGTCATGTCAAATTTAGAAGATGACATTGTGTTGCCTTCTTATATCAAATCGATATTGTTGCCGAAGAGCAATGTGTCATCCATGTATAAAGTGATAATGACATTGTCTTGAAGTAAACATTCGAATATGAAGAGCTTGGTGTGTAGCCGTGATCAATAAGAAAAGTATTGATTCTTTGAAACCATGCTCGAACAGATTGCTTCAAGCCATAAAGTGCTTTATGGAGTTTACACACATGATTGTGTTTACCTTCGATAATATAACCTTTGGGTTGCACCATGTAAATATCTTTTTTGATAACTCCATTGAGATATGTTGTCTGTACATCCATTTGATGTATTTCCAAATATGCTACAACAGCAAATGATAACAAAAGTCGAATAGCAGAATGTTTGACTACTGGACTGAAGGTCTCAATGCAATCGACGTGGTATAATTGAGAAAATCCTCTAGCGACAAGTCGGGCTTTTCTTCTGTCGATGCTTCCATCTGCTTTGTACTTGACTTTGAAAATCCATTTGCAATCAGCTACGTTTCTGCTAGCAGGTAATTTGACAATCTTCTATGTCTAGTTCTTGATAAGAGATGAATACTCTTTATCTAGAGCTTCTTTCTAGAGATCGAAATCGGGTAACTGAGTGCCTCTTCAACAATTGTCAGCTCGTGAACAAGGTAGGCTGCAGACTCATCGATATAGCTGATAGGTAGTCTGCTAGTTCTTGATGATCTTCTGGGGAAGAGAGAAAGTTGATCATTTTTATCATACTGTAGTTGCTGAATTGTAACATCATCATCTTCGGATTCATCGTTGATATGTTGTTCATCAAAAGTAGATGAGCTTGGACCTTCAATGGGAATAGTCGACTGAGGAACATCGAAGTTCAATATGTCGGACGAGTCAAACAAGTCGGCTACATGGGCTTTGCCTTTTCCCTAATAATATTTACGCCAGTCTTTGTGTATGTACAAAGTGGGTAACCGCCCTTGAGATATTTAGCGGTCTTGTTTTTAGGGTGTTTGATAAGCTAACAACGTCGGTCTGCCACTATTGGAAAAACCCGAAAAACGCGAAGGTGCCTTTGAATAGAGAAAGCATGTAAATTCCGAAGGTGCGAAAATCCCAAAGGTGCCTTTAAAGTGAATGCAGAGAAATGTGGAAAAACCCAAAAGCGCCTTTAAATGAATTTTGATCACAGTTTCGCATTTTTTCCGAAGGTGCAAAAAATGTAAAAAACTCGATAGTGCCTTTAAAATGGATTTTGGTCATAGTGTCGCATTTTTTTCGAAGGTGCGAAAAATGCGAAAAACCCTATAGTGTCTTTAAAATGAATTTTGATCATAGTGTCACATTTTTTTCAAAGGTGTCACTTTTTTTTTACAGTGTCGCTTTTTCCCGGAAGTGCCAAAAAATGCGAAAAAAGACAAAGATGCCTTAAAACAAAAATGTTTCAAAGAAAAATGAAGTTTTGAAAAAAATGCGAAGGTCTGAAATATGTTGTCGGCCTTCGGCTGTTTTCAAGATGCTCATTACTTGAACGATTTGTTAAGGTTGAGCATAAGAAATCTAACACTCTCCCTTAATGTGGTCCTGAAAAACTTTGATCTTCAAATCTAACATATCATTAAAACTGAGATGTTGCTCCTTTGATATAGCCTTTGTGAAGTAATCTGCTGCCATGTAGTTTGTTCTACAGAAAACCAATGCTACTTCCTTGCTATGCACTTTCTTTCTAAGGTAATGATACCTGATTTTGATATGTTTGCTTCGAGAGTGAAATCTCGGATTGAGAGATAATGCTATTGTGCTTTGATTGTCACAATAGATTGTTGTAGGAAGTGTTTGTGCAAGGTTGAAGTCTGCAAGCAGTTGCCTTAGCCAGAATGGCCTCTTTTGGTTGCATTTGTGACATCTATGTATTCGAATTTCATTGATGACAATGCAACCGAGGTCTGCTTTCGGCTGTTCCATGAGATTGGGCCTTGGTTGTATATAAATACAAATCTAAAAGTTGATTTTCTGGTATCGATATCTACTACCCAAACCGCATTTGTGTGGGCTTCAAGGATGTTGGCAGTTTGGCTGCCTCCATAGCAGATGATGATGTATTTCATGACCTTTTTTACCACTTTCCAGTGAGTTAAGCCTAGATTTGATAGGAACTGATCGAATATGCAAGGTCTGGTCAACATCATTGCGTACATTAGTGAGCCGATGATGGATTGAAATGGGTAGTGCTTCATTTCCTCCTTTTTGCCTCAGTTTGAGGAGACTGTTCCTTTGATAATTTTAGTCTAGGGTTGAGTGGAAAGTGACTTGGTTTGTAGTTGGCCATACCATACTTTTCCAGCATGTTGTTGAGATATCATTGCTGATTGATAAAACTCAGTCTGCTGGGTTGATCTCATTGGATTTGGATTCCGAGACAATAGTGGGCTGGACCCATGTCAGTCATCTTGTATGCCTGGGCCAACATGCATTTTGTATCCTTCATCAGATTCAAATTGTTACTGAATAAAAGTGTATCATCTACATAGAGAGTGATGATAATGAAATGTTCTAATATAGACTTGAAATAGACATTCGAGTCTGCCGAGTTTGGAATAAAATCAATCTTGATCAGAAATGCGTTGATTTTTTGGACCCAGGCTCTAGGTGATTGTTTTAGCC
The DNA here is from genome assembly GCA_029204225.1 of Diphasiastrum complanatum. Taxonomy (NCBI): domain Eukaryota; kingdom Viridiplantae; phylum Streptophyta; class Lycopodiopsida; order Lycopodiales; family Lycopodiaceae; genus Diphasiastrum; species Diphasiastrum complanatum. The sequence goes on from CM055111.1 coordinate 27,745,898, forward strand.
CGTAGAGAGCCTTGTGGATTTTGCATACAAGATGCTTTTGATTGCCCTTGAGTTTGTATCCCTCTGGCTTCGACATATAGATTTCCTCTTCGATGGTTCCATTGAGGAAAGTGGTCTGAACATCCATCTGGTGGACTTCAAGATCTGCTACAGCTGCAAAGGATAGAAGTAGGTGGATTGAAGCATGTTTGAAAACTAGGTTGAAGGTTTCAGAATAATCCAAATTTGGAATCTGGGAAAAGCCTTTGGCGACCAGCCTGGCCTTGTAACGATTTAGCCTCCCTTCAGGGTCGTACTTCGCCTTGAATATCCATTTGCATGGAATTGGGCTTCGGTCCTTTGGCAACTCAGTGACTGCCCATGTTTGATTTTCTATCGGAGAATCGAATTCGGTGTCCATTGTTGCTTTCCATTGATCAACATCAGAAGTAGTCATTGCCTCAGAAACGATGGTTGGTTCCTACAAAAGGAGTAGGCCGAATCATCCATAAATCTGGAGGGAGGCTATCTGGACCTATTCGACCTTCTGGTTTAAACTTCAGTCCTCTGATGTGTATTGACTCATTGAGGTTCTGACTCATTGTCTAGTCAGTGTCGCTTTTCTGCAGTTGGATCCCTAGATCGAAATTTGGGTGCTCGATCCCTGGGTCGGATTTGTTAGCAGCTTTTCCTTTGTGGTCGATGAACTGGTCTTTCACAAAAATGACATCTCTACTGGTGAATGCCTTCTTAGTATCCAAATTGTAGAGCTTGTATGCCTTGTGATCCGGGGAATAGCCGATGAAAATCATTTTTCTATTTTTGTCATCTAGCTTTCTTCTTAGATCTTCAGGGATCTAAGCGAAAATGATGCATCCAAACACTCGAACATATTTGAGTGATGGTTTCAATCCTATCCACACCTCATAAGGTGTCTTGCCATTTAGGGCTTTGGTGATGGATCGATTTTACAAATAGGCAGCTGTAGTAATAGCTTATGTCCAGAATTTCTTTAGAAGAGAGACATGGGTCAACATGCTCTTGGCACTTTTGATGAGTGTCCAATTCTTTCATTTAGCCATACCATTGGGGACTGAGGTGAGTAGTTGGTTGTAAATTGTTGATGTATCTCATTGGCCTTGCAGAATTCCTTGAATTCTGTGGAGATATACTCTCCCCCTCCATCTTTGCATAGAGCTTTGATCTTCCTCTAGGTTTGGTTTTTTGCAGACGTTTTATATCGCTTGAAGAATTTGAACACTTTGGATTTGTTCTTCATAAAGTATGTAGCAGTCCTTTGAGAGAAGTCATCGATGAAGATTAGGAAATAGAGAGCTCCCCCAGTGAAAGTAGTTTGTATCGGGCCACAAATGTCGTTATGTACAAGGTCAAGCAAGCCTTTGGAAGTATGAACTGAATATGAAATAAAGGGACTTCTAGCATGCTTGCTGATAATATAGCTTTCACATGGAGAAGTTGGCTTGCTGACAGAAGGATGATCTTGTACTAGTCTCTAAGTAGACATTTGTTGGATACTATTGAAATTGAGGTGGCCAAGTCTTAAATGCCATAGCATATTATTTGATTCAAAAGTGGCTATTTGAAGAGCTTGACTGTTAGAAGAGTAGCAGTGGCTGAGTTTGTAAAGATAGCCGCTTCTTCTTCTAAGGGCTAGAACCTTCCGGGATTTGTCAAGAATTGTGTAGCCATTTGTATCAAATTCAACCCTACGACCTGAATATGTGATTCTACTAACTGAGAGCAGATTTTTGGTTAGATTTGGAACATGAAGAATGTTGGACAACAACTTGACTTCACCTTTTTTGAATTCAATTCTAACTGTTTCTTTCCCTTTGATTGAATGCGATGAGTTGTCTCCAAGTTGCACAACTCATGAGTGGTTGAATGACTTACAGTCTTTGAACCAGTCACCATGGTGAGTCATATGTTGGGTTGCTCCAGAATCTAGATACCAGGAATCGATATCATTGTTCTCCGACTTTGGTTACAAAAGCTGCTTCATCTTCTTCTTGTTGCTGATTTGAGTGACTGGTTGTAGCACTATGTGCTTGTTGTTCGAACTGCTTCTTCTTTTTGTTGTTGCACTTCAAAGTTTGGCAGTCCTTGATTTCGTGGCCAGTCCTCTTACAATATCTATAGAATAGTTTTTGCACTAGTTGGAATGATGAAGAACTTGAATTCGATCTTGAACCAGAATTTGGTCCAGACTGCATGTTGCTCTTCTTGTCAGTATAACCTGACTTTGTAGACCTCTTGGATCTAAACTTCTAATTTTTCGAATATAGAGCTTAAGGATCCGATCCTGAGCTTGAGGAGGATGCTGATCTTATGATCTCCTCTTGTAGAAACAACGATATTACTCTTGATAGAGTGAGGTGCTCCTGAGTAGAAATTGCCATTACTCAATTTTCGTAGGCTTCAGGTAGACTCAATAATAGAGCCATGAGTGCATCAGAATCTTCTATGACTGAGCCGGTTGCAGTCATCTGCTCCATAATATTTTTGAACATGTTGAGATGACTCAAAACACTTTATGTGTCAGACATCCTCAAGGTGAAAAATTTCTTCCTCATATTGTAGAGAGTTGCTAAGATGTCCCATGCATTCTTAGTAGTCTGAACAACACGTATGTGGCTGATTTGAGTATCCTTGATGTTGAGGGTGATCATAGCAAATGCTTTGCCATCTCTCAATCTCCACTTGGTGATGCTGGCTGCATCACCTTCTGGTTTGAGCTACGTGCCATCAACGATGTCTCACAGTTCTTTGGCTAGTAGTATAACCTTCATCTTGAATTTTCAGAGATGGTAGTTATCTCCATCAAGTTTGTCAATGAGAAATGAACTAGATGATGGATCCATTCTGGTTGAACGAGATCGTTGGTAGAAACAACGATTTTCGGTTAGCTGCACATTTGCTAGAGAGATGTCTTGGTAGAAACAAGACTGATAATTAGTAGTAGAAATGTAGAATGCTGAAATGCCCACTCTGATACCATGTCGAAAATGTGGGGATGACTGGTAGCGGAAGCTTGAGCGATGAATCATTCATACAAAATTGCGCAAATGAACAATACAGTAGTGAGACAAAAATTGCACTCTGATTAAGATCAACAATGAGTACAATGGCTTGAAGTGATATCCACTTTGGTCATGGGCTTAGCGCTTGGACTAGCAGCTTTCTCTTTCTATACTGTGATGGGTCTATCTCCTTCAGTCCTCCTCTCTCCAAGGCTCTATACTTCTCTGAAACTCTTCTGATTGCTCCTTGGGAGAGGGCTCTTCCACTGTTATTTGACTTTTGGACAAGCAATCTGGATTCTTTATGTATGCTTCGAAACTTTTGTGCTCCTTGCCCTAGTCTCCTTTTCTTGGCTTGTCCTTTAGCTCAAAGTTAGATAGCAATCCTTCTACTCCCTCTACACCTTGTGGCTTCATTTGTTGTCATCTTCAGGAGTTGACATCTTTCCTTGAGGCTTTGGAACTGTTGGCTTTTCGTCTTTTGAGATTGTGGCAGCTTCTAGTGATGTAGTGGTAGAATCTTCTGTAAAGGGCTTGGGCTTGAATATGGCGGGCCCAACCCCTTCTTCCCTTTCCATGGCGCGATGGCTGCCGATGGTGTGAAGAGATTCTTCTTTGTTAAAAAGTTAACTTCCTCCTCTAATGGATGGTTGCAGTTTGGTTGTTAGCTTCACTAGTACTGGTGGAAGGCTTTGTTGTCATTGGCATCTCGAGACTGCTTTTGGTTCGATGGAATGGATGGTGAAGTCGTCTGCTTAAGAAGTAATAGTGTCTATTGATAACTTTTGCTGATACTTCAATGTAAAGAATTGAGCATAAACATTAAGAGGTCCTACCCATAATAATGCTATATAAAGAAACACACTAAAATCAAACGACATTGTACGAACAAACAAGCAAGCAACAAACAACATAGTATATTTCTATGCGTTTTCTTTACAAAAGCAGTGTGAAATGGCACAAGGCCATGGCAACATGAATGCAAGGACATAAAACAAGAATGCAAGTGTCATTCATATAGCATGCGACAAACAACAACATCAATCTCAAGCCACGACAATAGGATAGTTTGTCATCTAGATTCAAAACTACAGTTCATGACATCAGAGAATATGTACCTAGAGACACTATGATATGAAGGGCAAAAGCTTGAGAGGTTGGGATTCTCGCACTATCAGAGGATATGCCTAACAATGGTGCTACAAAGAAAAGACTTGATTATAGGCTAGCAACAATGTGGTTGGATCCCTAGGTCAGATAGTCCTTGGTGATGCTATACTACCATGTCCAGTGGTAGAGATCATTTAACTTATTCTGATGTGTCAAAGGATAAGCTTCAAGAACAACACATGTTATTCTTCATGGTAAATAGGTCAGAGTCATCTACACATTTTGCCAAATAGTAATATGGTGACTCTCTACAACTCTATGCAAATGCGACTGGCCTGGGCTAGTAGAAGCTTTGGTTGAGGATGAGAATATGTCATATGATAATTTCCAAACCATGAGGTCACAATATTACCCCTCCCTTTTATTGGATTGGCGGTTCCACACCAATGACTGTTGCGCATTGTCGGGGTTTGTCGTTGTCGGTGTCCTTGTGGAGTATGGACATGCCCGAAATAATGGAGCATGTTTGTAAAAAATTGTCTGCTAGAGAGCCATGGCTACATGAGGATGGAACATAAACACGAAGAAAGTACTCATATAGCACATCAATAGGGTATGAATCTTCCCTTATGATTGATTATGAGGATGGACATGGCCCGAAATAATGGAGCATGTTTGTAAAAAATTGTCTGCTAGAGAGCCATGGCTACATGAGGATGGAACATAAACACGAAGAAAGTACTCATATAGCACATCAATAGGGTATGAATCTTCCCTTATGAACATATACTACCAGCTACATGCAAGCTTATTGATTCATTAGTCAGTAGTGCATAATTGGCTCTAGGATATGATAGCACTAGCTTGGACATAGGGTCATATTGAAGGTACGGATATGAGATGCGGAATCTCACATGGTCGCTAATCTAAACCTGAATATAGCCCAACTTTAGGTTCGATTCAAACTTTTGGCCATAACTCTCATGTCTATGCTTTGTAGAATTTGCCCAACATATCAGAAGAATCCTCAGAGAATGTAGATTTCAAAAATATCAGGGGCGAATTTTGATGTGCAAGTTTTAGGCCTATGTGAGTTTATTTTAGGTCCAAAGGACCCCAAAAATACAAAAAACTCAATTTTGCGGCATGATCAAAACTCGCGTGACCCACAGATGGATTTGAAAAGTACTAATGAGGCTACAATACGGCCGACGAGTTTTGTTGAGTCACCCAGATAGCTGTGTGGGTTTGATTTTGACCAAAAATGGCTAAAATTTGGGTTGACTACTCAAAAAACAAAATTTTTTCCATGAAACAAACTCGGAGAAGGGCTAGGAACTCGCCCATGATGAGCTGATTCCAGAAATATATAGAGTGCGAGTTTTGATGACCCCTCTAAGTAGCTGTGCAAGTTTGCTTTGTCAAAAAATGGCAAAATTAGTGTTGTCTGCTCAAAATTGCAACTTTTTTGACCGGAAGGAATTCGCACAAGGCCCTAAGAATTCTTGAAAGGTTTTCTCAATCCATTAGGATAGTGGGCGAATTCTGTCTTGATGATTTTTGTTAGAAAGTTTGGGTAAAGTTGATGTTTTTTGATAATTTTCAGCTCCAAAGAATTCGCACAGGGGTCAGAGAGGTTTGGCACTATTTTTTCTGGATTCTATATGGTGGGCGAGTTTATTTGAGCTGATTTGGGATGTGGTAGTTGTCAAAGAACAGGTCAGAACAACTGTTTGGGGTATTTTCTAAACCTATAGGAATTCGCACATAGGAGTTTCAAAAGGATGGTGCTTTGATTAGGTTCTGTGCAGATGGGTGAATTCTATTATGTAGGCTTGAGGCAAAAAATAAGGGAACAATTCAAAACATGAAAAAAATGACTTTAAAACCCTACTTTTTGAACCAAGGGACTTGGTTCCTCCCCCGTTACCAAAAAAGATGGATGTGTGTGAGAATGAGGGGAACGAGATGGAGTCCAAAATTTGCAAAAAAATAAGATTAGAACACCAGTAGGGAAAAAGGTAGCAAAAAAAATTACAAAGAGAGGGAGAATAGAGCGGCAACGATGCCAATGTTGTCTTTCAGGGTTTCTTCCTACTATGGCTTCCCAACTAGTAGGGTTAGGGTTCCTAAAAGACATTGAAGTATAGTGGTGGCAGGGTTTGATTTACTCCATTCTTATGTTCTTTTGCATAACAAAACCTCTAAGGCTGACCCTTCTATAGAGAGAAGATGACCTAAACTAGTTTCTTAAGGCAGTCTCCCAACTAAGGAATGTCCTAGGTTAGCTCTCTAGGGCTTCCCCCAACTAGAGAGTATCCTAAATTAGCCTAACCCTAATGACCACTATGGCTGCCCCTCATCTAGTGATTTCCTAATTTATCCCTAAGTAATCCTAACTAACTCCCACAAGGGAAGAAAAGATGAGTCCATAGAGCAATAATCCCACAATAACAAGCACAATAACATAAAACCATGTGAGGAAAGCTTAGTGGGGCTCGAGCACCTACCACCAAGTATTCTATCCACAAGTGGGAACACAAGTTAAGCAAGAATAGATTAGTATCATTAGAGCTTGGGCTTGTACAAGTGTTACTTAAGGCTCCCAAATCCACGTCTATATATACAATGAGTGATAGGCCCATATGCTAAAATGCTTATGGGATACTCCCAAAGCTTATTGCTACGCTATTCTAAGAAGTGACTTCCTGTATGAAGTTCACTTAACAAAATAAACTTAAAACTTCTAAACTTAGAATTAACTTTAAACTTAGACAAATATTTAAAGTATTACAAATATTTCTTGGTAATAGTTAAACTTAAATGGAAAAGAGTCTAAGTCTAAGGTTTCTAAGCATTATTGCTTACAAAATTGAGTTTACTTTTGGACTTACAAAACACATGCCACAATAACTCTTCTAATGCCGCCATTAAATACAAGGGATTCCTTGGGGCTAACACAAACAAGTCCTAAGAACAAAGATTTCTTGATTTGTAGAAGTGATTTTAGCTTCAAACTTGATGGAGATGGAGCATATACCTACAAAAACAATTTGATTACTTAGAGTTGATGTAGACTTTGTTGTAAAACATGGTTTTAGTGCATGTTATTGACATTGAATACTTTAGATTCAATCGTATATGTAATGGTTGTGCTAGACTATTCAAGAGATATTATATCTCATAGATTTTTTTTAATTATTATTTTTAGTTCTATTATGAGAAATTATGAGAATATATTTTCATTCGGGTGGACATGATGAAAATTGATAAACACAAAATCTAGGTATATAAATACATATTTTGAATGGGCAAAGTCGAATTATCATGTTATTTATTTTAAGTAAAAAAAATATTGTAGTAATGACTCAAAAAAACTAAAGCCTAAAGTATCTAATGTCAACATAAGTGAAAAAGTATGTATCCACTTATTTATAAGCATGCACTTAAATGTCTTGCTATAATTGGACTCTTCTTTAACCCATATAACATATGCACCTATATCACTACAAAAAAGGTTTCACTACTTTTGACTCATGTTGCTATTCTAAGGGTCACTAAAGGCTAACTATAATGGTGATTGCCTTGCATAGCAGGGTTAGCATACTTTTGTCCATATTCAAAAAGTGGGATTCCATTTTTTTATTAGACTAAACTTCATTTTTTATTTTGTGGCACATGAGGTCACACTCCTCTTTGGCATGTAAGGACAAATCAAGTGCAACGTTTTGGCCCAACCCCATTGCCTATCAAGTTTAGTTGTCATTAGCGACTCAAAAAACGAGCCAATCATATGCAACTCAAGGACAAAGTTCCAATCATAAAAACATGGTTGTATTGACACCTAAAATGAAATTTGCTTACACAATCTAAAAAGATGGTGGCCATGTATGATATTTTACTTGCCAAACTACTCAATTGTAAGGTAAAACAAAAGGGCAAGCATATCGATGCATCTATAGTTTATAGTGGCCCTAAGAGCTACATACTTGTTTGAGATATACTAGTACTTGCTGGCCAACTAATCATATTAGAAATCCAAAAAACCCTATCTAAGACTCAAAATTTTAGTTAGTATGAGTGCAAGAGCTTTTTTTGTGCTTTTATCACTAAGGAGACTAGAAAATTATGTACAAATGATTAGCTATTTATTTGCATATCTAAGAAGGTCATCCATCAATAGGCACAATGGCCATAACTCAGTCAAAAGCTATGTGTAGGTGCCTCTATCCATGCACACAAACTTATTTTGAAGTGTTAAATTATAGCGTTTGTACATGCCATAAAGAATGCATACTTGCTTCAATAATTTCAATGTCAAAACTTTCCAACTTAGTTTTATTTGATCAAACCAAAAAACCAAAAATCGAAAGTCTACAATAATACTAGATCACATGTCTTAAAATAAATACCTTGTTGTACATCAAATTTATGGTCATGACTAATTGAATCATGATGTATCTGATTTGAAATCAATTATAATCTCATCATAAGCATAGAAATTCTCCATGGTCATCGTTTGTGATCATTGTTGTACATGAAATTTAAGCATGGGATTTGTTAAAGTTTGATCTTTGCATGGAAATACCAAATGCCAATTATGAAAAAGGTTCTAAGTAATAGCCTTAGCTTTGTATAAGATACTATTTGTGAAATTGAAACAACTGTCAATCAATGTCTTTCAACCAAAGTCTTCAAACTACTTGGAAAATTGATCTTTTACATGCTTTGTCCTTTTTTTATTATGTTAACTAAAAATCCCATTTTCATTACTTGATGTGATGTTATGTCCTTTATAACTAATTGCCATTTCATTTTATTTATGTCTAGCGAACTATATTTTACCACAAGTAAAATGTACAAAGGCTATGTACCATTTCTTACATGATGAAACAACACAATAATAAATGCCTGCTATTAGCTTTTAGGAGTCATATTTATACATGTTTTATAAGATATTAACATTGAAACATGTAATTGCTTTCAAAACTTATACCAATTTTTTTCTAGCCATGTAGACATTTAGAATCCATACAAACACTCGGATAATATTTATAATCACAATCTTTCTTTTTACCATACACTTGTGCGTCAACAATGATCCATTCAAATTAACTATTATAAAAAGTTTTGTACATCAACTTGTGATTAAATTTTACATAAGTATAAATCCTCTCCAAAGGAAAAATAAAGTTTCTCATAGAGTTATTATTGAACACTGACATAGACAAACTCCATTTTCAATCTTGACTCTACATTCTTTGAAGACATGTTTGTTTTACAATTGTTGAATGGACTTCATATTTAATATACAAAGATTGAATTCTTAATTAATGTAGTGATGTGATGTATTTAGAGGTTAATGTGCCAAAGATACACAATCGATAAAACACATTTCTCCAATTCCAAGATGTTAGACTATCTTCAATAGCAAACCCGATATTATTCAAAATAAAAAGATACCAGAGAATGCTCGAGGTTTACGTTTTCACTCAATACTCATTTTCCACTTATCATCTTGACATATGAACAATACAACCACACAATAAATCGCTCAAACCCATTGCAATTCACAACTTATTTATGACAATACAATAGTCAATTAGAATCATTTTTTTCATTGACAAAGTTTGTAATGCCAACATTTTTCAAAAACAAATGCAAAATATTTTTATTTGAAAGAACAGAACAACAAGTACGCATATGAAAGTATTTGAAGAGCTATTACAATTTCAAAATAATGCACTTTCTACAAAAGGAGAGTCATGCACATTTTTATGTATGTGATACAAAGAAAACATGAAAAAAATCTTCGTCTCTTCTGGTTGGTGCAGCCAAAATACTTTCTATTAGCTTTGTTGGCTTAAAGTAATAAAATTCTTTGATATTTCTGAATGATGATCAGTCTTTGTTGCATGGGACTGAGCATGAACAATGGTATGAGCGTTAAATTGAGTTTTCTATTTTGTCTTAATCTCTTCATATTGCTATCATATAATTTATATTTATTCAAAATAATATCTTTTCCGTCTATCATTATTTAACAATGATTGAAAGGATTCTTTAAGCCTAATATTCCATAGAATTCAATTTTTTTATTTCATTTTTTTATCGTTTACATTATAATCACTTTATTTTGATATGTATTGGACTAGATTTCTCTTCGATTTCAATGATTCTTTAACTTTGAAAGTTCATGTCAAAACTTTTCATGATCTTCAAAAAATTACCTGGTTGAGAAAGGGACTACCTTATTAATTTCTCAAGTACAATTCAAGCACCAGGTGACTGACTCCCAATTCCCATGAGTACTAAATATTGCATCAACTGATAATCAAAAGACCTATTTCTCCCTTCCTTCTATTATTTCAATTCTCGACGGGTAGCTGTAGTGAAAAGAGGATCTGGATCATAAGTTCATGTAGGCCGAGCTACGCATCATCTATCTTTGTTTATAATAGTTTGGATCCCAACCAACTCCATATCCTAAATTTCATGCAAGTCAATATTGCATCGAACGATTCATCAATGAATAAGCCTCCCCATTGCCTGTTTCTACACGATCAATAAAATCCACCTATTTGCCACGCCCCGTATTTAGTCACGGTCAACTAGATGTGGCACTATCGAGAGTGCAAAATGCAGCAAGTGTACGAGTGTTGATTAGTGACAATGACGACCAATTTACCGATGTGGCAGGAGTGGCCAAGTGCACTCAAAACATTGTATATTCGGAAGTGCTTTAGTAGTTTGTTTGGAGTAAAGGTAAGGGTTGGATTTATGGATTGTGGACATGCAATAGGTTTTTGGTTAGATGTTAGATTAGGATTGGGGTTTGGGTTAGGGTTAAGTATGGTAGGATAAGAGTGAAGGTTAGGTTAGTTTGTAAGTTTTAGGGTTATTGTCGGAGATTATGTTTGGAGTTTGCATGGATTATCCACGCCATAATAAAATGCAAAAAAATTTAGGCTTGGCTTTCGCGTGGATTTTGTGTGGACTACGTGGCAAATTTCCGTCATTGACAAGCGTGGCCGACGATCTAGGTGGCGGCTTGTGGTCAACCAATGATGGGCGGCCGACAATTTGGGTTACGGCCGAAGGTTTGGATCGAAGGTCAATGGTTTGGGTCAAAAGTTGTCAGTGACAATTAGCCGAAATTTTGGATGGCGGTTGATGGCTTAGGTGGACGGCCAATGATCATACAAGGTGCGGATGGTGGCCGATCTTGCACATCTCACATCTCGCATCTCCAATCCTTCTTTGCCAAGCTTAACGTTGAGTCAGAAAAGTTTGATCCTTCGAAAAAATTCGAGTCTTTGAAAAAATTTGAGCCTTCAGAAAAATTCGATCCTGTAGAAAAAAATTCGAGTCTTTGGAAAAATGCGAGTCTTCAAAAAATTTTAAGTTTTCGAAAAAATTCAAGTCTTTGGAAAAATTCGAGTATTTGATAAATTCGATCATTTGAAAAAAAAAATTCAAGTCTTCGAAAAAATTCAAGTCTTTGGAAAAAAATTAAGTCTTGGAAAAAATTCAAGTTTTGAAAAAATTCGATCCTTCGGAAAAATTCAAATCTTAGGTAAAATTCAAGACAATCTTTGGAAAAATGCAAGTCTTTGGAAAAGCGAAGGTTGGCTCAGTAATACACACGAGCGATGGGCAGCTGATCTTCCACGCGATCTGAGGATCAAAACAAATTAGTGGGAGGAAGTTATCCCACTTGGTTTCTATACCCATCAAATATTCCATGTCCCGGACGTAAGTTGCTGTCGCATGGACTGTTGGATCTGGACAATTGAAATACTCATTAGAAAATTTGCTCCATCCATGCTTTGAGTTGATTTTCGGCCAATTGCAGTTATTTAGCGTGATTTTGTCCAGTGGGATGCTGCATTCCGCCCATTTGGTTCATCGTAGACATGGCAAGAAATGAACGTTTATCCTAAGTTGTTGAGGACTTGTCACATATGCCCTGATGGCCATAGGATCACGTTCGAATAGCTGTTGGCGCCACTTTGGTTGTGGTAAGAGGGCGGGGAGTGCTTGCAGCTCGTTTTCCTTGATAGTTTGCGCTGAAAATGATCTCTGCCAGCCGTCTCTTGAAGACTCGTGGGGATATTTGGATAAGAATTTGTTGATTTTCTCCTCCACGGACTTTGGGCATCTGAAGCTTGGCTAGCATATATAGATCTTGAACCTCGTGATGCGGAGGCTTGACCTTCTCCTTGATTGTGGCTGGGGCCGGGGCCTGTGTCTTGGCCTTGGCTCTGTGTGTCTACTCCCATATCAGAAGGCCCTTGGTCTTGACCGCTCAACCCTTGATCCTGACTTGTGTTCCCTACTGCCTGCTGGCCTTGATCTTGGCTCGTGCTTGTCTGCGCAACGTCAAAGAGGGGTGGCGTTGGAATTACCATCGGGGTTGGTTGAGCTTTCTGCTCCATAAACTTTTGACAAGCTTTGAGAGCTTGTTTTGCCTGGGCGAGCTCTTGATTTGCGATAGCTCGGTACTTGTCGAACTCTGCCTGGTAGCTGTTGAGAGTTTGATTGTAGACCTACACTTGATGCATGAAAAGATTGATCTCTGATTGAGATAATGGCCTTGAATCAAGTGCAGGTTGAACTATCCGGGTGAGTTATTCTTGTTGTAGACTCTGCACCTCTGCTCCCAAGCATGCATTTTCTGTTTCGTAGATCTATAGTTGTGCTTGGAGGGGGGCAAGTCTTTGGGCAACTTTTGATTGCAGCTCTTGCACTTTAGTGGAGGCGTCCGTCAATGCCTTGAAGAGGATTTGGATATGCTTATTTAGGCTCTCTTCTTTTGCATGCAACTTTAGGATCTCCTACTGCCCACTCAGCTCATGTTGTTGAGCTACTTGTAGTTCCTGCTACGTCTTTTGAGCCTCAGCTTGTAGCTGTCTGTTGTTTGTGGCTAATGTTAGTACTTGGCTGTCCAGAGAGGCTCGGGCTGCTATCACGTCTTGGATGAATGTCCCCAAGGCTTGGTAGGCCGCCGTTAGGTCCATTGGAGCAAACAGTACGTTTACATTGGTAGGGGCTTGTGATGTAGTGGCCCCGACGACCTATACAATATCGTCATCGTTGTCCTCTATAAGTTTTTCTGGTGATTGCTGGCCATTAGACGTGGTGGATCTGCACGATTCAGAGCACAGATATGGGTTCAGAGTATGCAGATGATGGCTTGTATGAAGTTTGGTCACATTCGGAGAACTTGAAATTTTTGGTTGAAAATCGAACAGAGCTTCGCTAGAAAAGGTGACAAATGACTCGAATTCAGCCCTTATATAGCAGAATTTAGAGTCGTACTAGGTGAAATCCACTTTCCCGTTCTCAGTTCCACTCGAATTTTGGCAGGGACCCTCTTCACAAAATTTTAAGACCTCAAAGAAGTCTACGAGAGTTCAGAAGGTGATTTGGCTGTCCTGCGAAGGTTCTGCGAGGGATCAGATAGTCTGCGAGGATTCAATCCTCGTAGAAAGTGAATTCTCACACAACTTGTTCCAATGGTCAGATTCTCAAGATCAGACCATGTAGGAAGGCTATTCCACTACTCTGACTCCATTTATGCCCCTTGCGAAGTTTGGTTTGATGATCTTGATGCTCTACGAGGGTTTTGAAGATTTTGTCCCTTGGAACCCTCGCAAAAACTATAAAATGATGAATTGTCCATTAGTAGCTCTCGCGAAGATTTTCATAGATGCATCTAAGTCAAATCTAATGACTGTCCAAGTTTCAAGAGCTATCTCCAAGGGGATCTCCAAAAATCATGAAAAAAGTGCTCTTTTTGAGTGTTTTCCGATGAAATCTTGAGATTCTCTGATCTTTAACTCTTGAAAACTAGTAATCTATTACATCCATGTTAGATCTGACTGTAGGTAACTCTGTGAAAGTCTTGATAGATATTTGGTAGCTGATCCATCAATTTTGGTAAATTTTGCTCTTATTTTGCCACTGATTGAAATCGAGGTCTTTGATTTGCAATATAAGGGCTCATTAGTGCAACCGGATGATCTGCTTTCCTATTGGTCCTATTTGGACCTGGATCTCTCTTGGATCTTGTTGGATCTTCTCTGATCTTGCCATATCTGGTTGAATCTTGGTAGATTTAGCTTTATGTTTTGATTTTCCTAGATCTCGCTGTGATGGCCTTGCAGATGAAATTTTTGTAACATGCCATCACCAGCCTGGATTTGTCTCACTGAGGTGGCCAGTACTTGTGCAACCGGCTACCGTTGATGGGTGTGTCAAAAGGCGCCCCATCTAGCTTCTCCAAATTCAAGGCTCCATGATTAAGAATCTCTTTGATCTGATAAGGACCTTCGTTTGTGAATTTTAATTTCTCTGTGATCACCTTAGTTTTATACATAAGAACTAGATCTCCAGATCGAAGATCTTTCTTTTGTAATCTATGATCATGCCATGCTTTGCATCTTCCTTTTCAACTGCCAATGCATATATAGCTAGTAAGCGTGTTTCACAGACTTATGTAGAGCTTCGTGGCGTAATTGTAGAGATCTTAATTCATCAAGACGTTGCGTTGTGGCAATCCTTAATGAAGGGACCAAAAACTCTACTAGCATTACAGCATCCTGACCATAAACTAATTGAAATGGTGATTGGTTAGTTATATGTCCTGATTGCCCACAACGCAACATGTAACGTGTGTTCCCAATCCGATATGCTAGCTTCAACTGTTTTTGTGAATACGCTACACACATGATCTTATTGGATGACTCTGCTTGCGCATTACCACGAGGATAATAAGGTGTACTAGTTCTATGAATCACGAAAATTTTCTCCAACAAGACCTTGATGGTCTCATTGATGAAATGACTCCCGCGATCGTTGACTATCTCCATCAGGCATCCAAAGTGCACAATGATATTTTTATAGAGAAACTTGGTAGTGGTCCTAGAATCAGCTACTCTCACTGCCTTGGCTTCGACCCACTTGGTGAGGTAGTCGATGGCCACGATTATATATCGGGCTTGGGTACTTCTTGCTGCAGGGTGAATTGGACAAATATAATCCAATCCCCACTTTTCAAATGATACTTGGTTTGTGGAAAGGTGGTTCATGATGATGCAACCGATCATTTTGATCAATGTATAGTGGTGAGCCATTCGTGGTTCCAGTTTATCATCAGCAGGAGGTGCCATAGGGTTGGCCTTTTCTTGCTCTTTTTCCTCCGCTTTGCTCTCTGTACCCAATGCTGTATCTTCCTCACATTTGGATATGGCGCTGAAGTTGAGGGTTGGTCATCAATGGTGGTGGTGAGGGAGCCACTTGTTAAGAATCAGATTTGATCTAATATGTTTATTGTAAGCTTGAAATGCAGTATTGTAATTAACTATACATATCTTCAGTTAATTAGGATTTACAGTTTTTGGTTGTTATCGGGACGTGATCCACAATTGTCATATCAGTTGGGCACTAATCCCATAGACGACTACTTGGGTTAGCCAGGTAGCCACACGTAGGAAAAGTTAGCCTGTACAGAGTTTCATACAGTGTATGCTATACTCGAGGGCTTGTCTCGAGTTTGTCGATCGAATTTGGCCATATCAGGCCCGACCTTAGTTTGGCAGGTGGTAGGCCAATTTTAGGACACTTGTTCTTTCATGCAGTTGGGACTTTTACTATATGTACAGTTTTCTCTTTGTAATCAATAGCTTTTTGGTGTGCCATCTTTGAGAGCTTGTGAGGAGTGTCTATGGTGATTGATTTATGTGATCTGCATACTGCACTAGATCCTAACACTATTTCAACATGGTATCAGAGCTACAGGCTGTAGCAAGTATGCACGGCCCGATGGAGCTATGGGATAGCGTCTGTCACCAGGAGAAATAGCACTCAAAGCATCTCAGGAGAGAGGACTCCATACGGGGTATCGGCAGCCCGGATGGTAGGAGACAACAAAGTTCCTTCGATCGGAGCTTCGAGGAAGATCAGAACGATCGTCTTGAGTCTCCAAAAATTCGTCTCTCCACAAATTGACAATAAACCTCAAAAGTTTTGAGTCTCTCCACAAAATTTCATCTCTCCACAAATTGTGTCTCAAAAATTTGTACACTCCAAAATTTCGAGTTTTGAGTTTCAAAAATTTTAAGTCTCAAAATTTCGTCTCTCCACAAATTGTGTCTCAAAAATTTCAAGACTCCAAAAATTCGAGTTTCGACTATAAAAAATTTCGTGTCTAGAAAATTTCAAGACTCAAAACTCCAAAAAGTACCTCAAAAATTGAGCCACTGACCCTAAAAATACCTCAAAAATTTGAGACACTGACCCTCGAAAGTACCTCAAAATGTACTTAAAAAATACCTCGAAAAAGTTGTGTTTTGAGTCTCCAAAAATTCGTCTCTCCACAAATTGACAATGACCCTCGAAATGTACCTCGAAAGTTTTGAGTCTCTCCACAAAATTTTGTCTCTCCACAAATTGTGTCTCAAAAATTTGTAGACTCCAAAAATTTGAGTTTTGAGTCTCAAAATTTCGTCTCTCCACAAATTGTGTCTCAAATTCGAGTTTTGAGTCTCAAAATTTTTGTGTCTAGAAAATTTCGAAACTCAAAACCTCAAAAATTGAGACACTGGCTCTCAAAAATACTTCAAAAAATTGAGACACTGACCCTCGAAAAATTGAGACACTAACCCTCGAAAATACCTCTAAATGTACCTTGAAACATACCTCGAAACGTTCTTCAAAAAATTCAAACACTAATCCTCAAAAATATCTCAAAATATACCTCGACATGTACTTCAAAAAATTCAACACAAATTGTGTCTCAAAAATTTGGAGACTCCAAAAATTTGGGTTTCGAGTCTCAAAAATTTCGCGTCTAGAAAATTTCGAGACTCAAAATCTAAAATACCTCGAAAATTGAGACACTGACCTTCGAAAATACCTCAAAAGTACCTTGAAAATTGAGACATTGATTCTCGAAATACCTCAAAATACTTCAAAATAGACGTGTCTTGAGTTTCTAAAAATTCGTCTCTCCACAAATTGACAATGACCCTTGAAATGTACCTCGAAAATTTGGAGACTTGAAAAATTGTCTCGAACATTTGGAGACTCCAAAAATTCAAGTTGCGAGTCTCTCCACAAAATTTTGTCTTTCTACAAATTGTGTCGTGAAAATTTGTAGACTCCAAAAATTTGAAGTCTCAAAAATTTCGTGTCTAGAAAATTTTGAGACTCAAAATCTCGAAATACCTCGAAAATTGAGACACTGACCCTCGAAAATACTTCAAAATGTACCTTGAAACGTACCTCAAAAAATTGAGACACTCACCCTCAAAAGTACCTCAAGAAATTGAGACACTGACCCTCAAAAATACCTCGAAAATAAATCGAAAGTAACTCAAAATGTACTTCGAAAATACCTCAAAAATATCTCCAAAAATTCATCTTGAGTCTCCAAAATTTCGTCTCTCCACAAAGTGACAATGAACCTCAAAATGTACCTCGAAAATTTGGAGTCTCCAAAAATCGAATCTCAAAAATTTGGAGACTCCAAAAATTTGAGTCTAGAAAAATTCAAGTTTTGAGTCTCTCCACAAAATTTCGTCTCTCCACAAATTGTGTCTCGAAAATTTGGAGACACTCCAAAAATTTGAGTTTCGAGTCTCGAAAATTTCGTGTCTCCAGAAATTGTAACCTCAAAATATACCTCAAAATGTACCTCAAATATATCTCCAAAAATTCGTCTTGAGTCTCCAAGAATTCGTTCCTCCACAAATTGAATCTCAACAATTTGTAGTCTCCAAAAATTGAGTTTCAAAAATTTGAAGACTCCAAAATTCGAGTCTCGAAAAATTCGTCCAATTCAAGTGTGCATTTAGTCCAATTCGTATCTAGAAAAATCTGAGTTTAGACATTCGTGCATAGAAAAATTCTCGAATTTGAGTCAAGTGTGTGAGAAAAATTCTCTGGATTCGAGTTCAGTGTGTGTGTGTGTGTGTGTGTGTGTGTGAGAGAGAGAGAGAGAGAGAGAGAGAGAGAGAGAGAGAGAGAGAGAGAGAGAGAGAGAGAGAGAGAGAGAGAGAGAGAGAGAGAGAGAGAGAGAGAGAGAGAGAGAGAGAGAGAGAGAGAGAGAGAGAGAGAGAGAGAGAGAGAGAGAGAGAGAGAGAGTATTTTTTGAGATTTTTTTTAGACTTTTTTTTGGGATTGTTTTTATAACTAGTGTTTTTAAGGTTTCCAGATAAAAATAATAGCTAACTGAATGATCAATTCTTGTGTGTAAAAAAAACTTGAAAATTAAGCTTTTATCTTTGTTATAATTATCATGGCCGTCTTATCCATCATGTGAATTTTGAATTGGTCGGAATCTTGAAATGGATTGAAATTTATCACCACTTATCAATTAGTAGATATGTAAGGACAATCATCCCAGTTTTGCAGTTTCAGTTGGCTCTATTCTCGTCAATCAGTGTCCAAGATTCTTACAACATTCTGAAGATATTGAGACGGTAAAGAACAACCATACTATGTATAGGGATCATCTTCTCTAGCAGAATAATAATGTTTAAGACACCACAATTCTGAATGGTGAATATATAATAAATGAAACTAGTACTAAGTACGTGGATGAACCTCTCAAGTGCTCCTCAGCAGGACATGGTCTAGTTGTTTTTCCATTTCCATTTGGGCCAAAATGTGTTGTGCATTGCCAAACATAATGGTTGGAGCTACTTTCAAGTCTTCAGGAGTTCAGATCCGTCAAAGCATTAGTATTAAGTAATCATTGGATGTTTTGATGCATTTTATGTTTAGATTAGTGAAAGCATCAATTATTATCAAATTCTTTGATGTATTTTCGGTTCAGATTTGTGAAAGCAGCAATAATTATCAAATGTTTCCATGCAGTGAAAAGATGATCAGAAATCGATAGAGCAGGGTATGAATATTACTGAGGGCAGCTTCCATTGGAGGTGAAAAGCATTTCAAAGATGAGCATGGACATGACAACATTTCTTCTTAGTAGCTATTCTCTTTATAATACTCCTCCTTGCTTAAACCGTGCAGGCTGATTAGCCATCTTTCAATTGAATATTAGAAGGTATCAATCCCATAATAACAACGATAATAATTCCAGCGATAATAATAATAAATAGCGAAATTCGTTTCTAGTGAAATTCGTTCCTAGAGAAATTCGTTTCTAAGGAAATTTGTATCAAGTGTCTCCAAAAATTTGTGTGTAGCGAAATTCGTTTCTGGAGAAATTCTTGTCTCCACCAAAAATTTGTCTTTAAAAATTGAATCTCCGAAATTCATGTCCAGAAAAATGCGTGTCTAGAGTCTCCAAAAATTCATGTCTCCAAAATTCATGTCTCATTCCAAGATTATTACCATATGCCTCGTAGTAGAATCTGGCCATCGTTGAGATTTGACTCAAGTGCGACTGAGATTAGGTAAGATTGTGTTCACCAAGGAGCTCAAATTTTTGCATTCGCCATATGCAGGTAGATGAGAGAATGACTTGTCTATATCCCTCATAAGAAGGAAAAGTCGTTGAAGGGTAACGCCAAAAGCTCATTTGCCATTATGCTCTAATTAAGAGTATTGGATGAATATTAGATAAACTTGACGGAACTGTCTGACCAAACAGTTTTGTGGTTCTCCTGGTTGCATAACTGTTTAAAAAAGAGCACACCATGTTACTAAAAGGGACTTTCAAATAGTAGCATTTTCTCTTTAGTGAAAAAGAAGGAAATGAACAAAAGATGAGTTGAATGTGAAATGAATTAATGTAATAGAAATGAAAACTTTTGTATTTGATGAAGCTGAGAAATCTCCTAATGTAAAATAGAAGATTTATAAAAGCTAGGCTCTGCATAATTTACACTCATGAATTGGTTCATTCACAAATGGCATGATGATATATGAAAGTATTGAAATCTAGATCCTAACCCACAGCTGAACTTATCACAGAATTCAAATAGAAGGTTAAACAATTTGATTTCATCCCACCTAAAGTAGTATCTATTGGCATTTGTCTTTAGTCCATGGTTTAGTTGTAGTGTTCTTTGAATACTCAAATCTAGAAGGATCCAATCTGCCAGCGGAAAAGGGCCCGATGTGTTCAAAATACTTCTAAACAACCCTCTTAATCCCGATTGATGCCAAAACAATGATTAAAAATTTATTAACTAAGGCATTGAATAAAGGGAGACTGATAGCATTAAGAGAGTCAAAACATGCTTACTCTAAATGCTTACTCTGAAACGCAAATACTATGACTACGAATTATTTGCTGCTCGAATCAACAGACAACAACTAAAAGCAACTGCAATGGCTACGTACTATTTGTTGTTCGGGTCAAAAGTACAAAAATTAAAACCAAATGAAATGACTATGTATCAAATGAAATCAAAATCTGTCCAAATGGACTGAAGTGCTAGAATGTCTGAGCATCCTTAAAACCAGTACATCGCTCTTTTGTTTTTTTCTTGTTCTTGTTTTTTTTTTTAATGGAAATCGTTCGTCCAAAAACCCAGAGGTTCGCTGCAAAATATACGCCTCCAACATCCCTGATTTCGACTTTGATTTTGATTTCGCTTTTGATTTAGCTTTAGAGAGTGGCATGATAGCACCACAATTTTGCTTCTGCTTTGCTTCTCCCTTCCTCTTGTCTCCGAGTTTGCAAGAAGACGCACTAAAGGAACAGAAACCTCAACACAAAAATAGAAGAGGTGTGGCAGATGCTCTCCATGTCCCTGACTGGATTAGATCATCTTTGCTATTACAACAGGCAGCTGCACCATCCCCCCCCTGTGCATGCATGCCACAACTGAGAGTCCAAACCCTTCTACCGATTATCTGAGCTTCCTGCTCATGCTCTTGGAGAAGAGAGAGAGAGAGAGAGAGAGAGAGAGAGAGAGAGAGAGAGAGAGAGAGAGAGAGAGAGAGAGTGGAAAGGTCCTGTTTGAATTTTGAATTAGGATGGGGACTAATGTGCATGCATGGGACAAGATGCATACATCCTCCTCCCCATGCATGCATCTAAGAATTTTAGTTAATTTTTTTGAAAAAGTAGATGGTAGAAGGATGCACCCATGCAATCATACATGCATCCTCCTACCCCACGCATAGGCACAAATGAGACACACAAATATTTGTATATATATATATATATATATATATATATATATATATATACATACTAGTAAAGAGTGCCCATCATTGACGTGCAATGGCAGCCAATCTAGGTGACGATCAATGATTTGCAAATTCAGTATGTCATTGACGGATGATGATTTTCCGATCTAGGTGGCGGCCGATGATCTAGTGAAATGCATGGCCTAAAGGACCACAAATGGCCTAATTGCGGTCCCTATGTGGACTAAATGTAGTTCGTAAATGACTGTAAGTGACGCTCTTTTGGTTCCTTTATAGTCCATTCCAACACCGTGAATGACCATAAGTGATTCTCTTTCGGTTCGTTTACGGTTCTGTTTCGGAAGCGGTTATCGTAAGTGACCGTAACTAACGCATTGCGAGACCTTACGGTCACTTTAGATCCACTGTTGCAGACTGCAAGAGAAAGAGAGACGAAGGTTTGGAGCACGGATAATCCGAGAGAGAGAGAGAGAGAGAGAGAGAGAGAGAGAGAGAGAGAGAGAGAGAGAGAGAGAGAGAGAGAGAGAGAGAGAGAGAGAGAGAGAGAGAGAGAGAGAGAGAGAGAGAGAGAGAGAGAGAGAGAGAGAGAGAGAGAGAGAGAGAGAGAGAGAGAGAGAGAGAGAGAGAGAGAGAGAGACCACAAATGACTGCAAATGACATCCTTGCGTCAGAGAAAATCGTTGTGGAATGAATGGGAGGTTAGTGGTGTCGAGAGGGTTAGAAGCGGTGGAAGGAAAAAGATAATGTTTGGAGCTGGTACCCCTAGAGCCTGACGGATTGGTTGTTGCTTGAGCTTCTTGCCCCAGGGGTTGGTCTTGAAATGAGGAGCCTTTAGTTGCAAGAGGAGGCTGCTGGAATCCTGCTCCATCTTCACCATCTGGTCCATCGAAGTGGTGCCCCGAATCATGGAATTGGACATGCTCTGCATGAACCGACGGTGTCGACTGAACAGTGGCCTTTAAGTGTTCTTCCAGGGTGGCTATGTGCTGGTTCAGCGCCTCAACGGAAGCAAGGTATGATGTTGTGGCTTTCAACTTTTGGACCAGCGTTTGATAGGCCACCACTGAAATGGCAGTTCCCTCAGGAATAGCTGGTGGTGTGAAGTTGTTGAAGTCCACCAATTCCAACTGTTCCTTCATAGTGGAATGTGCGGCTTGTGCATCTGCTACAACCTCATCCCTTTCGGCTTTGAGGTTATCAATGGTATGCTGCATGTTGAATACCTTCAGTTGGAGCTAGTTCTGGAGGTGGAGTAGCATCTGCTGCTGTTGTTGATTATAATTTGTGAGGTTCTGGATCTGCAGCTGTTGTTGTTTGTTTTCCTCCTTCAGCCTTGCTTTTTCTTTCTGAAGGTTCGCCATAGCACCATCATCGAATTGTCGCATAGTATATTGGAGCTCATTCACCAACCATACCGCTTTTTGGGTTGCAAGGGGTAACTGCTCCCAAGGACCAATGTTAGGGAGGGTCCATGTGTAATTAGGATACGTCATTGGGATAAAGTGTAGAAAATCAGGAGGAGAGTTAGATGGAGATGTATGAAAGACAAGTTGAGGTGATTGAGGATTGATGGGTGAAAGAGGTGGGGAGATACTACATGGCGGAGATGCGTGGATTGGGTTAGTAGTGATGACGGTTGGTAATTGTAATGCAAAATCATCTACATTGATTGTGGAGTCAAGTAGGGTGGAGATTTGTACAGGTGAGGACTTTTGTGGAATTGTGGAAGTGAAGCTCGTGTTGAGAGTTAATGATGGTGTGGAGGTGGCAATAAATGGTGGGGGTGGTGGTGGGAGTGTGAGAGTAAGTGAGGGAGAGAAGGTTGTTGAGACGAAATTCGCGGAGGCCAAAAATGAATCGTGCATTGTAAAAAAGGGGTCAGGCCAATTCTATCTGAGATGGTGTGAAAGAAGTTTTCTGAAACTAATGGCTTTTGTGGTTTTATCAGAGAAGACTGTCGGTATACCTGATCTGATAGTATCTTGATGGTTTGAACAAGAAAGCACAACAAAATTTTTGCAAAAATGGCAGGCAGGCAATAAAAATAAAAAATAAAGAAAAGCAGTAGGAAAGAAAACAACTAATACATATCAAGATAAAAACAGGGTTCATTGTACTTTCTCAGTTGGCTCCCATTGATCAGAGTGTCAAGGATATCGCCTTGAAGGGTTTGGAGTTGTACATATCCAGAGGCAAAAAATTTATAATGACGTAAGGTCCTTGGCCAAAAAATTTCAGTTTGCCTTTGAAGGCTTTGGCCTGGTATAGCAGGACCTTATCTCCAACCTGGAAGTCTCTAAGTTTCAAAGATCGATCATGCCATGCTTTTTATCATTGTTTGTGGACTTGTTGAGCATGGATGCTGATTCTTCTTGGTTCATAGAGTTGCTCCAGATGGAATAACCTATTTGCTAGATTCTGATGAGTATCAAGCTCAAGGTTATAGACCACTCGAAGGGAGGGGATATGGAATTCCACAGGCATAACGGCTTCTTGGCCATATGTTAGCTGGAAAGGGGTTAAGCCTGTAGCTCACTTCGGGCTGGTGCAATAAGCCCAGAGAGCAATCAGATCGGCTGGATTCGAAGGTTTTGGTGAGAATTCCACATTGGAATTTATTGGTGGATTCCGCCTGGCCATTGCATCGTGGATAGTATGGGGAACTTTTGCGATGTACCACAAATTTTTTTGAAAGGAGATATGCTATGACAGAGTTAAAAAAATGTGTATCCCTATCACTAATAAGCTCTAGGGGGCATCCGAAATGAACTATAACCTGTTCATATAAAAATTTTGCGGGAGAACTAGCGTCAGCATTGCGAACAGCTCTTGCTTTAGCCCATTTGGTGCAATAATCCATAGCTACTATGATGTAACAAGATTGTGTGTGTCGAGAAGCAGGACGTGCTCGTCATTGATGGAGGCTGATCTAGGTGGCGGCCGATGATTTAAAAGTTACATATGTATGTATACATTTGAATGTGGGACTTCACGAAAATCCTTGAAGGCTTCACGAAAATTTTGAAGCCTTCGCGAAATCCGCGAAAGCTTCACGAAAATCCCACAAAGCCTTCATGAAAATCCCGAAGATTGGATCCTGAACTCCCGTGAAGGCTTCGCAAAACTGTCTCTCGAAAAAATGTGACACTGACCCTTGAATTTTGTTTTGAAAAATCTCTCTCTCTCTCTCTCTCTCTCTCTCTCTCTCTCTCTCTCTCTCTCTCTCTCTCTCTCTCTCTCTCTCTCTCTCTCTCTCTCTCTCTCTCTCTCTCTCTCTCTCTCTCTCTCTCTCTCTCTCTCTCTCTCTCTCTCTCTCTCTCTCTCTCTCTCTCTGCATTGCAAATTTTTAAAAACGTCTCAAATTTTTCCAACTCTTGAAAAGTCCAAGTCACGAAATTTTCGAGAGAGAATTTTTCGCAAAATTTTTGAGAGAGAGAAAGAGTGAATTTTTCACGAAATTTTTGAGAGAGAAATTCGCGCAATTTGAGAGAGAGAGAGAGAGAGAGAGAGAGAGAGAGAGAGAGAGAGAGAGAGAGAGAGAGAGAGAGAGAGAGAGAGAGAGAGAGAGAGAGAGAGAGAGAGAGAGAGAGAGAGAGAGAGAGAGAGAGAGAGAGAGAGAGAGAGAGAATTTTTTGCAAAATTTTGAGAGAGAGATTTTTGTGAAATTTGAGAGAGAGAGAGAGAGAGAGAGAGAGAGAGAGAGAGAGAGAGAGAGAGAGAGAGAGAGAGAGAGAGAGAGAGAGAGAGAGAGAGAGAGAGAGAGAGAGAGAGAGAGAGAGAGAGAGAGAGAGAGAGAGAGAGAGAGTGGAAAGGTCCTGTTTGAATTTTGAATTAGGATGGGGACTAATGTGCATGCATGGGACAAGATGCATACATCCTCCTCCCCATGCATGCATCTAAGAATTTTAGTTAATTTTTTTGAAAAAGTAGATGGTAGAAGGATGCACCCATGCAATCATACATGCATCCTCCTACCCCACGCATAGGCACAAATGAGACACACAAATATTTGTATATATATATATATATACATACTAGTAAAGAGTGCCCATCATTGACGTGCAATGGCAGCCAATCTAGGTGACGATCAATGATTTGCAAATTCAGTATGTCATTGACGGATGATGATTTTTCGATCTAGGTGGCGGCCGATTATCTAGTGAAATGCATGGCCTAAAGGACCACAAATGGCCTAATTGCGGTCCCTATGTGGACTAAATGTAGTTCGTAAATGACTGTAAGTGACGCTCTTTTGGTTCCTTTATAGTCCATTCCAACACCGTGAATGACCGTAAATGATTCTCTTTCGGTTCGTTTACGGTTCTGTTTCGGAAGCGGTTATTGTAAGCGACCGTAACTAACGCGCTTGTGAGACCTTACGGTCACTTTAGATCCACTGTTGCAGACTGCAAGAGAAAGAGAGACGAAGGTTTGGAGCACGGATAATCCGAGAGAGAAAGAGAGAGAGAGAGAGAGAGAGAGAGAGAGAGAGAGAGAAGAGAGAGAGAGAGAGAGAGAGAGAGAGAGAGAGAGAGAGAGAGAGAGAGAGAGAGAGAGAGAGAGAGAGAGAGATGAGAGAGAGAGAGAGAGAGAGAGAGAGAGAGAGAGAGAGAGAGAGAGAGAGAGAGAGAGAGAGAGAGATTTTTCAAAACAAAATTCAAGGGTCAGTGTCACATTTTTTCGAGAGACAGTTTTGCGAAGCCTTCACGGGAGTTCAGGATCCAATCTTCGGGATTTTCATGAAGGCTTTGTGGGATTTTCGTGAAGCTTTTGCGGATTTCGAGAAGGCTTCAAAATTTTCGTGAAGCCTTCAAGGATTTTCGTGAAGTCCCACATTCAAATGTATACATACATATGTAACTTTTAAATCATCGGCCGCCACCTAGATCAGCCTCCATCAATGACGAGCACGTCCTGCTTCTCGACACACACAATCTTGTTACATCGTAGTAGCTACGGATTATTGCACCAAATGGGCTAAAGCAAGAGCTGTTCGCAATGCTGACGCTAGTTCTCCCGCAAAATTTTTATATGAACAGGTTATAGTTCGTTTCGGATGCCCCCTAGAGCTTATTAGTGATAGGGAGAGAGAGAGAGAGAGAGAGAGAGAGAGAGAGAGAGAGAGAGAGAGAGAGAGAGAGAGAGAGAGAGAGAGAGAGAGAGAGAGAGAGAGAGAGAGAGAGAGAGAGAGAGAGAGAGAGAGAGAGAGAGAGAGAGAGAGAGAGAGAGAGAGAGAGAGAGAGACCGAGATATGCGAGATGTGTGTCGCATATCTCTGCTATTTTAAACATCGACAAAAAGTGCACTTTTGCTAGCTATGATACATTCAAGTGCGTACCAAGATGATTACCATATGTCTCATAGTAGAATCTGGCTTAAGTGCGACATTTGGATGAGGGCTAGAAAGGCGTGGATATAACATGGAGATGTTTAGAGCCCCATCATTGTCCTGCCAATCTTCATCCTCGCAAACAGTTTTGACTGAGATTAGGTAAGATTATGTTCAATAAGGAGCTCAAATTTCTGCATATCCCATATGCGAGTAGATATGCAGGAGAAGTCATTGAAGGATAATGATTGCTTGGATTGCTTGTCCAGCCACTGGATGCAAATAGATTTTTAGAAGACCTAAACCAGATGATAGAATATGCTAAGCATAGTATCAGGCGAGCCAGACATTATGCAGATCCACACGGACGGGATGTGTAGTTCTCTACTTGTGAGAAAGTCTACTTGAGAGTCCCAGTTGACTCTAAAACCCTCAATTCAAAAATGTGTGCTAAGTTGTCTCCTAGGTATTGTGGTCCCTTTACCACCAGTAGGAGACTAGGCAAGGTCACCTATGAACTAGAACTCCCACGCAACAATAAGGTTTTTTCATTCTTTCATGTAAGTCAGTTACGAAAAGCCTTACCATCAGTAGGAGACTAGGCAAGGTCACCTATGAACTAGAACTCCCACGCAGCAATAAGGTTTTTCTAGTCTTTCATGAAAGTCAGTTACGAAAAGCCTTAGCCAGATCAGAAAATCTGGTAGGAGACAGTGTTCTAGTTTTCCCATTGGATTCTCAGCAACCTCCACATGAAACAGAGAGATTCTTGATAGTAGAGAGACGCAGACTCGTCATACTCTATACCGATCAACCTGTTGAGAATGCCATCTGGGAAAGAGACAACATCCTTCGCAAGATTTTTTCAGACTTTGTCTTAGAGGACCAAGACGGTTCTTAAGGGGGGGGAGTGTTACAAACACGTAACCAGTGCCGAACCCTAGAGAACACAGAAGGTCAGATACCACAGTCAGAGTCGTGTCCAACGTATATGACCAACAGGCAAGACAGTGCGAGTAGTGTGCCCCGACACGGTCCATAGCCATGGCGAGCCTAACACAGTCTAGGGACCCTGTTAGTAGGATAGGGCCCCACGTTGGGTCCTGATGTGCAGTCGGCCACGTCAGTGCCACGTGGCCGACACATGGCAGTATGCATGCTACCAGACCTCACACTACTGGGCTAGGAGGTGCTTGCTCCATATCAAAGAGTAGGCAAGGTTGGGTGGATCAGTTAGTGCTTGCCCTACTGTGGTGTTAGGTTCTCTTACATGAAATCAATTGCTGACCTATTTATTGTTGTATTTATTTCTCTACTCTCCTAAACCCCATGGTAATCTAGTTCCATTCATATTGCTGCAGTTTTACTTGCATTGTTGCACAGTCTGCATAAATACCTTGTTATCAGAGATAGGCTTCAAAGGCTCATCCAAGTTGTCGACTTTCCGGACTTATCGGGAGGACCGACTTATTGACTTGCTCGATTAGTCGACTTGTCCAACTATTCGACTTGCCTGACTAACCCAACTTATTGACTATTGGCAGCGACATGATCATGCGAAGCCTTCTCACACTCACTTGACTCATCCTGAACACTGCAATGTCAAGTCTTGTGCTGTCTGCAAGGTACATTAGCGAACCTATCAGCTTCCTATAAGGTGTGAGCTGCATTTGTTCTCTCTCTTCTTCAGTCCTCAGACGATCATCGTTTGTCAGCACTCTACAGTGCAGTATTCGCTCCTTTGCAATTTAGCATCCCAAAATCCTCTGGGATTTTTTGGGTGCATATGGACTGGCGAAGGTATAGCTTACCTCCCTCATAGTCCCTTTCCATTTGCAAGCCAAGGTAGCACCTGGCTTCTTCCAGATCCACGATCTCAAAATGTTTCGAGATGTCTTCCTTCACTTCAACAATCAGCTGCTCACTCTTGCAAAGTATCAGAGTGTCGTCCACATATACAGCCACAATGATAATCTGCCCATCTGTAACTCTGACAAACACATTGGAATCAGTCATCAGTGGCTTGAATCCTAATGATTTCAGGGCTTGATCCTTCTTCTTGTACCATTGTCGAGCTGACTGTTTCAGACCATAGATACTTCTATGCATTCTGCATGTATAATCAGGAAGTTAATTCGAGATGTATCATGGGGGTTGATCCATGTAGACCTCTTCATCTAACTCGCCATGCAAGAAGGCTATCTTCTTGTCCACAATGTGGATCCTGAGCTCATAAGCAGCTGCATATGCAAATAACAAACGTAGGGATGAATGTTTGACAACAAGAGAGAAGGTTTCAGAGTAGTCACCATATATCTGAGAAAATCCCTTCGCTACCAGTCTTGCCTTGTATTTCAAGACATTCCCATCCGGCCCATATTTGAGCTTGAAAACCCATTTGTATTTGATAGTCTTGCGCTTATGTGGTAATGGCTGCAACGTTTTGAAGTCGTAAAGCTATCATGCTTTGAGAGGGAGCTGAAGAAACAAAACATTTCTATTACCAAAGCTTTGCTAGCTTTCAACCCTCTGCCTGACGAAAATGTTCGCGAACACGAAAGTCAAAAGACACGAAGTAAAAAAAATGTTCGCGAACACCCTGACGAAAAGACACGAACGAGAAAAATTCGTGAAAGAGAATTTTTTGCAATAGAGCAGGAGAAAGTCAAACGACGTGACATGAAAATAGTCGCGACACCTTTTTTGCCCTCATGCTCCAAAAAAGGATCAAGAAGATCATGCAAGTACCCATAATATTTGATTTGATAGCATGGCGTCAGCAAATACACTCTAGGTCGTGGCTAATCTGCCACTCTTGTAATTTGTGATTAGTTGTAGATACTTGATTACTCTAATCTAGGAGTTACATGACGCGACTATATACTTTTTGGATGATACTTGATACACATACACAAAGTAGTCTAATGCTAGTAAGCAAGAAAACAAAAAACATAGAATAGAAGTCCGCCTGCGTGCGACACAATTTTTCTGTAAGCAGGATCCACAAAGATCCGACAAGTCCGCTAGTAAGCGAGACATTATTCGTGAGAGAACTGTATTTTCTCTCACGCCAATGTGCTGCGTGGATTTGCATCTAGTGCTTGAAGAATCAGAGAAAAATCAATAGATGATTTTGTAGCCATTGCGCATATACAATGTCTGATCTTGAATGCAAATTAGTTTGCTGTTATTCATGTGTCTGATTCACTTGCTAATTTAATTTCGCACCTTGGTTTGAATTTTGTTGAATGCCGTGTTAATCTCAAACATAGATCAACAGTGTCTGACTATATATTCTAGAGGACTGTAGGAATGATTCAGTTGGCAGTGACCTGCGATTATATCTGAAATCCATCCGAATTGAATTGAGTTGTTTGCTTCGCTTTCGCGATTGCTTTAATCCTTCATCAGTGGAATCAGGGCCTACCTTGTCATAATCTAACGTAGCCAAGAAGCTATCAGATCCAGGGGGCCAATCATTTGAGCAAATAACCATCAACAAGAGAATAGACTTCAGAAGCAATGGCTTCAATCAGCAACATACAGACCAAGATCTATATAGTTCTGGATTCTTCAGGATCTAACTTTCTAGCCTGGAAAGTTAAGACATCATTGATACTCAAGGGTGAAGGTTTACTCACCTGGGTGGATGGCACAGAGGAGATGCCTACGACATCAGACAAAGAGCTACGTGAGTGGAGGGAGAAATATGACAAGGCAGTAGCCTTGCTATCTTCATCCATCGAAGATAGTCTCACACTTGACTTGGGCTACACTCTCCAAAGCTAAGGAGATGTGGGATGCACTGCTCACAAGGTTTCAAACGAAATCAATAAGTCAAATAATGATGCTCGAAGATCAACTGACAAATCTACAGTGGGATGGGAAAGACCTCACTTCCTTTGTAAGGAAGATGAAGGATCTACATAACTCTGGGCAGAGAATGCAGTGTCAATTGAGAAGCAGCTCCCTTACCTGTTGAGAGCCTTACCCAGATCTTTCCAGACAACGAGCACATATTCTCTCAGATTGCAACATGACAATAAATTGTAAGCAGAATAGTCATGAATTGTGCAAGAATCCCTTGCCATAGATTTTGTAAAATTTCAGCTAAAACAATCTGGGCTCGATTCAGTGTTTGTTGTGAAATCATTTTTGATGGCAAGGTGCAAGATGAGCACGTTATCATAATGTAATTACTGCTTCTTGTAGGGGCTAGTTGACTTTGAAAGGAATAGTTGAGGAGGACTGAAATATGATGATAGAGATTGGAGAAGCTAAAGGTATCCATAGTTTGAAGGTTCATCCATGTTGAAGGAGGCAGGTAAAATTAGTCGAAAGGGATAGAGGTGGAGGAGGGTCATATTCTACAATTGGTCTAGGCGAGATGTTTAAAGTCACCTATGATGTTAAAAGCATTTACCAATAAAAGTTTAATATGTAATTGACTCCATCAGATGAATTTCAAGTAGGTCATGCAATTGAGGTTATCAAAATTTTGGAGGTACATATTGAAGACATGACACATAATATTATGTCTTTGTTGTAATTGGCAAAGAAAGGTCTAGAATTCATTAGTTTCACATTTATTATTAGGGAGTTTGATATTTACGATATAAATGATGTAGCTAAGGTTTTTTTTGACATGGACAAATACCCATCTCTCTAGTGAATCCGTGTTAGAGGTTATAATAAGCTAGCCTTTAGATATGAAGGTGAGAACTTCCCCTCTAGTACTTTGGGCTAGAAAATTATTTTGATTGTAATAGGACAAAAGTCTCATGACCATGATATGTTGATTTAAACTTCTCGAAAGTGGTTTCTTGCAAGTAGAAAGCCATCTTAAACTTTCTAAAGCTCTTGTTGAACTAATTAAAGCAAGAGCATTTAATACTCACATTTAAAGCTCTCACATTCTAGCTTGA
This sequence comes from Diphasiastrum complanatum, assembly GCA_029204225.1. NCBI lineage: Eukaryota > Viridiplantae > Streptophyta > Lycopodiopsida > Lycopodiales > Lycopodiaceae > Diphasiastrum > Diphasiastrum complanatum. Next base: position 27,777,418 of record CM055111.1, read on the forward strand.
GACATTCATAAGTTACAAAGAATGGTGATGATATCCTCATCATCTAGCAAAGTGAGTATCATAGAAATCTACTGATAAGATCACTTGACAAAGATTTGGATGTTTTGTTTTTAAAGGAGGGGGCCTAGTTCTAGCCATGGTATATTTTAGCATATTTTAAGATCAACGGGGATACACCAAAGGGAATAACATCTTTTGACTAGCTAGATCTCTGAATATAAGGGATCATTAGCTTTTGTCTATCTTCCTTTCCAAAAGTCATCTTTAGTGGGATGAAAGTCAACTTACGGGTTAGTTTGAGTACTTTAAACAATATGTTCCACTCTTGGCACTATTTTGATGAGGAGATGAGCCTTGGAATCGTCCTTTGACAAACTAGTTTCCTCAAGTAATTTGCTTGATTGACGTTGTTTGAGTGGGGAATTCTCTTTCCTTTCGTGGAGTTGAATGGGCTTCAAATAAGGCTAAAGATTTTTCCCCTAATGTAATCATGACTCTAGGAGCTGCATTTGAAGAGGTGGATGTTCATGAGTGTCCTCTATTTCAGATATGTTTGCCTCCAACTCCATACAAACACCAGGCTGTGCCTAATTGAAAATATGATAACATATTTGTCCATATCTAATAGTAAACAACAAGATGGGTTCAATGAAAATACATCCCACCCTTTTGAACATTCAATATGTAATAAAACGTGTGCACGTTTGAATTGGATAGGGCATAGTGATTGACAACGCCAAGTTAGCAATGTGATGTGCACTATAAAATAATATGGCATTTAAGGGCCCAGCACTCTTGTTAATAAGTAGCGAGGGATCTAGATCAAGGGAATGTGAGGGATCTAGATCAAGGGAATGTGCAGAATAATGCACGATTTTAAATGGGAAGGTACAACTGCACCCACATAAGGCACCAGAATTTTATGCCATCATATTAAATATGCGATTATTGTATTCCGTTTTGCTTCTGCATGTCGTTTTAAGGGCGTGTCAGGATTCGATCGTGTGTGCCTCTAGCGTCACAGACGTGGTGCCTTTGAAATCGTCCGGCCGGATCCCCCAACCACCGCCCTCGCTGACGTGGCCTAGATTGTCCGCCGACGTGGTCTGGCACGTGGCGTGCAGTTTGGCGACGTGGCAGGGAGTTTGGTGACGTGGCAGAGGCTGGGGGACGTGGCAAGCGGGCAGTGGCTGGGGCGTTCAGCTAAAAAGGCGCAGAAAAGCGGCCGAAGGAAACCTCGGCGACGTGGCAGGAGCTTGGTGGCGTGGCAGGAGGTTTGCTGACGTGGTAGAGGTTGGGTGACGTGGCAAGCGGGCAGCGGCTGGGGGGGCGTTCAGCTAAAAAGGCGAAGAAAAGCGCCAGACTCGGTCGGCCAAAGATAGCAGTCTGACAGATCGAGAGCCATTTAATGACACTTTATTCCTTCCGCCGACCGTTTGGATCTATGACACGTGGCACTATGACACGTGGAGAATATCTGTCGGTGAACGTGGCAGCTATTGAACGTCTGTGGGATAATCGAGTGGTGGAGAGCTGAAATACGTCGCGTGCCATTGGGGTGCCCGAGTTAGGGGCAGAGTTGGAGTCGACCTAGAAGAAAGGAAATAAAAGAACGTTGAAGACTATTTTTTGCGTTCATTGAAAGCTCGCGAGAGAGAGAGAGAGAGAGAGAGAGAGAGAGAGAGAGAGCGCGAATTCTTCGATAACTGCGGAAATTTTCTGACTCAGAACGTTAAGAAAATGATGATGGTAGCAATCGTGAGATGGCGATGGAGGAGGCGTTGGCTGCTTTATTAGGATCACGAGCAATCCATTTGCGCTAGGTGATATTTTTTGTGGAATGCTGGTGCCTGTAGTTGCAGTTTATTGATGAGGTTTTGAGGGGATTTCTCGCCTTCCGATTGCATGCAAGATCATGTCCAGAGACAAAAAGTTAAGTGAAGGAATGATTGCGGTCTTGTAGATGAAGGATTTGCAGAAGGAATGAGGAATATTATGGAAAAATGTAAGATCAAGTCGACGCGGAACAAGTGGAGTGAATGAATGATCACAGTTTCGTACACAACCAAATAGTTTGCGGAAGGAATGGAAAGTCTGGGAAATCTAGATGTGCTCCAATTGGCGTGTTTTCGGTTTCGTTGATAGAGACTTTGACGTTACGAAGTACATACACTGCCTAGAAGTCTGTCACAGAGAAACGGAAGCATTAGTGTAAGTAAGTGCACGCGACTTAAATGTGTACTGATTCACATATGAAAGTGAAAAATATAAGGATATATAGAGATCGAAGTAGAGATTCGGAATTTCGGAGGATACATAAGAGGAAGCAATTCTTTTTAGGCTGTATGATCGGGGCTTGTACTTGCTTGGTTTCAGACTTAAAAAGAAAGGAACTCCTGTCAGAGGCCTTCTATTTCAACTCCACGAAGCTATCGCGATTTACAATTTGTTAGTCTGCAAAGGATGATGATGTATTCCTGGTGGGAACGTCCGTGAAACGAATGTGGATACAGAACTCTTTCAGTTAGTAATCGCTTGTGGCAAAATGCAGGGACCGATCTGCGCTGAAAGCTTCTTTTCCATGCACAACCATCTGCCAGACAAAGACAGCTCGTTGCCTAATTTAGGCGACTTCGACATCTCTATGTCGTTCCAGCGAAGCAATGAGTTTGAAGGAGAGGTATGGCCATCTTGATTGTCAACTTTTTCATCTCTAAATCCGGTCATTTGTAAGCCCTCGCTTTGCTCTTGATCCATAAACAGTACCGAAATATATAAGTTGAGAACATCTACACGTGAGAAGTTGCGTAATTAATAATGTCACGACCTTGAAGCCTCTCTTCCGAGCGAGCGAGCGAGAGAGAGAGAGAGAGAGAGAGAGAGAGAGAGAGAGAGAGAGAGAGAGAGTTGCTATATATCCGTCAAATATCGGCCTGGAAGATGCAGTTCCGTAATAGCATTTCTGCATATGTCCGTCTTCAAATGCTGTCGCTTGACGTTGTCCAGGAGTGTTTGTTATACTCTGATTTGAATGCTGTTTTATCAGGACATTGCTGTTGGAGTTGATGAATATGAAGTACCAAAAACAAGTCGAAGTTCATATCGATGTCAATTAGAGGATGATGTAAGTACCGGCTTGTTCTGGAAGATTTATTTCCGTAGGCTTATTCTTCTGTTTCGTGCCAACTTTATCTATCTTGCGTAGAAGATTCTATAGAATGTTGGCACTTCTCGAGTCACACGGTATCAGAATCTGTCTGCTTTTAAAGACTCAAGAGTATATTAGAGAATATTGCATTTTCATCAATCGATCAAGATAACATAGGCTTTCATTGCATTTCCAATGTACGTGCAATGGTGATCGTTTGAAATAGCAAAAGAGGTATAGCATGATTTATGGAAGCATCTTAGTCTTAAAACTGTTGGATTAATCTAACGTTTGGTGTGGTTGATTAACGTAGGTCCTGGAACTGCAGAAGAATTTGCAAAATGAAGTTGATTTGAATGCCGCTCTTAAGACCGCGTTAGGTCTTGCATCTGGATCACTTGAATGCTGTCCAAAAAGTCTTCCAACTCATGTACCTCCTGAACCCTGAACCTTAAAACTACGTGTTTCAAATTATGCATAGGAGTTGGGACTACGTTGCCTAGCACTTAGATGGCTTCGAGCATGTGACCGTATTTCGTCTACGCAAGTTCTTGATAGTCTTTGAGAAAAACTAGTTTGGACATTTTAAAAGCGTAGAATTGTACTTTTTCTAACATATCGTCTATGGAAGGCCGAGGAGCTTTTGGCAGAGATAGCACAACTTGAGGTTGATATTTCAAACTTGGAAGAACAAATTATTGCTCTGCGCTTGCAAATTGGACATGAACAAACTAAGCAAATAAATTTGGAGGAACAAGGTTCTCAATCACCCTCAAAGTTGGAAAACCAGTCCAATGAGCTGTACTCCTGGAATCCCCTTGCAGATCTTGAAACGACAGAGTGTTCTTCAGCAACCGCCTCACAGTTTGATTTGAGAGAGCTTACAGCTTCTCCCGTTACCCCTAAGCACTTTCTACAGCCTTCATCAACACCACTTTCTGCCAAACATGAGCATGAACTGAGGGCGTTGCTCTCATCTATAGTGCCTTCTGAATTTGATATGCCATTATCTCCTGGAGCTCCCAGGAAAAATTCACAGGCTAGATCATTGTTTCTCTCACCGGAACGTGACCTTGCAGATTGCCTTTCCGCGGGTGAATTATGTGGTCCCGTAGGTCCTCCATCACCTCCTGTTGTATCCAAAAAGGTACAGCCTTCATCATCATTTCTCTCTGCGGAGCATGAGCTTAGGGAATGCCTATCATCACTTGTGTCCCCAGGCACGGATATCAATGATATCCCTACATCTCCTGTCCGTTTGAGAAATAATGCACAGCCTACGTCTCCTATAGCTTCTAATGAAAGGCCGCTACTATATCCTGGTTCTCCCGAGCATGTGCGCATGCAGGCTGGCAGAAGGCCTCCTGCGGATGATTTTTCACCATCTAAATCTTCTTTTGCCACAAGATTTTCTAAACATTCTTCTTTTGACAGCTATAAAGACTTGTTGTTCAGATCTTCTTCAGGCTCCAGAGTGCTGACATCATCTTCTATGTCTGCGGATAGTTTACCATTTCCATCGCCATCTACGCCTGAAAGCGGAATTTTTATATCCTCCAAAAAAAAGCTAGGCACTTCATCTCCTGGTGACGCCGCCAATGAGGATCTTCTCTCCTCTCCTAGCTCACCAGAACATTTCACTCTGCAACAATCCATCGAGTTATCTAACCTTATACAGAATCAGAGACAAGGAAGCTCATGGAGTTGCACTGCCGAGGATCCATTTTCCAGTCAAAGCAGTTCTTTCCCTTCGCCAAAGTACGACCATCAGACAAGTTTGCTGCAACACAAGATGCCTACTTCGGAAGAACAACAGGTGTTCATCACGCTCTATGTTCCTAAGAGTCCATAATAGCGGGGGATAATGGGAATCAATGATGGATGAGAGAGAGAGAGAGAGAGAGAGAGAGAGAGAGAGAGAGAGAGAGAGAGAGAGAGTAGCCTTTTTCCGTTTTTTATTGTATGTACCATAATATTTTCTTTTTCATCTCCTGATCATGACAAGCAATGCATTTGCAGCAATCAAGCGCGTACAAAACAGTCGTTCTGAAAATTCGTGAGCATCGCAAACTTTATCGAACAGCATTTTTTGCAAAGAGTCGTGATCAAGGAAGCAAGAAGCTCAGAGATGTGAAAGCTGATAAACTGCACTCAGAGTCTAATAGAAGTTTATCAAGCACCTCGGTACAAAGACATTAACCTGTTACTTGTCTACCCTTATGCCTTAATCCGCTAAAAGAAATAAGACTGACATATCCTAGGTATTGGGTGATTCTCGAAGTCAGGCGAGTCAGGCTTTCTGAACAGAAGCATTCTTTTCAACCTTCCAGTTTTTTTCTACCTTTTCATAAGCGTCATTGTATAGAGATGCAGTCCATGTTTTCCTCAAAGAGTCTTGAGGCACCTTTCAAAATGATTTAAAATTCACAACGCAAAAGAGAGAGAGAGAGAGAGAGAGAGAGAGAGAGAGAGAGGGTTGCTACCTCTTTTATAATGCAGTTTTGATTGATGCATAGCATCTCAGACTTTTTTGTATGTGTATCCAGTTGTCATATTGTAAAACATGATGCAGGTATGCGAAGTGCGATTTTGATTTCATGGTCTATTTGATGACAGAGCAAGACAAAGCAGTGTCTTTCTCAACCGTTATCTCCGAGGGATGGACAAGCCAGTGAGGAAAATATATCTAACCGCAGAGACTGTCTCCTGGAACCAAATAAACTTTCTGAAGAAATGGTCCTATGTATGATGGATATTTACCGTGATCTTACGGAACCAAAGTCAACACACTCAAAGGGCATGAGTCTGGACGAGTTCTTTTCCTCGACACCATCAAAGGGGCAGGAGAAGTCACAAGTTCCTGATAATTCCGAACCATTAGTATTCTCTTCAAGTCCTTCCATAATTTTGCATGACACAGACAAAACAATGGGAACAGACACAACATTTGATCCATATAAAACTCCAGAAAAACTACCTTGGGCAGATATTGGAAGATATAGCAAAGCTGAGGAAATCTTGGGAATTTCAGTTGGGAAGAAAAAGCTTGATTATGCTGCTGAAGCTCTTCAACGGTACAGGTAAGTTGTGTAAGCATCGTTGGGTAGTATTGAGAATGAAACCTTGTGTTTTGTTCTTTGTTCATGTCTGGTGAAGTGTTGCAGAAGTTGCTGCGGACCAATGAACAATAGCAAAACTATATTTACATGATTGACTCTGTAGCTGCTAGTACTTTAAAGGTGCAGCATTGAATGAAGTGTCTGTCATGATGTCAAGAATATATGATTATAATTGCTAATAATTGGTTCTTGCTTGAGACTTTTGTGTTATTTGTAGCAGCAATTTATAACTTATAATCATTCTACTGAAAATTGAAAAATAATCAGCAACAAAGTGGAGAAGTAAAGTTCATTCATGCATGCCATAAGAACTTGAAATCTATGGAATTTTGTACTTTTAAATAACACATCACATAGCAAAACATAGGACAAGTACTATGGTTATGCAAGGGAACTGCTATATAATCAATATATATGCTGAGTACCTCTTGATTATTTTGTTTACTCCCTTATTTTTCTGGTTTTTGAGTCTCTGGGAAATGTGACCTGGGAAGTTTTCCCAATCACGATGTTCCTGTGCACATGCCCGACCGAAACCATTCTAAGGCACGTCCACAAAGCCGCAGTCTTTGGTCACATTATGTAAGCCACGCGAAATTTTGGAAACAGAAAACAAGAAAGAAAACAAGAAATAGGGAATCGCTACATCATCACAAAGGTGACTGTAGTCGAGTGCACGGGATTGATCGACGGGGAAAGACATTCCTCCCAAGGAAATATGCCATTGCTTTAACATAGTTGAAAAGTCACGAGCAGGGACAAATGTGTCAATTATTGAACTTCAAATAGATGAAAACTGTAGGTTAGGGGGAAATCGTTTTTCTATAAGATCAATCCTGGTTTTCATAATCTTCCTAAAAGCTTTACACAGTGAAAAATGCAAGTTCGGCGAAATGCACTGCCTCTGAAAACAACCCAAGGGAATTAGCATTCTGAAAAGCAGTGAAGCAAAGACTTTTCATATGAGCCTAGAAGGTCTACGTCTTCCTACATCTCTTCCTATTTTGTCAAATTCATTCTACTTGTCAGCATTTGTGAATCTTGTCCTCGAATTTGAGCATGCATTGGCCAACCCATTATTCCCATTGACACTATGTATCATTGTTGTCTCTTCCATCCAATACAAGAGGATCATCGACATTTTGGACTCGATCATCAATAAAGAAAGTGACTATAATTTGAAAGGATTCCCTTTCATACAAATGTTCCAAAGACTCTTAACTAGCAACGCAATTTTGTCCTGTCAACTGTAGTGAATTGATGTTTCAAAACTGACATGTGCAACTACTTAGTCAAGGATATTTTAACCTCATTTGAATGATATAGAAAGTACATGATTTTCTTAATGCTTCAACACATAGGGTTTACGAGATTGCTTAATCTGTCTTTGATTGGACCTGTGTGTGACTACTAATATGATTAATATAGTCCTATCTAAAAATATAGTTGTAAATTTCAATATACTATGAAAATGTAATTCGAGTTTTATGAATTGTGTTTTGCTATCGGTCAAGTAAAAGCCTAATGAATTATCGTATGCAAGGATATTATGGAGTATTGCTGAACAAAGTTGGACTCTGTTAAGAAATCAGGATCATCATTATTAGTATTGTTGTTCAAGAGAAATATTGTTGATCATAGATTGTGTTTTGTTTGTTGATTTTACCTTCCACTTGTTTTGTTGCAGTTTACAAGGCACATCACTCATTATTTTTGTTTGAAAGATCATTGAGAGAGCTCTGTAGAATATTTGAAATCTTTCCACAATGTTAGAATTTGCTAAGAAAAGTCAGTTGTTAGAAAGCCATCTTTTGATCAAATATAAGATGACAAAAAGAAGAGAGGTGGTGATTGCCCTCTCAAATTGATAAACTAGGAGATTCGCCTTTCTCCTGAACGACAATGCAATATGAAATGAAATTTGAAATTGCGATTTGCAAATTGCCATGAAATATTTCAAATTGTCAACAAAGCTCACGCATTGTTCTTCCAAATAATGGTTTGTTACACTCATAGAACCATAGATGCACTGCGTTTTTGAAACGCGGTTTAGAAACGCGTTTCTGAAATTTTTAAAAAAATTCCAGAAACGTTTTTTTTATATATGTATTTTTTTGGTTTTTTTTATGGGCAATATGGGTATTAGATGAAAGCTCTGATTAAGAGCATAAATATTGTGTAGTTTGTCGACTATTTCGGGTGCAGGATGGTCCAGTTCAGGTGCATTAATCCATGTTGGGTTATGTCAAAACTAACCTCTAGCCTGTCTGTTACGATCATAGATGGTCCTAGTTGGTGTGTTTCGCTCAGGGAGTTGGAAGGCCGTTGGGGGGCATTGCCCCCCAAACCCCCCACCAAGGGGCTACCGCCCCTTGGACCCCCTGTTTCTCGGGGGGCTACCGTCCCCCGAACCCCCTGAGCATTTATTGAAAACCTGAGCAAATAACAACCAAATAGCTATTGAAAATAAGGTCTGTTTGTGCACTGCACTTCTGAGAGGCAAAACGCTGGTTTGACCATTGATCCTCTAAAAAAATTTCTGCCACAAGCTATTTTTCCAATTTTTTTTTTTTTTTTTTGTTTTTGCGATTCTGGGAGGAGAAACGCGGTTTCCGAAACGTCTCATCCCAGAAACGCGATTTTGTGCAACTATGCATAGAACCCATGGTTCCCAAAACCGTGGGTCCTGGGAACTGTGGAAGGAATCGTACCACGGTTCCTTGAACCGTGGTACAGTTCATCTAACTAATAAATTAATTAATTAATCAATTAATCTCCCCCCCCCAAAACCCCTCAAAGCTCGTTTTTGTCCCTCATTTCACATTTCTTGTGGTAGAGGTTGAGAGAGAGGGTGCTTTGGTTTGAGAGAGACGATTGCTCAGATTGATGAGAGAGAAGAGGGCAGGGTAGAGAGAGACTGTAGCGTCTTCTGTAGAGAGTTAAAATTAGGGTTTAGTTGTAGGTTTGCTTTTCTCGCTCAAAAATCAGGTTTTTTGACATTCCCTCATGCAAATAGGGCAAAACATATGGGATTACATTATTGTGACTTTGATAAGTCAAGCCCAAGACCTAATTATTGTTAAATGACAAACATTCTCGCTTCTGCTTTCTTGTCCTCACTCAACGGCCAAATGGAAGGCATTACATGAGGAGTTCTATGATTTTTTGGAATAGTTAATGTCTAGAGAGCCCTTTGATCTTGTACAAGCTTAGGGAGAAATGTGAGAGAGAGAGAGAGAGAGAGAGAGAGAGAGAGAGAGAGAGAGAGAGAGAGAGAGAGAGAGAGAGAGAGAGAGAGAGAGATTGAAAGAAAGAAAGAAAGCTTTATTAATGTCTTCTGGGCACCCGTGGGAGCATAAGACAAAAAAGAAAATATGTACAAGCAACAGTGGGACCATCATCCATAGGAGGACGTGGCCATAAAATGCTATAAACTAGCTACGAATGAAAGTAGAACAAAGCAAAAGTGAAATAACCCCACAACCTGGGCCAGTTATAATAGAACTACAGAAAAAGTACCAATGCCCACAACCCGGGCCAGGTGGAGAATATGTACATATTAGTGAAAGTAAGTGTGAAGTGTGCTTGAGTTCGAAAGAAGCCAGTGAGAAGTAGATGCTGGGAGTCTAATCCTAGGTGATCTGGTACAGGTAGATGAGACTGACGGAGAGTAAGCATCTCACAAACAAGAAGTCCCAAGCAACGAGCATCCAGATAGGAGACAAAACTGCGAAGTGTATGCGGGCCATCGCGAAAGAGACAATAATACTCCCCCATATCTCATAATACAACGGACACCTGAGGAGGAAATGGGCTTCATCTTCCACCTCCTGCAACGAGCACAAGCGTCATAGACGATGCTCCCGGGGGATATCCCATGCACGACCGGCCTCAATAGCAAGCTGATGAGAGGAAATGTGCAACTGCCCAAGACAATAGCGCAGGCCGTCTGATAGGGGCTGTGAGAGATAGAGCGGCAACAATGGCAAACCAGAAGGATCCAAAGAGAGGAACTGTGTCTGGTAATAGCTCAGTCGAATGCGAGAAGGTGGGAGGGAGCTCCAAGTTTGCTCTGCATATATTGACAGAATAAATAACCTCAGATATATGAATGCGTACCACGAGGAAGATCCATGATAGAGATGCCCAGATGTCGTAACAGATTAGACGCCTGCTGGTACCATGAGAGAGAGAGAGAGAGAGAGAGAGAGAGAGAGAGAGAGAGAGAGAGAGAGAGAGAGAGAGAGAGAGAGAGAGAGAGAGAGAGAGAGAGAGAGAGAGAGAGAGAGAGAGATTTCCACTTGTATGTAAGTTAGGTCTTCATCCAGGAAGATTTGAGTACCCTTTAATGTGGTGGCTCGCTAATGGAGTGCATCTCACGTATGTGTTGCTGATGAGAAGCGGATAACTAGGGTTTCTGCATCCTTTTTGTCACGCGAGGCCTTGTCTAGGCCAGTATCATGATGGTCGAGCGTGTTCGTCAGAAAACCTTGATAGCATCTTGTGTGTCGAGGAGACCATGTACACGAACATTTAGGGCCCTTTGTTCCCGTAATGGATTCTCGTTGAAAGTAGCCGATATAAATGAAATGGGAGTTTTGTTACATTTGAGAACATCAGCCCATGTTTTCGTGTGGTTGGGGCCGATCTTGATTGTCTTGGTTGTCGATATCTTGGATGGATGCGAATGGTGGCAGCTTGGATCTTGATTTGGCTTTGAATCAAGGTTGCAGGCCACGATCCGGAACGCGTTCCGGAAATTCCCATTAGGGTTTCCCGGAACGTTTTTATTTTTAATATGGGTATCAAATGGAAGGTTTTCTGAAGGGCCGTTCATTTATCAAGTTTGCCATCAATTTCAGGACCGTTGTCGTCCATTAACTTATTTTTCACTATTATATCATTTTCTACAGTTACCAGTATTGTGTGAAATGAAATCATGTGCAAAGCAAAGCATTGAAAGCATATTGAATCTCTCTCTCTCTCTCTCTCTCTCTCTCTCTCTCTCTCTCTCTCTCTCTCTCTGAAGTAGACCATGCTGGAAAAAAAATCATACCGAATTACCTACTGAAATAGACCATGCTGGAAAAAAATTATATTGAAACACAAACCGATAGGACACAATGTAAAAACACAAAAATATATAATGTCGGGGTCAAGGCCAAAAAAGAAATAGAGTGACGTTCGATAAATAATGTCTCATAACACTAACAACTAACAATTATCCTCTAACTCAAAGTTTGAGTCATCAATGTTCGTGGAACTGCCAAAGAAGGAATTTGTAGATGACGCTGAGGGTGTCATGTGTCGTGGTGAGCATCTCTGTGGGGTTCAATACAGATGATTTGAAACCAAAAACCACTTCATTACATTGCCTACAGCTCATTCTATGAGCTACCAAGGTTTGAAGTCAAAACTTACCTAAAATCGTTTTGGAAACAAATGCCACCACCTCGTCGCTTGCACCGTCTTGATCACGCACGGATCGATGCCCCACGCTGCCCACAATCCACCATCACCTCCTCATCCTTGCTCTCTCTCACTCTTCAACTCTCAGAAGGCAAAATTTTGTGGGCCGCAGGCTGCCTGCTTGCGACCCACATAAAAAAGTTTGAAATTTTTTTGCGTTCCGGGACACGTTTCTGGTCCCGGAACGCGAGCGATCCGGAACACGCGATCCGGATCGAAATCCTTCCGGATCGCGATCCGCTGCAACACAGCAAGTTCGAATATCGGCCAAAATCTGATCCATATTCTGAATATGGGGTACCTTGGTGGAGTTGTGGTACTGAATGATGTTGGCGATCTGCTGCTCTTGTGCATCCACTGTCGCTTGTAGTTTCGCAATGTGTTCCTGAAGTTGAGCCACCGTTCGTAGAAAAAATTGAATTTCTTGGAAAAATGTCATGCTGGATTCCCATCCAGGCATCCCTGGAGCAGGTGTTTGAGTTAGAGCTGTCTATGCCTTGGGCAGCGGAGTGAGGGAATAAGGGTATGATCTTAGGATTAGATCCAATGTTTAGAATAGATGCATTGAGAGAGAGAGAGAGAGAGAGAGAGAGAGAGAGAGAGAGAGAGAGAGAGAGAGATCAAATGTCAAATGAATGAACAATTGTTCCCCGACGGAGACACCTAACCGTAATTGGCTTACTTCTACTCAATGTTATGTTGTGCTAGTCTATCTTAGACTTGGTACGCTACTACGCTTTTGGACATTCCAATATTTAGAATCGGGGCATGATGGCCTTTTTTGGTTTGCTGAAACCGCAAGTACCTTCCTTCTCAAGGTGGATCCAATCTTGGTTTGCGCTTTAGCTGTGTGCCTGCAGCCTCAACATTGGGCCCTCGACTTATTATACTCAGAACCAAGGCATGTGGGGTCCAAGGATCATCTATAAAAATGTACTCAAACTTCTAGGAACCAGTCTTTGGTGAAGCAGCTAGATCATGTGCAGGGACATGTACTACTTGTGTGAAGGGGTGTGACCTTTTGGAAAGGGAGTGTTTTTTGTCAAAATTGTGTGAACCCTCAAAGGGACACATGCCTTGGAACATTGGATGTGACTCTTGGCCTTAACATATCGTTATTAACCTAATAAAACAAATATTACATCAACTAAGAAAAGTAGGTCACACGTTTCAATGTGTGAAGAGTTACATGTCACACATATGTGTATGGCATGACACAAGTTTGTAGATGCCTTGCTTGAAGTAGGAATTATGACATGATGTTCCTTATAAGGATCTTGATTTTTTACTTCGTCTTAATTTTGACATATGGAATACCTTAGATGTTGTAAACTGTGAAAGGCTAATTGTTAGGCCCCAGTTGTGGCCCTAATGTATCCACCCCGGAAGGGTCAGTGTCCAAGTAGGTCAAGTGGTCAGTGTAGGCACCCGACGATGTTATCAGTCATTGGTTGTGTCACTGTAGGTGACCTGGTGAGTACAGTCGTGCCACTAGTTGTGCGGCAAGGTGTGTAGATCAGATGCGCAACAGAGTCAGCTGTCCATTCTACTTTCATTGGCTCCTTAGTGAGATTTTTGTGGTTACATTTGGTGGAGCTTGACCAAGCTGAGTCCTTTTTCATCCTTTTGCAATCCTTTTGTTTCACTGATAAATTCTTATTGCACTTGACCATTGACTATATAAGAGGAACTTGTATGCCTGGTTTCATGCTGTTTTAACTTATGGTAATAGGGGCAGATACTCAAGAGTCAATTCACATTTTGTTTTCCAGTAAATACTGTCTAAGGAGATTGCATGTAATTTGAACAATACTGAGCTACAGTGTGTAACTTTCACATAGCTTGCAACTGTAGCGCAAGACAAGAACAACCCTTTATTGACTGTTTCAGCCTTTTCCTCATGGTTTAACAGATGGAAAAAGAATTCTAATGTTCTATGTTAACATATATGCTATATTTGTGGCCATAATTATAGATTTTGTTACTCAAGTGGCAGCATTCCTTGTTAATAATCCGATTGCAAGCTGTATTTAACAAGTGCTAAAAAATCCCACTTGATGCAGGCTGTTGTTAAAGCAGCTGTCAGAGGTTGACCCAAGATGCATGACACATGCAGAAAAGCTAGCTTTTTGGATAAACTTATACAATGCTCTTGTAATGCATGTAAGGTCCCTGACCTGTCTGCCAAAAAGTACTGTCTAAAATGCAACATCCACGTCTTGCTAGTTGCAAAGTTTAAAAGTCAAAATCCTTGATCCTGCAAATTCTCAAGTTTGCCGCTGTTTTTGAAATGTCTGAGAGACCTTATTGATAGTTTCAACTGTAGCATTAGAGATTTCACCTGCTAAAATTGTCTTCATGATATCACCTTTGTTTTTCCATACTAGTTATAGTTAGATTGTTCATTTACTCGTCAATAGCATGTCTGTGTGAACTATATTTTCGTCATTTTGCAGGCTTATCTAGCATATGGTGTCCCAAAGAGCGTCTTGAAGTTTGTTTCAGCCATTCAGAAGGTCTATTCTGATACCACTTAGGCATGATGTGCATTACTGCATGAAGATTTCATGTTCTGGACTTCAAACTGGAGTATCCTCAGCAATTGCTAGAAAATTTTGTAGTTTGACTTGAATATATTGCAGGCTTCTTACAATGTTGGCGGTTATTCCCTGAATGCTTTCTCTATTGAGTATGCTATGCTGAGGGGAAAAGTAACAACCCGGAGACCTCAGCTTGTAAGCCTCTAATTTCCAAGATTATCCTATGATTCACCTGTATTCTGCTCAAAGTTACCTATTGTCTGCGCAGTCATGGTTGGTAAATGCTATGTAACCTAGTTGAGCCCAATAATATCAAAACTTTAATGCATCTCATAAACCATGCAAAATCATCACAGTGAAAGTACTTAACAAGCTACAAGTAGTTTTAATGTTCTTGTGAACGTTCTAGCTCTAAGAAGGGAAACCAAATTTAAATAGGCTGAAATTCATACAAGATTGGTCACAAGTTAACACAAGGGGCCCAAATTCTAACACAACGGCCCAAATACAAGTAAGTGATGTAAAATAAGGACACGAGGCTTCATTCTCAAGCAGCTACTGTAAAATGCTTGTAAGTCTCGCCTGTATTAGAATTTTAATGGGGAAATAACATTGTGTTGAATGAAAACCAATAGAGCCTCTAATTGCAGATGACTATGAATGGTGCAATGACAACTGCTCCTCTAGCACAGATGCTTCATTCAAGAGCACAGAAAAACCGCAGAAGACTTTTTAGATTTCCAAGTAAATTAATTAATAGATCTGTGTTGCCACTGAACTGGGAAATCAACAATAGCTATGCGATGGTGTTGACGAATCTGTGCACGGAGTAAAGCAGTTTTAAGACATTGATGAAGATCATAGGCCTGAACTGCCACTGCACTGGGACCATCACTTATTTGATGATATTCACGGACATGTGCCTGGAGAATAGCATTGAAGATCATCATCACCTTTCCTTCACATTTGGGAACATTGGGACATAGTATAAAGCCCCTGCCAATTGTTCAGTTGCTAGACCAGAACTGTGGTTTTACAGAACCATAGAGCATTGGACATACAATCAACCACCTGTGACCCAAGAGTAGATCATAATCCTGTGATGACCTCAACTCATTGCACTAGCATCACTGAACAATCAACTAAGCCATCCACCTCATGGAGGAGTGCCTCACCTAGTCCGTGGATGATCGATCACTAAGAGCTCTCATCAGTTTAGGCCCAAACTGATTCAAAAAATCCAACTGATACCACTAATACCCCTTACTTGCCATGCAGCTGCTCCCACCTGCCTAGTTTTCATGTCCCTGATTGACCCCAGGTTACCACTCTAGTTATAGCCTAACCTCGTTTCCACCAAGTACCAAAGGATGTGGCAGTGTCTCACTCACCTTTCTCTATGATCCAGCACATATCAGGTCTTGAAGGAGCACTGGATGAAAGAGGTCCTCAACCTGGCCCTATTTCATCCTTGGATGTAAGTAAATCACTTTCATGCAAATTGGCCTTCAGCCTGCTGCACTTTGTTTTCTACTACCCAAAGCATTGACTTGTTAAATAGTTTCTAGTGGAATGACATAACATGCTAACATATTATCTAGCGATGTGGGGGTGTCCAGTCCCAGTGACACCTATCCCAATCAGATTTAATATGTTTGTAGAGTTCTGCAACATGGACTATGTGTTACGTCCACGTCCTGCATAATAGGATTCGGCATAATCCTAGACTTGGATACATGGTACTCCAATAAGTGAGATTATTGGTTACACCTTGTTATTCCGAACTAGGCTAGAAATGTAATTAATAACCCTGTGAGGGCCCAGTTACATTAGTGGAGCTAGTGCATAAGTTAGGACGGCTACAGGCATGTGGAGTATCAATAGTAATGAAAAGCACGTTTGGGAATTTACCTAGCTTGCACATGCACAGGAGATGCTGGGGCCTATATATCCTAGTGGGAACTCACCCTCCTACCATTCCAGAGTGTGGTTTTCATTACTATTGATACTTTACACATGCCTATAGCCGTCCCAACCAATGCACTGGCTCCACTAATGTTATGAGATTGTAATAGTGCCGAACCAACAGTACTTCTAGGTGAAGCTAACCAAGGAGGCAGAGGACGGTGTAAGTCAGAGGTATGCATGCATGCCATGCAGTAGGTATGAGGGCCAATAATACCCATGCAGACACATGCATGATAGTAGGGGGCCATGCAATCCTTCATTGAGAGGCTAGGAACCCGCATGCATGAGTAACCCATGCATGCAGTGTGAACGGTGGGTGTCAGCAGCAACTACCACCTACCAAATCCATGCAAACTCAGATTAGGCTAGGAGGGGCATTCTATAAGAGAGTGCATTGGCTGGGTGGATCAGACTAGTCTACGTGGTTACGCTGTTCCTAAGACTGGTATCCGAGCTCTGTTGATTCTTGTGCTATCAGAAAAGTGATTTGGGAGACAGGACTGAGTGGGTTGGGCGCCCTTCACTCGCGTTTTTAGCGGCCTCTTGGCCGTTTTTCCAGCGCGTTTCCAAGGAGAGGTTCACAGCTCATTTTCAGGGTATTCATTAGTTATTCCAGTGAGCTGTTAAGGGAATTTCCAGCGCATTTAGAGAGGAGTTTTCCAACGTTTTGCCACTGATTTTCAGCGAATAGATGAGGTAAAATTGTTGCTAATTGGGCACATTTCTGGTCTGCAAAGCCATCCCTCTGTCCTTGTGTTGATTGCAAATCCAACATCCATTTATGAGTGGTTAATGCATGTATCTGGTGAGGTGATAGTGGGCGCATTTTAGCCAGAAATCCAGCCCCAATAATGACCTAGTTCCAATTAGATCGACTAGCACATTCTCAACAAGCAAGCGCAGCATTTACCAGTGCTTTCTCAACAAGGAACCTCAGCATTTTTCTGAGGTTTTCTAGCGCACTTTTTCTGGTCTTTTTCAGTGCTCTCTGAGAACAAACGTTCAACGTGAATGTTTTCCCAAGAACTTGTTGGACGTTTTTTTGGCCAGCAATCTGTGAGACAAGTCACGTGCACTTTCTGCTGCTTGTATCAACACAGATTAGCCTCTTCACAGTGAGTTTTAGGATCATATTCTCAGCACTGGTCAAACTGCAAATTTTACGGAATTCAACGACCAATTGGCATCAATACCATCTGCGGTTGGGTGTTGCTTGCCTGGCAAATCAGCAAATTTCTGGCATTGATCAGGACGCACCTCCCTGCAGATTCAGCGCATCAGTTCTAGTGGGAATGGGCATAGACTACTGCAAAAATTAGCAAACCCTGCAGCAGATCCAGCGCATTTGTTTCTGCAAAATTTTGGGACTTTCTTGGGCAATTCCAATGCTCTTCTCGAACAAAATTTTGGGATATCTATCAGGCATCTAGCATGCTTTTGTGGATAGACAGACACCATAATTTGTTAGCAGATCTAGAGCACTTCAACAAGCATCTGGGTAGCAGGAAACCAGTGCTTTTCTGGCTGCAATTGGAGGGCACCTGCTGGAAAATCAGTGCTCCCCCAGTAGATCCTCTACATTTTCTCTAGTGAGAAGTGTTGATGAGTTAAAAGCCCAAGCATTAACAGTCAAATGGATGTCGTAAACAGTATCTTCAATTAGAAATTGAAGAAGATGGATTAAAAGTAACCATAGCTAACTTGCAATCAAATCAACATCAATCATTTGTTGATTTGAAACATTAGCTTTTTGATCTAGCTAAGGGCACCGTATTTAGTGCTTCTTAGTTATCAGCACCTAGCAGTTCTTAGTTACCAGTTCTTCCATAAATCTTTCAGATTGAGGAGAATATGTCATTAGGTCTATTCCTAGTAATTTCAAAGACCTAAAGCAGCCTACATTTAATGACATAGAAAAGGACAGAAATACCAACATCCTACAAACTTCCCTCAGCAAGTAGAAAAATGTTCAAGTAAATGAATATGAACCAGATTCCCTTGCAAAGTTAGGGGGTTGGATTAGTTTTAAAGTGTTGAAAGAGAACAGCCTTTCTTTGCAAGTTTTCAAGTATTGGGTGTACCGTCCCTTAAAAAGCATTCTTTCGATTTGCAACTTAAGAAGATTAGATAACTTGCTCAGGAGTAGTATCTCCGAGGTGAACCATTTTACAGACATTAGACTGGTTTACTAGCTTAGTCATTTCTGTGTAAGTTAAAGAAGTTCAACCAGTTTCTTGAAAGTAAAGATACATGGGATTATGGGTTAGTTACCTTTATCACTATCCCATGAGTAGACCTTAATATAGCCCAAAAGACGAGCCAAAAGATGTGGTGAGTTACAGTGTAAACTTTCACTGACGCTTCGACAACTCAAATGGAAAGAGTAAATGAAAGAAAGGAAATAGTGTTGGATCTTGATTTGTTCACAATTTCATTTCTAGATCTTCACTAGGTCTAATAGCTGCATGCATTAAGTTGAAATAAAAAATACCAGAAGCACCTTTGGAGATCGATAACTAGAGCCAAAAAGTAAGAAGACATTGGAATTATATTTCTCATAAGGATGATAATATTTGAAGGGCCTTTTTCTTTGTGTGCACTTAACCTTGACCATTTTCTCGCGCAAAACGAAGTCATGCATAGACTTTTTATCTTGTCTTCATATAAGTGATGCTTATAATTAGTTCTACCGTTGTTGAGTTTCTTCAATAAATGCTCGATGTCTCTCTGAAAGCTTATTGAATGCCAAAAATATAAGTTGCAACAATCACTGGAGTATCCTTAAATAGGAAGAATCATTAAAATTGGAGCATAGCATAAGTTAGATGATATGGAGGCAAATTGTCAAAGCAACTACTCCCTAACCCTGGTTCTTTTAGACAAATGTACATTAGTAGTTATTAAAATAGCTAAGTCATTGGCCTTTGGTGACCACTATAAATATGATATATAAACTATAATTAGTTGGCTTGGGGCCTTAGAGCTTGCTTGCCTATGTGTCAAGGTACTCTGCCAAGTGACAAACGTTGGTTGTGCATGAAGTTTGCCATGTGTCGACGTAAGGATGTGTCAGGGTTATGGGGTGCTTGAGGTTTGGGCATATGAGAGCCTAGAAAGAGGAATTCTTTATCGCATATGGGAGCCTAGAAAGAGGAATTCTTTATCACATTATATGCAGCAAAGGTTGAGTAGAGGCAAGGTAGCTAGCTCCTTAGGTTTTTGTGGGTTCCATCTATGTACTTGCTTATAGGAGATGAATAAAATTCGAATTTGGCACTTGTCTGTGGAATCCTTTGTGTGCTTGGTTTAGTTTGAGATTAGAGAGTGTTTGACATTTGGTGTTGGAACAAATGTCAAGTTGAGCTCCAAACAACGATTCTGAGTTTGAAGGTTTGCTGTCCAACGTTGGATTGAAGAAGTGGCTGCTAAAGTTGATGCTATGGAAGTCATTTTGCAACAGATCGTTGGATAGTTGAAGGTTTCTAGACCCCTTAGAATTGAAAATAGTTGGTAGAACAACTATGGTAGTAGCTGAACCTTTGATAAGTGAAAAACAAGTTGAATTCCTTCAAAATTGAGGAAGTTGCCAACAATCAAGGACTTGAAGCCGCCAAACCACACAAGTGCCATTGCGGTACAGAACATGTATGTGGTCAAGAATGCCTTAGAAATGGGAAAAGGCTTTTCAGATGTGCAGTATTGATGTGCCAATCTATATAAGTTTCCATGCCTCTTGTCGAGTGCAAGGATCTTACTTGTCCTAGCGATAATTCGGGAAGATTGTTGAAGCCACCTATTGCCTTCAAGAGACTTCTCAACGTTGGTGGAAGAATGTTGACAAGAATGATCTCATGCCTACCACATGGGAAGCATTAAACACAAGTGCATAGAGAACTGAGTTCCATTGGATGAGAAGAACCAAGCTATGCAGGCATGGACCAGTTTGAAGCAAGACAACATGTTTGTGCAAGAGTGTGTGGATAAGTACCGGGAAACCTTCATGCAGATACCATAGGAGCTACTTGCAGGTATTTCACTTTGTGGAGGGCTTGCGTTAGAGTCTTAGGCCTTTCGTGAGAACGGAGCAAACTCATAGCCTCCCTAGTGCGGGACAGCTGGCCTTGTAGTATGAAGATTGTTATGTCCATGTCCTGTATAAGGGAATCGGAATAATTCCTGACGTGGATAACCGGTCACTTCAGATGTATGTGATTATTAGTTATGCTACATCATTCCGGACGTGGTCGTATCAAGTAATAAATAATCATATGAGGGCCCTGACCTATAATTGAACATAGGAGCACATGCATGGTGAAGACTGCTTCAATGCAAGAATAGGAGGTCAATAGCTCAATTTAGATTGCATGGGGATCCTAGGGGGAATATTCTCTCTCTCGAGGAGAATAAGTCCATTGGAAACTCGCCCATCTATCTATTGTGAATTCAGATTCTTGATCTAGTTTCTCCTCCTCTCTCTTGTGGTCTTCACTATCGCTTGGGGGCTAGATCCAGGAGAAAACTCCAGGAGGGATCTAGGTGGTGGTTTTGCT
Source organism: Diphasiastrum complanatum (assembly GCA_029204225.1). Taxonomy (NCBI): domain Eukaryota; kingdom Viridiplantae; phylum Streptophyta; class Lycopodiopsida; order Lycopodiales; family Lycopodiaceae; genus Diphasiastrum; species Diphasiastrum complanatum. The sequence continues at coordinate 27,798,212 of CM055111.1, forward strand.
CCACAGGTGTCCTTTTGGTTGTTGGTTGTTTTGCAATAGGATCTATTCAGATCTTCATAAGGAGATCATTACAAAGATGGTCAAAAAGGCCAAGGTGCCTAAAGCACTTGCCATGAGAGGATTTTAGTCTTGGGGAAAGAGAAAGTCCAAAAAATGGAAGGGTCAATCCGGTTGCTATAAGAGAAATGTGGAGCATAAGATTGTTACAATTCTAAGCTAGCTTCTCTCCCTTTGCCTCTTCGATCATTCTTGTTAACAATGTGCAGTTGCAAGCCTTCCTTGGTCGGGGAGATCAAGACCACATCATTCATCCACATATATAACGATATCAAGAGGTCTATGAGCCTACATCCTTAAATCCCGTAGCCTCTTAATAAGCATGTGTTGAGGGTCAGAGTCACAGCCATCTTGGAAGTCTACAAAGCAGTAGTAAACTTGCTCTCTTTTGAACTTGGCCTCTTCAATGAGTGACATGAGGGTGAGGATGTGATTTGAAATGGGATGATGCAACCTGAAACCAGCTTGTCCAATAGTATGTAGTCGTTGAGACTCTGCCTCTTTGCTCACTAATATTTGGGGAATAGACCCATAAAGCTTAGCCATATTATGTTCAATCATGATGGTTCTATAGTTTTCCAGCCTCATGTGGTAATGACTCTTGTGAATGGGGTATATGACATTGTTGCACTAGGAGGAAGGGAAGCCAGTAGTGACTGCAATATTAGGGAGTGTGGCTATGAGAGAGGATAAGATGCCAACAACATATATGATAAGTTCGGCTTCAAGGTCTTCTGTATCCCTGGTATGCTTGCATTTCAGTTGCTCTCAATGCTGTCATGAACCATTTGTGTTGTTAATAGAAAAACTCTGAAGGTATAGAGGGAGTAGTGATAGGTGAAGTAGGGATTATATAGAGAGTGACAGCTTGTTGGGTCCAAGTATAGACGTTGGTCAAGGGCGATGGAGGTGCCCAAGGGAGAAATTCTTTCCATAAGGACCTGGATGAGGTGTTATCGTATAAGAGTTCAAGATGCCTCTTGTTTTCAGATTCCATATCGGCTCTCTTCTTGCTAGAAAGTAAGGATTCGGAAACAATATTATTTTTTGATGTCATGGAAGTGTGGGGAGAAGTCTTATGTGTGGATGACTTGGAGATGGAACTGCTTGCAAACATCGTCATACCAGGTGTTGTGAGGGAATGCAAAATGGGATCTTGGTTTGCACAGTTTGGTAGGGAAGGCAATGGATGCAGCCGTGTAAAGTGAGGATGAGGGGAAGTGAGCTTGGGTGTCAAGTGAACCATCTTGGAGCATATGGGATAAATGGGAGCTGAGTGAATTCTGATAAAGAGAGGTCTATGAAGAGCTGAAGGTCTAGTGTGGTTTACGGTTGATGTGTAGGATGGTGACTCAAAGTAAAAATTTTCAATGCCTTGAGTTAAGATGGCATCTTCATTCTTTCATTTTCATTGTAAGCTTTCTTCCAACATTTTCTAGCAAGATGACGAGCCTTTACACAATAGTTGCACTTACTTTCTCCTTCTTGCATGTCTGCCCCTTGTTCTGGATGAAATTTGTTCTCTTTGCAACATGACCATTTCTTGTCCATTATTGTACCAGTATGCTATGAAGGCAATCAAGAGAATGCACTATTTCTTGAAGCCTACTAAGACACTGGAGACTTGGACACAAAGAAGTCCATATCAAGCCACATCCGTTTTCGTGTTAAAGGACCCATTTCATGGAATAGCCAGAAACAGAGTTGTGTTTCCTTGTCCTCTACTGAATCTGAATTCATAACAACCCCTTCAGGTAGGTCTCTGTGTCATAGCTTTTCTCATGAAAGAGCTGCCTTGATGCTCGATATGTCCTTTGTTTGAGCTTTGCTTCCAAAGCTGGAGATAAAATATCGTAGGATTTTGGCAGGCTGTTAAGCAAGGTCACTAAAGCTGCATCTTTTTCGCTTCACATTCGATCATCACAATTTGGTCTATTGTAGCTTTTAGCTCCATGGAATGGTTGGATATTCATTTACCTTCTACAATCTTCAACTCGGTAGTGTTCTCGGATTGGGTTGTCATATCAGGTAGTTACCTTTGAAAAATTGGCAAAACTTTCATCACAGGAAGGAAAATAACCAGTTAATAAGGCTGCCTGACTCAAATTTTCCTTATTGGTAAAGATATTGTGTCATTCAACCAATTTTTTATTAAATCATTTCTAGTTGATCACCTCAATGCTGGGGATGCTAGAATTTGCTGTTCTGATCTCTTGCTTGAGAGAGAGAGAGAGAGAGAGAGAGAGAGAGAGAGAGAGAGAGAGAGAGAGAGAGAGAGAGAGAGAGAGAGAGAGAGAGAGAGAAGTTGGGTTGTTGCGATGACCTTGACATGTGCATGACAGGCCTGGATGTTGGCTCTCCATAAGATCAAGCTTTCTGATGATGAGCGACGGTTTGCAATTGATAGTCCTGAGCTGCTTATCAATTTCGCACTGTGTTGTGGAGCACACTCTTGTCCTGCGGTATGTTCAAACTTGAATCTGGTTGTGTATTGATGATTTTCAGTGCTCATCTGTAAACAATTGGGCTGTATGTTTATTACTAGGATTAAGTCTAATCTGATGTAAATAACATTTGTTAATATCCTGACGAAATGAGGAAATCAAAGATATGCATGATAGACAATTTGCAGGAGTGGTTTCATGTTTTGCTTTTGGTAGATTGAAGCTTGAAAGTAACAAATTGTCTATCCCGTTGTATCAAGTATTTTAGCATTGCTTCTATATGCCGAGCCCTACCTCAGCAGTTATAAGTGGAATGCTGAGGGGATATTAGAAATGTTTAATGAACCGTTTTCTTGCAAATAGTTTGAAGAACCTGAATTTCAGCAAGTGTCTACTTCATATTACTATTTATTGCAATGAACTTTATCGACACCAATCATAGATATACTGACTTCTAGAGAAAAGGACCATGTAAATATGTATGTCCTGCAAGTAATGTGAATTTTTAGACAATTCTATTGTCTGCTCTATACTGGTGTTTAAAAGGCAACTTCTTTTGTTCACTTAAATTATCGTTGTTGACCGTGGCAAATCACAAAACAGTTTTCGAGTTAAAGAGAGTTATGGTTTATGGGATGGATTTCACATAAGCTTGAAATTTAAAGCTTTAAAGAAACTCCAAAGCTTTTTGTTGCAAGTAAAATTAGACATTTATGATGCTTCAATACAAAATGTATGGGCAGAAAGTCTCAAATTTGTTGCTGAACCATCTAACAAAAGTTATGGACGCGAACAAACTATGCAATACCACTTAAATGTCGACATTGTTCTCTTCTCAGGTAAGAATCTACACAGCAGAAAACGTGGAGTCAGAGCTTCAAGAAGCACTATACGACTATATTCGCGCTTCGGTTGGAATTTCAATGAAAGGAAAATTGCTTGTGCCAAAACTTTTGTATAACTTTTTTCAAGATCTTGTTGCTGAAAGTGAGCTTTTGGAGTGGATATGCCTTTATCTTCCAAGCTCACAGGTGACTGTCATCCGCGAATGTTTGCGTCACAGAAAACAAGGTTTTTTGAGCACACGCAGTTATTCAATTATTCCATTCGACTTTGAATTTCGCTACCTTTTTGTGTTCAGTGCATGAACACATTTTGAATAACTTTAATCATGTCATGGCACCAACATTTGAGAATGTGCCATTCTTGTAGATTAAGTATCAAATGCTAATTGTTGATCGGTGGTAATAATTCCTTCATGGATAAGACGTTGTCAACTTATGTCTTTTCAATGTGGAACTAATTGTCCCATGTACAAATAATTCATTGATTTATTGATACAAGTGCATCATCCAATGTTGCTAATCTTGGAACCATTTATGATTATTCATTGCCAAGTTTTAAATTTGGAAGTCGATTTCCAGAAATCGCAGCAACTCTTGTGCAGAAATACTGCCAAAAGTATTCATTTTTACTAGGAAAGGGGATGACAGGACCTGCAAGAGGATTGTTGGCTTCATTTGCCCATCCTGAAAATACTTATAAGCTACATTTTAAGCTTGTGCGTGCTTTGTTTCCATGCTATGCTTGTAATTAGAAATTCCGCAGAAATTCATGCTATGACACTCCTGAAGCATCTCATGTAGCCTTTATAATACTCATGCATGAAATTTCTGTACAACTAGTATTAAATTGCTGGATCATAACTCTGCTGTCATAAAAGTTTTGTCGTGACTCCTCATTTTTGAAGATTAATGACCCAAAGACCACAGCAATCTCATGGAACTTGTTTTTCCTGCTCAGGTTTTTGTATGTCGGGGATAATGCATCTTGGATGTCAAACTAACCAACTGAGCCTACCCCTTCAGGATTACGGGGGATAATGAAATGGTTATCCTTTACTGCATAGTCTATATTTTAGAATACATAAGATCAGTGTAAGTTCATGCCATCCATGTGGAGGATAGTTCCATCCGTGCAGAGTTTTGATATAATGATATGAAATATTATGAATAAATCTTACTGTTAAGATTATATGGCCGTGCAGTCATACACTAAGATGGAATTATAGCTTGCCATTATTTTTATTTCAGTCATGTGATGAATATATGAGTGTTCTTGAAAAGAGCCTTGGAGGTTAATCAAATAATAGGGATGTAAACAGGCGTACAATATTCTAAGTATACATTTTAGAAAGCTTGCAAGAATCAATGACTGTAAATGTGCTGGCTCATAATGCTGTTTGAAATATTGCAATATATTGCTGCCAAGAAATTCTTAAAGTAGCGGGCTATCTATACAAAAAGTAGGAAGTTCATGCTGGCATTTTGTTGTTCATGTTCATACTTGTCTGTCATGGACTCGTCTCTAATCCTGCCAACCAGCTGATAAAGAGATGTCTTCACCCCTCAGATTATTCATTTCCACAATTTGGGTCACACTTGCATTTATAATTTTATATCATCCTCTCCGTTCTGTCATATTGCAATCATTAATGTACTCTCCCAATGCTCTTTTAATTGGTGAAAAACACGTTCATCTGCTCCTTATGAAAGAGCAAGTTATTATCAGTCCTATATACTAGCGAGTTATGATTGAGATGAAATGTAGATTTGACGATCCTAAATCTTTTTTACCACTTAACCCTTTCTAGTTGCCAATAAAAGATTTATGACAGGCTGTGTCTTCAATATTCTAGATTCTTTTCAGTCTTTTAGTGCCATGGTATCGCACATTTTTGTATCTCTTGCATAGTGTCACAAACTTTCTTGGGCATTTTTTTTGGTTTAATTTTTCTCTTGGAATAGCTACGTTAAATTTTGATCATGTTTTCATTCTAGGAGACTATCATGATTCATCAAGGTGCATTGCAAGTTTTCTCTTGGACTAGGATAATCGATCATCAAGACTTTACATGATTGACTTTTCTACCATTTCATATCATTTAAGGGCTAATTAATATCTTCTTGGAATGATGATGCTAATAGAGATGAGACGCGTCTCCAAACACCTCTCTTTTGTTAGCTACTACTACCACATTAAGTTGATGGTATTTTACAAGGGGCGTAGATCACAACTTTTCATTAGAATTCTTAGATGTCCAAAAACAGCTAGAGACCGTTGGAGCCAACATGTGACATTCAACATGTTTATCCACTCCACTTAACTTGAAGTGGGCCAAGTGCTACTTTCAAGCCAAGAATCAACATTTTCTTGTGAGAACATTGTTCATATAGACAAGCGTGTCAGATTGTCATCTATTCAATATCCGAGTACCAAGAACATCACAAAGTAAAATCTATACATCACTCGGCTCAAACTAATAGAAAAGAATCATTGACAAAACTAGGTTGCATATGCTGTTGCACATGGTTTACAAATATGAACAGGGCTCAAGCCTTGAAATCACCTACATACTTAAATTTTCATATGCCATTGACCATTAAAAGACAATCTTGCATTGATTCTAGGCAAAGGCCAAAAAGTGACCAGAAATGATAGTCTAGCAAGGTTCAAATAGACTTGTCAAAGTATAATGGTCAAATGCAATAAACGGAAGAGAAAAATATACAACATTATTTAATTTTTTCCCTCAAAGTTTGGTTACCAAGAAAAAAGGATTTGTACGTTGAGGTAAGTCTTGATGCTAAGAATTCGTTTCACAGTTCATTACTTTACCTTTAAAGAGAACATTTTGCTGCGTACTTGCTTAATTGTAGATCTACATTGGTTGCACAAGAAAAATGAAAGCTAACACTTTCATTGGGATATCCTTAGGCTTTGTGTTAACATGCAAATTAACAGAATCAATATTTGTTACGACCATATTAAGTCTAAAATTGAAGAGGCTTTTATCATTCAAGAAAGAAAAGTACTAGATCGAATTATGGTCTAAAGAGCATGTGATTTCCCAAGAACAAGTAGAGAAGTTTGGCAACTGTCATAAAAATTAGCGAAGAAGCTTTTGGACAAGTTAGTAGTAGAAATCCCCTACCATGACCATATCAAGTTAAACAAGAGTGAGATACGTTAAATGAAAGAATGCATAACATTGCAAGTATTCCCTTTCATATTAATAAAGATATTTAAAATTATGCAGTATTAGATATGCAAAAGCAGATAACAAATTAATTATAGTATTAAAACTAGATGATCCCTAGATGATAAGAATAAAAAAGACCCAGTATTACACTCATGAATGGTGGAGCACCTCAAAAATCAAGTGAATAGTATATTTCAGTCAAAAATTAATATTTGGTGGTTAGTTGCTTTTGACATAAACTATTTTATTTTCATATATTATTATTATTTTGAATTAAGGTTTTATATTAATAAGTGAATAACCATGGTATCCTGTCATGGGTGCTAAAAAAAACATGATATCATAAAATTATTGAAGACCATATGGATGGGATGCTACTCAATGTTCCAATAGGAAATTTCAATGTGGGTTTACATTTGGTGAGTTATTCAAAAAATTAAGGTTTATGTTCAGCTAATTCAAGACATCTTTGTATTGCGTGAAAGTAGCCAAGGATGACCAGACGTACATGAATTTCAAGAGACAAAAAGTGCAAATTGGCAACCAACGTTGTCAATTCCGCTTTAAAATGTACATGTTTGATCACTTCATGCCGAGATGAGGTTAATATGTCGGAAAGTGGCATGCAGAAGATAGGTCTAGCTCAAAAAGAAACGAATGAAAATAATTCGAGTGTCTAGAAATAAAACTTTTCATGCACGGCGGAATAAACTATCTTCGTCTTTCTGATGCATGACTACGCCTATCAATTTCAAACAAAACAATAGTGATAGAAATCACGTTTGAACTTATAGTAACTATCTTTGAAATCACCAGTACTACAGTGATTACGTAGCCAAACAATTAACCATCGAAAAATTATCAGACAAATAATTAGTCGCAAATTGTTGTGAAGAAATACAGAAATGCATACATTCTTAGACGAAAGCTGAATGCAAAGAAGAATAGTATTAATTCAATATGAAAACATAACAAAAGTAAATGAGTACAATAAGTTGCGGATCAAAACCGCGTACTCTATGCTATCTCTGAGTGACTAAAATGAAAGTCTGAATTAAGAGCAGTGCTGATAAGCAGTAGTGCAATAACAATCTCTAAAACAACTCTAAGAAGTGAGCTAGAATGCTCAGGAGTGTGCTAGAGAGAGAGAGAGAGAGAGAGAGAGAGAGAGAGAGAGAGAGAGAGAGAGAGAGAGAGAGAGAGAGAGAGAGAGAGAGAGAGAGAGAGAGAGAGAGAGAGAGAGAGAGAGAGAGAGAGAGAGAGAGAGAGAGAGAGAGAGCACTAACTATTCAAATGCTTGATCATCACATTCAACTTCTGATGATGATCGAACTGTATGAATATGAACAACTATTTATACTAAGAAATTAGGTCGTGAATTGCGATCGCCAATTGGTTGGTGATAAGCTAGCATCCATCCGATCCTTGTCATTGATTGCTGATAAGCTGGTCGTAAACGTTCTGTCTGCATAAATGAACCAAAATTGTAGCTCTGCACAAATGATAGCCACAGGCAACATTGTCGGGTTTTTGGCGAAAAATGCGAAAGGAGAAGGTGCCCTTACATCTCATTTAGGCCTGTCCCACACTTTGCCAAAGTCATTTCCTTAATATTTGAGGCTCTTCTGAAAAAGCAAAAAATGTGACATTGTGATTTTACACGAGATTTTTGTCAGGCGAAAAATGCGACATTGTCGTAAACATTCTCCCTCGTTATCTAACCTCAGTGCTTTGATTCGTATACCGGTTTGATTCTCAACATGCTCTTTAAATTGTCTGAATTTGATGAAAGCCTCTGATTTCTGTTTAATAAAATGAACAATTGTTCTTCAGAAGAATTCGTCAATGAAGGTGATGAAATACTTTGCATCTAGCAATGAGGGAGTTTGCATAGATTCACATATATCTGTATGAACAACATCTAATAGATCTTTTGCTGCATGCATATGGTTTGATCTAAAAGGAATCCTAGCCTGCTTTCCAAAGATGCAGCTATGACAGACAGGGAGATCGACCTTACCAGAAGGATAGTCGAGATCAAGAACCATAGATTGTCTGGACATGTTCAATATAGATGCATGATTTAAGTGTCCTAAGCGATGATGCCATAGTAATGCTTTATTGACTAGAACAGAGGTTTTCAAGGCTTGACTAGACTCAGAATAGCAATATGCCAATCTATATAAGTAACCCTGCCTCTTACCGAGTGCAAGGGTCTTATTACTCCTATCAACATTTTTGCATTGATCAGATTCAAATTCTACCTTATGACCTAAATCTGTGATTCTATTTACTGATAACAGATTTGTAGAGAGTTTAGGAACATATAAAACCTTTGATAGTAATTTGAATTGATCATGCTAGAACCGCAATCTTATAGTACCTTCACCTTCAATAGTGTAAGTACTATTGTCACCGAGCTGAACAAATTTCTTCGTGCTGTAAGGAGTGTAGGAGTTGAAGATCTCACATTGATTGGTCATATGTTGGTCATCCAAAAATGTGCTTTGATCTTTGACCATCAATGCGCCTTCGTCCATTTCGACCTGGGGAGATGATGAAACTGCATTTGCTTGTTGATCAGGTTGCTTGGCTGCGTTCTTCGCTTGGAGAATTCGACAATCCTTGATCTCATGATTATTGCACTTGCAATACCTGCAAAACATCTTCTTCTTCGATTGTGGATTCGATGATTGTTCTTGACCTTGAGTGTATCCAAGACTAGGAGTATACTGAATCCTATGTACTGGTCATGGACATGACAATTAAAATGGAACTCATCTCTTGCATGCTATTACACGAGTGCTCCATTTTGGCAATTCAAAATTTTAAAGTTTTGTCGATAGGTGACCCTTAAATTTGCTCATGGCCCTTCATTTTGTAATGAAAGTCTCTATACCTTTGGGCATTTCCTTTAATGTTGACTTTCTCACAAGCTTCTTAACTAACTTGGACAAATATAATTGGCTTTGCAAAGCAAATTGAAAAAGATGCAAACTCCTCTAATAAGTGGTATGTTGGTAAAAACATCATTTCTAATCCATGAAGTCAAGAGTGAGTTAGAGCTGCACAAATGAGTACATAAGAAAAGAACAAGGTGTAAAGGATGAATTATACAGAGAGGTCAAGAGTTAATGTGAGCCACACAAATGAGGACATACAAGAGAAAAACAAGGTGATCTCAAAGATCTCAAAGATCATGAAGATATTTGCTTGCCATGCACGTTGGAAGAAGAAAAGTAATGCAAAGTTGTTTTAAGACTCAAACTCATCTAGAAGAGACATTTCATCATCATGATAGCTATTGAAGTGAAGCTAATAATAAGAAAAAGTATAATTATATATCATCCTCTCACCTCGGGTTAAAAGATAAAGCACATCATACTTACACACCAGGTTTGGCGGAATTTTTTGTAATATGGAGTGCATAAATATATTTTTTTCTTGAAAATCATGTCTAGAATCCTAAAAATGTCATAAAAGTTTTAATAAAGTCAAACAACCTAATGTTCAAATTTTTTCCTATTTCAATGACTCAATTTTACACACCTTATAATCATCTGTTAAACATACTGATTTATGAGATAATTAATGTTACGTCAATGTCCAATATGTGGGATTTGAAATAATTCCTGACATGGATAGCCGGTACTCCAGTGTATAAGGTTGTTAGTTACGCCACGTCATTCCGGGCATGGCCAATAGTGTAATTAATAAACCTATGAGGGCCCAGGTGCTCTAATTGGACCTATGGAGCTTTTGCATGGTGATTGACAGCTTTTGTGCAAGAATAGGAGGTCAAATGCTTTTGATAGGATTGGAGGGATCCTAGAGGAAATATTCTCTAGCCTTTGGAGATTATATTACCTAGTGGAACTCGCCCATCTCCTCATTGTATTTTTTGATTTTAGAAGCCAAGATCCCTTCGTCTCTTGCATTCAATCACCTTCGCTTGGGGGTGACGTGGTTAGGGTTTTGATTAGCCATTTCCAGTTGCTTGGGTGGTTTGGCTCCACATGTGTCCTTTTGGTTGCATGTAATAAGATTTGAGAAGATCTTCACTTGGCGATTGTAATAATTAATAATTATGCATGGCACTATTGAACCCTAATTGTTGCGAGCTCTAGTTTGCAATGCTCATAATTTTTTTTCAAACCAACCTTATAAAAACTCACAAGGTTTTCATGAATTAGATGAAAGGGTAGAATAAAACCTTAAAACTTGAAATTCATAACTGAAACTAGGTGTTTGAGCACTGATACTTTGAGTGGCCAAAAGAATTCGTAGCAGTTGTGAAGGGGAAAAACTTGGATGTGGCAGCACATGGTTGGCCAAGAGCATCCTAGTTCTGAGCCATAGCAAGGGCTTGTAAAAGGTATTCTATCTGCATCATAGATTTTCAACTGGTACATATGGGATTCGCCATTCCACGACAGGCTACAGCTTGAATCCACCCTCGTCGCCCCATGGAGTGTGCTACAACAAATCGCCCGCGGCGTGTGGACAAATAAAATTTATATACACAATTGAGCATATGTTTTAGGGACGGTTATAAAGGGAAAGATTTCTCTCTCTCTCTCTCTCTCTCTCTCTCTCTCTCTCATAGCGCTGACTGTTCGAAGAAGAATATTCATATAAGAAACCATAGGCTTTGATGCCGCTGCCGCTGAGATGACTCCACATTTTACTGCCGCCTCTGCAGCATTGCTTTGAATCACCAAACCCATTTTGGGTGCCACTGTCGCTGCTGTTTGATTCTGTTTCTACTCAATTCAGCAGAAAATTCATCTGACTCTCTCTGGAATCAAACTGCTTTACAGCAACAGCAACACAAAATCTGAAATTCGGATTTCTGCTGAAAGGTGGGTTCTGACAGTCTTTGATGTGGGGATCGTTTTGCTGCGGAGAGTAGCAGTTGGCATCAAGGTGTTGTGTCTGCTTCAAAAGCTTCGTTGTCCAAGGAAGCACAATTTATATGCAAGCTGCTGTTGTCATGGGGATATTCAAATAATCCAAAGTGGATCACTATAAGGTACCGTCATTTCATCCAACCCAGAGCCGCATTCAGTTCGCTTTGGGATCTAGTGTTGGCCATTTGTGCTTAAATTTTGCAGGCGCGAAGGTTGACTAGTGTTTTGATGTGTGTATATTACAGACATCTAATTTTTTTTTTAATATTAGAAGTGATACCAAGTGTTGTACACAACTTGTAGGTCTTTGGATCATTAAGTTTCTTGAAATAAGCATTGCTTGAATATTTCTTCCATTAAACAAAAGTTTCACTTTGACGAGAATTTGAAACAGGAGTGAGAAGAATTTTTCAGAGAGTAGGAACATTGTTAGATCCATTGTTTGTGTTGGAGCTCTATTGTACCACAAGCCTTACAAGCTTTCAATGTAACCTACAGTTATTTGAAAAACCAGTGTATGCTTGACCTTTTTTTGGGTCTTATCAATCAAGAAAAGAATCTACTCACATAGCTTGGAAATCAAACAACCGTTAGAGATCCACACATGCAACCCGAAATTTTTATGTGTTGGAAATAAGGAGGGAGGGCCCTAACCTAACCTAGATCTAGACACTAATCAGGGTCATGACTCTCGTCATCAATTATTTGATGTTTTCAGTCAAAACATGGGTGTAATCATTTCACCAATTTCAAATCACACCTTTAGTAAAGTTCACCCACATGGGTCAAAATTCAATAGTCCAGCAGAATTTGTGCGATTCAAGCTGAATCAAGCTTGAACCTAGTCACAGGCTAAAAATTGAGAGAAAAGGATATAAAAGCCTAATTACAAGAACCATTGAGTTTGTAATCCTCAAATTGTATGCGCTCGATACTAAGTAAGCGATGGTAAGAGGGATAACAATTGCAGAGAAGACATGTGGGAGACGAACATTGACAATGCATTTTTCTTGAGGGAGTTGCCAGCTTTTACATTTATATGCCTCTCACAGAAGTATATGCCTTATACCTGGCACTAGAGGTTTTTGCTGGTGGTTATAAACTGCTTACTGTTGCTTTTTTCAGGTTTTCATTACATGCGTCATAATCTTCTCGCAAACGTATATTTATGAGAAGATCGGAGAATAGATGCTTCCAGTAATGATGGGATGAAGTTGCTCTTGAAGATAATGGTCCTTGATAGGAGATTGACGATGTACAGGAATGTGAAGGTATAAAGGAAAATTCACTGTCAATAATCCATAGGCTGCAAAATCAGGGCATGAAAAAGGCAAAGAACTGACAGGGTGAGAAGGTAATTCTAAAGCTACACGCATTATAAGTACCTTGGATACAACAATCAGCTGAAATCTTCTTTATGAAAGTCTTTGCATAAATGAGCCTGCCCTCAATAGGTGGGGATTCGAATGGGTGAGACCAAGCAGCGTCCTAAGTCTGGAGGTATTGAAGAAGCGCCTATACTCCACCGCCCCAAGCTTTCTGTGATTCCACTGGTTGCGTTGATCTTCTATGAAGTATCAGGAGGACCTTTTGGGGTGGAGGATTCTGTGAAGGCCGGTGGACCTCTTTTAGCAATTTTGGGTTTCGTGATTTTTCCATTCATTTGGAGCATTCCAGAAGCTCTTGTAACAGCAGAGTTAGCGACTGCGTTTCCTGATAACGGAGGCTATGTATTATGGATTTCAGCGGCATTTGGTCCGTTTTGGGGTTTTCAGGAAGGGTTTTGGAAGTGGTTGAGTGGCGTTATTGATAATGCACTTTATCCCGTTCTCTTTCTAGACTACGTTAAGCATTCATTTCCGATAGTTTCAGCTGGGCCTACCAGATTTGCAGCTCTGGCCGTTACCACATTTGGATTGACGTATCTCAACTACCGTGGACTCACAATCGTAGGGTTTACTGCCATTGGTCTTGCAATTTTCTCCTTGCTTCCATTTTGTGCATTGGGTATTCTTGCAATCCCTCGGATCAGACCTCAAAAGTGGTTAGCCATTGATCTCCATCACACTAATTGGAGAGGCTATTTCAACAGCCTTTTCTGGAATCTCAATTTTTGGGATAAAGCGAGCACTCTTGCAGGAGAAGTGGAGAAACCAAGAGAGGCATTCCCAAAGGCACTATTTGCTGCTGTTCTTCTAGTAGTTTTCTCGTATCTGATACCACTTCTTGCAGGAACAGGAGCATTAGATACATCAAAATCTGACTGGGAGGATGGATATTTCGCAGATGTCGCACTCGCCATAGGTGGTGTTTGGTTGAAATGGTGGGTTGAAATTGCTGCTGCTCTCTCTAATATGGGCTTGTTTGAGGCAGAAATGAGCAGTGATGCATTCCAGCTACTTGGCATGGGAGAGAGAGGGATGCTGCCCTTATTGTTTGCTCAAAGGTCCAAGTATGGGACTCCAATATGGGGCATCGTCTTCTCTTCCACTGGTGTGATCATGCTTTCTTGGATGAGTTTTCAAGAGATTATTGAATTTCTAAATTTCCTCTACAGTTTTGGTATGCTCCTTGAGTTTGCAGCATTTATCTGGCTGAGGTTGAAGCAGCCTGAGCTGCCCCGCCCTTTCAGAGTTCCTTTAAATACTACTGGGGTGATTCTCATGTGTTTTCCACCCTCAGCTCTGCTCATTCTGGTGATGTGCATTGCCTCAGCTAAAACTATCATAGTTGGCGTTGCTGTTGCTCTCGTTGGTCTTCTCCTTTATCCCACTATTGAGATGATAAAGCAGAAGAAGTGGTTAAGATTTGCAGAAGATGCAGGTCTTACAGCGCTCCAAGCTGAGGAGCTTTCTTCAGCAGCAATTCTTGAAGAAGACGAAGATTCTGAGGCAGAAATTGGGCTCCTTTCATCTTGACAAATAATCAGCAGACATGATTATGAACTGATGAATATTGCAAAATATTGTCATGTACAGGATAGCACAGGACAGTACAAGGAAGGCAATCATTAATTCTCCTCATCTGTTGCCTCATAGTTGTCTCAGTAACAATTTATTGACTCGCATATAACAATGCCTGTATAATATTCACAAATAATTTGGCACTTCACCAGGAAGTGAGGTCTATTTGTTTACATTGTAATAGCCATTGCCAAATTAAGTCTGCTAAGAATTTTTTGTATCTTATTTGAACATATTCAACTGAACCAGCTCTGGTGTAATCTTTCTAACATCAGTTTCTTCACTGAAGAAAATCATTCTGATGAGAGAGTTTTTAATCAGGTCACCTACAGTGGAGCTGCAAGATTTTGATGTATGGAAATTGGAGGTATAGTTTGATCCACGATTTAAAGAACCAATCTAAACTCGCTAATCTTTTAAGAAATCAGCTATTTGCCATTATCTTCTGATGAGTTGCCTTTGTAGAATCTGGATATTTTCAAAAATCAAAAAATATATTAGAAACTTGCCTTAATAAATTCTTTAATTTGTTTTGGGTCTTTTTGGAAGATTTTTTGGCATAGCAAAGGGAAGGCTGGTCTTCAAATCATCTAAGCAGCTTTTGTTAGAAAGAGCCAGTGCTTAGAGTGCAATGGAGGACTAATAAGTTTGCAAGATGTTCATGTACATGATCCATATCTCTCTCTCTCTCTCTCACACACACACAGACACACACACATTTCTACTACTTACTATTTAATCAATTGGTATAAAATCAATACATTCCAATTCAAAAATTGTTAACAAGAATTCGGAAAAGGTTTGATGGGATAACGTTTGATGGACCCAAAGACATGTGCCATAACAACTTGAGTTGCACAAAAATCTTCTAGATTAAATTCGTATTTAACTTGGCTCCCTTTTTACATTTGGGCCCATTGAGAGCTAATCTTCCATTATTTCTCATGCCTCTGGCTTGCAAGTACATTGCACCATTCAATGGTGTCTAACATTATAACATTGGTACTTTATTGACCTTCTTTTGATAGCTTATTTCGAGTAGATATAATTTTTGGAACTACCACTGTTGTTCTTCTGTCAATCTCTGAGTAGTTTTGGGATTGTGTTTCTACATTCGGTCATTCCCATACAATTAGTGACAGTTGGCAACCCGTTGGAAGATTGTTGTGTGAATGTGATAGCAGTTAACAATCCACATATTTTGATTGCTAACTTTGTTTTTTTTGTTGTTTTTCTAATGCATTACAATATAATTATTTGGTAAGTTTTGTGGTTTGTTTCTGGTTATGTATTGGATTAGACTATGCAAGTTTGAGTGTTCAAGTAAGAATGAGATTCTTAGAATGGTTCAATCCATTTGTTGTTTTTTGTTGACATTAAATGTCGAAAGTGTTATGGATGTGCATACCAATCATGATGTTTGGATTGATAGCTACTTGGTATATTTAATTGAATATTGGGCTGTTAAAAATGCAATGCTTAGTTATGTTTTCAACCTAGACATATGTCTTGTATCTTAAAGAAATATTTTTGATCGTTTGTTGTGCTATTGACATCAAGTTACTAGACAAATATTGTAGCTCATTTTTGTTACATCCTTAACTTACTTGAATAATGCTAGGGTGGTATAGGATTAATAAAATCGAGGCAAACATGTGATAATTGATACTAGACCTAGGGTTAGGAGATCCTTAGAGGTAAGGGCTATGACTTAAAGTTTGGCGTTTGAGTAAAATCATAAAACAACTAGAATGGACATGCATTGGGAAGTTTTTATTTCTATAAGCACTCTTGGGTACATGGCTTGGGCTATAGGTGTGTGAGAGTGGGCTTCAACATACGTTGACATTCATTCCCTAGGTGTGAGGCATGGACTATGGAATGAAGCCTATGGATCCTCTAGCACTTAGTGTGGCCATATCCTAGATTGGAGGTGGGGCTATGGTGGTATGTGATATCATGGCTATGTTCTAATGGAGAGATCACGAATGTTTATGGATGGGAGAACTCCTAGCCCGGAGGTAAGCATGGATTCATCTATGGTTGGATTTGATGATTCACACATGTTTTACTCCATGTTATTCTTTACCCATTTGGATTCATGTTAGAATTAGATCTGTGGTGGGCATTATAGTGATATAAGAGCATTCCTACATGAGGATGATCCAAGTAGCAAGGGAGATTTTGGCATTGGAAAGCACCAAGGGAGAAGTATCAAACATCGACAACATCACTTTTTTGGTGCCATTTTTTGTGCGAAAAATGCAAAATTTAGTTTGTCATGTACCAATTTCTTGTGAATTTGATTGCAATTTGGGTAAAAAACCAATTGAAAAAATACTTTGTGCTCAGTGTGACTCTTGTTGAGGGGAATTTAATATATGCATCATATTTATTTGTGAGAAATGGAACACAAGGCTTGGGAAGCATTTTAGTGGAGCACAAGAGTAGTTGGAAACGTCGAACCTTGTAGAGTATTTATGATTTTCATTTTGTCCACATTTACAAGTGTTTGAAATATTTCAAACAAAGTTTCAAGTGTTTGAAGTGTTGTTGATCTTATTTAAGTGTTTATCTAAGGATTTAACCAACCCAAGTGCTAATTCAAGGTTTGGAAGGTTAGAAAGATGATAAAAAAGTGGTTAAATGACCATGTAAATTGAATAAAAGTACTCAATCTATTGTGAAAGTACTATACTTTAGGACCATAAATGGATCTTAGAAAGATCCACAAGAGTGATTGGTTGCTTGCTTAACAATCTATCAAAAAACTAGACACAAAAAAGTTGATCTAGATTTGCAATTTGACAAACAACAAGCAATAACAATCAAAGCATTAATCATAAACTGAAATCCGAGTCCGCACGTGTGAACCACAGCCTTGCTGTATAGCCTGTACACTGAGAATGAAGTAGAAATCAACTTGGTTGCATTCGAATAACAAAATCACAATGTACATAGTGGAGTAGCTCGAGATTGCCAATGAGCTCCAAAAATAATCTATCTTCTCACTATGGAGAGATGGAATACATAGCAAAAGTGACTCCTTTGTAAAGTTAGGTGAATTTCCAGCATGTAATAAGCAAGTTAACTTAGCTTTCTTTCCATAATTTGCAACTCTAGCCTCTTTCCTAAACTCATGCCAAGTAGGTGGCTAGTTGGTCAAAATCTCATCATAAATTTAGGTGTAGGTCCTATAATGTAGGAATCACTACCAAATAGACATGAACAACCCTATAGACTCAACTAACCTATAGTAGGAGTGGTTTCGCACGTGGCATCTTGACCTCACACGTGTGGGACCCATTATGCACATGATTTGCAATATAATACATGGCTAGATTTTCCAACAGAGGCAATTTCTCACACTCCTCCCCAACTCTAGCCTTGAAAATTGTGATACTCTTATCAATTACTCCAATTGAAGATCTTAGCTTGACAAATGAATCCTTAGCTAAGGATTTAGTGAATAGATCAGCTAAGCAATTCAATGAAGACACGTGTTGGAGCTTGATCTCTTTGGCTTGCACTTTCTCCCTCACAAAATGATGGGCAATCTCGATGTGCTTGCTCCTTGCATGGAATGTGGGATTAGTAGCAAGTGATTGGGTTGATTTGTCACAATAGATGATAGGAATTTCCTTCTCAATGACATGAAGCTCCACCAATGGCCTCTTGAGCCATAAGACCTCCTTGCATGTTGATGTCAAGGCCTTATACTCGGATTCTGTGGAAGATAAGGAGATTGTATCTTGCTTTTCAGAAAGCCATGATACTACTCCATCACATAAGAAGGTGGACATTGCACTTATTGACTTTTGATCCACTTTTTCACCTGCAAAATCTGTTGAAAATTGTCACTTCTCACTTGTCATTTTTTATTGTAAATAAAGATCAATCATGAGTACAATGTTCATGATCTGATTTCACACGTGTGGAGCCTGTTCCCACATGTGAAAGAAAGTACTTTTCATATTTGTAAATATCTACTTTGATTTTGTATCAATCAAGTCAAGTGTGAACATGATATGACTAGTTTTTAGTAAAGTTGACTAGTCACCTAGAAGTTAGCTTATCCTTGCATGTGCATGAGTAAATGCTCCCACATGGCAAGTGGATGTTCACACGTGTGTATAGAGTTCTAGAAGATAAGATTTGATTTTATTGAATGATTGCTATCAAGAACCTATGTACTTGTTTCTTCAGGTGCAGGCCGTACAGTGGGCAGTACTCCACACGTGTGAGGCCGCTCTCACTTGTTTATGAAGATTTGACCCATTGCTCTTGCTTAAATCTAAGTGTAGTGAATCTAGATCAAGATCTAAAGTGTAGAACTTGATAGATCCATTGATTAAGCAACCAATAACTCTCTATGATTGTTAAGTACAATCATTAATGTCATAAAACTGAAATTTTATCATGGTATCAGAGCCGAGTAATAGATTGATCATTTGATTCATAAAACTTGCAAAGATCATTGGCAAAATTTGTTTTTGGCCAATACTAGTGAGGGCGAGTTCATCTAGAGTGATAGTTTGTTTCTATTTGGATCAAATCGACTTGGTGGCTGTGTATGTACTTTTCACATGTGTGAACCAGAATGTTACTTGAAGAAGAATCAACAAGCAAATCGATATCAAGGGGACATTGCTCAAGAGGAAGAAGATGAGGATGGATTCAACACATCCTTAATGGTTGCATCTACACCAACTTCAAGTCAAGACACATGGTGGATAGATAGTGGGGCTAGTTCCCACATGTCGTTTAACAAGCATTATTTTCTACTCTTCTCTCTTGTAATGACTCTAAGAAGTCAATATACACTGCTAGTGATGAAGAATGCAAGATAGATGGTATAGGATCTATTCCTCTTTGCTTAGGCACATCTAAAAGGATAGATCTAGATAATGTTTTGTATGTTCCTACCATTTCAAAAAACTTGCTTAGTGTAGGACAATTAATGGACAATGGACTAGATGTACATTTCAAGAATGGAGTTTGTTCCATCTTGAAAAATGATAAGTGCATAGCTAGTGGCATTAAGCAAGGTAGACTTTTCAAGTTGGATGCTAATGTTGCAAATGAAAGTGTGAACTTGGCTAGGGAGGAGCTATCTCAAGTGGAGCTTTGGCATAAGTTAGGCCATCCTAGTCTTCAATCCATGGAGTCAATGGCAAGCAAGGAACTAGCTCTCGGCCTACCAAAAGCTTTCAAAAAGTGTGGAAAGATGTGTGAGGCATGTGGCTTTGCACAATCACACAAATCTTCTTAATAGAGATCTTCATTAAGATCTCCCTCTCCCTTGGTAAAAGTTGATTTATCTAGTGAGGTAGATCTAGGCTTCCTAAAGTTTATACTTGCGATAGAAGTGTCTAGAAGTAGCAATTGTACTTTCATAACTCAATCTAAGTATGCTACTTCCATTCTTGAAAAGTTTGGTATGAAAAATTGTAAGGGGATTGACACCCCTATGGAGCATGTTTTGAAAGCAACTAATGAAGGTGATGAAGCATCCTTTGAGGACATCACCCTCTTTAGAAAGCTTATAGGCTCTCTAATCTATTTAACCATCACTAGACCTGACTTAAGTTTTTGTGTAAGCAAGTTGAGTCAAAGTATGCAAGCTCCTTTAGTGCATCATTGGAAAAGTGCCAAGAGAGTGCTTAGATATGTTTCTAGTACTAGATTTTTTGGCATACTTTATGAAGGATCTAACTTGCACTTGAGAGCCTACTCAGATTCAGATTTTGCAGGTGACAAGATGGATAGAAAGTCCATTAGTACATTTGCAACATTTCTTTGTGGAGGAGTAATATCTTGGCTTTTTAAAAAGCAAGATACTATCTCGCTATCTTCTTGTGAAGCCGAGTACAAGGCATTGACTTCAACAACTAAAGAGCTCCTATGGCTAAGAAGACTCTTGAAGGGAACATGCTCCACACGTGTGAAATCAGATCATGAACATTGTACTCATGATTGATCTTTATTTACAATAAAAAATGACAAGTGAGAAGTGACAATTTTCAACACTCCTCCTCACTTCTAACTTGGCAAATCTAATGTACATCTATCTACAGTTCCAAGAGCATATCCTAACTTGTAAAATGGATCTTTGGACAATGGCTTGGTTAAGATATCAGCTATGCATTCGGATGATGGTACATGATGTAGTTGCACCTCCTTGGATTGTACCTTCTCCCTCACAAAGTGGTGAGCTATCTCAATATGCTTTGTTCTAGCATGGAAGATAGGATTGGAAGCAATTTGTTCATATTTGTAAATATCTACTTTGATTTTGTATCAATCAATCAAGTGTGAACATGATATGACTAGTTTTTAGTCAAGTTGACTAGTCACCTAGAAGTTAGCTTATCCTTGCATGTGCATGAGTAAATGCTCCCACATGGCAAGTGGATGTTCACACGTGTGTATAGAGTTCTAGAAGATAAGAGCTGACCATTTTTCTTAGATCCTATTTTGTAGGGAATATACCTATATTCTAGGAGACTAGCTCTTTGGATTTTAGCCATATTCTAGAAGGTCAAGTTTGGATAAGGATCAAGGATGGATCAAATGGATAGATCTAAGTTATGTGGCACTCTTCACACGTGTGAAGACCTGCTAGACTGTACCAGACTTGTGGATGTACTTGATCCATAAAAGGATCATCATTTTGCTAATGAGATTGATGAGACTTTTGCATTCTACACTTTTTTGAGATTTCTAGTCAATAGAATTGTGATTTTATTGAATGATTGCTATCAAGAACCTATGTAATTGTTGTTTTTGGTGTAGGCCGTACAATGGACCGTACTCCACATGCGTGAGGCCGCTCTCACTTGTTTATGAAGATTTGATGCATTGCTCTTGCTTAAATCTAAGTGTAGTGAATCTAGATCAAGATCTAAAGTGTAGAACTTGATAAATCCATTGATTAAGCAACCAATAACTCTCCATGATTGTTAAGTACAATCATTAATGTCCTAAAACTGAAATTTTATCAAAATCCGAGTCATTACAGCCTCTTAAGCCAAGATTAGTCCCTCTATACAATATGCCAAAATTCTTAGTTGATAAAATATATTTTAGAACTCTTTTGGCCATCTTCCAATGAGATACCAAAGGACATTTTATGAACTGGCTTAATTTTCTAAGATCAGGTCTAGTTATAGTTAAATATATCAAGGAGCCTATAAGCCTTCTATATAAAGTGATGTCCTCAAAGGATGCTTCATCAACATTATAGATGCTTTTGCATGTTGCTCCATTGGAGTCTCAATGCCTTTACAATCCTTCATTCCCAATCTATCTAGAATGGATGTAGCATACTTAGATTAAAAAAGGAAACTAAAATCACATCCTCTTATGACTTCTGTTCCTAGAATGAAGCTCAATAGGCCGAGATCTACCATTTTAACTCTTTAGATAATGCAATTTTTACATCTCTTATTCCATCTAGATCATTACCACTCAAAATAATGTCATCAACATACAGTACAAGAATAATGATCTTCCCATCATGAAATCTTATGTACAATTATGGATCATAAGCACTCAAAACAAATTTGATGGAGGTAAGAAAAGAGTTTAGCCTAGAGTACCATGCTCTAGGTGCTTGCTTGAGTCCATAGAGACTCATCTTCAAAAGGCACACCTTTCCTTCATGCTTTTCCTTGATGAAGCCCTCAGGATGCCTCATGTAGATCTCTTCCTCCAAGTAGCCATTGAGGAAGGCATTTGTAAAATCAAGTTGGAATAGCTCCCAATTGAAGGTTGTAGCAAGACTAATGATCAATCTTATAGGAAGTTTCATTATAATCAATACCCTTGGTTTGTAAAACTCCTTTTTGAAGAAACAAAATGTTTCAATTGCCAAAGCTTTGTAGCTTTCCACCTTAATTTTGACACAGAAGACACACGAAGCAAAAATGTTCGCGAACAATTTTGTGACACATGACACGAAATTGTTTCGCAACACAAAATCATTTGTGCTCCACAAAGGACCAAGAAGATTAACCAAGTACCATGGGGTACAAATATTTGATATGATATCGTGACATCAACATAAGTACTTTAGGACGTGGCTAATCCGCCACTCTTGTAATCCATGATTAGTTATGGATGTTTAATCTTTCTGATTAGAGAAATTATTCAACACGACATGAAAAAGTTTGCGAACTATATACATTCTGCTTGATGCATAAAACAACAAGACGAAAATATACGGAATACATGTCCACCTATGAGTGAGACAGTAGATCCAGAAGTCCGCTAGTAAGCGAGACACTACTCGTGGGAGAATTGTATTTCTCTCACGCCAATGCACTGTGTGGATCTGTCACACAGTGCTTGAAATCAAAAGATCAATAGATAATATTGTAGCTGTTATGCGCATATTATTCTTAATGATTCTATGATCTTAAATGAATATTTGTCAGCTATTATTCGTGTATCTCATTTACTTGTTTATTCAATTTTGCACACTGGTTTAATTTTGTTGAGTGCTATATTAATTTATAACGTAAATTAGCAGTGTGTCTACATTCTGGAGGATTGTAAGAATGATATAGCCAGCAGTGACCATCAATCATATCTGAATTCCACACGAACTGATTATGTTCGTGAATGTTTTTTGCTTCGTGTTTCGTTTCATTACAGAGCCTGATTGATCTTTTCGCGATTTCTTTTGTTTCATTACAGAGCTTGATTGATCTTTTTTTTTTTGCGAATTCATTTGGCTAAATCCAAAAATCGAGTGTATTCATTGTCATAAAAAGGGTCATACAGCCATGGACTGCCGCCAAAATCCAAGAAACAAATCAGCTCAAAGCAGACAGGAGAACAACAATAGTTCATCCTATGTCGAGGAGCTAGAGAGCTCAAAGATGGGCGAAGAAAGATCAAATCATGAAAATTCGACCTTTTACATTTGTGCAGACATGTGTGCAGTATCAACACCTGACACATAGGAGGTAATCCTTGATTCAGGAGCTACCTCACACTTCGTTACATCAAGACGAATCATGTCTAATTTTCGAAGTGCAGATCCATCAAGATATATCATTCTTGGAAATGGATCAAAGCATCAAGTGAATGGTATTGGTTCACTATGGCTCAACGCAAATGGTAGAGACAGATGACTCGAAGATGTTCTGTTCATGCCTACACTGCAGCAAGACTTGCTATTCAGTGGCAAGAATAGCTGATGCAGGGATGCGTGTAATGTTCTCAGACGAAGCATGAAACGTTGTTGATGCAAGTACCAGTACACTGATCACTCAAGGTAGAAGAAAAGACAACCTGTATCACTTGAAAGTACGCCTACCTGCAGATCAAGTGCATCAAACTCATGACAATTTGCCAGATACTCTATGACACAAGAGACTATGCCATATGAATTCAATGGCACTATATCAAGCAAGCCATCATGGAGTAATCACAGGGGTGAGCATCTCGAAAGCAACCAGTTCGATGACCTGTGATACATGTTTGAAGGGTAAGATATCACGTACTCCTTTTGTCAAGGACTCCTACAAAACGACCAAGATTCTAGAGTTAGTGCATTCTGACATCTGTGGACCTTTCAACGTGATCTCAGTAGGAGGCTCAAAATATTATATTACCTTTATTGATGATTATAGTAAGTTTGCCAAAGTCTATTTTATTCACAATAAATCAGAAGCATTTGACAAATTGTTCACAGATTCTCACTAAATTTGTGAACACAATTCTTTTTTGTTCGTTCTTCTTTTTGTTACTTCCGTTGGTTACAATCCTTTACTGTTTGGTCTTCTTGTTAGAACGGTTTCCAAGCAGAAGTGTTTCTCAGATTACAATGTGTATTCCCAGCCTGTCAGTGGGGAGAGACGACTACGTTACTCAGCTACATGCATTTACAAGCCATGCAACCAGTCCTAGCTCAGTATAGATCAACGTTCTGCATCAGGGAGCAAATCTACAATCTATCTACCAAAAATCAGGGAACAATGCAATGACAAGATTAAGCTACTCAGCAAGAAACAAGAAACAAGAAAACTAGTTTCCTAAGAGCATTCTAGCAGCCCAAAGATCAAGAAACACCCATTTCTTGATGCTTGGAATGCCCAAGAACAATCAAGGACATGATTGTTAGGAAGTATGCAAATCAGATCCACAATCTCAGCCTCTATAGTTTACCTGCATGCTGAAACTACAAAATCAAGAAACAAGAAAGTTAATCCACATCTACATTCCATAAGCAAGAAATCTAATTAATCCACAAACACAAAAGAAAATCAGAACATGCTCATAGAAATTTCACTCAAGAAGATTGCCATGAATAAGGAGCTTCACAATCATCAAGAACTCGTGGAAGATCTTCTTTATTCACTCAAGAGCAATTGACAATACAATCAAAGCTCTCTCACAAGATAGGGGGGGCTCTTAAATAAGCAAGAAGGCTGCCCATGTGGAGCCCAAGTGGTAATTCCACTAATTTGGAAATTACAAGTGAAAAAAGTCCTTCCATTAGTGGTCACCATCAAAAGGTGGCTCACTCTAAATTATTTAAGGGGTCTACATTATTTACAATGCCTAGGAAATATTACTAGCTCCTACATGGTCGTTCCTTCTCTGGGATACACCATGTAGGCTCACATGAATAATAACTGTCACCCTAGCTAGTAATCCTCGGCTCTCATGCTCAACTCTCAGCTTCTTCTACTCTCCTCCTTCTGAGACCTCTGCTTGGCTCGGCATCTGGGGATTCTCTAGAATCCGCTAACATTATCCACCCTTAATCTGTTGTAGGACCCACTGCAACACAGGTGATGTTGTCTCGTTTGGCACTTGAAAAAGCGTGGATCTTCGTTCGCTTTCATAAAACTAGGTGCTTATTATTCGCAAAACTGTTTCTAAAAAATAAAGATCTCTCAATGGCCGCTACATTCCAGCCCTCTTGAGAACCTCTTGCGAGTCCTGCTCACCTCGTCGTCTTGCCATTTGTTTTTGCTCACTCATCTTTCGCCCCAGAGCTTCGAACACTTGGAAGCGGAGCGTATTTCCGTGGTTTAATGGCCCCAGGTAATCTCGTATTTCTTCGATGAAGCCCATCTCCTGCCAGTCTTCCACCATGGTGACGTATCATGATGACATGAAGGCCGCTCTGTAGTATAGCCGGGCCATTATCTCATGGTCTTCCTCTGACTAGAGGGCTACATTGGGATTGATCTTGATAAGATCCAAACCAAGATCCCAAAAACATTCTTGTTGGCCATGGATCGACAGTATTTGGCACTTTCTTCCACGCATAGATTGGCACTTGTCTTGTATTTGTGCCCGAAGTCTAGCAACTATAGCCTCAGGTCATCCAGGGAGATTCTGTCTGAAATTCTCGGAATCACTAGCCAGTTTACCAACTTAACCCGTGGCTTTTCTGCCAGCCATGGATTTATGTGTTTGAGCAACATGGAGAATGAATCTATTCGCTTCCATGCCGGTGCCCTTAGATACTCTTGCAGCCGCCTGCTATCCTTTAAGATCTTGCTTCGCCATTCAGGTTGCGGTTGTAATGCCGCAACGATCTTAGTCCTGGTGGAGTATTGGCTTTGATCTATCTCTTCTTTGACTCCCCTCATGTTGGGAGGATATTTCCTTTCAAATCTCTTTGATTCTCTGGTATCAGCCATCTTGCTCCTGGGCTTGGTAGAAGAAGCTGCCCTACGTAGTTGCAGTGGCCTTGCCAGGTAATCATCCAAGGCCTTTGTGCCCGTATCTTTTTCCTTGGCTCGCTCGCTCGTTGATGGGTCAGCTGCACCCGCACACGTGTCCTGTCTGGGCGAGAATCTTCTTGACTCCGGTGGATCTGCCACGAAGTCATCATTACTCCCAATGTCGTTGTTAACTTCTGGGAGGTCAGGGATGAAGTGATCAGGAGAGGAAGGTGCAGGAATGACAGGTTTAGGAGGAGGTGGGTTTAAGAAATTATACGCCGCACCGGGGGAGTGGAGTTGCTGAAGGAACTCATCCCGTCGGGCCCATTATTCTGCTAGGAGGTGGTAGAGAGAGGAAAGACGAAGAAATAGGGTAAGTTGGAATGAATGTTTCGAAAAAATTAAAAGCGAAATAAGATGAGGGGTTAAAAGTGGGAGGGGGAAGGGAAAAAGCTCTGGAAGCGGCTTCGGCTCTTTGGCTACCCGATCCCGAGCTACCATCTCTCCATCATCATCCCATAATTTCTATGAATGAGTGCCAGCTTGGGCCTTGCACGCCGTGTCCCACAACTGGTTCACCTTGTCCAAGACTTGTTGTAGGGCCTTCGTTGTATCTTCTAGCTACTTCTGGGACTCAAGGATGATCTTTTCCTGCTTGGCCACAATATTTTCAAAGTTTCTTTTCTCAGCTTCCCGTTCCTGGATCAGCCGCACATACTTCTCCATCCGGATGGCTGATGCCTGTGGGGCCTGGAATTGTATGTCCTCGAGCTTTATTAGAGGGACACCAACTGTCATTGCACCCGACGATCCGTCTCGTACTTGGTCGATCTGGACCATCTGATGTTTTAGTTGCCGTTGGACCTCTTCCAAAGTGGTATTTTGCCCAGCCATCACAGATTTGATTTCTTCTGTCTCTTTTTCTTTTTCTTTGGCCAGCTTCTTTTGTTGCGCAATTTCTCGGTCCTAGTACTGGACCCTGTTCTCGAGTACTTGGTGCTGGCTTACCAATTAATACATGTGGTAGCTTGCTTTGGATAGACCGATCATTGAGTGCTTAGCTGCTTCGGAGAGCTTCTCAGGGTTAGTGATGGTTGGGTATTGATCATGGGTGTGAGATGGTGAAGCTAATTCAAAAAATAGACGTTGTGTGGGAAATGAAGATGGAGGTGGAGGGAGTGGAGAAATAATGCTAGTAGCAATGGTAATTGTTGTGGTGGTGGTGGTTAATGGGAGGGTCAGACTTCCTCCTGGCTGATCTTCATTCTTTGGTTCGTCATCACTTATCTCCATAAGGTCCGCAGCATCAAAATATTGTGAAGTGTCCAAGGTGTGGACTTGCTGGGCCTATGGCTGTTGACCTTGTGGCTGCTAAGCCGCTTTTGTGTCTTGGGGATTGGAACTCCCCACTCCTCTCCCCCCCACGGAAACCGATGGTGATGTGGGCGGCGTGGGCATGATTATCAGCATAGGTGGGGTGGTGGCTTTGTTTGGTGGCACGACGTGGGTTGTGTCCGTGCCCACTGCTGTCGATGATGTAGCTGCTCCATCACCCCCGTCGATGGTGTGTGAGGGTGAGGAGTGTGTTGGAGAGGCTGAATTTGAACTTCCATTACCTGAAGTTGAATAATCTGATGATGACCCATTAGGTGATTTCCTCCTGGCTTGAAGCTTCCTGCATATTCTTTGTTGTCTTGTGTCTGGCAATTGGGCCTTGGAGGTATCGAGCTGTTGAGCTTGGGAGGATGCTGCTGCTTGTGGATCTGGTTGTAGGCGTTGTTGCTTGTGTACCAATGGAAGAATACCGGTGTTCACCCTTTTGGGTGAAAGTCCTGATGGTGAAGTTGCCCGTGATTGTGGACACTTGGACTATTTGGCTCCTATTGGGATGTCCCATGCTTTGTCCGCAATCTACAGGTGTTGTTGGATTTTGGGCCTATTCTGTACTTGTTGTAGTGTGATATCAGTTATTAGATACCCCATGACGATTATTGGCTGTTTGTTCTTAAGACACTCATGAAAGCAGTTCGAAGAAAATTGTGCCCAATCATAGAGGTTCTGGGCATGCAGTCGTGAATCTGCCATCATGTGGAACAGGGACATGGGTACCCTCAACACTTATGTCCTTGGTCGTTGTGTGCATCTGGTCAAATATGCACATGCCACTTGCAACTGCTGATCATTGATGGCCTCAACTCTATGCCCATCTTAATTCTTCCATTTGTCCACTGAGGAATCTATGTATTTGAAGTAGGTTGTCTGCTCAATCTTCTGTAGCATCCTTGTGACAACATTTGGTCCTCGAGGGAACCCGAAGGGTTGCAAGTCGGCTGCCGCAAAAGATATGTTATAAACATAGTTCCTGACAGGGGGAACTATGAGTTGGCACGACCTTGTTGTAGCATTATAATTGGCATATGCCATATGTATTAGGTATGAACTTTGATATCCCATCAGGACAGGGATTTGGAACTCAATTGCCTTGAAGGATGACTCTGCCTGTTGGTACTAGGTCTGCATCTCTGTAAGATCCAATTTGCACAGCTGGATGTCGACTTTATTAGCATCAGGGTTGTTAGAACTGGAACTGGGGTTGGATGACATGGTGAAAAAAATAAAGAAACAGGGGTTTGAAAAAAGTGTGTAGGTTGAGATTTCAGATAGGGTTAAGGGTGCGTCGGTTGAGATTTGATGGAGAGGCTCCAGTCAAGATTTGAGGCAGGGCTCCAGTTGAGATCTAAGACAGGGCTCCGGTTGAGATCTAAGACAGGGCTCCGATTGAGATCCAAGACAGGGCTCTGGTTGAGATCTGAGACAGGGCTATGGTTGAGATCTGAGACAGGCTCCGATCGAGATGAAAGGTGAAAGCGTGGATTGAGAAGGGATTGGAAGATGTTTGTGGAGCGAGGTATGGTGCAGAAGAAAAGAGTTGTGAAGGAATGATGTTGGGTTAAGAAAGATGGAAGGTAAAGTGTGTGAAAGCGGAGGTGTGTTTTCAAGGACGAAGTGAAAGATGTGTGGAAAGCGAAGTATGTCGTGGAATAAAGGATGGTAACAGAATGTGGTTGGGTAAGAAGATGGAAGGTATAAGTTTGGAAAGCAGAAAAGATAGAGATGTTGGTCAAGGATGGAGAAGTGGTGAAGGTGGGTATCAGTGGAAATGGATGTATGGATGTGGGGGATGAACTGGAAGGAAAAAACAAGTTTTTATGTTGATGATGTTATATTCAATAGTGTAACAGAAGCGTGATGAATGCTCGCGTGACACTACCCCTCAGCATGCGACAAGTTGCAATTTGATGTGTATTCTACCGGTGATGTTAGGTCTAAAATGGTTTGGTGATGGTACTCTAAATGGTAATCAAATGATGATGGTGGATAGCCGGTGGAGGTGGTGTGTAGATGATGATAGAAGCAATGAACACAAGAATGCCATGATCGTGCACAAGAGCAAGAAAATTGCCAGCAGATCGTCGCAAGAAATGCCAGAATTTGCACTTCGTTGAGGTGCGAATGACGTCATGGTGATGGCATTTATGGACGTCGTCGTCTGGTGTCGGACGAAATGGGACGTGTCGGTTCATTGAATTTTGAATCTGGAATCGCCGGTCGAGATTTGAGTGAGTCGCTCCGGTCGAGATCTGATAGATGGCTTCGATCAAGATTTGATAGAGTGCTCCGGTCAAGATCTGTAGAGTGCTCCGGTCGAGATCTGATAGAGTGCTCCGGTCGAGATCCGATAGAGTGTTCCAGTCGAGATCTGATAGAGGGCGTCGGTCGAGATCTGACAGAGGGCTCTGGGCGAGATCTGATAGAGTGCTTCGGTCGAGATATGATAGAGTGCTCTGGTTGAGACCTGATAGAGTGCTTTGGTCGAGATCTGATAGAGTGCTTCAGTTGAGATTTGATACAGTGCTCCGGTCGAGATCTGATAGAGGGCTCTGGTCGAGATATGATAGAGTGCTTCGATCGAGATCTGATAGAGTGCTCCAGTCGAGACCTGATAGAGTGCTCCGGTCGAGATTTGACAGAACAGCTCCGGTCGAGATCTGACAGAAATGCTTCGGTTGAGATCTGAGATAGGGCTCTGGTTGAGATTTGATAGAACCCATCAGTTGAAATCTGACAGAAACGTATCGGTTGAGATCTGACAAAAACTCAATATGGAGGAATGGAGCTATGTGATGCAAGTGAAGAATTTCAGGGGGAAAATATGACTGTGGCTCAGAGTAGAAACCTATGGAAAAGGTGTATCTCAATGAATGATTGTATGCTTAATCAGAAATATGGAAATACCAGAGAGACAGAAATGAGACGGGCCAAAAGTGTGAGAATCTGTTTCATATGGTGTAGCCTATCATTTGTTGACTTAGAACATTCATGACAAACAAGTATTTATAGAAAAAGGAAAATGCATAGAAAGTAAATAAGTATAGGTATGATTTATAAACGAGAAAAGAGGTTAAAAATAGGCATGCAGAAAGAGAATAACAAGCAAGAAAATAGAAAATAAAAATAAAAATAAAAATATAGAATATATACCAGGGAAAGTGTTAAATTGGGTCAACAAAAAACAACTCCTCATAATACCACCGTAGACCACCACTGTTGACCACAGTGTCTAGGAGGATTCCGTCAAGCGTTTGTAGCTGGACTGCACCATTAGGAAAGATTTTATTGATAATATATGGTCCCTCACTCCGGAATTTCAATTTGTCGGGGTGCTTTTTTGATGTATAAAGAAGCACTTGGTCACCAAAGTATAAATCCTTGTTTTGCAAGTGACGGTCATGCCACCTCTTGACCATACACTAGATGGAATGGGGTAATCCATCTAGTGACTTTCTTTGGTGCGATAAGCCCAGATAGTCGAGAAGAGTTTCATTTCCCAATTAGAGCGATTGGTTTCAACTATCTTCGTCAATATCTTACATATCATCTTGTTAGTTGATTCGGCCTAGCCATTACATCTAGGATATTATGGTGTACTCTTCCAGTGAACTACAAGGTAGTGGCATAGCAAATTATCAATGACAATATCTCAAAAGTGCGTGCTGCGATCACTAACTAGCTCTATAGGACAACCAAAATGTGTAATGATGTTTTTGTAAAGAAAATGCGCTATAGTCTTTGCGTTGGCGTCCTTTGTTGCCCGAGCCTCAACCCACTTAGTGGCGTAATCTGTGGCTATTAGGATATAACGGGCTTGGGTATGTTTCATTGCTGGGCTGATTGGTCCAACAAAGTCAATTCCACACTTATGGAAGGCTTCGTCTTCTATAATGGGAGTTAAAGGTGTGAAGTTTGCTTTTGTATTTTTCTTGGCTCGCTGACAGACATCACATGTTTTAATGATAGCAAATGTGTCCTTAAATAAGAATGGCCACCACAGGCCTGCTCGAAGGATAATTTGAGCTGTCGCTTCAACAGAGAAGTGACTGTCGCCAATGAGCTTGAGATATGATAGGCCGCATCTCAGATTCATAAGCACATTGTCGGATAATCCCGTCAACGTCTGTTGCACCGGCGCCTCAAAGGGCACTGGGACTTGAGCGATTTTCCCAACACGTGCTTAAGTCTAACATTCATCCATCATGCACTTACATAAAAGCCAACTTAGAAGCGTAACAAGCTTGACCATTCAGACTTAAGAAAACTGGAATCCCAACCAACCCGAAAGCCAACTTAGAATTCGTCCCCAAAAGGTAACCAAAGGCAAAGACAAGCCACACATAAAACCCAAGGCATAGTGGTCGCCAAACTGACCAATTGGCAGAGCGACGAGCCACACGTCGGTGATGTGGAGCCTTGGACACCGACGACGCAAAAAGGTTGTAGTAAGTGTCCTTCCACTTGGACCAGTCCCGGAGGCGAAACCGAAATGGTAATCATCCCCAAGGATCAACTTTATTAAATTTGGAAGAGGTTACATTCATACATAGACTGACCGGTCTCGAGGCCACCAATACGTGCTGAGCATGGTGCTTGGCTCGTGTTGGTAGAGGGAGCTGAGACCCGGCGACTAGATTCCTGGCGCTAGTTGAGCTGCCCAAGTTTCTGTCTGCCAGATTCCCCCTATAGTTCTGGTGTGATTTGGCACGCTCCCTCTGTCCTGGAATATAGTGCTTTCTAGTAAAGCATGCTTTTCTGGACTCAGTTTTTATTTTGCTGATTAAGCCTGGCAAGCCTAACAGAATCAGTTTGGCTCCCAGACATGGGTCCCGGGAGCCGTCCCGGTGGCAGAATCAACTTGACTCCTCACTAGGCCATGACTCCAGCTCCAGAGCTAGCTCATGACTTGTGACTACTTGACTGGCTCACCACAGGTCGGAGGCTCAGTCCTTGACTTTCTAACTTGCTCTGGGACCAAGAGGAGCGTCACCCCTTAGAATCTTACAGGGCATACGGGGTGCACCCGAGTCAGCTTTACAACATCCTCCCCTCGTTTGAGAAAGATGTTGTCCTCATCAGGGCCAAACTAGAACTTAAGGCTCACGGCACGGGCTTGATTCACCAGCCGAACTTTATTCACAATTACAAGGGCACGAGCTTGATTCACCGGCCAAGGAAAAGACAAACCTCTAGAAAATTAAAAATCACTTTTGCACTTAGCACAAGAAAAGTGTGGATCTAGTTCACTTACGTAAAACCTGTGTAAAGTTGCAACATAATTTAAAGTACTTTAGGCCCCATGAAAGCTGGCAGCCTGCTTTATTAACATAGAAAGAAAAAGGTACCTGGACTCCATTGAGCCTAAGATATGCCGTTTGTAGCACATTTGAATGAGTCCCCTGGGACTCTAGATTTTCTGTTGGTCGCACAAGGTGAGCTCCTTGAGCTCAGGATCGGCACTCGGATCCATCTTTAATGTGGACACTGCAGGTATCGGTGGCTCCTTCTGAGTTTGTGTCGCCTGATTGATTTCCGCTGGTTCTTCTTCATTGAAGAGGTGAATGAGGTTTGAAGGGATCACTGGCTCAGCCTCAGTTGTATCATTCATCTCTAATTGATCTCCTGGCACAGATCTAACGACACAAGGTCTTCTGCCGTTATATAACAACACAACATTAACCCCCTTTGTCAGGATGGCCACCACATGTTCGTTAAACCAGCTTAGTCCTAGGATGGCGTCGAAGGCAGTCATTTTTAAGACTGTGAACGTTAATCGATTTTTCCAAGTCCCCAACGAGATTGGCAATCTATAAGTTGTCATTGTGCCTTTGGTGGTCTCCACACAGATAGAGGTCGCATTTTCTTCACATTGAATGCCCAATTCCTCTGCCAAACTTTCTGACAAGTAGTTATGCGATGCTCCCAGATCCACCATGAAGTGAATGATCTTGCCTCGGATGAAGCCTTTGAGGTACAACAACTTTGATTCTTTTGTAGGAGTCGCCATGAGATGTCCCGATAAGCCGCAAGTGCCCCTATTTGTTGTAAGGCATTCAAGTCGGACTCTGTCAAATCCACTTGTGGGTCTTCTTCGTCGTCTTGTTCACAGTTCGCTTGATCAGACGCCTCTCTTTCCATCTTATCAAATACTTCGGTCGCCACCATGATTTGTTTATTCAATGGTTTGGGGAACGACCTCCACGAGTGACCTTGCTGTTGACAATTAAAGCAGCGTAGGGAACTGGCCACTATTGGTGAGCTATTGCTACGACTAGCTGTAGGGCCAAAGTTGCTCCTCCTCTGGAAGGTATTCCCTCCGCTGTTGCCTTGGTTGCCAAACCTTGTTCTTGCTGGGAATCTGTTCACGCTACCTGAGGCTTGGTTACCATTTGAAGTTGAGTCCCCCCTTGGGAAGAAGCTTGGACTCGGTCTGGATCCACTTAGTACCTTTGTTGCCGTTGAGGGAGCAGTTGGTGCCAGCATGATCTCATAATCGCAAACCATTTCAGCCGCCCGAATAGTTGAGTTAAAGTCATTGGGCATGTAGCTATCTCTCGCTCGCCGGTTCCATGTCTGCATTCCAGACAAGAGGTAGTGGGTCTTATCGGCTTCCGACATATCTTCAATTACCCATATGCTCTGTCTGAATTTGTTCAGGTATTCTCGTAGTGAATCTTTTTGCTTGAGTCCTGATAATTCTGCCCTCAGCCTCATGTGTGAATCTTTGGGTATGAACTCCTCTCGTAGTGCATTTTTGAATGCATCCCATGTCCGAAACTGCATCCCTGCCACTTAGTACCAATTTGTTGTGTAACCCTCAAAATATGCTAATGCCAAGCCTGCTCTCTCTTCTTCAGGGGTATTCATCAAGCGGAAGTAGTGGTCCATGTGAAACAACCAATCCTCCACAACTCAAACGTCATGCTCCCCTTTGAAAGTAGGCGGTGCTTTTACTTTAGCAGTCTTCTTTGGGCCTTCTGCGTTTCACGCCGGAGTATCCCTTGGTCTGAGTGGAGGAGGCATCCCTGCATTCCCTCTTGTGGTCTCCAGCTCCTCAAACTTGGCTTCGAGCTGTGTTAGCCCGTCTCTCAGTTCTCTAGCGAGGTGAAATTGATTGTGGTTCATGGCTCGCATGGATGCTTTCCATTCCTTCCTTTCTATTTCTCTGTCCTTCTTTACCTCACTAAGGATAGCCGCCATTGTGCTGGATAGGTATTGGCGCATCTTCACATCAAAGAGGTCTTGGTGCGCCTCTGGCACGAGTTCATGTCTTGGTGCCGGTTCAGAAGGGGCACCAATTTCTTCTTGAGGAGGTGCCACTGGGGCGTGCATACGCTCTTTCTTTCTTGATTTGGATCTGGTGCCATCTCTGTGCAAGCGGGAGCCATATTCTCGGCCTTGCTCTTCCCCACTTGTTAATGCTCGCGATTCATCAAGGTGGTCATCCATCATGGTAAGAGGTGCACTTCCACTAGTCTGTTTTTCTTCTCTTTTTTGAAAGCTCTCCCCTTTGCACACTGGGCCCCACAACTCTTTTTCCTTCTTTATTAAGTCATCTTTAATACAAAAGTATCTCCTCCTCAAATGAGCATGATCAAAACACCTGAGAACCAAGTAGGAATCAGGGGTTATTCAGGTCCGGACAAGCACACAACAAACAAACAAATAAACCGAAGCAAACACAGAGGATCCCTCTCAAGTCACATCTCCCTTGAGACCGGACGTGGGATATTTGCCTAGCCGCTCCCACACAAATCTATCACAAAATTAGCCCACGGGGAAACATCCATCCAACCATCCGTGCTTTCACCATTAAGCAACACATTGCCTCAGTAACGCTCTTGGTGTTGCTGGTTAAGCAACTCCATATGTGTTTTCCACAACTGTTCTCGTGTCTCCTCGTTTGGTCGAGCTTCTTGGACAACACGATGTGCTCTCCATTCACGTGGCTCATCGACATCAGACATCTTGAGGGATCAGTGGGTTGTTCTTGTATCTAACTTTTTAATCTTTTAAATCATTCAATGTATTCACGTACTTTCTCATCTTTTGTCATTTTGATGTTGCTTAGCTTGACAAAAGGATGCTTAGCTTGACAAAAGGACTTTTGATCAAGCGAAATGGCTTGAAGCGTTTGATAAATGCCTCCTTCAAGAGTGACCAGTCTCATTTATCTTCACGTCGATCAAGGTTAAAAAACCATTCTTGTGCTCAATCGATCATGATCATTAAGAAGAGCTGTACCATGGCGTCTGGTGATGTCTCGCCATAGACATCACATGCATTCTCAAAGACTTGAAGAAATCTTCGAGGATCAGTGTTACCATTGTACTTAGGTAAATCGAACTTTGGAGTACGTTTTTTAGTACGCGAAACATTATTTGCAAAACCTCCGTTTAAGTGAGCTCGTGCATGTGAAGATTCTGCAACATGAGAATGTGGTCGATCGTATGGAACTTCAAAACGCATGGGTTCCCATCGGTCAAATGGATTTATTGATGGCTCTTGGACTTGGGATTTCATCCTGGAATATCGATTGAATCGAGCCTGTTCGGTAGATGGGGAGACCATCTCTGGTGGATAGTCCTTTGTGGAATTCAGATCGTAAGGACGATTCATAATAACTCTAGAGTACCTTAGGATTGGGTAAATAGGCCTCTTGGACTCTTTGGTAACTTGACTGGTGTTTGTGTTTTTGTTTTGTGGGTTTTGGTTTTGTTTGTTTGTTTGTTTATTTTTTATTTTTTTGAATATTAATCAAAGACTACTTTGGTGGTGTCCAAATGGCACAGTTGTTTTGTCTTTTGGTGTTAGGGTTTTGCAATAAAGTTGGAAAGAACTGTGGGATTTGGCAAACACTTAGACCTAGTCAAATAAGAAAGTTGATTTTGTCTGCAAGTCGACTTGGTTCAGGTTGGAAGTCAAAGCTCTCGGCTGAGAGTTGATAGAAATCCTCGTTTGAGAATTGATAGAAAGGTCCGATTGAAAGTTGATAGAACAGTCCAGTTGAGAGCTGAATGACTGGCTCCGGTCGAGATCAGACAAAGGGCTTCAGTCGAGAGCAGGACAGAAGGCGTTGGTTGAGATCTGATAGAAGGTTTCGGTTGAGATCCAAGTGACTGGCTCCGGTCAAGATCTAAGGAAAAACGTCGGTCGAGATCTGAGAGAAAGCATTGGTCAAGATTTTACAGGACGCGTCGGTTGAGTTTTGAGAGAAAGCTTCAGTCGAGATCTAAGAGGAGGCGTCGGTCGAGATCTGAGAGGAGGCGTCGGTTGAGTTTTGAGAGAAAGCTTCGGTCGAGACTGGACAGGGTGTCTCCGGTCGAGTTTTGACAGAAAGCTCCGGTCGAGATTTCAGAAGAGGCTCTAGTTGAGATCTCAGAAGCGACTCCGGTTGAGATCTCAAAAGCAGCTCCGGTTGAGATTTCAGAAGAGGCTCCGGTTGAGATTTCAACGTAAAGGCTCGGGTGAGATCTGATCCATGAGCATCGGTTGAGATTTAACTCAGGACTTGACATGATATTGCGAGTAGTGGTTCGGTCGAGAGTGAGGGCATAGTTTCAATAGGTGAATGAAACAAGGTTTCATCCGGTCCAGACGAGAGTCGTGGAA
Organism: Diphasiastrum complanatum; assembly: GCA_029204225.1. NCBI lineage: Eukaryota > Viridiplantae > Streptophyta > Lycopodiopsida > Lycopodiales > Lycopodiaceae > Diphasiastrum > Diphasiastrum complanatum. The sequence continues at coordinate 27,835,322 of CM055111.1, forward strand.
GTCGGCTAGGGAAGGAGCGTGAGGCCTTGGTCGAAAATGGAGCTTTGCGTCGGTCGAGATGAAAGTGACGAGTTCGTAATGAAACATGTGGGAGACTTCAGAGCGATGGTCTTGCAGCACATATCATAAAGGTTTGGCTTGGTTTAGTGTCTGTGTAGCTATGGAAATGGCACCAAATGTTCACAGATTCCCACTGAATCTGTGAACACGATTCTTTTTTGTTCGTTCTTCTTTTTGTTACTTCCATTGGTTACAGTTCTTTACGGTTTGGTCTTCTTGTTAGAACAGTTTCCAAGCAGAAGTGTTTCTCAGATTACAATGTGTATTCCCAGCTTGTCAATGGGGAGAGATGGTTAAATTACTCAGCTACATGCATTTACAAGCCATGCAACCAGTCCTAGCTCAGTATAGATCAATGGTCTAGAATCAAGGAGCAAATCTACAATCTATCTACCAAAAATCAGGGAACAATGCAATGAAAAGATTAAGCTACTCAACAAGAAACAAGAAACAAGAAAACTAGTTTCCTAACAACATTCTAGCAGTTCAAAGATCAAGAAACACCCATTTCTTGATGCTTGGAATGCCCAAGAACAATCAAGGACATGATTGTTAGGAATTATGCAAATCAGATCTACATTTATCTGCATGCTGAAACTACAAAATCAAGAAACAAGAAAGTTAATCCACATCTACATTCCACAAGCAAGAAATCTAATTAATCCACAAACACAAAAGAAAATCAGAACGTGCTCATAGAAATTTCACTCAAGAAGATTGCCATGAACAAGGGGCTTCACCATCATCAAGAACTTGTGGAAGATCTTCTTTATTCACTCAAGAGCAATTGACAATACAATCAAAGCTCCCTCACAAGAGAGGGGGGCCCTTAAATAAGCAAGAAGGCTGCCCATGTGGAGCCCAAGTGGCAATTCCACTAATTATTACAAGTGGAAAAAGCCCTTCCACTAGTGGTCACCATCAAAAGGTGGCTCACTCTAAATTATTTAAGGGGTCTACATTATTTACAATGCCTAGGAAATATTACTAGCTCCTAGATGGTCATTCCTTCTCTGGGATACACCATGTAGGCTCACATGAATAATAAATGTCACCCTAGCTAGTAATCCTCGGCTCTCATGCTCAGCTCTCGACTTCTTCTGCTCTCCTTCTTCTGAGACCTCCTCGGTCATGGGTGAGAGATACTCTGTGTCTTCAGCTTGGCTCGGCATCTGGGGATTCTCTGGAATCTGCCAACACAAATTCACAGAGTATGTGAATTGGACAGAGAGATGCACAAGAAGTGAGGTGAAGCAGATCAGAATAGATCGAGGTGGAGAATACATCTCAAATCGATTCATTGACTTCTGTAATGATCTTGGAATCATTCACAGAAGAACTACATCTTACACACCGCAACACAACGGTGTTGAAGAAAGAAAGAACAGGACTCTAATGGAAGTTGCCGATGCATGATGGCCTATTTGAAGTCTCCAAGAGTGCTTTGGGCTGAAGCGGTAGCTACAGCTGCTTATATTCAGAACAGGATGGAAAAATCTGGTGTTCCTCACACAACACCACACAAGTTATGGTGGGGTAGAAAATCCAATCTGACTCACATTTGAATCTTTGGTTGTGTAGCATATGCACATGTTTCTAACAAGCTTCGAAAGAAGCTTGATGAGAAAGTAGAACAAGGATATCTTGTAGGATATGACAATAATTCGTCATACTATAGAGTCTATATGTCAGACACAAACACAGTGAAGACAGTCAGAGATGTCAAATTTGATGAGAGCAGAACAATGGGCAACGATGATCTTGTTAGTCATGAAGTCCTTGGAAGACAGTACTATGATCTACCGACTGTGACAGAGGGAGCAGAGGACGAATACTCAGACAAAGATGTTCGAGTCGCACCTCATTCGAGTGACGAATCAAACGAAGAAAGATTTGCAAGCCAGCCTACTGCTACAATACTTGTAAACTGAAATGGTTCCGGACCTAGCAGAGCAGATAAAGACAAGAGTATTGCAGTTCCAGGTGGATCTCCTAGAAGATTGACAAAAGAACGAAGAGCGCCATCAAGATTTGTGCCAGACAGTTTAGCTTCTACGTCAGAAGAGTTTTGTGGATTCATTGGTGAACCACAGACATTCGAGAAAGCAATTGAATGTCTAGAGAAGGACAAATAGATCCAAGCCATGAACAAGGAGATGGAATCCATGAGGAAGAATCAGGTATGGATGTTGCCAGATAAGCGAAAGATTGTATAATGCAAGTGAGTATACAAGCTGAAGTATGGACCGGATGGAGATATCTCAAAGTATAAAGCAAGACTTGTAGCAAATGGATTTTCTCAGAGATATGGTATTGACTATGTTGAGACCTTCTCTCTTGTTGTGAAACATTCGTCCCTACGTATACTGTTTGCATATGTAGCTGCTTATGATCTCAGGATTCACATCGTGGATGAGAAGACAGCCTTCTTGCATGGTGAGCTAGACAAAGAATTCTATATGGATCAACCTCTAGGCTACATCTCGAATTCACTTCCTACTTATGCATGCAGAATGCATAGGAGTATCTACGGTCTGAAGTAATCAGCACGACAATGGTATAAAAAAAAGATCAAGCCCTGAAATCCTTAAGATTCAAGCCACTAATAGTTGATTCCAATGTTTATGTAAGAATTACAGATGGAAAGATCATCATTGTAGCTGTGTATGTGGATGACACTCTAATATTCTACAAGAGTGAGGAGCTTATTGCTGAGGTGAAGTATGATATCTCGAAACATTTCGAGATTGCAGACCTGGGAGAAGCCAGATGTTATCTTGGCTTACAGATTGACAAGGACTATAAGAGAGACAAATTGTACCTTCATCAGTCCAGATATACCCAGAAGATCTTAGAAGATTTTGGGATGCTGAATTGCAAAGGAGCGAATACTGCGATGCTTGTAGGAACAGTCTTGATGAATGAGATTGTCTAAAGACTGAAGAAGAAAGAGAATTGATGCAGCAGACACCATACAGAAAGCTGATCGGATCACTGATGTACCTTCCAGATAGCATGTCTTGACATTGCTTATGCTGTATTCAGGATGAGCCAATTCAGTACGAATCCAGGCTCGACTCATTGGAAGATTGCAAAACAAATTTTGCAATACCTTCAATTGACGAAAGATTTTGGATTGTGTTATTTTCGTGATGCAGGGTTTTAGATGCTTTCCTACAGTGATGCTAGTTGGGCATCTCTCAAGGACGACTGCAAAAGTGTCTCAAGAGGATGCACCATCACGTTAGGAGCATCAATTCTTTGGGTCAACAAAAAGAAAACCATTGTGGCTCAATCATCCTACGAAGCAGAGTACGTAGCAACAACAAAGATGGCCAATGAAATCATTTGGCTCAAACAATTCCTTGACGAACTGGACGAAATGAGAAACGAATCTCTAGTTTTGCAGATGAACAACACATCTGCAATACATCTGACAAAAGACCCTGTGTTTCACTCAAGGACGAAATACATTGCAATCAAGTACCACTTGATAAGGGATCTAATCAGGAAGAAGATGTTGTAGACTACTTTCATTAGAACAAAGGAGATGGTTGTTGACATTTTCACAAAGGCCTTACACAAAGGTCTATTCGAGAAACAGAGGAGTAGTCTTGGAGTCATCAAACTATCATGCTTTGAGAGGGAGCTGAAGAAACAAAACATTTCAATTGCCAAAGCTTTGCTAGCTTTCCACCCTAAGTCTGACACAAAAGACACACAAAACAAAAATGTTCGTGAACAATTTCGCGACACATGACACGAAATTGTTTTGCGACACAAAATCATTCGTGCTCTACAAAGGACCAAGAAGATTAACCAAGTACCATGGGGTACAAATATTTGATCTGATATCGTGACATCAACAGAAATACTTTAGGACGTGGCTAATCCACCACTCTTGTAATCCATGATTAGTTATAGATGTTTAATCTTTCTGATCAGGAAAGTTACTCAATGCGACACAAAATACATTCTGCTTGATGCAGAAAACAACAAGACAAAAATATACAAAATACATGTCCGCTTGTGAGCGAGGCAATTTTGTAAGAGGATCAACAGATCCAGAAGTTCGCTAGTAAGTGAGACACTACTCATGGGAGAATTGTATTTCTCTCATGCCAATGCACTATGTGGATCTATCACACAGTGCTTGAAATCAGAAAATCAATAGATAATATTGTAGTTGTTATGCACATATCATTCTGAATGATTGTATGATCTTGAATGAATATTTGTCTACTATTATTCGTGTATCTATTGAATAGACAAGTAAATTTACTTGTCTATTGAATAGACAAGTAGATTTCCTTTACTCGTCTATTCAATTTCGCACACTGGTTTAATTTTGTTGAATTCTATATCAATCTATAACATAGATCAACATTGTCTGTCTACATTCTGGAAGATTGTAGGAATGATAGAGCCGGCAGTGACCAGCAATCGTATCTAAATTCCACGCGAACTGATTTTTTTCGCATGTTTTTCGCTTCGTGTTTCATTTTGTTTCGTTTCACAATCACTTGGCTTTCAACATAAATCAATTTCAGAGCTCACTCAAGTTTCGTTTCGTTTCGTTTCACTATAGAGTCTGATTGATCTTTTCGTGAATTCTTCTCGTTTTGTTACAGAGCTTGATTGATCTTTTTTTTTTCGCGATATCTTCTCATGTAGAGATTATTCGTGATTAGAACCATTTCACAAAAAATTTCGCGAATCGTTCGAGAGACTCCCATCATCACGAAAATTTGGCTGAAAAAGTTAAATACAATTTTCGTCCATCAACCACTGTTAAAGTTCGTCACAGATGGACACCATTTATTGGGACACATAAGCATTGAATGCGTGCGAAGTCAAAAAACAACATCTTGACAAAGGTCCCATTTTGAGTTCTAATATCCCCTAATGGGATTACTTAGACATTGTCAAAGGTTGCGTGATATTGGAATGCATAGCGTATCTTGTCTTAATCAACAATTACAGTTTGCTAATCAACAATTGCGACGTGCAAATAAACAATTGCTATATTATGTGCAACACACTAGTGTTGAAAACAATGCACTCAAGCATGCTATATCAGAGTTGAATGCTACAGTTACTACTCTTCAAACCAAGAAATATTAGAATTCATGGAGAAGTTGCGATCCGACAATTTAAAATCTCTTGTTGATATAAAAGTTATCAAAAATGCAATGATGAAAAGGAAAAGAAAGAGAGTACTGATGAAGAATATTGATGACTTATCTACACATAGTGGCAATCAGAAAAAAAAGGATTCGAACATTTAAGTGTGTTTTCTTATAAACTGTTTATTTGATTTGTATTGGTCATACAAGTTTCATTTGCATTTGATAATATGCATTATTAATTTATTAAATTTAATTTGAGTTTTATATGTTTGTTGCAGATCATGTTTGGTGCCAAAGAACCATTTAACAAATCGTTCATGCATCGGGTCTACTTTAATGAGATAGAGACACATCCTTTCTCCTTGTTGATACACCTCAGACGCCTCCATGTCTCATACCAAAGGCATCTATTTCATAGCATCCTGTAAAAGAGTCAAGAAAATAAATTTAGAATGACAGATAACAATGCAAACTCAAACTTTAACACAATGTTTGAAGAAAGAAAATTGCACAATATCAATACCAATATAATATCTACTTACTAGATCATAATGATCGTATTCAACGATGTTTGTTTTGCTAATGTTCTACATTGCATGAGGGGATATATTGAGTCCTTGGAGGATATTTGTTTTGGAATTCCAAAAATTTCTCCTCCGTAGGCAAAGTTTTTTCATAGGCTTTTGATTTTTCAATTATGGCCTCCAATGCCTCATTGCCAGATTTCCAATTGCCATCTTTATCATAATCTATTTTATTTTAAAATTATTATATGTGTAATCAATAATATCAGAAAATTCTGATAAATAAAAAATTGAGAGGATTTCATCCTCTCTCATATTCAATACATCTTCTATATCATTAATAAAAATATAACTGTCATTATTTATAAAATATACGGGAACATCGAGTAGAGTTGATGGATTAATAGGAGATGCAGATGAAAGAGAGTCAGAGAGGATTATCAAGAGAGAGTTTTCTGATAATATGAAGCCATAGATGCTTCAGCTTCAACCCCTATATCAGTATTTACTTCATCTACATCACCTGGAGCAGATGCAGATGCTTCAATCATGGGAACAACAAAAGATCCAACAAACTCATCATTTGGAATTTCAACATATATATAAAAGATAAATACCATACCTTTGATTAGAAGGCAACATTTTCTTTTGTGGATACAAAAGTATATATTTCTCTTAAAATGTTCATGCAGGTTAGCATACTTTCTATTATGTTTGTGCTTAGAGGATGGTTGGGAGTGTACAAGGTTCTGAAAATGAATGAAACAAACACTATTTATATCCTCAGCATGAGTACTAGTATTTTGAGAAAAACTATCAAGAAGAAAAAGTAAATTATAACGATTCTCATAAACTAGATTATCGATATCGAAAGGTGAAAAAAAATACTTGAGAAATATTCTAATTTTTTTGATGGAATGTCACTGGTATTAAAAAAAAATCTAGAAGTTTGTTCACTGAGGACTTTGAGGAACTAGCCATATTGAACCTGATTTTGGTTCAACACGCGTGAATGATTTCGGTCGAGGACTTTTGAACAAGGTGCACGTTGATTCGATATTCCTTTGAAAGAGGCTGATATTGCTTCAACACACGTGAATTATTCCAAAAGGGGACTCTAGAATAAGGCGCTCATTGACTTGATATTCCCTAGGAAGAGACTAATGTCACTTCAGCACGTGACAATGAGAAATTAGTGGTCGTAAAATGAAGGCGCATGTCGATACGATATTGCGAGAGAAAGCCATAGAACAAAATGACAAAGGAGTTATGAAAAAAAGATCATGGAATCTCAGTAAGTTGGGTGGTGCCCATATTTATAGCCCTTTCCTATTAATCACAACCATCAAGATATCAATTGAAGCAGGGGCCTATATTTATCCACCAATCAGAGAGATATAGCATTGTACCTGCATCGCAATACCATAAAAAGTCTATCATTAGCCTATCCTAATCATCATTAGCCTGGACAGACCAATATTTATTACTAGTATCATTAGCATTTAGTGAATTATGATTGCCATGTTCCATGTTTTATGGAGATGCGGTTGAAGTGAGACGTGTTAGGATTAGTTATTCTTTCAGCTAATTGAGTTTGAGTAAATGAAAGATCGATTTGGAATTATAGATTCTAAAAAGAAGCTTGTGAGTGAGTAGAGTGTTTGGTACATCCAAAATTTTTGATTAACCGGTTGTAGCAAGTACTGCTTTGTATTTGACAGTTGGCAAGATACAGAGTAGAAGTGTATTTCCGCCAATACACCGATTCTAGATTCATGTTTTCTATAGCAATTTCAAAAGCAAAAGTTTTTATCTTTAGTGATTCATTCAATAATCTGATGGTATGTAATTCTTTGTACCAATAATTAGTATAAAGATATTTGCACTTTCCATTATTATTATTTTGCTCATTGTTTTGTATGTTTTATGTAAGAGAAAGCCCCTCAAGATCCTGCTTACAAGACAAAACACAAGAGAACACAATGTGGAGTAAACCACCCAACCAAGTAGAAGCAACCGCCCAATCAGAAGCTTCACCCCCGAGCCAAAGAATAGGAAGCAAGAGTCGAGTGAGAGGACCTGGCAATGAATTACCAAAAGAATGAAGTAGTAGGACGAGTTTTCAAGGGCTTAATAGACCCAAGACTTTTCTGTGCATGTAGTCATGCAAGTCCTAAACTCCCCAATTGAGAAATTCCATTGCTATTGATACTCTAAACATGCATTGCTCCAAATAGTGTGTATGAGCCTAGCAAGATTATTAATTATTTTACGGGTCTCATCCAGTATGATGTGGCATAACCAATAATCTTGAGCACTGCAGTAGCGTGTATCCAAGTCTAGAATTATAATGAATCCTATATCTAGGACGTGGACATAACATTCTTCCCCCCTTGAACTGCTCCTGTCTTCAAAAGCGAAACTTAGAGAAATTCTTCTTTATGCTATCAACTCTCTCCCATGAATCAGCATCCTCAATTTGCCTTTCCATTGAATTAAACAATCAAAGATAGAACGATTTCTCAACTTTTTATCTCTGGTTTTGAGCACTTTCTCAGGTTCCAAAGGTACACTAAGAGATAAATCTTCTAGGTGGGATAGATCCTGATGAGATCCAACTGTATCACCTTAATATTAACTGGCTCACATGAAATAATGGGTGCATAGTAGATTTTCCTTGAAGTCCTAGTTCATAAGCTAAAGAACCAATCTTTCGTACAATTCTAAATGGTCCACAATATCAAGTAGACAGTTTATAATGATTTCCAGTATGTAATGTCATAGAATCTTTTGGTATTCTAAGATAAACCTAGTCACCAACTTTAAAATCTTTGGGAGATCTTTTAAGATCAGCATAGTGTTTAGCTTTGTCTTGAGCACTTCAGATACTATCCTTAGCCACTTGCAACATTTCTTGCATATCATGCAAGAAATCTACAACCTTATGGATCTTAATAGATTTTGTCCCCACATTAACATGAGATCTAGGTTGAAAATCGTACATAAGCATAAAAGAAATCATTCCTTTGTGTATTTTGCAAGTTTTGGAGCTCAAAATCATCAGTGGGGAATGAAGACACAGTCCTGTAGGCATCAGAAAGGCCTAAATAGCATCAGACAGATTCAAAATCTGTTGAGTGGGAGATTTTTACAGTATTTCCTAGCTTTTGTTAAAAGTGCCATTTGTGAAAGTTTTGCCAAGAAATCTTTCATTTGTTTGTTTGGAAAACTGCAAATCACACTAGGCAGTGTCTAGTACTGCCATTCAGAGTTATGAGACTTTATACTTTTCACATTATTGATCTTTGTTTGTTTGAACGATCACACACTTCGAAATCTTTGCGTAGATATTATTACATTGATTAGATTCAGACAAAGAGTCAAATTAGGCTATCAAATGATCTTAAAATTTGTAGAATAATTCTTTTCTTATTCTGATAATAACACTAGATTTTTTTTTCTTAAGTCATTGGTAGTTATTACTATCACTTAGACTAAGTTCCACATGGATTTCCAAAGCAAAGTTGGTCTTATCATATACAAGCTCAATGGATCCAACTACCATTTGTAAATGAAAATTGTGCTAATGGCCAAAGTGTTATGATGTTGTCACAGGTGTCAAAGTCAAACCTGAAACACACAACACAAAAATCTCCAAATTGAAACTAAAGTATGGCAAAGCCTTTGCACTGATCATCCTCAACATCTCAGATACAAAAATTGGCACACATACGAAGCTCAAACATCAAAAAAGTCTGTGATATCTTGAGCACTTTGTACAATGTGAGACATGTAACCTCCAAGTTAAGTCTTAGGAAAACATTCTTCCCTCTTAGGATGACAAATGGTGACTCGCTACAAAATCGCATTAACTTGTCCAAGATTTCAAATGCGAAAACTTCCTACTTCCAATGCATGACTACGCCTATCAAAAATTGAACAAAGCAGTAGTAATGGAAATCACGTTCAATCTTTAGCAACTAACTTTGAAATCGCTAGATACTAAGTGATTACGTAGCCAAACATGAAGTGTTGAATTCTCAGACAATTTCTATCAATTACAAAACCAATACAGAGATGCATGCATTCTGACATATATTGAACACAATGAGAAGATAGTATTGATTCAGAAAACAAAACAAGATGCTAATGAGTGCAAGACAGTAGCGGTCAGAAATCACGCACTCTAAGCTATCTTTGAGTAACTGAGAATAAGTCTGATAATAAGTAGCTATGCTGATAAGCAATAGCGCAATAGCAATCTCTAAACAACTCTAAGAAGTGAGCTAGAATGCTTAGGAGTATTCAAGCTTGCAGACTTGAGAGAGAGAGAGAGAGAGAGAGAGAGAGAGAGAGAGAGAGAGAGAGAGAGAGAGAGAGAGAGAGAGAGAGAGAGAGAGAGAGAGAGAGAGAGAGAGAGAGAGAGAGAGAGAGAGAGAGAGAGAGAGAGAGAGAGAGAGAGAGAGAGAGAGAGAGCTAACTACAATACTTGCTGATTGATTGATCATTTGATGATAATGAAATGTATGAATATGAACAGATATTTATACTAAGAAATTAGGTCGTCTATTGCGATCGCCAATTGGCTGGTCATCCGCTGGCATCCATCCGGTTTCTTGTCATTGATTGTTGATAAGCATGTTCAGTCGACATAAATGAACCAAAATTGGAGCTCAGTAGAAATGAACTAAAACAGCCACAGGCGACATTGTCGCGAAAAAGTGACAATATTGAGTTTTTCACGAAAATGCAAAAAATGAGACAGTGCCCTTAAACCTCTTTTAGGGTTGCCCCACACTTTGCTAGAGTCATTTCCTTAACATTTGAGGCTCTTAAGAAAAAGCGAAAAATGCGACACTGTGATTTTACACGAGATTTCTGTCAGGCAAAAAATGCAAAAAAGACATTGCATTTTTCCACGGGATTCGTGACAGGCAAAAAAGACGATACTATTTCAAACTCCGTGTATTTCTGCAGACTGTGTAAAAACACTTGTAATTCTGCAGATTGTATAAAAACACGGGAAAAACTGCAGAACTGGATAAACAATGGATGAAAATTACAATCGATTAGACGATTGGTAAGAAGGAGACTAATCCAACAATCCTCCTTAATCTAAATCCTTGAATGCCTTGACCTTCAAACTTAGTTCTAAACAGAATCCTCTGTGTGACTCCAAACTTAATGCTTTAGTAAAAACATCTTTATGTCTAATTTTTGAAGTGCTGATCCATCAAGATTCATTGTTCTTGAAGATGGATCCAAACATCAAGTGAACGGTATTGATTCAATGTGGCTCAACACGAATGGTAGAGACAGATGACTCGAAGATGTTCTGTTCGTGCCTACACTGCAGCAGGACTTGCTTTATGTGGCAAGAATAGCTGATGCAGGGATGCGTGTGACGTTTTCTGACGAAGCATGCAATGTTGTTGATGCTAGTACAGTACCCTGATCACTCAAGGAAGAAGAAAAGTCAATCTATATCACCTGAAGATATGCCTGTCTGCAATCAAGTGCATCAGATTCATGATGATTCGCCAAACACTCTATGGCACATGAGACTATGCCATATGAATTCAATGGCCTGAAGGGTAAGATGTCACGCACTCCATTGGTCAAGGACTCCTACAGAACGACCAAGATTCTGGAGTTAGTGCATTCTGACATCTGTGGGCCTTTCAATATGATCTCAGTAGGAGGCTCGAGATATTACATTACCTTCATTGATGATTATAGTAAATTTGCCAGAGTGTATTTTATTCAGAATAAATTAGAAGCATTTGACCACAAAGTATGTGAATTGGGCAGAGAAATGCACTGGCAACAAAGTGAAGCAAATCAAGATAGATCAAGGTGGCAAATACATCTCGACTCGCTTCACTTACTTCTGCAATGATTGCGGTATCATTCACAGAAGGACTGCATCTTACACACCGCAGCACAACGATGTTGCAGAAAGAAAGAATAGAACACTGATGGAAGCTGCCAGATGCATGATGGCCTACTCGAAAGCTCCAAGAGTACTATGGGCAGTTTGCCTTACCTGAACATTCATAGCCTCAGAATTTTGATTAAAAATTGTTGACTCTCCATATTCCCTTGATCAAGTCTAAGATCTATGACCATAATGCATGGGCCCAATAAATTTCAAACATAAAGTTTGAAGTGCACTCCTCATTAGATATTATCAAATGAAATGAAGGGCTTTTCACAAAGAGTCGAAGGGAGCCGACGTTCATTTTTGTGAGAGCTTTACTAAAAACAAGTAGTTTGAAGTTTTAGCTTATTTCATAAGGGAAATTGGCTAAAGGTTGTCCCATTTGTTAAATAGATGCCTATCATTACATTTTTTAGTAGAAATCAATCAACAAAAAGTGAATTCAATGTAGAGACATTATGTTTTTTCTAAGTTGAGACCAAGATATTATGGTCCTTTTAAGATCCTTAAGATATTTTTTATCTCACTTATTGATTGGAATCAGCACCATCTTGGGAAAAGATCCATCCTACATTTCATGTTTTAAGATTAAAGAAATATATCATGGGTGTTTTATGATTATTTAAGACTTAGTTATTCTTGTACTTGAGAATATTTTGGACAACATAAATATCACGATTCATAATGGAGATATTACAAGTTTTTTGTACAATGGCAAGATTTTGATAAAGAAGATCCAATATGCAAGTTCAATAACTTGACAATTGCCCTAAATTACTACAAGAATATACTAACTTCCACATTAAAATACTCAATCTCACATGTTGAAACCCTAAGTTATTTCTCAAGTGGTAGCAATGGTTGGATCATTTTTTTATTATAAATTGATGCAAACTCATTTTATCTATCCTCCCATTTTACAAAATGCTAGACAATTCAACAAGCTAATAAACTAGGTTGTTAGAAAGCAACACTTTGTGAATCATTGCACTTCTTGAGTCCATGGGCCCTCTCTTTTTGGACCTTAGTTAGTGGGCTTTTCAAAGGGAAACTGGCTAACTAATCATTTGTGTCTCTTACATGGCCGCAATGACCACAACACAATATATACATTTATGGGTAGAAACATGGTAAATAGCTCAATGGTTGGCAAGAAAAAATGTAGCTATGGTGGATTATTTTTTGAGATTTCAAACATGGGGATTTTGTACGTTCTCAAAGACTATATTGGGAATGTGAGCCTGTTTTTATTACTAAAACCTCTCAAATCACTTTTGCAAAAGCCCAATATTTTGGCATTAGAGATCTAGAAAATAAGTCAGTCCTTTGCTGATTGACTCTAATTAGATTTAATTATCATATGAGTAAGCCTAAGATCAATCCCTTCTTCTTTGGAATTAGCGTATGGCAATGCTTCATTTCCCTCTGAATGTTCTTAGGCAATTCAAAATGAAGCAAGTGATTAGGTTGCCATTCACATATATATGGTTGACATTCGTTGCATTTAGTGTAGTCACTTCATCTTGATGCCTTTGTATTGACGTAAGGTTGGTTCGTTGACAAACTAAGTAAGACTGAGAATGAAATTTTGTACAAATTCATAGCAGATGACCTTTTGTGGCAGTTTGGGAAAGAGCCAAACATGATTCAAGCCGAACTAAGATTTCCAAATCTGTTTTTACCATAAGTTTCATCCCTCGTTGTACGTTTACTAGAAGCTAAATGATATAAAAGTTAACTTATACTGTTTATCTAGATAGTAGGATCATACGGATGTGGGTTCGTCAATCATTCTGTGCATCATCTCAATTGACATATAGACTTCCATATCTACTAGAAAAGCCACTAATTTCGACTAGAAATAGACATTTTTTAGTTTTATTTTGCTTCATCTAGGAGGGTCTGACTGAGAGAAAGTACTCAGTCAAGAAGATTGGGAGCTTGAATTGCTTGTTGCTCACCTCTCAGACCATAGATTAAGAGTTACAAGTGAATATGGAAGCTACCTTGTCCGACTGAAGATCAAGAGTTGAGCCTATGTCGGAAGCAATCATCAGCACCAAAGTATAATATTTTCTGTACCTTCTCTGTTGCTTTTCTCCTCAACTTTTTGCATATGCTTGGCCGTGGTCTTTGAGGCATGCTGCTCTAGAGTCTAAGCTCTCCGGTTTTCATTTTCAGGAACAGATAGATCTTTCTGAATCCTCATAAGATGTGATATCTCAGTGTTCTTGTAGCTCCGAAAAGACAGCTAGTTCACGAATCGCATTCATTAGATTTTGTTAATGCCATTCTGATCCGGTAAAGAACAACCTGGGATGGGACGGGATGGGATGGCGGACACATGAACGTACATTCACTTTCTGTTTCCTGATCAATCACTAGATTCAGGATCGAGGAGTGAGGACAGTTCTGCTGTAACCTGTTGTACGCCTGCGCATGCGCACCTTGGACCTACACTCCGATACATATATTATTCTTATTATCAGTGTACACTGTATTATTATTGTCTGAAAAGAACCGCATGAATGAAGGAGCTGATGAGATCTATGGCGCAAGTACCGACCCCTGCCTCCCTGTTCACGCTTAATCCGAGAGAAGAACTCATTTGTTTTTCTTTCATCGGCTGTTGTCTGATATTTCAAAGTTTAATCTTGTGTGTTATTACATTCATTCACTTCTCACGTGTTTTTTTTTTTCCGGGTGTTGCATGATGGGATATCACATGATGGTTCATCTTATTGAAGTCCACCTTATCTTACCTTCAACAGATGGTGTGTTGTCACCTCTTGCAATTTACGGTTCTCTCGTGTTCTTGTCAGAAATCGTAGTCTAGTTACATGTACTTTTCTATTTGTTGCACTTGAAAATTATGGAGTAAAGTTCAAAGGCATTTGTATTATGCCTTGATTTATCATGTACCTTAATGTGAAAGCATTTAAGAGTATCCCTATTATATAGAACTAGGCTTATCATAAATGAAAGAAAGGATACAAGTGCATAGAAAAGACCAACCAAAGGATTATTAGGTGTTGACTTACATTATAGGTTAGAGCTCGTAATAGCTAACTCATAGCTAGTAACTGACAATGATGAGTGAACTTTAACATTGAAATTCTAACACACTCCCTCAATGATAAAAATGCATTGTTCTATATCTAATTGAGTGCAAAACTTTCCAAATTTACCAACTAATGATTTTGTAAAAATATATCGCTTGATCTTCAAATTTACAAAAGACAAGATCAATGGCACCAAGAAGCAATTTCTCTTGAACAAAGTGACAATGAATCTCAATGTGTTTGGTTAGAGCATGTAAAATAGGTTTTTTTTGGCAAAGTGAATGCATTTTTGGCTATCACAAGATAAAATAGTTTCACTCACTTGTTGTTGACCTAGATCAACAAGCAATCTATGTAACCATACTACTTCATGTGTAGCAATGTTGAGAGCCTAATACTCAAATTCTGTTGAAAATAGAGCCCTTGTATGTTGCTTTTTGCTGATCCATGAAACTACAAAGTAGATCATCTATCATTGATGTTACATGCCCAATTTGCATCTATATAACCTACCAACATTGGCACTTCATGTTGATCATATTTAAAAGCCAAAATTAAGTGTCCCTCAAATGTACTTGAGAATATGTTTGACAGACTTCCAATGTGTTTGTCTAGGATCTTGCATGAACTAACCTACTTTCTCAAATTCATCATATGCAATTAGCTTGTTATTGACTTCCATTGGTGTGCTCAACGGCTTGCAATCTTGATTATTGAACTTTTGAAGCAAATCTTGTCACAAATTTGTTGTGAGTCAGAAACATGGCATCCTCTCTTTGCCACACTTTAATGCCAAGACAATAATGCACCAACCCTAACTTGCTCATGTCCAAAGCATTGGATGTTACAGCCATAACTTGGATGCTTGATATCATTCGTTTTGTTGGCAGAGCATCACGTAGAGTGCGCGACGAAGGTCTATTTATACACTACGTCCATGTATTACAGTAAATGCTTGTAATCTAACTAAGTACTTCGTTGTACTCAGGAAGTAGTTGACTTGTAATAACAGTTGTACAATGTGTACATAAATTAATGATCTCTTTTGGGAGACTGACATGGGGGTGCTTATTGCAATCACATGTTGACTCTTGCGGTGCCTTGGTGGTTCCTTGTAGTGCCTTGGCAATTAGTCTTCATATAGTGACCATACAGTTGACTCACACAGTTCGGATCGCAGCCATTGCCTTGGCGGTGGCTTGCGGTTGCTTTTGGTTCCTTCGTTGAAGCCATTTGCAGGACTTTGTGGTTGTTTATGGTTTGTCTGTGGGCAGTTTACGGTTGTTTGTGGGCAGTTTTCATGTATTTCTGCAGGCTGTTCAGAAACAATTCATTTCTACAGACTGTGCAGAAAAGACTAATGTTGTTGAAGATGGCCAGGTCTTCAATGTTGAGTGAATCCTTTAGCCACCAGTCGTGTTTTCCATTTTGTGATGGAACCATCAAATTTTATCTTCTTCTTGAAGACCACTTGTTGTCGATAACTCTCTTGTGAGTGGGGAAGTCAACCAGCGTCCAAGTTTGGTTCATCAAAAGCAAGTTGTATTCGCTTTCCATAGCTTCTTGCCACTTCACAGCATCCTTGGAGTTAATTGCTTTGGCTAGAATCTCTAGTTCTTCTAACGAAGTCCAGAAAAATTGAGACATACACCTCTCCGGAACTGTTCAAGTCTGTGAGGATCTATGAACAATTTGGTTGATCAAAATGTGATGGTGCTTCTTCTTGAGTTTGTCTAGATCCGCTCGAGCTAGTGTTGTAAAGCTGACTTAGGTGCACCCAGCGTGCCCTGTAAGACTCTAAGGGGTGACACTCCCTAAGGTCCCAGAGCAAGTTAGAACGTCAAGGACTGAGCCTCCGACCTGTGGTGAGCCAGTCAAGTAGTCACAAGTCATGAGCTAGCTCTAGAGCTTGAGTCATGGCCTAGTTAGGAAGCAAGTTGATTTTGCCACCGGAACGGCTCCCGGGACCCATGTCCAGGGGCCAGACTGATTCTGCCAGGCTTGCCAGGCTTAATCAGCAAAATAAAAACTAAGTCCCAAAAAGCGTGCTTTACCAGAAAGCACTATGTTTCAGAACAGAGGGGGTGCGGCGAATCACAGCAGAACTATAGGGGGAGTCCGGCAGACAGAAACTTGGGTAGCTCAACCAGCACCAGGAATCCAGTCGCTAGGTCTCAGCTCCCTCTACCAACACGAGCCAGGCACAATGCCCAGCACGTGTTGGTGGCCCTGAGACCGGTCAGTCTATGTATGAATGTAACCTCTTCCAAATCTAATAAAGTTGATCCTTGGGGATGATTACCATTTCGGTTTCGCCTCCGGGACTGGTCCAAGTGGAAGGACCCTTACTACAACCTTTTTGCGTCGCTGGCGCCTAAGGGTCCCTGTCATCGACATGGGGCTTGCCGCTATGCCAATCGGTCAGTTTGGCGACCACTATGCCTTGGGGGTTTCATGTGTGGCTTGTCTTTGTCTTTGGTTACCTTTTGGAGACAGATTCTGAGTTGGCTTTCAGGTTGGTTGGGATTCCAGTTTTCTTAAGTCTGAATGGTTAAGCTTGTTGCGTTTCTGAGTTGGCTTTTACATAAGTGCATGATGGATGAATGTTAGACTTTAGCGCGTGTTGGGAAAACCGCTCAAGTCCCAGTGCCCTTTGAGGCACCGGTGCAACATGTGGTATCAGAGCCGACTAGCCGGTCAGCTACGCAAGTCTCACAGGGATGGCCACGTTTTGGGATTTGTCAGGACAACCGTTGCGCAAGGTGCTGCCCACAGTGTAAGCATGGGTGCGTCCACGGTCGGGGTGGTCGACAGAACGGGGGACTTGATGAGTCAAAGTGCTACCCTCGAGGTGTAAGCACGGTCAGTTCTCGCGGTTCGGGCCTGGCGCTGTCTGCACGTAGGACGGATAAGGCAAAGTGCTGCCTAGGTAGGTGAAAGCATGGTCTGTACCTTGTGGGGTGCGGGGCGACATATTCGAACCCTACGGGTTAACCATTGATACAGAGATGCTGCTCGAATTCGGGTGTAAAGCATGGGTGGTTAGCTGTCGGTGCGGGATAGCTGCCGATCGTTTAGCTATAAGGGCTATCGACCAAAAAGTGGTGGGGCGTGACTGAGGCAATGTGTTGCTTAATGGTGAAAGCACAGATGGTTGGATGGATGTTTCCCCGTGGGCTAATTCTGTGATAGATTTGTGTGGGCGCGGCTAGGCAAAGGTCCTACGTCCGGTCTCAAGGGGAATGTGACTTGAGAGGGATCCTCTGTTTAGCTTTGGTTGGTATGTTCGTTTGTGGTGTGCTTGCCTGGACTTGAATTATCCCTGACTACTTGTTTTGATCCAGGTGATTTGATCTAGTTGGGAGTTGTGAGAGGAGCTTACATTTATGAGTGGACATCACACAAGTATGGAAAGGAACTTCCATGGGGCAACCCCCAAGATTGGTTCAAGATTGTTATTCTTATCAGGAAAGATCGCGGGGAGGAAGTCAGATTTCATGATCGACTCCGGAGCTTCACATAACTATATCTCAAGGAGCGTAGTGGAACAATTCAGCTTGCCGACCAGGAATGTTACATCTACTCTCAAGGTAGAGACAACGAAGGGAGCACTAGATGCAGACAAAGCGACATTGAACATCCCGGTGCAGATTGGAAGATGGAAGGCTAAACTTAGCTTTGTGATTTTAGAGATGGATGCCTTCGATGTGATTTTGGGCCTCCCTTGGTTAAATGAACATTGTATCGCAGTTTTGGATAGGAGCTCAAACTTGGTCCTCTTGGATTATAAGGGACAAATTTGCGTGACAAAAGCCCTGCCCGGAGGAAATGCTAAGAATACCGATATTGAACAAAATCTGGTTGCAACATTAGTGATGAAAAGAATGGCGAAAGGGAAAAGGTCAAAGTGCTTTCTTTGCATTTGCCGAGAAGTCCCAGAAGGGAAAAGCGTGCGACAAGAAAACTTGCAAAAAGAAGTGGCAGATCTGCTAGAAAAATTTAGCGATGTGTTCTCGGAGGAACTCCCAGCTAAGCTACCTCGTCGAAGACCAGTGGACCATAAAATTGAGTTGGTACCAGGAACAAAGCCAACTTCACGAGCACCCTACAGAATGTCACAAGAGGAGTTGGCGGAACTGAAACGACAACTTGGTGAATTGATAGACAAAGGTTTTATTAGACCTAGCGCTTCACCTTTTGGAGCCCCAGTGCTGTTCGTGGAAAAGGCGGACAAAACTCTTCAAATGTGTGTGGATTATCGCATGCTTAACAAGAGTACCATCAAGAACAAGTACCCCATGCCTAGAATTGATGACCTATTCGACCAACTCAAACATGCCAAATACTTTAGCCGAATAGATCTCAGATCTGGATATCATCAAATTCGAATAGCTAAAGGTAATGAGCACAAAACGGTGTTTCGAACACGGTACGGGAGTCACGAGTTCTTGGTGATGCCATTCGGTCTAACAAACGCACCAGCCACTTTTTGCATGTTGATGAACAATATATTTCAAGACTGTCTGGATGAATTTGTCATTGTGTACATCGATGACATATTAGTATTCAGCCGGAACCTTAAAGATCACATTAAACATTTAAGGATAGTTCTCCAACGACTGAGGAGGAACTGCTTTGTTCGCGAAAAGAGAGAAATGTGAGTTTGTGGTGGAGGAAGTTGACTTCCTTGGACATGTTATAGGCCACGGACGGATTCGAATGGATCCTAAGAAGATCAAGGCTATCTTGGATTGGCTAGCACCTAAAACTGTTCATGGCATCAAATCCTTTGTGGGCTTATGTAACTTTTACAGGAGATTCATTGAGGCATTTAGCAAAATTGTGGCACCACTGTTGGAGCAGACCAAGACTCATCTGAAGATGACATGGACACCGGAATGTGAAGCAGCGTTCCAAGAACTAAAATGACGGATCACTGAAGAACCCATCCTTGCCGTACCGGACTTTAGCAAACCTTTTGAAATACATACAGACGCGTCGAACTTTGCTATTGGGGCCGTGCTGATGCAAGACGGAAAACCTGTTGCATATTTTTCAAAGAAATTGAGTGACGTAGAGCGACGATGGCCAACTCATGAAAAAGAAATGGTCGCAGTAGTTCAAGCAGTGGAGCATTGGAGACATTATGTGGCAGGAAAATCCTTTAAGGCGTTCACTGTTAATGTATCACTCAAGTACTTCTCATCCCAAGGTATGCTCACGCCAAAGCAAATGCGATGGCAAAACTTTCTCTCAAAATTCAATATAGACATTTTACACACGGCGGGAAAGAACAATGTGGTGGCGGACGCACTAAGAAGATAGGAACACTTGATGGCAACAGCGACAACTCAGGTGACTGGCCTACTCCAAGAAATCAGGGAGAATTATGGTGTAGATGCATTGGCGAAGGACTTAATGATCGAATTCCAGCAGGGAAAGCCTCATAAACATTTCACTTGGAAAGATCAAATGGTTGTTTATAAACAACGCAGAGTATATGTCCCAGACAACATCAACCTGAGGAAGAAAGTCTTGCGAGAACATCATGACGTACTAGCCGTTGGGCATCCAGGGGTGAATAGCATGTATCAACTTCTCAAAAGAGGCTTCTATTGGCCAAGTATGTGGGCAGACGTTGAATCCTATGTGCAAACATGCCCGACATGTCAACAAGTGAAGGTGGAACCGCTAGCTCCAGTTGGACTACTCCAACCATTACCGGTACCAGCATACCCATGGGATTCGGTGAGCATGGATTTTATTGTTCAACTATCACGGTGCCAAGGCTTCGACTCAATTTATGTGGTGGTTGACCGGTTTTCAAAGCAAGTTCATCTAGTACCAACTAAAAGTTCAGTGACAGCTGAAGAAGTGGCAAGGTTATTTTTCAAATGTGTTTTCAAATACCACGGCCTGCCTAGAACGATTATTTCTGACCGAGACACCAAGTTCGTTGGAAAGTTTTGGACTTGTCTATTTCGCCTCGTGGGAACCGGACTGAATTTCAGTACTGCATATCACCCTCAGTCAGATGGGCAAATGAAGCGAGTCAATCGACAGATTGAACAATATTTACGAAATTATGTCACTTGGGACCAATCCGATTGGGTCAACTACTTAGATATTCTCGAGTTTGCACATAACAACCAAGTGAACAGATCTACTAGAAGGGCACCCTTCGAGATAAGCAATGGTCGGCTACCGATTGTTCCAAGCTCTTTTCTTACAGGCGTGCAGGAAACACCAGTACCCACTGTGGAGGAATTCATCAATGAGTGGCACACAAAGCTGATAGACGTGAAGGCATTTTTAGAGCAGTCACAAAGGAGTATGGCAGCTGACGTAAACCCACATCGACGAGAACTGGAATTTGAGGAAGGTGATCAAGTATGGCTGAACACAAAGAACATTGCGTTACCAAAAAGTTTTTTTCATAAGTTTGCTCGACCTTATGCGGGACCATATTATGTCACCAAGAAGATCAACCCAGTGGCTTACCGATTAGTGCTGCCATCCAGCTTGGATATACACAATGTGTTTCATATCTCATTACTCAAACGATACAAACCAGATGAACGATTTGATCGGCAACACGAACTCCGTCACCCACCAACGACACTTGATGATACGAAGAGACAACTTGTACCAGAACAAATATTGACACATAGAAAGCGAACTGGCGTTCAACATGAATATCTAGTGAAGTGGCTACGGGCTCCACTTATTGAGGCTTCTTGGGAGTACGAAGACAAACTTAAGGAGGGAGCCCCTGAAGTACTAGCAGATTATCTACAGAAGAACCAACGCGATAGCCGTTTTCCCAGATCGGCACACAAAGCACTACCTGGCGGCATGCCTCCTACATAAACATTCATGGCCAATCTAAAGTTCAAGGAACTTCCCGATATCTTTCTTAAGTGTGCCAATAAATCACTTGCAGCTTTACACAGGTTTTACGTAAGTGAACTTTATCTACACTTTTCTTGTGCTACTGCCAATGTATTTTGTGATTCAAAGTTGTTAAGGCCGGTGAATTAAGCCCGTGCCATACGTCCTAGGTCTAGTTTGGCCCTGATGAGGACATCAGCTTTTTCAAACGAGGGGAGGATGTTGTAAAGCTGACTTAGGTGCACCCAGCGTGCCCTGTAAGACTCTAAGGGGTGACACTCCCTAAGGTTCCAGAGCAAGTTAGAATGTCAAGGACTGAGCTTCCGACCTGTCGTGAGCCAGTCAAGTAGTCACAAGTCATGAGCTAGCTCTGGAGCTCGAGTCATGGCCTAGTCAGGAAGGAAGTTGATTCTGCCTCCGGAAGGGCTCCCGGGACCCATGTCCGGGAGCCAAACTGATTCTGCCAGGCTTGCCAGGCTTAATCAGCAAAATAAAAACTAAGTCCCAAAAAGCGTGCTTTACCAGAAAGCACTATGTTTCAGAATAGAGGGGGTGCGGCGAATCACAACAGAACTATAGGGGGAGACAGAAACTTGGGCAGCTCAACCAGCACCAGGAATCCAGTCGCTAGGTCTCAGCTCTCTCTACCAGCACGAGCCAGGCACAATGCCCAGCACATGTTGGTGGCCCCGAGATCGGTCAGTCTATGTATGAATGTAACCTCTTCCAAATCTAATAAAGTTGATCCTTGGGGATGATTACCATTTCGGTTTTGCCTCCGGGACTGGTCCAAGTGGAAGGACCCTTACTACAACCTTTTTGAATCGCTGGCGCCTAAGGGTCCCTGTCATCGATATGGGGCTTGCCGCTATGCCAATCGGTCAGTTTGGCGACCACTATGCCTTGGGGGTTTCATGTGTGGCTTGTCTTTGCCTTTGGTTACCTTTTGGGGACAGATTCTGAGTTGGCTTTCGGGTTGGTTGGGATTCCAGTTTTCTTAAGTCTGAATGGTTAAGCTTGTTGCGTTTCTGAGTTGGCTTTTACGTAAGTGCATGATGGATGAATGTTAGACTTAAGTGCGTGTTGGGAAAACCGCTCAAGTCCTAGCACCCTTTGAGGCGCAGGCGCAACAGCTAGCTATAGCTGTAGCTGCAAGTTCTATAGAAGAAACATCATGCATTCTACTGGTGAGCGCATACGTGATGTGGAGCTAGTGCATAATGCATTGTGTAGCATTGCAGAACCCTATCAGATGTTTGTGAGTGGAATAGGATCAAGAGAAAGATTGCCAACCTTTGACGAGCTCATAGGAATCTTGATACAGGAAGAGCAATGGTGAGAAATGGTGAAAGTTAGACGTCAAAATACTCACGATCAAGCACTTGCGACACGCCAAAAACAAGGCAAGGGCAAGGGCAAGAAAAAGTCTAAACAACAATTTGTCAAGACTCATGAGGATGAGGGATCTTCCAGTAAGACCAAGAAGAAAGACAAGTGCT
Organism: Diphasiastrum complanatum; assembly: GCA_029204225.1. Lineage (NCBI taxonomy): Eukaryota > Viridiplantae > Streptophyta > Lycopodiopsida > Lycopodiales > Lycopodiaceae > Diphasiastrum > Diphasiastrum complanatum. The sequence continues at coordinate 27,858,428 of CM055111.1, forward strand.
TTTATTGTGGTAAAAAGGGCCATTGGAAGAGTGATTGTCGCAAATTCCTGACGGAACAAAACAAGGGAAAACCAAAGCTGTTAGAAATCAATGATAAACTTCATTGTTACTGTTTACAAGGTACATTAATGTTGATAGTTGTGACCAATTGTCATTAGCCGTAGGGTAGTCTATTAGTCTACTCGTAGATCTTCTCTCTCTATCAAGGATTCAAGGTTTATTTGTACATTTTACATTTAGTATGTTGTAGAGTGATAGTGTGATTGTGCGTGTTCTTCTTCCGCCTTCTTGTGGTGAATGCTTGATGTTGCATATCTGATTGTTGACATGGTATCAGAGCAGCGATAGTCATGCGTGCCTGATTAGTGGATACAGCTTGTCACAGACTCCGCAATGAAGTGAGAAAGTCCTTCACGGGAGGTGAAAGCTTGGAGAGACAAAAACGGTTGGAAGAAATTATTCTTTGGTGTATTTTGCAGGTTTGGAGCTCAGAATCATCAGTGGGAAGATTTTTACAACACTTCCTAGTTGTTGTGAAAAGCACAGTCCCGGAGGCATCAAAAAGGCCAGGGCAGTATCAGACAGATTGAAAGTCTGTTGAGTAGGGGAGATTTTTACAATACTTCTGAGTTGTTGTGGAAAGTGCTATTGTGTGAGAGGTTTGCCAAGAAATCTCTCATTTTTCTGTTTAGAGTACCGCAAATCACACTAGACAATGTCTAGTACTGCCATTCAGAGTTAGGAGGCTTCATACTTTTCACATTACTAATTTCGGCCTTTTGAACGATCACACATTTCGAAATCTTTGCAAAGAGGAGGCGGCGTAGCCGCTATGCTGAAGTGGAGAATCTAGAATATTCCCTCTGAACGTTCTGATATTCCCTCTACTTTTCATTTTTTCCGTACCAATGTCGGTGCGACACGCCAGAGGTAGAAAAAATCCTGAATAGTTGTACATCCGCGCGTCATCGTACATATATAGCATATCCGTACCAATATTGGATAAAAGCACCAAAAGTAAAGAAAATACTGAGCAGTTGTACATCCGCGCATTTGATGATATCGTGTACCCATACCAATATCGAATCCACGCGCACGAGCTAAAGAAAATCCCGAGCAGTCGTGCACCCGCGCATCGTACCGATATCAGGTGTCCAATCAAAAATTTTACAGTTCTGTGGTGTGATAAATTTTGTGATCTAGACTCATCTATCCAGTAATGGCAACTCTAAGTGAGAGTCTCCTTAATGAGTGAAGCAAATTGGAAGGTGTCGGCAATTATGCAGTTTGGAAATTCAAACTGAAGAACATTTTGATGGAAAAGGAGCTATGGGAGATCGTGACAAGTGAAGAGACAAGACCAGTGATTGAAGAAGATCAGCGGACATTTGATAGGAGAAAATGAAAAGCCCAGAATATCATCAACCTATCAATTTGAGATGCAATTATTTCCTATATTTCAGATTCAGAAGGACCAAAAGAAACGTGGGATACTTCTAAAAACGAAGTTGCATACATTGCGAATGGATGATGCAACTATCACCGATCACATACTGAAGATCAAAGAGATCCGTGACCAATTAGCAGCAGTTGGAGAGCGAGTACAAGATCGTGAGGTCGTGCAATTGACATTGAATAGTCTGAGTAAGTCACATCAGATGTTTGTGACGAGTATAGCCACAAGAGAAAATCTTCCAACCTATGAAGAACTAGGTGGATTGCTTTTGCAAGAAGAGCAATGTCAAGAGAGCTTGAATCATCATAATAGGAGCTATGATCAAGCTCTTGCAGTTAGAGGACGAGGTGGAAGATTTGGTCATGGAAGGTATCAATCGAGAGGAGGAAACTCAAGCTGGATCAAAAGTTGAAAGTAGAATTTGCCCATGATCATTGCTTTGTAAAGGATGTGAACCAAAAGTTCAAGTTATTGCGGATGGAGTAAGGGAGCCCAATACTAAATTGTACAGGTTGAATGTTACAATCAAGGGGCAACATGGAATTGTCTCGACTATTCCATCACAAACTAAGTTGTGGCATAAGAGGCTTGGTCACTTGAACTTAGGAAGCCTCAGTTTGATGAGAAAATTGGAGATGGTAACAGGATTGCCTACCATAGAAGACCACTTGAAATTGATGTGTGAATCATGTGTATATGGGAAGCAACATCGAGAGAAGTTCAATAAAGGTGGTGTTGCAAGGGCAAAAAACATCCTGGATTTGATCCACACAGATTTATGCGGGCCTATGAGGACTACGTCCTTAGGCAAAGCCTTCTATTTCATGACCTTTATTGATGATATGTCACGTAACAAGCCTTCACACGTGTGAAGAGTGCCTAGTCATCCAGATCCACCAATGGGAGTCATATATGCTCATTTCCCAAAGTTGACTATTCTCTTTGGCTAGGAACAAAAAAGCTAGTCTTCCACAATTATAAGAATATTCCCTATAAAATAGGATTTAATGGAATCTCTCTATCTTATCATCTACAATCTTATCCAAAAAGCATTAGACTAGAAGGCAATAGCGAATGAGATGCTTGAGCACTCAAATTGTAGAGTTTCCTCCTCTCAATTAGCATGTGAAATGGAGTACAAGAGGTGCTTTTTTATTTTTGGGGAGGCCCTTGCCCCTTTGCTTCTACCGGATACTTCATTGAGGGAAGGATTGAAATCCTAGCCCTTCAAAAGAAACACAACTAGATTTATGGTGCACAAAGAAGCACACTCCACCTACCACCAATTTAACTTTGACTACTAATTGGAACTTAATCAAAACTTAATCAACTTAGACTTTGGGCCTTTTACATTATTTTATTTACATGGCCCAAGTCTATTTTATTCCATAATACACTATTTTACATGTGCTCATTGGGCTATGGGCTTACGCACGCAAGATGCCATGGCCCTCGCACTAAATTTATTTACAAAAAATACCCTCAACAGGGACCTCGACTTGAAGTAGTGTAGGTCATTTGGCACTATGGAGTTAATACGACCCGCGGGTTTTACGGCGATGCTTTATTAGGTATCCTGTGACTTGTTCCATACACTCGGGTTGTGCTTGTCGGTTGTTGGAAAAAAGTTTGTGGAGGCTTGGTCACTTGAACTTAGGAAGCCTCAGTTTGACGAGGAAATTGGAAATGGTGAGATGATTGCCTACAATAGAAGACCACTTGAAATCGATGTGCGAATCATGTGTGTATGGGAAGCAGCATCGAGGAAGTTCAATAAAGGTAAGGGCAAAGAACATCCTGGATTTGATCCACACAGATTTATGCGGGCCTATGAGGACTATGTCCTTAGGTAAAGCCTTCTATTTCATGACCTTTATTGATGATATGTCACGTAAGAAGTGGATTTACTTCTTGAAGAAGAAATCGGATGCATTTGACAATTTCAAGAGCTTCAAAGCATTGGTCGAAAATTAGACAAGTAGGAAGATCAAAGTTCTAAGATCAAATTGTGGGGCTCCCGCTTCAGTTTTTGCATTGAGCACACCAAGATTTTCAGTCTTAAAGCTCTAGTCCGAATTTTGGAATGAGCATGAAGAGAAGTTATTACATCTCATGCTTTAACTAATTATTGTCTAAAGTTAACCATACTAGTTAAACATTGGGCAAGGCCGGAAACTTGTAAAACAACGACCAAAAGTTACCGGTTTTCATTCTCTCTCTATGTAACCTCTCTCTAAAGTGAAATTTCTTAAAGGACCCATTTTGAGCCCATATTTCCCCTAGTGCCACCTGACACCATGCCAATGCAAGTTGAGTCGCCGCTCATGGGATCCCGAGACTGATGTCTCCCTGATCGTACTGAGGTATATGGCTCTGAGTGATTCCCTCTAGGCTTTCCCATGATCTCACCACCTAAGAATTTGCATCATGGAAATTCAACACCTGTGCCAAGCCTAGACTTTTACAAGTACAACCAAATGCATGAAAGCTATGGGTAGCTTATCCATGCCCGCATCATGGCTGACCATGGCCACTTAGCCACTCCTTGGCAACGCGCCTAGTTGTAATCCTGTGACAGCTTCGAATTCCGTCTTCTATAGAGAGATATCCACCAATTTTCAGGCTGTAAACCCTAGCTCAATAATTGAGAGAGATTTCTTGGGCATTTCTCAGGCTTTTCCTGAGATTCTTCTTGTAGCTACCTACCTAGTTGAGGTCACCCTACCTCAAGGCATCTGATGCACTTTACAGCTCTGAAATCGGTGCGACATTGACTCCAAACAGCCTGATTTCCCAGAAATCGGAAATTTCCGAAATTTTCTTAGTTTTCCATCCAATCTGATCTTGTAAATTGCTGTGGCTGCTCTTTGCAAACCCATGCAAGCCCCGTTGCATCAAACGACTGTCCACACAGTGAATTATGAGGCCACCATCAATGATTTCTCCGAAACCACCGAAACTGCAAGTTTCTCCGTGAATTCTCCTCGGAATCCACCTACGACGATCGTTTAGATCTTCCCCGAAGCTCCGATCGAAGGAACTTTGCTGTCTCCTACCATCCGGACTACCGATACCTCTCGTATGGAGTCCTCTCTCCCGAGACGCTTTGAGTGCTATTTTTCCTGGTGAAAGATGCTATCCCATAGCTCCACCGGATCGTGCATACCTGCATCACCTTGACGCTCTGATACCAAGTTGAAATTTCGATAGAATCTAGTGCAGTATGCAGATCACATCACACAATCACCATAGCCACTCCTCACAAGCTCTCAAAGATGGCACAACAAAAGTTAATAGATTACAAAGAAACACTGTACATATAGAGTATTTACAAACTGCATGAAAAGGCAGGTGTCCTAAAATTGCCTACCACCTAATATGGCCAAATTCGACCGACAAACTTGGGACATGCCCCCAAGTATAACAAATACTGTAAATAACTCTATACATGCTAATTCTTCCTATGTGTGGCTACTCGGCTAACCCAAGTAGTTGGCTACAAGATCAGTGCCCGATCAATATATCCTAACGGGTCACGTCTCGATCACAACCATATACAGTAAACCAAATAAACTGTACAGTAATTACATCATCACATTTAGAGCTTATATACTAATGAATCAGATTAAAATTGATTTCTAACTGATTCTTGTTTATGTGATGACAATTTTTTTCTTTCTTGTACTGTGCACAAAACTAGCTTAAGGGAGGAAGAATCTTATGTCCTAACCTAGTGACAAGGATACTGTTATGTCCTTAGGTACGAAAGTGGGGCCTCCAATGGTATATTATTAACTATGGCTTTATTATTCGCTATATCAGCCAAACGGTACTTAATTGATATGTGAGTGTCCAATTGAGAGACATGTAGAGTGTTACATGGCGTGTGACGATTATATGCATGATAAGTGACCAGTCTTTGTTATTGGACTTAAGTCTAGTTAGCATGAGGGTTGAATGGGCCGATGCACAAGATCATGTGCTCTATATATCCTAGTGGAGCCCTCCAGATCAATTGGTTCATGTTTGGTTGCCTATCCCGTTCTCTCATTAAGCATTTAGTAACCATGGCTTGGGGGTGAGATCAAATCTTCTAGAACATGGCAACTAGAACCGATCCATGATGTCAACATTCTTAGGCATAACTACTTCTATGATATACAAGAAAAAAGGTTGGAAAATCAAGAGCAATAATATCATCAAGAGCAATAATATCATTTTCATTGGTGATAAAAAAAAGGCACTGTTGACCTTTCTCAGCCTCTTGCATCTACCACAAGATCTTCCATAGGTACAAGATGCACAACAAAATCAACACACATAGAGCTTTGCAGGACACAAAAATTTCAATGAACGAAATGAATGATGATAAAAAAGTGAAATCACATTCCAAGGTGAATCTTGTAAAATAACATTAATGACCAAGGTGCCATTAGTCTCCATCGAACACACATAATGTGAACGAGAAAAAAAGTAGATTGTGATTGTGCATAGACACAATTGATCATTATGCAACGTAAGAAACTTGAATGCCTAAGTGCCCAAATTATAGTAATGGAATGGATTGTGGGATTCCATCAAACAAGCGCAATTGACTTGAATGCTCGAGTGCCCAAATTGCCAGTAATGGATTGGATTATGGGATGCCATCAAACAAAGGCAATTGACTTGAATGCTTGAGTGCCCAAATTGCAAATAATGGAATGGATTATGGGATTCCAACAAACAAAGGCAATTGACTTGAATGCTCGAGTGCCCAATTAATTGCCACTAATGGAATGGATTATGGGATTCCATCAAACAAAGTCGATTGAGTTGAATGCTTGAGTGCCCAAATTGCCAGTAATGGAATGAATTATGGGATTCCATCAAACAAAGTCGATTGAGTTGAATGCTTGAGTGCCCAAATTGCCGGTTAATGGAATGGATTATGGGATTCCATCAAAGTCGATTGAGTTGAATGCTTGAGCGCCCAAATTGCCAGTAGTGGAATGGATTATGGGATTCCATCAAACAAAGTCGATGGAGTTATGGAGTTGAATGCTTGAGTGCCCAAATTACCAGTAATGCTTCTTGGCTTCCAAGGGGAGGCTCAAACCTGGGACCAAAGAAACTTTGGATGCCAAGCCAACCAACTGAGCCAACCCCGTTGGTAAATTACCAGTAATGGAATGGGTTATGGACAAAGTGGTGATATAAAGTGATGGTGTTCATTTTGCTGACAAATGTTCCTGTTATTATAGCAAGTCATCTAGCCACGTGCGACAGATTCACTGATGCATCTAGACGTTACAGCCAGCTTAGAGATACGAAGAAGTCCAACGTTTGATCGCACATAATTATATACTATAATCTATTGTAACAGAGGAAGATGATGATACCAGGGTGTGAATAATGTCGGTGTTCAGACAGCGGAGTCGCAACGTCAGCTCCACTCTCCTCGATTTATGAAGCAGGAAGACGCCAGTCTACATCTCCACCAGCACGCTGCTCTGTTGCCTTGCCTGCCAGCCAGCCAGCCTGCTGCTCACATGCTCATAGCTCATGCAGATTTGTTCCCGTACAGGGCTAGAAGATCACACAATTTCCCTGCCATGCTCTGCTATGATAGTTTAATAAGAAAATCCGTTGATGGGTATTGTGGATTTGGAATTTTGGTACAGTGCACTCTATTCTATGAGCTTCTGATCTCTTCGTCGCTGTGTCTTTGTTGAGGTATGGCTCGGACTTTTGGAAGTTGGTCTTGATGAGCTATTGAGTGTGATTATCGAAGTAGGCGAAGATGTACGTTCTTGAGCTTAGAACTTTCGAGAGATTGGCCCTCCAAGACTGGATTCTGCCTGCGAATTCATCATTCTTTGTCTGAAATGACTGTTGAGGCCAGATTTTGATTGTTTTTCTCTTGTACGTCCTGATTTGTGCAACTGAATGACTATTGAGGCCAGGTTTTAATGGGTTTTTCTCTTGTACGTCCCCATTTGTGCAGCTGATTGGAAATGAACTTTTGGCCTTAAGGAGACGAAAGGAAGTCTTCACCAGCCAGATTTTGATTGTTTGAAGCTGGCGGAGTTGCATGATACTGATGAACAGACAATTTCTATGTAAGAAATGCCACAAACTGCTAAAAGGAATGTCTAAACTCCCATGGACGATCCTGATCGCTATTTTCTTGCAAGAGATTTCAATGTCCACAACTGATATATTTGTGAAAAGCTTTCACACGCGATATGGGGGAGCTGACGTTGATGCTCCACTGATTCCAATCCTTTCCAGAAATGCTGTTTAGGTGAGCAAGCAGTCTTCTGTAGTAGAGAGTAGCTTTGTGTCGTTTTCTTACAGGATATAGATAAATTTTTTCTTCAGGTAATTGTTTGACTATCTAGCCTTGACGTTACATCGTAACCTCCTTAAAAAACAAGGTACTGAAAAGTGGCCGTAAACGCTTACTCTTCTTCTACAAAGATCAACAGAGTAAAACGCCGATACAAGCTGCTAAAATGACTGATTCTGAAAAATGGCCTCGAATGCTTACTCTTGTTCTGCAAAGATCAACAGAATGGAACGCCGAAAGAAGCTGCTGAAATGCCTGATTTTGGAAATTGGCCTTAAATGCTTGCTCCTCTTCTGCAAAGATCAACACAACGGAACTCCGATAGAAGCTGCTACAATCACTCGAATCAGTAGAGCTGCACCGCCGAGCACCTCGTGAAACGTCAACTTGGTCAAACTTTCAGTTCACTGAAGTAGCGTCAGAAGCTTTTGCATGAGCGCGGCTATCCTACCTAGTCTGCTCTTGTATCATCATATACCTCTCTCTCTGTCTCCACACATATCAATCCAGATCAGAGATAGAATTGTCTTTCGAAGTGTCTATTCTAGTGTAAATATCATCGGTTCTCCTAGAACAGCTCCTAGAACAGGTTATGTAGCCATCTCATATGTTTGTGTGCAAGTGAAACTTACTTCCTGTTTAAATTTCATCGTCGGTTACCACTCTTCTTCTCATACATCACATGGCATTCCTGAAAAGATCTATCTATCGATTCCGATGTTTTCTTTAGACCTTAGTGAAACTGCACTTACATTAGCTTAGGTGTGACAAGCTTCTTACAGGCCAGGGAGAAGGAACACCTTGATGTTCCACTGGTTCGGATCCTCTTAAGAAAAACGCTTTAAGGTAAGCAAGTGCACTCCTGTGGTACAGAGCAGGTTTCTATCGTTCTTTTAAAGGGTATAGTCCTTGATGTGCTCTTCAGGTAGCTGTTTTGCCATCTAGCCTTGACATTATATCGTAATCTCCATAAAAAAAAGGTACGGAACAATGGCAGTGTCTGTTCTAGCGTAAATACCATCGTTTCTCGTAGAACAGGTATGTAGACATAATATACCACATTGTAATAACAGTAAAATGATCTATCAATTGATTGTTTTAAACATTAGTGAGACTGTCAGATACGTCAGCTTGCTTGAATATAACTGCAGATCTTTGCACAAAAACATGTCATTTTCCCTTCCAACGCAAAGGTTCACATCAAACGTTGTTTCTAGTCCTTCTGGAATATTCCGAGATATCTCGTTTAAGATCCATCAGCGTTTCATCAGTTACACGTTCAGGAAAAAACGCTAGTAGGCTATTGCGAATACACGTTCTACATTTGTCGAGGCTTGCCCAAGATCATATTTTTCGACAAAGGATATACTTTATTTGCTCTTGCTGCAACTGGCATCTGATGCCAGTATGCTATGGAAATATCTTACTCGTGATGGAATGGTTAAAGTGAATACTTGCAAACCGACGGCATCTAGAAGCTGGTGTTTCTGTGTGTCGGAATCGACATCAGAGTTTGAGATTACATCATATGCTTCTTGCAAATTTATGAGAAGCTGAAAGCGTGCATGAAGACGTAGAAATACGGTAAGCCATCCTAACCTTGCACTTCCGGCAGGATTTGTAATTCTTTTGCTCGTTTTCGCATTATCCTTGTCTTTATTATCCGAATTTTTGTTTGAGCCGCCAAAACATAAGACCGCTAAGCTTGATCCACGAATATTTGTGACGCTGCAAAAACTCTGATATTGTTCCGGGGCAAACATGTGTAAAGGATCATAGTTGTTCTAATAAGTAGCTAAGTTTGTACATATCAAGAGTAATCTTGCGCACTGAGATACATAAGCTCGGAAGGTTCTCTGGTTTCGTCCCCAGAGGCTTAAGAGAAGGCACTTTTGAATGCCCATGTCCGCCATAACACCCTAGAGTCCTAAAATGTCAGCCGAACTTGGTGAAGCAGCCGATAAGAAGTTTTTTCCACTGTCCAGCTGACCTGAGGCTTCAAATATGCACCTGGAGTTTCAAGCTTTAGAGGAAGAACATATATTGAGAAATACGGAATAAGGAATCTTGTCATCAGGTAGAAGTGCGGATTACGAAACTACAGGGGCAAACCTTCAGTAATAGTCTAGACTTTGTTTACAATAGTAATAATAGTGCATACTTTTTTCTTTTATCAGCAAAACGATAGGCTTTCAACTTTGGTGAGCATCCGTTAATGGTTTCATATCTTTGGAGACGACTAAGCAGACCATCAAGAAATCATTTAATAAGGAAACCATTTTCTGTTCTGTCAATCTTATTTAGTGTGACCAACTTACCCTACCATAAAGGCCTGCCACCTTATAGTACAAAATCAGAAATAGCTGTCTGGTCAGTGGTTGCTGACCCTCGAAATGGATAGCCTTATCCAGGAAACCCTTCATTGACATGTTTGATAGGTACGATCCTAAGAACCTTATTCTGTTGCTTTGTACTTCAGAAAACATGTATCTTGGTATATTGAGTTCTCACTTTTATGAACTTAAAACCCCTTTAAGCTGCTATCTATAATCCGTAATGTTAAATTTAAATTTTTTATTTGTTGTAAAGATCTACTCATCACAATTTTTACTTCGCTTGATCTTAATAGAATTTGTTGAACTCTATTTTTAGAAAGTTTGAGGCCATAAATGCTCTTCCTCTTTGTGCGAAGTTTGAATTGTCCAGTGGTTGCTTGGAATTTGTGAAATTATAGGGCAAAAGGCCTTTGATTATGCTGATATTGGTCAGAATCTTTTATAAAAGAAGCGTTGTCTTTCCTCAGTAGCCCTTGTTCTTGTGATGACTCCATTAATTGTATGTTTTTCCAAGAAGCATTATTTTAAAACCAAGAAGCATTAATTGTATGTTTTCATATCCTTCTTTGTGTCAAATTGTTACAGCAGATACATTATTCATTTCCTCATCATTTTTTAAAGAGTTTTTTTCTAGAAGCACTAAATTTGGTCATCCTCTTGCACTTGATGCTTGCTTGCTAATATGTATAAGAGTACTAATAAGTTCACTTATTGAGTCAATGTCTTGTTATTGGAATGGAAAGCTAGAGTTGGAAATCATGTAAAATTGAATCTGAAAAAAGTCTCATGTCTCTTCTAACACTCATACTTTACTTTCTATCGAGGAGGAAGTTCTTCTTTGTAAGTTTTATAGATGTTTTGTCATTTCATATATGGATAAATGCTACACATTCTTTGTTTGCAGATTTTGTTGTTTGGAATCGTTATTAAATGAAGTCCAATGTCTAGTGGAATTTTTTAATGCAAATTCTCTATTGAGTGCGAGTGTAATAAAAATCATCAAATTTTTCTGTCATGCTTATAACCTAAATTATTACCAAAAGCCTCTTTTTTTGTGTGTTGTGTGTGAGGATTTCATAAGTTCCCAAGACTGTTTATTGTAGCAACTGTAAAACTACGTTAACCGACCTTTCTAAGTGGCTAAGTAATTGCTTTAAAGCTTCTTTCTGGTGATTGAAATTTAGATAAATTTAAAGATGTGCGGACTTCTCAGAACAAGCTTGACTTGCACAGATATTATATGTGTGCAGGATAAACTAAAGATTATTGGTAGTTCAATCCTTCAAACAATGTAATTACATTTGTATAGTCATAGCTTAAAGAAAACAGTTAGTGAAACTTCTTTGCAACTGTATTTTACAGTCCTGAAACAGAAATGCAACTTTGGCGATTGTGCCTTATAGTTAAGGCACTCACATAGTTGCTACCTTTAAAATATAAGGATGGCCTTTATTTCATTTTTACAGTGTGTGCACGCGCGCGCGCGCGCGCGTGTGTGTGTGTGTGTGTGTGTGTGTGAGAGAGAGAGAGAGAGAGAGAGAGAGAGAGAGAGAGAGAGTTTTTAGTGTCCACAGAATGGATACGTCTGTGTAATGTAATATGCATCACTTCTCTTTATATTTATATACACAATTCTCCTCCATGACTTCGCATTTTTTCCCATATGGAACCTTGAAATGTAGTAACACACGAGAGTTCAGTGTAGTTTGGAACTATAGTTGCCCAGGAACGCTTGTCTGGGCAAAAGCGTTCCCAGAAACATGTTTCTGGACCAGAAACGCTGACAAAAAGATATACTTAAAAAAATTTCCCCTCCTCGTGGCCAGCAACGTGCCAGCCGTGGAGGGGTTTAGGGTGCCAAAGTCATCTAGTGGAGGTGGATTAGCATGAGTGAGCATTCGGTGTCCATCTGCTTGTCGATCCGGAGCACGCACACGATTGTAGTGACATTTGAGTTGTCTGGCAAGCGAGATTGATCAGAACAGGTTTTTGGTAAGTGTAGGCTTAGTTTTTTGGAAGTGATTACATTGAGCTGTAGGCAACGAAATCGAGCAAAGTTTGGCTCTAGACCATCATCCATATAAATTTGAGAACCTCGTAGCTTGGCTCTACAACGTAAAGCATCATGATGGCTATCCAAGGATCTGAAGCAGATGATTAAGGTAGCATTATCCCATGTTGTTCTCCATGCTGAATCTAGGTCTCTAGAATAGTGCTCAAGCGTACTTTCAAAGAAACGTTTAGCTTTTTTGCTGCAAAAGTGCACTATCGTCCACATTTCGTATGGCGTCTTGTTTTCCATTGTTGTCGTTATCGATCGATTCTGTAGATGAATTGCAGCTGCGATTGCTTCAGCCCAAAACTGACTTGCCTCCATTGTCGGACCTGAGGGTTTGCAATTTCTTGGAGGGGTGTCGCTCTACAAACGCTAGGAATTTCTTGAATGCATCAAACACTTTGGACTTCTTCTTCAGATAGTATATGGTTGTCATCCTGCTGAAATCATCTATGAATGTGAGGAAGTATCTCGATCCAGAAAGGGACTCCACCTTCATGGGTCCACAGACATATGAATGAACTAATTCCAGGATGTCCTTGGCTCTCCTTCCTTCATGTACGAATGGACTTCGATGTTGTTTACCTTTTTGACAGGCTTCACAGAAGTCAAAGGCTGGACTTGTATGTAATCTTAAGACCATTCACAAGTTCCTTCTTGCTCATGTCATAGAGACTCCTCATATTCAAATGATACATGCATTATGCCAGAGATGGTTCTTAGTTCCGGATGCATTTAGTATAATATCGTAGCTGCTGATGATTTTTGCTTGATATAAATTACCTTGTCTTGATCCCACAATCAGCAACTTATTCGAATTCGGCATGCGTTCCCATCGAATAGGACTCGTATTCCAAGCTCTGCTATCCTCGACACAGAGAGTAGATCTCTCCTCAATGTGGGTACAAAGAGGGCTTCTTGTAGCTCTGCATGTCTCGACAATGTACGGAGCTGAAGGGTTCCAATGCCTTCGACATCGTGTCTGCTCCCATCACCCAGTATCACCGTTCTTGTGTTGTGCATAGTGCCTTGTAGTTCATTAGAACATTTTTGTTGCAGGTTATATGAGATGTGGCTCCTGAATCAATCACTATATCATAGTCATGCTACGTGTAGGTTGTTAACTCTTCATCGATAGCTATGAATGCATTGGCGTTCTTCTCACCATCTTTGGATGATTCTGCGACATTTGCCTTTTCTGCTTTGTGCTTTCCTTTGGGATTGTGCCAGCGTATGCTGAATGTCCCTTTTTCTTGCAGTGAGTGCAAAGGTATAGTCGGATTAAACCAACATTTGTCTGTTGTGTGCCCTGACTTGTGACAATGATCATAGGTAGAGAAGTATCTTTGTTTTTGTTAACCTTCGTAGACGAATTCATTTGAGTCTTCTCGATCTTGGGCTGTTTTTGTTTCTTCTTTTCCCTTGCAAGAAGGGCCTTCTCCTGGTCACCATTTGATTCTCCTTCATCTCTCATCAATCTTTCGTCTGCAACGGGGGAGAGGAGGGTGCAGCAGCAGCAGCAGGAGCAGCAGATGTAGGAGAGGCAGCAGGGAGGTCTACTGCACCACCAACAGCAAGGGGGGAGGGTCTGCTGCAGCAGTGATGGAGGGAGAGAGAGCAATTGCACCACCTGCAGTGATGGAAAGGGGAAGAGTGGGGGAGCCCAGAGTGGGCTTCCTACGAGGAGGAGCGCAAAGGCGTGCTGGAGACCTGCTTTCACAGCGCTGGAGACCTGTCTAAACACAATGATAGAGGTCTATGCCCTTCTGAATGCGATGGACAGCTACTCCATCGTTTTCTGGCTCAGCAATGGAGATGTGTACACACACATTTCTGAGAGAGAGTCAGAAATGCAAGTTTGATTGATCAGTTGCAGCCCAGCTGCCCCTTCATTAATGGAGCAAGTGCACATACATTTACTTTGTTCAGAAGCGAGCTGCTAGAGGAGCGATGGAGCTACAACTGCTGGAGTAGCGATGGCAGGCTAGAGCTGTAGAAGCGATCCACCAGCAGAGACTTTTTCAGCATAGTTCGTTGGATCCGCTGAGCTGGAGTGGCAACAGACTTTATGGCAGCGATCCACAGGAGCAAGCAGCCATCACCCAGCAACCAACCATCACCCAGAGAGACAGAATGTTGTTGTAACACAACAAGCCATTCTAATTTTTATCCTCGACAGAATCCAGTAGGAATTGATGCACCTAAACTGGACCACCCTGTACCTGAAACATTTGGCAACCTACGTAAATGTACTGCCCTTAATGAATACTTTAATCTGAAACCCCATATTGCCTACAAAAATACAAAATTTAAAATTCAAAATAAAAAACACGTTTCTCAGAAATGCTCCCTCCCCCAAACTAGAAACACGGTTCAGAAACACGTTTCTGAACGCGTTTCTAGAAACGCAGTGCAACCAAATTGGAACTGAAAAATTCTATTTAATATCTGGAAGTGTACTTTTTCATTTGGAGAAGGTTCAAGTTCCATTAAAATCCAATTAGCAGAACTTGATAATTTGCTCTCTCTCTCTCTCTCTCTCTCTCTCTCTCTCTCTCTCTCTCTCAGAGGATGCTTGTGTCGCATCCAATCAAAGGATCTTTTGGCTTAGGATAGTTTGTACAATGTATCTGTTTTGGCCACTTCCAGCTGGTTCTTAACAGACTTGGATGTACTAGGCTTGTTTATCATGATGCTTTTGTTTCCAAAGATATTATAAATTCACTCACTCTCTCACACACATACAAACACACACTTGTAAATCTCATGTGAAGGCAAGATTCTCACCATTTAGGCTATTTCATGGTTGTCTTTTTGATAACATAGATCTGTATCTTGTCAGGAAAATCATTGCCAGTGAGAGACACCAAAGTGGAGATAATTTCAGTCAATCAAAATGAACCTCGGTGATATGGAACAAAACTCTTTTAAATGCTCTTATCCTGAGTGTTTTCTCTGTGTGACAAAAGAGCGAAATTTAGCAAAGCGAGCTACAGTTTTTGCAAGATTCTTTAAGGATCTTCCTTGCCAAGATGAAGATGGACAGATCCTTGCAATAAGCAGATTATGGAATACTGCCATGGCTCATCCTAACAACCCCGAGTTTGTTGAACTTGGCATCTTTGAATGCATGGCATCTCTGGTCTGGAAAGGTATCAGAAATAGAAGATGGCTTGCTCAAGGTGAAAACATTTATATTCCTTATTATGCTGCCCATATAATTGGCTCATACACTATGAATGTTGAAGAATTCGGAAGAAAAGCAGTTCAAGCTGGTGTTATCCCTCCTTTGGTAGAGCTTCTAAAAGGGAAATTGACATGGGTAGAGCAGAGAGTTGCCGTTCGGGCACTGGGTCACCTTGCAAGCTACGAAAGCACTTTTCCCTATGTTTCTGCTTATAAGGAGGTAGTTGACCTGTCAATGCTACTCGCCTCCAATGCACTTGACATAGTGTATACACACTTCCTGCAGTTTGTTGGCAAGCGTCTTAGCTATCACTGTGATCTTTTGACTCGGGGAATAGGTGGACTACGTATGGAGTCAAGGAAAGCTGAGGAGTGGGCAAGCCAGCTGCAGTGCTGGTCATTACAGCTTCTGAACTGTTTTGCGCTCAAGGATGAGTTTATTCTTTCTATTTGCAGATCAGAATTTTTGATCAAACTTCCAGATATGTGGGGAGGCCTTGTCAATGAAAATTCACCTGCAGGAATTGGGTTGCTGAGGACAATATGTCATCGGAAGCTTGGAAGAACTGCTGTGACCAAATGTCCTTCTGTCATCAATGCGTTATGCAACATTGCTCGCTCTTCGGATGATTGGCAATACATGGCCATTGACTGTCTTTTGTGGCTTGTTCAAGACCCTACAACAAGACGTAAGGTACTAGATTGTTTTGACTTATAATGAGCCTTGAGGTGCAGTCAATATATGAGAACAACTACTTTTCAAAGTCCTTATCAATTACATCCACACCGTTGCCATATAAATACAATTGGAAGAAAGTGTTTGTTTTACAAATATAGAGTTGTTGACCTTTGAGTATGACATGGATCTTATGATGTCCTTGAGCTTTTTGGTTACAGGTCTTGGACTCTGCTGCTATTGCACTTGCAGATCTTGCAGAACTATCAAGCCTAGGAGATCACAAGAAACCTGGCGAACTGATTCTCGATGCTCTGCTGCACGATGATCCTCATGGACTTTCAGTGTCATTGTCCAGTAAAACCACGCAGCTTCTTGATAACCTCGCCAATCTACGAATTAGAATTCGGAGAGAAAAGCAGCTGCCCAAGGAGGATATCAGGATCAAACAAGCAGCAGCCCTGGTTGTGAAATTGGAAGGTAATGCAAAATTTTCTTCAGGCAACATTCTTGGTGCCATCTCCAAGTACACAGAATCATTGGCTATGTGCCCAATTAGGGCAAAGAGAGACAGAATCACATTGTATAGCAACAGAGCACAGTGTTACTTGCTACTCAAGGAGCCAGAGTTAGCTATCAGTGATACAACAAGAGCTTTAAGCCTGCATAACCCTGTTAACAGGCACAGCAGTAGCTTGTGGCAGCGAGCACAAGCATATGATATACTTGGTCTGGCAAAGGAAAGTCTTCTGGATGCAATCATGTTTCTGAATGAAAGTTCATTTGGATCTGAGACAGAATTGGGTTATACACAGAATACGTTACCACAGTATGTCGATCGACTTATCAAGAGGCAAATGCAAGCAATTTGGTTGTTCAGGGATGCAGCTGAGAAACACGGTGAGATGTTTTATGAAAGTGATACGGATGGTGAGTGTGTGACAGAGGAGGACATTGAAGCTGACAATGGCAACAATGATGATGAAGAAAATGAGGCATCTGAATGGGAGACTGCCAGTGAAACTGACAGTGTGAAAGAGGCGAGGCGAGATCCAGCAAGTGGTGATCTGAAGGAAATACAAGAACCACCGAAGCTGACCACTTTTTCAAAGCCCTCAGTAGTGTTCAAAGGGGTCACATTGGAAGATTTACTAGATCCTCAATATGAAGATTCACATTAGCTTTGTCAACAAGCCTTTGCTGCATAAAATGGAATGCAAAGAGGAAATATATTGAAGCTTCGAAGAAATAGGTATGAAGTATATGTATTTAGAAGAAGCTTGCAGAGCAAGTTATTTACTGCCCAAATCTTCTAGGACTTGAAGCTCAGTTAATGCAAAGGCATTTATCAAATGTGCAATTCTTTTAATAAGCCTAATTTTTGTCCACCTTTACTAATGTAAGCTTTGCTGCATCTTCTATAATGCATCTGCTGTAGTGAACGTTTGGTTAAGTGGACAGCCGACAAGGCTTGCTATGTTAGTAGGTCTTAAGTGCATTTCTTTTTTCACTCCTCTGGGACAGGCTGTTGAAAGAATGAATTGAATTTGGATTGAAATTTTGTAGCCAGCCATCTCTTAGCTAGCAAAGCAAATCGAAAGTTGGATTTGTTGCAACTACTCCATTAATGGCTGCATATAGCACAAAACAATTGTCAAATTTTCAAAGGAAGAACTTTGCCTAATTACTTACAGGACCTGAGACCACTATGAATTGCTGCTTGTTGAGAATGCTAATGGGAAGTTTCTTCCTGCATCGAGGATATTAATGGAACTCAATTCTGAGGTTGTGTGATATGTTGATTACCATGAAATAACTTTTGATAGAGTAGTGATTTTGGAAGTCAACCTCAAGCCACTCAGGAGATTGCTAATGTATAGATCATGCATGTAGAACAATAATGATTGATAGTGGAGCACTGATCTCCATTAGTAGTTGCTGCTTAGCTAAACCGATCCAAGGTAGGAGCTACTCCTTAATTAATCAGCCATTGATATGAGACTGAAACGTTTATCTATCTATGTATGTGTAGCATCTAAGGCCCCATAATAGGATTTTGGGCTGTGCCTACACCCAGAGGCCCAATACCTGTCAAACCAAATGATCTATTAAACATGATGGGCCAGGCACCGAAACTGTATCTTCCAAATGGCACAAGAAGTACAGACTCATGGTCCATGGGAGAGCGTATCTCCAACCGTGGCTGCAATGCGAGGCTGGGCCGTTTACCTAAGAGTGGTGGAGGCTTCCAAACATCGTTATGGAAAGAGATGCAAACAAGCAATTTTGAATAAGAACTTGCAACATATTAGTCTCTTCAAACTTGCAAGTCTGACATAGCGCATTGCCACATGCAAATAATTAACAAACAAAAGAAAGATAACCAACAAGGGCCAAATGAAGACCTCAATATTGATGTTCATGGTAAAGAATGTCATATTGTCCCTTGCAATAGCCAAGTTGGATAAGCAATGTATATATTAAATGTATCAATGTTTGTGCCATTAAGTGGCCATGAAAAGAAAAGAACTCTATAATAAGTGATTGCATGTATCTCTCTCTCTCTCTCTCTCTCTCTCTCTCTATATATATATATATATATATATATATATATATAGTATAAAACTATTTTAGAGAGAATGTGTGAGGTGCCATAAAAAATGTCACGCTTTGCGAGCAAAAAATGTCACCCATTTGCAAAAGAAGCAGCTAAATAGGTTTTAAAAAAATGGTAAAAAAAACACAGCCTCCAAAAATATATAAACACTTTTTGTGATAAGTGCCCATTGTTTGTCATTGACGGGCACAAGCAACTAGTGTGTGTGTGTGTGTGTGTGTGTGTGTGTATATATATATATATATATATATATATATAGAGAGAGAGAGAGAGAGAGAGAGAGAGAGAGAGAGAGAGAGAGAGAGATTTACATACATATATGTACACACACACACCCACACGTGTACACACACACACACGTGTGTGTGTGTGTGTGTGTGTGTGTGTGTGTGTGTGCGTATTGCCATTTGCATGGACTAACAATGCCATTTGAGATCGTCAAGATCGTCAAATGAGGTTTTTGCCAACGTCACGATGTTGAAATTTGTGAATCTAATCACATGCCCCAAGTATTACTAGATAACATTAGAAGTGGAGACCTCTTGGTAAGCCAGATCAAACGTACTAATATAAGAGTTTTGATTGAGCAAATGGATGAAGTGATATAGTTATGCTCGCAAATGATAGCCACAACTTGCAATAGTAGGACAAGTAGTTGCAATACTAAGCCAACTAAGTAGCTAAGAAATGCACATGGAAATGCAAATAAAGATTGCATGTGACATATTACGTTAATCCAATGTAGTAATCAATAATCATAGAGGATCCAATAGCCTTTACATCATTGTTGGAATAGTAAAACTAAGGAATTGATATTGATGGATCAAAGAAGAAAAATGGGCTCATTTTAGACTTAGAGATAAACTTTTTGATGTTATATTAGTTTAAAATACATTCAATAAACACTTTTTGAAAGTGTCGGAAAGTTGGTAGTCGAGTTTGAGAGAGATTCAAATTTGAACTTTGGGTACATTAAATCTAGACCCAAAAATAGTAGGGTTTACATTTTGGAGGGAAAGCCAAGTGGCCAAATAGGGTTTGGACACTCTATAAAAGGATGTAACTCGTGGAGAGACATATCTTCTCTCTTCTCTCTCTCATTTCATCATTATACATGGTTCTCTTTGGGTTCTACTACTCATTGGTGCACTATCTTGGAGTTATCTTGCAATCTTGTGTGTAGAATGCTCATATTTTGCTATTTTTGGTTCCACACGTGTGAAATACAATAGGGTACTGTAATTGTAGGACAACAAACATATTTTATGTTTTGGTTCAATGTAGATGTTGATTTTTCTACATTGGCAGGATTGTTGGTTTGCTCTTTATTGTAACCAAAGATTTGGGACATGGATTGGATCTTGAATGATCTGAAATCCTTCACAAAAAATACATCTCGAATTGCTTCGTTGACTTCTGCAACGATCGAGGAATCCTTCATAGAAGGTTTGCATCCTATATACCACAACACAATGGTGTTGCTGAAAGAAAGAACATGATACTTAAGGAAGCTGCAAGGTGCATGATGGCTTACTCAAAAGCACCAAGCATGCTATGGCCTGAAGCAACTACATCCAGAATAGGATAGGCAAGTATGGTGTTCCTCACAAGGCACCACACGAACTATGGTGGGATAGAAAGCCCAATCTGATGCACGTTCGGATCTGTGGTTGTGCAGTTTATGCACACATTCCAGACAAGCTTCGAAAAAAGCTCGATGAGAAATTCACGAACAAGGATACCTCATCGGGTATGACAACCATTTGTCATACTACAGGATTTACATGCCAGAGAGAATCAAGTGAAGACAGTCAGAGACGTCAAGTTCGATGAGACTAGAACAATGGCCAATGATGATTCAGCCAAGTATATATATATATATATATATATATATATGTATATATATATATATATATATATATGTATATATATATATATATATGTATATATATATATATATGTATATATATATATATATGTATATATATATATATATATATATATATATATATAGAGAGAGAGAGAGAGAGAGAGAGAGAGAGAGAGAGAGAGAGAGAGAGAGAGAGAGAGAGAGAGAGAGAGAGAGAGAGAGAGAGAGAGAGAGAGAGAGAGAGAGAGAGATGTATGTACATATAATTTTTGGGCCACGTTGTTGCAATCTGGCAGGGCAAGCAAATTTTTTTTGCCTTGCCAAATCGAACTTTTGATTACATAAGCTTCTCTCCTTAGTTTAGTAAACTAAGTCAGTTGGCACTCAATCTATTATTCAGTTTTATTAGCCTACTTTGGTAACTTCTTCTTGGCAAATTTTTGATAGCTAACATACAAGGATTTCAACTAGTTTTAGCAAAGGCAGTGATGGCAGAAAACAATGGTGGTTTTAAGGATAAAAAAATCTATGTATGGGCGTGCATGTAGGATAAAAAGACATCACTTTAAACAAAGGCTAATCTAGCTGAGGCAAATGAACTTTCATCATTGGTTAGTCCAACTTTTGAGTTAACCATAGTATTTGTTTAAGATATTGGTTTGAGTCCAAATGCAAAAGTGGAGATTATAATTGATACTAAAGTTGAGCAAAAGATTAACAACAACCCTCAAGAAAGTGAACCTACATGTATGACACTTGACACATCAATCAAAGGGACATAGTACATATCATTCGATTATAGAACCCACCAGCTCAACTAGTTTGATGATGCTCACATGATGTAAAAGGACTACCAACACTTTGATTCCTACCTTAAATTAACTGTATTTTAACTATGAGATTCTCAATAGTGAGAGGCTATCCTCTAATCCATATAGGATATTATCTCTTGTTCGCAAAACTGGAAAATTCATTCTTTTGGATGAATGGCATGTCTATCAGATGGATACAACAATCTACACTTGATCTTGTGATTTAAACAGAAGAATTAACACAATTCAACATTACATTCTGATCTTTCCAGGTTAGCGGCAAGCTTCAAAACCCTACTGATGCATCAACTTTAAAAACAAGCTTTTGTCAACTAACAGATCCAATGTAATCCATGTATCAAATTAATCCAAAACTGTGGACTACTCAATGGTTACAAAGATATCAGTTATGAATACAACCAAATGAATTCTATCTAGGAAATTAATATCCGATATTAAGCAATTATTTATAGGGATTAAAAAATCCTAACTACAACATACATTTCCCGATCACACTTACTACCTCTGATGTCCACTATTCTTCCTTCTTTAGAATTTTCAGTCCTCTGAAAATCTTTCAATTAAAGTACAATGAAGATATAAAGACATTAGTAAATGTAAAAAATGAATTATTGTAGGAAAAATTCTAAAACAATTTCATTTCTATCCTATACATGGGTTGAATCACTGATACAAAAATCATCTATTAAACAGTACTAGTCTGATCTTCTGCTATGATTTAATCGAAAATGAAATCAGTTTGTTACCTTTGATTAGTTCCTATCAATTACAAATTTTCCAATACAATTGGACTATTTTTCTTTTTATTGACCGGTTTGGCATTACTCCGTCAATATTAACAAAACTATTAAAACTTCATAATATGAAATTACTTGAATGGAAATCCTACCAAAAGGATTTTGATAACTCTTAAACTGATCCAAACAAAATTTCAGTGCTCAGGTAAAGAATACTTGTCATCTCTCATTCTATATGGTCATTTCATATTGTTTGATGGTTTCAAATTCAATCTTGATGAGTACCTTGCACAAACATTAACTTGACCCATTTCTAATGATTAATATCAACTAGAAATATACCAGACAAGTAAGCCATTCCAAATTTCAACTAAACTTGAAATTCAATAAAAAAAAATTCAATTTTAAATTTTAAATTGGTGAGAACATGTTTCCAAAGTTTTCTTAGTCACCATCAAGTACAATACCATAAAAATAAAATTTTCTTGAACCGGGTATCGTCTTGGAAAAGGTAACCCATGAGGAACGAATATCTTGTTGTCGATCCTAAATCTATGAACCAAATTTATAGATAGCCTGTTAGGATAGCAAAATCTATTTATATCATCCCACTAGTAGTCAATCATTACGATAGAAGCATGAATATTGATTCCATAACCAGAATCATCACTCTGTAGTTTTAAACAAAGCACATAACTTGAAGCAAGCAATATATTGCTTTTCATGATTCTTAAAATCGGGTTACATCTTTTTGGATTGCTCTTGCTTTCTCTTTATTTCACAGCAAAAACAATAATTATGTTTATAAGAATTAGCTTAGTGAGGTGAAATATTCTTGCCTAGCCCTTGCTTTACATCAACATTAAGGTATTAGTCTTACAACTCTCACTATCTATGTTCCCTTCATGCAAGTTTTCTAGAGGATTCTCATAAGAAGAAAAATTGTCCACCTCGACATGCAATCACCGAAATCATGTCCAACATTGTCTACAATCCATATGAGCAGGATAAATTGATTTATTATCAATTTAACTATGAACTTAAACAAGATGGCATGATTCAGAACGTTACAACATGTTGTTAAAACTTTAACCAAGTAGACCACCAACGGACTACAGAACAAGCAGCCGAAACTACATAGTAGATTATTCTACACCAATGGAAAGATTTCTCAAGAAACAGAACGAATGAAGTCACATAATTCATAATCCAAAATCAACCTTGTAGAAAAGCACTCTACCACAATTTTGAAAAGCATGTTGCAACCAAAATTTTGTGAATCCGCTTTCGAACTTCTCTTGAAAAATCAACACTCCAATCCAAGATGCAAATCCAAGTGCTTTGCAATTCCAATTCAATGTAGAACTTGTCTCCATCCTATCAAATATCGCATCTTAGCTGGGCTCTGATACCAAGGTTGGTTCGGACCTGGGAGGGTTCAACACCAAAAGAATGGGCTCGTGCTCGTGAAGACTCGGCTCTATCAGGTTCTTGTCTCTCAAATGGGTTTGTGGATGGCTCTTGGAGTTGGGCCCACATTTGGTAGAACCTATGACGTCTGATTTGTTCAGCTGTAGGGGGCTTGATCTCGTATGGATAATGTTCTGGTAGTTCAGAATCTGTATGTGGGTCCATTTGATAAGATCTTGTTTTTGTGATTTTTTGAGTTTAGTTTTTTTTTTAGTATGGGGTCGAGATTTGTCTAGATCCGAAAAAAGGATGACGTCGAAAATAAAGTATCGAAAAAACAGAGGACTCAAAAAAACAGATGACTCGAAAAATTGAAGGCTCAAAAAATATAGGCTTAAAAAAATTGTATCGAAAAAATAAAGGACTCGAAAAGCAGATGACTCAAAAAATAGAAGGCTCGAAAAAATTGTATCAAAAAAAATATAGGACTAAAAAAACAGATGACTCAAAAAATAAAAGGCTCAAAAAAATTGCATCGAAAAATTATGCTGGTGACTCGAAAAAATGTATCAAAAAATTGTGTAGGTGACTCAAAAAAAGTGTATCGAAAATTTGTGCTGGTGAATTGAAAAAAATGTATCGAAAAAATAGAAGGCTCGAAAAAAATGTATCGAAAAATAATGGCTCGAAATTTTTTTTGGTGACTCGAAAAAATGTATCGAAAATGATGGCTCAAAATTTTTTTAGTGACTCGAAAAAAATGTATCGCAACATAATGAGTATCGAAAAACAATGAGTATCGAAAAATAAGTAGTATCGAAATATAATGGAGTATCAAAAAATAAGTAGTATCGAAAAATAATGGAGTATCGAAAAATATGGAGTATCAAAAAATAAGGGATATCGAAAATAAATAGTATCGAAAAATAATGGAGTATCAAAAAATAAAAGAAACAAGCATGATCAAGGAGCTCAATGGCTGCACCAAACTCGTGAAGGGTCTTCTCATTTCAGCATGGAGTAGATACAATACACAAAAAGCTCTTCTTCACAAAGAGGGAGTCTCTTAAATAAGCAAGAGAGCTCCTTAGGTGGCATCCTAGTGGAATTTCCACATTTCACAACTTACAAGTGGAATAATGCTCTCCACTAGAGGTCACCATCAAATAGTGGCTCACTCTACTTTCTTTGAGAGGGGTCTATTTGCATTTATTATGTTTGCCTAGAAATACTAGTTCCTACATGGTCATTCCATCTTTCGGGATTCACCACGAGGCTTAAACAATTCTTGCTTGTCATTACTACTAGTATTCCTTGGCTCTCATACTCGGCTCTCAGTCTTTGTTCGTCTCGTCTTCTCAGAGACTTCCTCGGTCTAAGGTGAGAGGTGCTCTTGGGTAGCTCTATCAGAGTATCTTGGGGATTCGTCAGAATCAGCCAACATCATCCCACCCCTAATGTGTTGCAGGACCCACTGCAACTCATATTGGACGATGTCGCTCCGCTTCCGCATTGGCGTCTTCGATCGTCACTTGGAAAAGCGTAGATCCTTGGTCGCTTGTGTAAAACCAAGTGCTTATTGTTGCCAGTCTTTATCAAAAAACTGCTTTTTGCAATTTGCCGCAATGTGATCAGAATGTCTTATTGCTGCAAGTGGTTGACATTCTCAAAATTGGAGAGCTCTCAGCAGCTTCACAACTTGCATGCTCGAGTGCTTTCCATGTGTCTCTTTTTTTTGTCACTTGTATCTGCCATTGACGGTTTCATCTTTGGTTTCTTGGCAGATTCTAACTTCTGGGAGGTCTGTATCCTCCATTTGCTTCTGGGTGTTTCCGTGGTTCTTCTCTCAGTTGAAGTTCCAGTCTCAAGGAAAACCTTTGATTTGGTAGGTTGCACAAAATTTGGTTATCAGTCTCAAGGGGATGGACTCATCATCAAATAGTGGTAGAAACAGATTGGACGAATGGTCGGTGACAGCAAGGAAACATGATGAAGGTTTGGTGGCAGGGTAAAGGAATTGATAGTTCTACAGTTGCAAACTTGGACCCTTGCAATGTCGAACTTTGACCACCATTTGCTGGGTGAGAAGCTCACTTTATTTTGCAGGTTCATGGTTGTCTTTATCTTTCTTTTTCTGCAGCTCTTTCTTTTGATCCGTTGCTTTCAAATCTCTTTGGGCTTCATAGGAGGGGATTCAACTATCATTGATCCAGAGAGTTTCTTTCGATCAAAATTGATCTAACTCATCTGTTGCTTAAGTTTTGACCTTTCCTCCTCAGCTTCTTTGCTTAATTTCTTATGTCTTCTAGCTGCTTCGCCTGCTTCTTAGATTTCGTTTGGCTGATCATCCATTGTAGGTGGCAGTTAGTCTCCACAAGACACTTGCAATGATCTATCAGCTGCTTCGGTAAGACTATAAAAAACTGGTAATTTCTTAGAAGAACAGTGAACTGATAATAAACAAACAGATGGAAGGTAGGGTGGAGTTGGTGACATCGGTAGATGGTGTGGACGATAGGCATGAGGATGGGTGCAGAAGTATGGCAAGAGGCTGGGTGAAGAAAGAGACTAATTTTCCAATGTTTGTATTTTCCTTTTCTGAAGGATCTTCGTCGTGATTGGAATACTTCTTCTGATTGAGTCGCTTTGGATTGCCCATATGTCCTCTTAGCCTTGTCCATTTCATATTTGACTTGTGACCTTGGCTGTTGATCTTGTTGATGTTGTTGCTGGCAACGTAACTGCTCCAGTGGATCCAAGCAGATCCACTCTAAACAAACCAAAATAGTATAAAACAAAACAAAGTACTTATCTTTAGATTTTGCTCCAAAAAGCTTGCTTTCAATAGCTCGCCAAAAGATCAACCCCTCTACTCTGTATCAGAACACGGAAGTTCTAGTACTATATGCTATATTTGACTAACCGCTTACATAATATGCTCTGATACCATGTTGATATCAGATAAAGTAAGAGATCAGATAGTATAGTGAAACTTTGATACCATGTTAGAAATGCTGATGGACGAATTCCTCATTCCATGAATGTATGTCTATTAGATTAGAGAGCTATTGTCAATAAGTTGATGATAGCTCTACTTGACCCAAGCTTGCGATTTCCATGTATTTCTACAAACTGTTTGAAAACACATGTATTTTTGCAGAGGATGTGACTGTACAAGTATTTACAGCAAATGAATGGATCTAGATTAGTTGTGAGGTTAGGAATTGAGAGGATAGGAATCCAACACTCTATGCTACCATTATTTCCTTCTTTTGATTCCATATGAAAATAAGTAAGGATTGCTCTTTTTTTTTTTGTTGCTTTAATCTGGATTGTTGCATGCTTATTTATCCAAGCACATACAGTCCAACAATATGAAGAACAACCATTACAATCTGGAAATTCCTTAACTTCTTATGAATATCCACCAGAAGCTCCAGAACCATTAGCCATACAAGATGGCTATGCCATTATACAAGGGCCATTGAACAACAGATGTTTCATTTGTGGTGAAACCGGCCATTTCATGGTTGATTGCCCAGTTAAGACCACGTACCACGCTGAGTGTCCCGACTATGTCAGAAAACACAGTTTCAAAGACTGTCCAAAACAACCCAACAAGATCCTACCTGCCCAACACGTTAGTTATGACTCTCGATAGGATCCTCACGACAACACAACACGAGCACCATAGCACCCAACAGTTAAACCTGCTGCTCACTCAAGAAGTTTCTTACAAACTTCTACATTACCATGCACTACACCAGCTCCATAATGCAAAAGACACTGATATGACATGAGTCCTTGTAGGAGGAAAGCAAAACCGATATTCCATCATCTGCTACAATGTCCAACCAATAGCAACCTCCATAGCGAATTGATAGTTTTTCTCCCCTTCTACAACCTCAAATCTATTTGTCTTTCCACATGCTGATAAGATTTCCAATGTGCCAATATACAATAAATCTAAGATTCAGAAATCCAGATAGAGATTTGGTTCTGAATCTCTTGCTCAGAGAGGTACTCTAGACATAGTTCCTCACCCATACCTGCATCTCACACTTTATCTTACACCTTCTGCTATCAATGATGGTAGATTTTAGTGTCACCAACCCTATCTTGTTTTGACAAGGGAGTAAGTTTCACTACTCTACAAAACCAATGGCATATTGCAATTGTCAAGGTGAATTATACATGTTGATGAATGACTTTTGTTTAATGAGAGCTCTACGGCTTTCACTCTCTGTAGCATTGGTATCTTCCTTGTTTATTTTTTATAATTTTGTGATTTGGTAATTTCTTCTAATTACATATATTTTTCTAAATTTGTTTTTAATTCATCAAGGATAGCCATTGACAAGAGACATTATGTAGCGTATCTCAAAAATAACTTGTCATTACTCTATCAATATTTAAATCACCTTTTACAGAGTTTCGGATTTTTGAGCATATTCCAAATCTACGAAGTACAGATTACGTTAGAGTTGATTCCTGAATCTCATCGTCATATTCATTTTTGAGTCAACTATAGTAAGATTGAAACAAATTTAGTTAAAATTTGTTCAATCTTTAGCCCAATCACATGTTCAACGTGTTTCAACTACGTGCTCCACATGCCAATCCAATCCTGAGCATGAACAGTTACAAGCAACAACATCCCCACCAACAGATTTTTGGGGGGGAGAGAGTGGATCTGCTTGGATCCACTGGAGTAGTTACACTGCCAGCAACAACATCAGCAAGATCGACAGCCAAGGTCACAAGTCAAATATCAAAAGGACAAGGCTAAGAGCATAGATGGGCAATCCAAAGCGACTCAATCAGAAGAAGTATTCCAATCATGACAAAGATCCTTCGGAAAAGAAAAATACAAACATTGGAAAATCAGTCTCCTTCTTCACCCAGCCCCTTGCCATACTTCTGCACCCATCCTCATGCCTATCATCCACACCATCTACCGATGTCACCACCTCCACCCTACCTTCCATCTGTCTATTTATTATCAGTCCACTGTTCTTCTAAAAAATTCTCAATTTCTTATAGTTTTACCGAAGCAGTTGATAGATCATTGCAAGTGTCTTGCGAAGACTAACTGCCACCTACAATGGATGATCAGCCAAACAAAGATCTAAGAAGCAAGCGAAGCAGCTAGAAGACATAAGAAATTAAGCAAAGCAGCTGATGAAGAAAGGTCAAAACTTAAGCAACAGATGAGTTAGATCAATCTTGATCGAAAGAAACTCTCTGGAGCAATGATAGTTGAATCCCCTCATATGAAGCCCAAAGAGATTTAAAAGCAACGGATCAAAAGAAAGAGCTGCAAAAAAAGAAATATGAAGACAACCATGAACCTACAAAATAAAGTGAACTCCTCACCCAGCAAATGGTGGTCAAAGTTCGACATTGCAAGGGTCCAAGTTTGCAACTGTAGAACTATCAATTCCTTTACCCTGCCACCAAACCTTCATCATGTTTCCTTGCTGTCACCGACCATTCGTCCAATCTATTTCTACCACTATTTGATGATAAGTCCATCCCCTTGAGACTGATAACCAAAGTTTGTGCAACCTACCAAATCAAAGGTTTTTCTTGAGACTGGAACTTCAACTGAGAGAAGGACCACGGAAACACCCAGAAGCAATTGGAGGATACAGACCTCCCAGAAGTTAGAATCTGCCAAGAAACCAAAGATGAAACCATCAATGGCAGATACAAGTGACAAAACAACGAGACACAAGGAAAGCACTCGAGCATGCAAGTTGTGAAGCTGCTGAGAGCTCTCCAATTTTGAGAATGTCAACCACTTGCAGCAATAAGACATTTTGATCACATTGCGGCCAATTGCGAAAAGCAGTTTTTTGATAAAGACTGGCAACAATAAGCACTTGGTTTTACACAAGCGACCGAGGATCTACGCTTTTCCAAGTGACGATCGAATACACCAATGCGGAAGCGGAGCGACATCGTCCAATATGAGTTGCAGTGGGTCCTGCAATACATTAGGGTTGGGATGATGTTGGCTGATTCTGACGAATTCCCAAGATACTCGGATACAGCTATCCAAGAGCACCTCTCATCTTAGACCGAGCAGGTCTTTGAGAAGATGAGACGAACGAAGACTGAGAGCCGAGGAATACTATTAGTAATGACAAGCAAGAATTGTGTAAGCCTCATGGTGAATCCCGAAAGATGGAATGACCATGTAGGAACTAGTATTTCTAGGCAAACATAATAAATGCAAATAGACCCCTCTTAAAGAAATTAGAGTGAGCCACCTTTTGATGGTGACCTCTAGTGGAGAGCATTATTCCACTTGTAATTTGTGAAATGTGGAAACTCCACCAGGATGCCACCTAAGGAGCTCTCTTGCTTATTTAAGAGACTCCCTCTTTATGAAGATGAGCTTTTTGTGTATCGTATCTACTCCATGCTAAAATGAGAAGACCCTTCACGAGTTTAGTGCATCCATTGAGCTCCTTGATCATGCTTGTTTCTTGAGTGATGCATTCATGGTCTTGCCCTTCCCCTTCTTTGTGTGTGGTTGTGGATTGTAGAGTGGATAAGATTTGCTGCTTTCCCTAGAGTGGATTAGTCTTCTTTTCTTGTTTGTGGATTAATGTACGAATCAGCATTCAAGTAAACTAAATAGGCTAGAAATGTGGTATAAATCTTGCATATCCTCCAACATTCTAGTTCTTGATGTTCTTGGGATGTCCCAGAATCAAAAGACTAGTTGGTTTCTTGATTCTTGGACTTCTAAAATGCTGTAGATTAATTCTTGTTTCAGCTTTGTGAAATAATGCAAGTGTAGCTCAATTTTAGTAAAGTGTAGGATTTGACCCAGTTCGTATTTAGAGTAGGTAGTTGTAAAATCTATTGAATGTTCATTTGGGCTGCCTGCTGATCTATAAATGAATGTTCATGGCTTGCATCTCTATTTGAATGTGAGTGTTTTCAAGAGAGAACGACTCCGAGTTGTTCTCTAACAGGCATACGTTGATCTATACCCTTCTGCCTGATTTTGGGCTTTGAACAAGAACGAATAACTTAAGCAAGAGCCCACTGCCTCTGTTGATAGGCAGAAGAAGAAGTAAACAAAAGAGTAAGAATCAACAGATCCTCTAGAGCAGGGGATCCGTCAACAAATATAATTAAATATACGTACTTTGTTTTGTTTTGTACTGTTTTGTTTTGTCTTGCTTTATCAGATGACGACATTGTATCATCTACATTTGGATATTCCTAATGATTTCTCACCCATACAGAGACGAGAACGCAAATGAGTTCCAATATCTGCTACTGATCGTTCCCATTATAGGGTAGAAGGAAAAACGAACTTGGATTTGTGGACTGACTGATCATTGTATCCTCAAGATCCTAGCACATATCCCACATTCTCTTCAATAGCTAATCTAGTAATATGGATATGCAATGGGCATAATGGATTATTAGGATTTTGTGAGAGATTGCAAAACTATGGAAATCAGTTTTCAATGAAAAAAGTTCACTTTTTAGAATGTGAGTTGATACGCATATCCTCTTTTTATCAAAAAGGATATTGTCATGTCCAAAAGACTTTAGAGGAAAATGAACAACTTAAAAGAAATAATGAATCATTATAGAAGAATAATGATTCATTACAAAAGATAGTGTTCGATATCAAATCAGAACTAGATCGAATGCAAGCAATCTTACAATCTATTTTTATGAAAAACTTGCAACTACTGAAAGATGTGGAAGAGGCTAAGAAGAAGGAGGCTCGGACTAAGAAGCGGAAGCGAGAAAGTCGCAAGGATATTCAGACCCTTTCAAAAGAATCATAGTACTTAAGTTAGATGAGTCAGAGATTGTGAAAGGGCAAAAGATGGAGAGAGTTAGTATAACTCTCATCAATGGTGCACTATCACAAACAATGGACCAAGGAGACTTCAAATTTAGTGTACAGTCCAAAAATGATATATGGTGGTTGGCAGTTTTTCTGGTAATTATTTTTATTAACTAGGTTTAATTTCGTACCCTGGTTCAAATTCATATTTAACTAAATTGGTTTTATGCATTGGACAGGTACGGAAGGAGAATCACGATATATTATCATGGATATTCTCTAGGACATCTTACCCTTGGATTATCAAAGAACATATGGAAGGAGTATTTCTCAGAGTTTCAGGAGTTGGAGACTTCCAAGTTGAATGGCACTTAGCAGGTGATTTAAAAACACTGAAATACATGTATAATGTCTCTCACGGTCATACATCTAAACATCCTTGTTTATACTGCATGAAAATGGCAAAAGATATAACTAGAAGTACAAGAATCACTAGAGAAAATGTAAATCCAAACTGGAAGCCAATATTGCCTATTCCCTTGAAAAATGTGCATGTTTGCACTCTTCATGCAGAAGTTAGGATAATAGAAAAACTTGTTTATCTTCATATAGTTTTTGCATGGAATAGTAAGCCAACATCAGTTGCGATGGAAGCTATTTGTTGGTTAGAAGATGTTTTATCAAAAGCAGGACTGCATAAGGGACATGTCAAAATACAAAAAGATGAAAAGTCAAAATAAAAAAAGATGAAAAGCTTTTTGGAAAGTTAGGAAATATGCCAACTAAGCCAAGCATCAGAGGAGCAAAAGCACATTGATTCCTATCAAACCATACTGGTAAGAATTGAAAAATTCAACACTCCGTCTGGAAAGAAATTGTTGTTGCCACTGAAGACTTAGGAGTGACCGACAAATCAAGATTATTGAAAGTTGATGTATGGAGAAAGCTTGACAATATGATTAAGATATTAAGAAAAAACAAATTTTCTGATTTTGATAAGAGATCTTTACAAAAGACTTGCGTCGATTTTGTTGATGCAGTATTAAAAGCATGGGGAGAAGATCACATCACTCATTACATGGTTAGTATGCATGCTCAGAGCAGCTATCAATTAAAATTATATATTTTAATCCAAGCATAAGATTGACATTACGATTTTGACATGTGCAACACATACTAAGAGATCATACAACATTTTTTGCAAACACATATGGAAGCCTAAGTGTCTGGTCATCACAAGGGACGGAGAAGTCACATTGGCAAGCACGGGCATCATTTCATCGAAATACACAGCATGGAGGAACCAATGAAAAATGAAACTATATTTGCCAATTATTTCAGTGGTTCTACCATAGAGTCCAAATTCGACAGATTACAAAATCTTCAAATTACAACAAATTCAAAAAAGGTTGCAAATTTATCGAGCAACAGAGAAGCATTTAGAGATACAAAGTTGCTACAAATGTAAATTGTATTCACAATTTTCAATATATAAAAATCATCATTCAGAGGTATCTAATTCATCCTCTTGTCCAATTGTTGTGCTATCATGCAGTAATTCTCTACTTGCATATGCATCTAGAAGATGCGCATTGTCCTTGTTACCACTCAATTCTATATATGTTGCATACAATAAATAATGGGAACTCCTTAATGGTACATTCCCATCTACAAATCCTAATATGTTTAAAACAAAAGATCTTTTCACAAAAAATATTTTATTTGCTCTTGCAAATTTATGTCCACCTAAATAATAAGATAAGGCTTTCACAGCCATTATCATTGTCTCTCCAACTGGACTAAATTTGGAATGAGCAATGCAAATTTCATTATTTTCAAAGTGCCTCAAGTAGTGGCCGAGGCCACTATCCTTGTGGAAAGATGATGAATGTTGTTTGAGGCTCCCTCAACTAGTAGCAAAGTCATCGATAAAAAGTGTATTCTACAACTACAAAATTGGAGTTTTTGGCACAAATTGAATTCTGCAAAACACATACATCAGATAAACAAACATACAGTAAAACTTCTAAGCTTATGCATTCATCATCATCTGCTACAACTAGATCGTGATGATCTATATTGTGACCACCAATTGAAGAAGAGTCATTAGCAAATTTCATAACCGATGGACGAGGGAATCCCAGCTGGGCTTGGAATGTAATAAATTCCTCATCAGAAGGCAAACTTTGTCCATGAGCACCAATGTTTGCCATAGCCCAGGACAAACATTCCTCACCAGTCAGAATTCTCTCCTCACCATCATAGTCAATGCCCGGCACTAAGTCTTCGATTTCAAAATCAACAATGTCAGAGAACTCAATATTGGTGCTTGACAATAAACAAAGCACGTCATCCTCACGATAATCGAAAAAAACACATATATCTGCCGTTGCAATATGCACATCTTCATTTATATAATATTTTGGCAAATCAAAAGGCATTTAGAATGTACTCTACCAATATCTTCTTCAGTATTGGCATTAGAGCCAATGAAAGCATCCCTCAACATATCAGTATCTACATTCAAATATTCAGTCTCTTTATTAGGAGTATCAATCAAGAAATGACTGATATCCTTTATGGAATGTTCAGTAGTGGAGGATGAAGGTATTTCAATATCAATAATCAAAGTATCTGACTCTACTGGAATTTGTACCAAAAGGAAATACACAAATCCAATCTGATACTCTAGAAAACAACATTTCCAATCACAAACATTACATTTAAATTGATCAAAAAAATAGTGTACATCCTATCTAGCCATTGTTTATAATGAGAAAAAGTATGTACAACATCAGTGAAATGCATAAACGACAAATTAGACGTAGAGATTGGAGGGATACTGACTATATTCCTTAATCTGATATATTGGTCATAAAAAACATAAGGACTCTGTTATGCTGTACTGAACACATTTAGAAAAGGCCGAAAGAGGGACTTGAAGTACTCTATGTGCTCAGTTATATCGAACTCAGAGAAAAAACTAGACAACAAATGCTCACGACTAGGATTAGAGGAGGAAGCCATTGAATAGTATCGGATCTGTGTGAGAGGGGAGTAACCGAAGATGAAGGGAGAACACTACGCATGCACAAAAGTGATATGTACGAACAAACAAGGTGCGCACATAAGCGATATGTGATGAAAATAGATATAAAATATGCGTGTAGAGGATCGATATGAACGAAACCCGAAAAAGTAAAAAAAATAGGATTTCGGGGATCATGCCCTTTATAGTCATCTCACACGTGCGAGTCAATTGTCAACTGTCCGCGTGTCGTACGATGATTCGTTGAAAATTTTCCACAAGTGTGCAGCCGTACAAAATGCATGTGTCACATTCTGATTTGTTGTCGCTTGACACGTGTCATAGGATGATTCGATAAAAATATTTCACACGTGTGAATCTGTACAAGAGGCATGTGTCACATTCTGATTTGTTGCCGCTTGACATGTGTCATAAGATGATTCAAAAAAATATACCACATGTGTGAAGCCATGTGTCAAATTCTGATTGGATGTGCAATAACGAAATAGCATAGATGATTTCTAAATTCTACATTTAATATCTCCAACTGCCTTGCATTCCCAACCCACATCCATCAGATCTGAAAGAGTGTCATTTGGCACATCCTTACAAATAAATAATGTTGGTGTTCTACAAACATTTGCATTTGAATCTACAAATACATATAAAGCTAGGAACCAACTTAATCTATTG
This sequence comes from Diphasiastrum complanatum, assembly GCA_029204225.1. Taxonomy (NCBI): domain Eukaryota; kingdom Viridiplantae; phylum Streptophyta; class Lycopodiopsida; order Lycopodiales; family Lycopodiaceae; genus Diphasiastrum; species Diphasiastrum complanatum. The sequence goes on from CM055111.1 coordinate 27,893,482, forward strand.
ACTTTTGATCTAGTGCTAGCTTTCATTGAGTTTTTCAAATCTGATAGTAATTTGCATCTAAAAGATTCTGACACCATACTATCAGGTGCAAGCCATTCATCACTTCCAAAATGCGGCAGTGGTATATTTTCAAGCTTTCCGAAACCTCCATGCATATATGGAATGTACTTGGACTCATAGAAAAAATACCACTATCTACAAGCTCCTTAGAAGTTCTTCCTCTGTATTGTAATTTTCCAATATCTGAATGAATCACATCCAATATACCTGCTAGGGATTGTGCTGGCTCTCATTTGCTTATGCTGGATGGATATAAATTTGCAAGAATACAATACATATATGATAACTGATATGATTTCAACAAGTTTCAAAAGCATAAATGTTATAAATGATAGATCCCAAAAATTTTTAAACCCACTGGTATGATGATCACTTTCTGATATAAAAGTCGGTTGCTGTCCAATGATGGACATCTGACTCTTCATCTTGATAAATATGAGTGTATAATGAATAATGAGGAATGTTGTCCAGCAATGGACACTATGTCCTCTTTTGGCACTTGCTTGCTTACCACATTGCACACAAAGCATCCTACTGTCCAGGTGGACAATAGGATCATTTACTCTTCATTCACTGATAGCTCTTGACTATCAAAGGCTCACTGTCCAACGATGGACCACAAACTCTTACTTGCTTGTTTTATACTCTTTACATAAGTATCCTCTTCTATCCAACGGTGGATGGGGATGGGTACATTAAAGCTCAACTCTTGAGGTAGAATGACTCTCTTAAAAGTTTTTGCATATCTCTGGTCTTACAATACTAAACTGATAAATTTTTATAATGTAGCAACATCATACTACTCCGGCTTCTTCTTTGTATGTTTCAGTTCACATCTGAACCAAAACGCTAGCTATCTCAACAAAAAGGTGGGTACCAACTGATTCTCCATAAAGCAAGCTATCTAACTCACTCCAAATATGTCTTATATATGTTTTCTCCATAAGTCTTTATAAGCAAATATGTGCTAAAAAAGGTTTTTTGGCTTTCTATGACCCAAAGAGAAAGAATCATCTCGAAGCAAAGAAACAATGGTAGCCTCTCAAGAAGCTACATTTACAACCATTCAAGTACACTTTTTTTAGAGTAAGCAAACTCTTTGCAGCTTCAGCAAGCATGGTATATTCAATTCTATACATCCTTAAGATATACCATTCTTCTACACAATCGTGCTTTTACTTCCTTTTTTTGGAAAAAGAAATGACACAAGAACACATCTATCCTTGTATACAAGTCAAATTAACTCACCGTGAAATTAAACCTTGTCATAAAATTGAACAATAAGGACTCCAATAATGCAATCTAAGACAACATGGATATGCGTAAGAGTCATGGTTTCTACTTAAGGATTAGAATGGCACGGATCTGCCCTGGTAGTCTCTTACTAATTATTAATCATGTCTATCCTACACAGTGTCCCTATACCATGGTTGTTATGTTATTCATATGTAACAACCATGGAAGCACTTAACCTTACCCGTCTCTGTGCTACTCTAGACTCTTGGTGAGATATGACTGGAAAGCATGGATATGCTCAGGAGTATGGATAGTAGTGCATGACATAGCTTACACTCAAGGGTCACTTGGGTCAGTATAGCATGGATTTGATCTAACACTAGCACACGTGTCCACACCAGGACTTCTGGCTAAGTAAAACTTTAACGGTGTAAACTTTTTCATACTTTACTATATTTAGTGACAAACTGATATGGACCAATTGACCGTAAGCCGATCAGTATGGCACTCACCCTGATATGGTGATATAACAGCTTGGCCTATCACTAAAACATTGTTTGTTTGGGAAGATTGGACTATGAATTAAAGTGCTATTTAAAGTTGTTAAGTAGTATAACTTCTTTTGGACATAAATAACAAACTGACGCTTGTCAGAGAAGTGAGAGGATGGATAGATCAGTCCCCTTCAATTCTCTCGGTGCATGCACTACTGGTTATTTAGTGGGCGAACACAAAAATATAATAATTTTAGAGCTTCTAGTGCACGGTGGTAGCGGAAGCAATGAGCAGACAACCAGACAAATCAATTAGATAGTCAGACTGAACATGAAAAAGCATTGTAGTATTGACACGAATCTGAACGCAGAACCAAACAGAGTTGTAATTTGATTAAGTATAACGAAATATACAAGTCAATAATGCAGGTCAGCACAAAACAATAGCGGACATAACCACATGCTTCACAAAGCTAATCACAATATCTGTGAAGGTTATGAACCTATCACTGACAATCTGTCTGAAAGAAAAAATCAATGCGTGAAAACATCTACAATGTCCATCTCACATGTTACATGCATGCTTCATATTTTGAATACTGAAATGGTATTCACTACATACACAAATTTTACAGATGTGTAGATGAAAAAGGTACAAAAGTGGTTGTGCCATCTATAGGAGATTGTGGGTGGCTGTTGTCATTGTCAAATCATATTGCATAGTGCATAGAACTAGCGTGAGGAGGCCGCGACGTCGGACTTCGCTAAAATTGACGCTGGTGAGAATGCAAAAATTTGGACACTTTCTTGTATTTTTCGCCTGTCATAAATTGCGTGTAAAAATGCAGTGTCACATTTTTTGTCTGATTAAATCTGCTTGTATTTATGCAAACTGTGCAACTATCGCTTTTCTGGAAGTGTCGCAAATGCTTAGTTGCTCAAGATGGCCCGAAGGTGAAAAGGTGACAGTGTCGAGTTTTTCGCCATGCGATGGTACTTCAGAGGAATGTGCTTCGTCTTTAAATGGAAGACAAGATCCTGGGACAGATAGATGGCACTCTAGGAGTCCATCATCATCGTGCTTGGCCCCTCTTGTGGTATCCCGATTTCCTCCAACATCATCCGCAACCACACTACCTCATTCGACACTTTCGAGGCTGCGACATACTTAGCTTTGCAAGAGAATTGAGCTACTAGGGTTTGCTTTTTTCATATCCAGCTGGCTGCAGCTTCACACGCTATTGTACATCCTCCAGTAAGAGACTTGTTGTCATCCTTGCAGCTTGCCCAGCTCGCATCACTGTAGTGATGCAGCTCTAATCCTTTCTCCTCGTTTCTAGCTCTATAGGTTAATCCAATATTCTGGGTACCCTTCAGATACTATAGGATTCATTTTGCCATTGGCCAATGTGCTAGACCAGGATTGGAACAGAATTGGCTCAATGTGTAAACAGAGAAGTCCAGATCCAGTCTGGTACAAATTGTCAAGTACATTTGACTCCCGATTAAGTTTTGGTAGGGTATACCTACCAACTTCTATTCTTCTTCTTCTATTTTTGGGCAATCTTGTTTCGTGAGCTTGGCTCCAACTATCATTGGTGTGGCTTTTTCTTTGCAGTCCATCATGTGGTACTGCTTCAGCACTTTTTTGGCGTATTTTGACTGACTCAAGTGCATTTCGCCATTTGTTCGATCTCTTCTGATCTCCAACCCTAGGCATTTTGTTGCTTCTCCAAGATCTGTGATTTCGTAGCTTTCAAAAATCTGACTCTTCATCTTTGATCAGCATCAAGGAATTTTCTATCATCAGCGAATCATCCACAAAATGGTCAGTATCACAAAATCCTTTCCTACTCTTGTGATGTAGACATTATAGTTTGGTTGAGTAGGGTTGAAGTCTAGAGACTTCAGAAGACCATCAAGCTTTTTGTACCAGGCCCGTGATGCCTGTTTTAGACCGTAGATGCATCTCTGCAATCGACAAACATATTGTCTATTGTCGGGGTCTTCATAGCCTTCAGGTTGCCTCATGAAGATTTTCTCCTCTAGATCTCCGCGGAGAAAGGCTGTTTTCATGTCAATCTGGTGAATTTCCAGATTGTACTATGTGGTGTATGCAAGGAGTAGCCTTATGCTTGTCATGTTTACCATGGGCAAATATGTGTCAAAATAGTCGACACCATATCTTTGTGGTAGCCCTTTGCGACAAGCCTTGCCTTGTAACAGCCAACAGTGCCATCTGATTTTAGCTTTTTCTTGTATACCCACTTGCAGTCGACTATTTTCCTATTTTTTGGCAGTGGCTCTAATGTCTATGCCTCGTTTTGCCTCATCGACTCAATCTCCTCTGACATTTTCTACTTTCAGAATTCTCCCTCTAGACTATGGATAGCTTCTTGGTATGTTGTCGGCTCTTCTGTGAAGCTGCAGTACTCAAACTACGTGTCTTCGCTCCATTGAAGATTGTCAGAATAGCGGTATGGAGGTCTTCTTTGTCTTGTTGACCTTCGAGATTCGTTTCGTCACTGCTCGACCATTTCTTGTTATGGAGTCGATCCCCTACTGCCTGAAATCTGGGGCTCTGCATTCTGATTTGATGTATGTCCTCGATCTCCCTCTTGAGTAGGCAGTAGTGTGAAGATTTCATGGCCTCTTTCGTCTTTCAGTCCAGGGAATGTGGACTCGTCAAACTTCACATCTCTGTTCGAAACATCCTTCTTCATGGTTGGATCATAGAGTCTGTACACAGGTGTTCCGTTTGAGTAGCCGACCATGATTGTTTGTTCAGATTTGTCATCAAGCTTGCTTCTCTTTTCTTTTGGAATGTGCTTGTATGTTGCACATCCAAACACTCGTACGTATGATAGATCAGGCTTTCTGCTTGTCCACATTTTGTATGGTGTTTTGTTCTCCAGCGCTGTCATTGTAGATCTGTTCTGCAGGTGTACAACTACAACTATTGCCTCGACCCATAATTGACCTAGCAATTGAGCCTATGCCATCATGCATCTGGCTCTTTCGACTAGCGTTCTGTTTTTTCTTTCTATCACATCATTGTATTCCGGTGTGTATGTAGGAGTGAACTGGTGTTCGATCTCGTATTCTTCATAGGATCTTGAGAATTCTATGCTTTTGTATTCACCTCCATTGTCAGATCTAAGGCTCTGTATCTTTTTTGAGGTGTGTCGCTCTGCGAATGCCACAAACTTCTTGAAAGAATCGAGTACATTGGATTTTTTCTTCAAGTAGTAGATCGTGGTCATTTGACTGTAATCATCTATGAACGTTAAAAAATATCTCGAACCTAAGAGCGAATCTCTTTTCATCGGTCCACACACATCAGAGTGGACAAGCTCAAGAACTTCCTTGGATTTTCTTCCCTCATGTGTGAATGGATTCCGATGTTGCTTGTCTTTCTGACAAGCTTCGTAGAACTCAGCCTCTGGCCTTGAAATCCTGAGACCTGTGACAATGTCCTTTCTACTCATGTCATACAGGCTCTGCATGTTCAGATGATACATTCTTCTATGCCAGAGCTAATCTTTGTTTTCTGAAGCATTTAATATGCTTTCAGAGTTGATGATTATTTTGGCTTGGTAGAGATTTCCTTCTCTGCATCCGACTGTCAGCAACTTGTTTGTCGTCTTCTCAATCATATAGCAAGTGTTGCTGTTGAACAAAACTCGAATGTCTAGATTTGCCATCTTGGAGATAGATAGCAGATCCTTTCTGAGTGAGGGCACATAGAGTGGTCCTGGTAGCTCTGCTTGGCTTAACAATGTTTGTAGCTGTAGAGAGCCGATGCCTTTAACATCGTGTCTGCTTCCATCGCCTAGAATCACTGTTATGTCATTTTCGAGTTTGTGAAAGTTGATCAAGATCTTCTTGTTGCAGGTTATGTGAGATGTTGCTCTTGAATCGATGATTACATCGTAGTCGTGTTCAGAGTAGCTTGTCGAAGCTTCGTCGAGTATCGTGAAAGCTTCGTCACCTCTTTTAGCATCCTTTGATGACTCTGCAACGTTTGTCTTTTCAGCTTTGTTTTTGTTTTTTTGGGTTGAATCTGCAGTCGTATGCAAAATGCCCTTTCTTGTTGCAATGCATGCAAGGTATTGCTGGATTGAACCAGTATTTGTTGGTTGTATGGCCTGGTTTGTGCAGTGATCGCAAGAAGAAGATTGTTGATTCGATGACTTCGTCTTCTCGAATCTTGGCTTGTTTTTGTTCTTCTTCCTTCCTTTCGTGAAGAGTGCCTTCTCTTGATCACTGCTTCCCTCTCCTTTGTCTCTCATCAGTCTCTCATCGGTGACAAGACTGACTGCTTTGTCGAATGTCATATCTGGTAGACTCAGTATGAGCATTCTCAGCGGTTGATATGACGTCGGTAGAGATTTCATGAAGTACATCAGCTGCTGTGGTGCTGGGACCTGGTGCTCCTGTCCTGATGCAGTGATTTGAGCGAAGATCATTCTGATCATCTCAACGTGCTGATCTAACTGGTTGCCATCCCACCGTATGGATTGCAGCTGATTGTGAAGGTGCATGACTGAAGCTGCAGTCCTCACTTCGTACTTCTGCTTTAATCTTTCCCATGCTGCATGGCTACTTTCGCAGTCTTCAATCTGCATGAGTAGATCTTCATTTATGGACGAAACGATGATCGCCGTTGCGTGCTCATCCTTTCTGATCCATTCAGCTCTCCTCGGGTCTCCCTCTGGAGGCTGCACCTCTGAGATCTCAGTCACCGACTAGATGCCTTCGCCCTTCAGGAGTGTTTTGATTTTGAATTTCTAGATTCTGTAATTTGCACCATCAAGACTGATTGCTACTCTGGTCTGGATTTTTGTAGCCATATTGTGTTGTCTAGAAGAACCATTGTTGGGATATCAATAGTGATAACCTATAGGCTCTGATACCATGTTGCGAAAGCTTTATTCTTTCTTGTTTTGTGTTCGTCCTCTCTCTTCTGATTCGCGAACAATTTTCTATCTTCAATTTTGCTTTTCGTGCAGAAGCTCTTATGAGATTCCAGACACCCGACTATGCATCACAGAACATATTTTATTCTAGCAATCAAGAAACACAGCACAAGACCAAGAGATACACAAAGTAGAGCGATTATTTTGTCAGTTTGGTTTTAGAGCGAGATCGTCAGTGTCTCACTCATTGGCGGATTGACTCTCTGCTCTTTCGTTGTGTTCTGTTCGTTGGCAGACTTTCATGCACAACTATGGTATTTTTGCTTTCTTACTCTATTCGCTACGTCTCTCTCTATTTCTTATAGATCTCTATATTCACTGTCTCTCTTCTTTTTCTTTTCTTCTTCTTATATGGTTATGATCCAGAACGATCATTTATACCTCCCCTATGTGGAGTTTACAAGATAGCTAAAAGTAGAATCACAAGACTAGTTAACACTAATCAACTAGTTAGTTAGTCTCCGTCGTTGCTATTTGTTTCAGCTGGGCATGAAGCTCATTGAGCTGCCAACTGGCAACATGAAGGATTTCTCTTCGTTTGTTTCGTTCTTTTCATTGTGCAGTCCTGGAGGTGTGTTTACGATTCGCGATTGATTTGCGAATCATTCGTGCTTCGAGTCAAAGACACGGTGATTGTCACGAATTGTTCTCGTTCGACATTCGTGTCTTGTTCGTGCTGCGACAAAGTTGCAGGAGTTCACCATTTCTGACAAAGATCCATTTGTAATCGATGATATTGCAGCCATCAGGAGCTTCGACTAATGACCATGTCTGGTTCTACTTCCTATATCAAAAGACAGACAGACTCAAGAGTATATCTTGTGGGCTGTGTGCGCACTCGACTTGATCTTCTTGCAGGAATTGACTGATGAGCCATTCCTGGGACTTGTTGTTGTGTAGCAGCAACATCTTCATCTGACTCGTTGTCAAGTAGTGGATCGATGATGGACACGCTTGAGCCTGAAGCTTGGATTGACGTGTTAATGGTAGGCATTAAAGGTTCTCCTGGAACAATGCCTTTGTCTCTGATGTCGATGAACTGATCCTCGATAAAGACTGTATCCCAGCTGAACAACATTTGCTGGGTATCAGAATTGTATAGCTTGTATGTGCCATCAGATGAAGTATAACCAATCAGGATGGTCTTGAGGCCTTGGAAGTCAGATTTCTTCCTTGTCTCTTTCAAGATCTATGCGTAGGCGATGCATCTGAACACTCGTAGGTTTTTCACAGAAGGCTTAAAGCCTGTCCACACCTCATGGGGTGCTCTGTCTGAGAGGGCCTTGGTTGAACATCTGTTCTGGACATAAGATGTAGTGGAGATAGCTTCGGCCCAAAAGTTCTTGGGTAGTGATGCATGCGCCAACATACATTTACCTAATTCAACTAGGGTACGATTCTTCCTCTTGGCCAAGCCATTTGACTGAGGAGAATAAGGAGTGATAAATTGCTGTTCAATGCCTTGGCTTTGGCAGTACTCCTTGAACTCTCCACTGTTGTCAGACCTCAAGGCTTTGATCGTCCTTCCAGTCTCTTTTTCTACACGCTCCTTGAAGATTCTAAATCAATTAAAAGCTTTTGATTTATTCTTGATAAAGTACACCATATTTCTTCTGGAGAATTCATTGATAAAACTTATGAAATACTTTGCATCCTTCATAGAAAAATTTTGTATCAGACCACAAATGTCTGTATATACAATATATAACAATCCTCTAGCTAAATGTTGATGGCTTAATCTAAATGGTTTTCTAGTTTGTTTACCAACTAAGGAGTCTTAATAGACAAGTAACTCGACTTTATTATCAGGATAGTCTAGATCAAGAACAATAGAATGTTTAGACATTTGCTATACAGAGGCATGATTCAAGTGACCAAGTCTATAATGCCAAAGTAAACTTTTATTTGCTTGAATAGAAGTATAGAGCGCTTGACTAGAGGCAGCAAAGCAATGACTCAATCTATACAAAGTATCCATGCCTCTTTTCGAGTGCTAGGATCTTGCCCATCCTATCAACTACTTTGCATTGATCACATTTGTTTTGGAGGTGATTTCATAGAGGAGGATTTCTAGCATTCAAGGAGAGGGAAGATCAGAGTTTTGGGGACTCTTCAAGGCTGTCCTAAGGTGTAGTAGACACCTCCTAAAGTGATTTAGGTTCAGTCCAACCATTGCTTGACTTATGCACCAAATTAGATCAATTTTTCATCAATTTTGATCATTTTTTTGCTTGTGATTGGATAGTAGATTGTGTTGCATCCTCATTAAGTTCCATTTAGATATTTTACAAGTGATTTTGGAAGTATATTAGGTTGCTGAAATTCACTCTTGATCAGATCATTTGGAAGCTTTAATGTTCTTTATAGAAAGAGGGGCAATTCTACTAGTATTGTCTACTTCAATCAAGCAAGTGCATTGTTTCTAGTATTCTATGATTTGATTTTGTTAGAGATCATTCTTAGATCTTTATAGGAAGTCTATTACTAATCTTTTCAGGTCCCTAAGAAGTGGGATAAGATAGACCTTCAATCAAATCAATAGAAGTAACCTTCATTTGTGTCAAGTCCTTGATTAGGAGACTAGATGGCATCTATAAATGCATATCTTTTGGATACTAATGAAAGGCTCAACAAAACTAACTATTCCATATGGAAAGTTAGAATGGAATCTATCATGATCATGCAAGATCTGATGGAAATTGTAAATGGTAAGGAGGGTGAACCTATTCATCCTCAAGAAAAAGCCAAATACATCAAGAGGTGCAATGTTGCACTACATAGCATAAAAATGAATGTTGCAAATGAACTCTTAAGAGAGGTAGGAGATTGCACTTCAGCTCAAGATGCTTGGGAGACTTTGCAAAAGGTCTATGAATCCAAGAACCAAACTAGAATGTTAGCTTTGAAGAATCAAATCTATAGAAGCTATCAAAAGAAAGGAGAGAGTGCACATACTTTTGTCCTAAGAGTAAAGGAATTGAACAAAGAGCTAGCCTTTATAGGTGATCCTATCAAGGATGAAGAGCTTGTTCAACTCATATTGAATGGACTAAGCTTTGAATTTGACAATTTGGTTCAGGGATATGCAATTATGGGTAAGCTACCCATACTTGAAGAACTCCAAGGCACACTCATGGCCGAGAGGATGGATAGGCTTTCCATCCAAGGTGGAGATGACCAAGCTTTCTTCACCAAAGGAAAAGGTAAGTCCAAAGGCAAAGGATCAACATTCAAGAAGTCTACAAAGCTTGAGAATCAAGAAGGACCCTCAAAGGCATCTCCATCAACCACCAAAGTCAAGAAGGACAAATCAAAGGTGAAGTGCTACTATTGTAGCAAGATGGGGCATTATGCCTCGGAATGCTTCAAGAGGAAGCAAGATCAAAGCCAAGCCAACATGAGCAAAGAGGAGGAGGAGGAGAGTTCACATGAGGACTCTCTCATGAAGTCCATATTTTCTTCAACAAGCTTCAAAGGAGAAGATCCTTGGTGGATTGACTCGGGTGCTAGTTCACACATGACTAGTAAAAGGGAGTTTTTCTCTTCTCTCTTATCTTATGATGGACCTATAAAGTCTATCTATACAGCAAATGATGAAGCTTGTAAGATTGAAGGAGTTGGTAGCATTCCCCTTTGCTTAGGATCTTCCAAAAAGATCAACATAGAAGGTGTTTTGTACATTCCTACAATAACAAAGAATCTACTAAGTGTTGGCCAAATGGTAGACAATGGTTTCAATGTTGACTTTGCTTCAAATGAATGTTTCATCAAGAAGAAGGGTAAGATAGTGGCTAAGGGCACTAGACTTGGCAAACTTTGCACAAAAGACTTGGACATGTCAACTCGGGTTCCATGGAGGCTATGATCAAGGAGGAGTATGCTTTAGGCCTACCAAGGTCTATTGAGAAGGAAGACAAGGTTTGTGAAGCTTGTGCCTTATCCAAGGCACATAAGAAGGTGTTTCCTAACTCCATCACAAAGTCATCTCATCCTCTTGAACTCATACACTCGAATGTGCACATTGCTAACACCAAATCTAATGGATGTTCATCCATGTTTTTAACCTTCATTGATGACTACTCAAGATATTGTTGGGTGTTCTTACTTTCCTTCAAGTCTCAAGTATTTGATACTTTTGTAAAGTTCAAGTTGTTTGTGGAAAAGCATCATAATCATAGCATCAAGATTCTTAGAAGTGACAATGGTGGAGAATTCATCTCCAATGAGTTCAAGGCCTTTTGTGAGGAGGAAGGGATCAAGAAAGAGACTTCTTGTCCTTACACTCCTCAACAAAATGGAGTTGTTGAAAGAAGGAATAAAACATTATGTGAATGTTCTAAGGCTTTAAGATTAGATGCTTGTTTGCCCAAATACTTTTGGGGTGAGTCTCTTGTATGTGCAAACTACTTGATGAATAGGGTGTCTTGCAAAGCAATTGAAGACAAAACTCCTTATGAGATGTTGTATGGAAAGAAACCCATCTTAATCACTTGAAAGTTTTTGGGTGTATATGTTATGTGCATGTGCCATTGGAAACAAGAACCAAGGAGGATCCATCTTCCACAAGAGGGATCATGCTTGTATATGCAAGCTCAAGCAAGGGCTACAAAGTCTATCTCCCATCCTTGAACAAATTTGTTGTTTCAAGGGATGTCATCTTTGATGAACATCATATGCATATGCTTGAAGAAGGCTCAAGTGCTCCAACAATCAAGAAGAAGATGGCCGAGGAGCAAGATCTTGGTTTTGAGGAGGAGCTCATGGAGGAGCAAGCACCAAACCCACCTATCACACCAAGGAGATCTTCAAGGGCAAAAGTGGAGCCATCAAGGCTCACATATCAAGGCAAAAGACAGCATGTTGAGGGTATCTCATCCACTTCTTATGCTTTATCTAGTTTTTAAGAACCATCTAATGTTGAAGATGCATTGAACTCCAAAGAATGGTATAAAGCTATGTTGGATGAGTATGATGCCTTGATTGAGAATGAAACTTGGTTGCTTGTTGAGAGACCTCAAAGGAATGTAATAGGATGCAAGTGGGTCTTCAAGCTTAAGTTGAATGCAAATGGGAGTGAGATTGTAGGTGTTGGATCCATTCCTTTATGTCTAGGGTCATCTAAAAAAGTAGATCTAGACAATGTTCTTTATGTACCTTCAATTACAAAGAACTTGTTGAGTGTAGGACAACTTATGGATAGTGGATTAGATGTACATTTCAAGCATAGAGCATGTTCTATCTTGAAAGATGAAAAATGTATTGCTAGTGGTTTCAAGCAAGGGAGGTTATTCAAATTGGATGCTAATGTGATGGTTGGAAGTGTGAACATGGCAAGAGGGGAGCTCACTCAAGTGGAATCATGGCACAAAAGGTTAGGCCATCCTAACTACAAAGCTATGGAGACCATGGTGACAAAGGAGCTAGCAAGAGGACTTCCCAAAACCATATCCAAGTGTGGCAAGCTTTGTGAAGCTTGTGGACTCTCCAAATCTCATAAGCTTCCTTTCAAGAGATCTTTGATAAGATCTAACTCTCCTCTTAACCTTATACACTCGGATGTTCATTCATTTTCACATGAATCAAATGGTGGTGCTCTAATGTATGTCACTTTTATTGATGATAAATCAAGATACTCTTGGGTTTATCTCTTGTCTAAGAAAAGTGAAGTTTTTGAGTCCTTTGTAAAGTTCAAAACTCTTGTGGAAAAGCAACTTAATACTAGCTTGAAAGTATTAAGAAGTGATAATGGAGGGGAGTACATCTCCAATAGGATGAAAGAGTTTTGTGAAACTAATGGCATAAAGAGAGAGTTTACTTGTACATATACTCCACAACAAAATGGAGTAGCAAAGAGAAAGAATAGGACACTATGTGAGTGTGCTAAAGCTATGAGATTAGATGCATCTCTTTCTAATTTATTTTGGGGGTGCAATCTTTCTTTGTAATAGAATAACTAATAGTGCCATTCGAGGACTTACACCTTATGAAGTATTGTTTGGCAAAAAGCCAAATCTTACTGATTTGAAAGTTTTTGGATGTATTTGTTATGTACATATTCCATTAGAAACAAGGAAAAAGGAAGATGCCACTTCTTTCAAAGGCATCTTTGTTGGTTATAGTGAAAGTAAGAAAGCCTATAGGATATATGATCCTATTACAAAAATAGTTGTTGCTAGTAGAGATGTACTTTTTGATGAATCTCTCTGAGCCAAAGGAAAGGTGACTTCCAGCAACACTCAACTTGTCAAAGACCATGCTATGGCTGAGGTAGGAACTTCATGAAGATGAAGACCAAGTGGAACCTACTCCAAGTCCAAGGGTGCCAAGAAGATCAACAAGGACAAGGATTGAGCCATCAAGGCTCACTTATAGTGACAAAGGGGAGCAAAGGGAAGATTCTCAACTACTCAACTCATATACTTTCTTGACTATTATGCTTGAAGAACCAACTAGTTTTGAGGAAGCAAATAAGTCTCAATATTGGAGGAAAGCTATGCAAGTAGAGTTTGATGCATTAATGGAAAATCAAACTTGGAAACTTGTTGATTTACCTTATGGAAAGAAGCCTCTTACTTGTAAATGGATATATAGATTGAAATATAGTCAAGATGGTTCCATTCATAAGTACAAAGCTAGACTTGTAGCAAAAGGTTTTTTGCAAGTCAAAGGCATAGATTATGATGAAACCTTTGCACCTGTTGCAAAGCTTATGACCATTAGATTAATCATATGTCTTGCAACTTCTTTCAAATGGGGGCTCTTCCAACTTGATGAGACAAATGCTTTCTTGAATGGATTCTTGGAAGAGAAAATCTACATGTGCCAACCCGAGGGCTTCATCAAAGATGGAGAAGAAGACAAGGTGTGTCTCTTGAAGAAGAGTCTTTATGGACTCAAGCAAGCACCAAGAGCATGGTACTCTAGGTTGCATTCCTATCTCATTTCCATTGGATTTGTTGTAAGTTTTTATGAACCATCATTGTACTACAAATGTAATTATGGAACGATCACTATCTTAGTTTTATATGTTGATGACATTATATGTGAAAGATTCAACTAGTTTCATCACATTTTGCAATATTTCCATCTTTGGCATATTGAGGCCAAAACTTGTTTTAGACTTAGAGGTTGACTTTTCAAAGTTCATTATTCTAAATTTCATTTGAATAAACACTTTTTGAAAGTGTGGGAAAGATAGAATGCGAGTTTGAGTAGATTCAATTTGAATAAGTTGGGTACATTGAATCTAGACCCAAAATTGGTAGGGTTAGCATTTTGGTGGGAAAGCCAAGTGGCTAAATAGGGTCTGGACCTGTTATAAAAGTATGTAACTCATGGAGAGAGTTATCTTCTCTCTTCTCTATCTCATTTCATGCTTATACATGGTTCTCTTGGGTTCTACTATCCATTGGTGCACTATCTTGGTGATTGCTTGCAATTCTATGTGTAGAATGATCTATATTTGTTATTTTTGGATCCACACATGTGAAATAGAGTAGCTTGCTGGTTTTGTACGGACAGCAACGGTACATAATCATTTCATTCAAGTTTGATCAAGTTCTATTAGTGTTTGCATCTCAAATTGTGTGTAGATGCTGATTTTTCTACATTGGTGAAATTGGTAGTGTATTTCTCTTTCTAACCAAAGATCATTCAAGTAGATTGGATCTTAAGGATCTGAAATCTTTCACATGGTATTAGAGCTTGTGTTTCAGGTTATGAAGGAGGAAATCAGATCTATCAATGATTTGGTAAAGATATCAAGTCTAGAACATGCTAGAGAGGATTCTACACCAAAATCGGATTTTTTGCTTTTGTAGATTGGATCTTTTGTAAATCAAAACACTAAAGAGGTCAATATACTTGTTAAATTCCGTTTTTTGAATTCACATGCTGGATTTGGCCGATTTTTGGATCATTGGTTTAGCCTAAGTGGTGGCTTATAGATTGCATATCAAATTTTCAGCATTTTCATGTAGATTTGGAATAGTCAATTTTTTGTGATTTTGTCAAAACCCTAATTTTGATTGGATCTCTAGATAGTGAGGTTGTTGGACTTCATTTGAGTGTGTTTCAATCTTAGGAAGTGGCAAAAGTCATTAGATTGAGGATAGATCATAGGTTGATCAAGATTCCATGATTCTATGTGTTGATTTGCTTGAATAAGTGCTAGAAGAGAATTTGTGAGATAGTTTCAAATCTTGGTGATTTCTTTTGAAAGCATTTGTTGTTGTTCAAAGGAGTGCTTTGTGCATTGAAACAGGTTGAAAGAAAAGATCAGGTCATTGCTACATGGCAACCTCAATCGGAGTCATGTTGGAAGCCAATGATAGGCTTACCTCAAGTAACTATTCATTATGGAAAGTGAGGATGGAGTCACTTCTTGAGATGAATGATGTTTTGGATATTGTTGTAGGTTTGGAGGAGAGACCAGCAACACAACAAGATCAATTGAGGTATGACAAGAGGGCCAAGAAGGCTCTACACATGATAAAGATGAATGTTACCAATGAACTTCTCAAGGAAGCTAATGATGGAGATCTAGATCCTTGGTGGATTGATAGTGGAGCAAGTTCACACATGACCTTTCACAAAGAGTACTTCACTTCTTTGTTGGCATATGGAGATGACAAGAGGGTGATCTACACGGCCAATGATGGTGAGTGTGCAATCAAAGGGATTGGCACAATTCCTATTTCTCTCTCTACAAATAGGAATGTTCATTTGGAGGATGTCTTGTTTATTCCATCTATTACCAAGAATTTGCTTAGTGTGAGTCAAATGCTAAGTAAGGACCTCAAGGTGGAGTTTGATGGAGATGCTTGTTTGATCAAAAGGAAGGATGTCTTGATTGGAAAAGGTAAAAGACAAGAGAAGTTGTTCAAACTTGATGCTTGTGTTATTGCTAACCAAGTTGGATGTGTTGCAAGGGAGCAAATTTCTATTCAAGAGGTTTGGCACAAAAGGATGGGACACCTCAACTTCAAGTCATTGGAGGTAATGGCAAGGAAGAAGGTTGTGATTGGCCTTCCAAGTTCCTTAAGTAATGACAAGCATGTTTGTGAGTCTTGTGCTTTGTCTAAGTCACATAGACTACCTTATACTAGATCTATTTCTAGATCTACAAAGCCTTTTCAACTTGTACATTCGGATATTCATGGATTTACTACAATTAGCAATAGTGGAGCTAAGATGTATGTAACATTCATTGATTATTTTAGTAGATTTTGTTGGATCTATCTACTAAAGAGCAAGGATGAAGTGTATGATGTCTTTGTCAAGTTCAAGAATGCAAGGGAGAACCAATTCTCCACAAAGATCAAGTGCTTGAGAGGTGACAATGGTGGTGAGTACATATCTAACAAGTTCAAGGCCTTTTGTGATGAGCATGGGATCAAGAGGGAGTATACAACATCAAGGACCCCACAACAAAATGGAGTGGCTAAAAGGAAGAATATAACTTTATGTGAAAGTGCTAAAGCTATGAGGTTAAGTGCTAATCTTGACAAACCATTTTGGGATCAAGCTTTGTTGTGTGCCAATTTCTTGTGCAATAGGTGGCCGAGTGCTATTTTGGATGGAAGGACACCTTTTGAGATGCTATTCAAGAGGAGGCCAAGTGTCAACTTTCTAAGAACCTTTGGATGCACATGCTATGTCAACATTACTCTTGATGATAGGACCAAGGAGGATCCATCTTCAAGAAGAGGTATTTTTGTTGGATATAGTGAGGTGAGTAAAGCCTATAAGGTTTACATTCCTTCTACTAACAAAGTGATTGTTGGTAGAGATGTCATTTTTGATGAGGGAAACATTCCAAAGGTGTCGTCAAGCATGATTGATGGTAAAGTAGATGGATCTAACATTCTTGATGTTGATGAGAAGGATCCTACTTTGGATGGTGGTGATGATGGACCTTCATCAAGTCAAAAGCCAAGGAGAACATCAAGAGAAAGACGAGTACCTTCAAGGCTCACATATGATCAAAAGGATAAGCAAGTAGTTTCTGGAAATTATGTTGCTTTCCTAACCTCTTTGGATGAGCCTACAAGTGTAGATCAAGCAAGGAAAGAAGAGGAGTGGATCCAAGCAATGGATCTTGAGTATCGATCTCTTATGAAGAGTGAAACATCTTTTGGAAGATCTTCTTGTGTACATGGAGCTATGCAAGTGGATGGATGTTATCTTGCTGTAAAATCAAGAAATGGATTTAGAAAACAAAGTTTGTTCAATGACTTTGATGGTCAAGTTGAAGATCAAGAGGTTGATCTCAAAGCACTTCAACTAGTCAAAAGGGAAGGTGACAATTTGGAGCTAGTCAAGAACATCAAAGGAGAGGTAATTGGCAAAGGTGTTATGGATCTATTTTTACAACATATTGAAGACTCAAGTAAGGTCAAAGGAGCAGCAAGGAAGTGTTGTTCAAGTTTACTTTATTTGTTCTATCTCATGTTTGAGCAATTTCATGTGGATGTGTGCAAATTGTCAAGATATGGTAAAACTAGCTACATTGGTGAGCATTGTTTTGATGTTGAATTTGTACTAGCATTCTTGGCTGATTTTGCTGATGAAAATGAAGCTATTGGAGGTTCATTATGTCACTCATCCATGGCTAAGTTCTCAAATGTTGAGCTACTTGGTGCCAATACTTGGAGATTGTCAATTTTTGGTGAATTCATGGTCATTTTCTTGTGTCAAGTAGATCTTGAAGATGGACTAGTGCAAACTACTTGGTTTATGGAGTCATGTGGTGCTGGATTTGCATCATTTATGTACTCACCTACTCATGGATTTCCAAGGTTTGATGGTTTCTTGTGGCAAGATGGAGATGGAGGCTCATTCATGGAGTATCATGGTGGATACATGGCAATAAAGGACAAAGAAGGAGGAGACATGCAAGCAAAAGTTGATCACTCACATTTATTGTTTGTTTGCTGTATTTTTCCAAATATTTTAGAGTTGGAGGCATGGTGGAATCATTTCATTTACATTCTATTTGATTCTTCATGTTCTAGTCATATTTTTACATGTAAAATTGATGTAAGAAATAGTGAAGCATCCCAAGTGGACACTATTCTCTATATCAATTATGGTTGTTTCTATTTTGAGCATTACATGATCATTGAAAGGAGATCTATTCTTAGGAAGAAGATCATTCTTATGATGGATCAAAGTTCTATTGGCAAAGACTATGCTAGGAGCATTGGAAGCTAGGAAAGCGAGTTTTGAGGTACATCACTGGAACTCGAGATTTTGGCATATTGTATGAGGGATCATCACCTAATATTTTAGGATTTTCAGATTCGGACTATTCTGGAGATGTAATGGATAGGAAATACATTAGTTCTTATTGTATTTTCATAGGTGATGGAGCTATATCATGGATGTCAAAGAAACAAGCCACTATCTCATTGTCATCTAGTGAGGCCGAGTACAAAGCTCTTACACATTGCACAAAGGAGATGGTATGGATCAAGAGGATGATCAAGGATCTTCACTTGCTGGATTTTTCAGAGAGCCCAATCATATTTTGTGACAATCAATCAGCCCAAAGAATGGCATCCAATCCTATCTTTCATGCTAGGAGCAAGCATATTGAGATACAATATCATTTTGTGAGGGAGCGAGTCATTGCAAAGGAGGTGGAGCTTCAACATGTGTCTTCAAGGGAATGTGTAGCTGATATCTTCACCAAAGCATTGGGAAAAGACTTGTTCAT
Source organism: Diphasiastrum complanatum (assembly GCA_029204225.1). Taxonomy (NCBI): domain Eukaryota; kingdom Viridiplantae; phylum Streptophyta; class Lycopodiopsida; order Lycopodiales; family Lycopodiaceae; genus Diphasiastrum; species Diphasiastrum complanatum. The sequence continues at coordinate 27,911,970 of CM055111.1, forward strand.
GAAGCATAGGACTTCACTTGGAGTATTATCAAAGTCTATGCTAAAACTAGTTAAAGAGGGAGTGTGAAAAATCCAACTAGTTTCATCACATTTTGCAATATTTCCATATTTGGCATATTGAGGCCAAAACTTGTTTTAGACTTAGAGGTTGACTTTTCAAAGTTCATTAGTCTAAATTTCATTTGAATAAACACTTTTTGAAAGTGTGGGAAAGATAGAATGCGAGTTTGAGTAGATTTAATTTGAATAAGTTGGGTACATTGAATCTAGACCCAAAATTGGTAGGGTTAGCATTTTGGTGGGAAAGCCAAGTGGCCAAATAGGGTTTGGACTTGCTATAAAAGGATGTAACTCGTGGAGAGAGTCATCTTCTCTCTTCTCTATCTCATTTCATGCTTATACATGGTTCTCTTGGGTTCTACTATCCATTGGTGCACTATCTTGGTGATTGCTTGCAATTCTATGTGTAGAATGATCTATATTTGTTATTTTTGGATCCACACGTGTGAAATACAGTAGCTTGTTGGTTTTGTACGGAAAGCAATAGTACATAATCATTTCATTCAAGTTTGATCAAGTTCTATTAGTGTTTGCATCTCAAATTGTGTGTAGATGCTGATTTTTCTACATTGGTGAAATTGGTAGTGTATTTCTCTTTCTAACCAAAGATCATTCAAGTAGATTGGATCTTAAGGATCTGAAATCTTTCACATTATACTCACAGGAAATGATCTAGATGGCATTAAGAATGTAAAAGTTTCCTTGTCTAGTGAATTTAAGATGGTAGATCTAGGACTTCTTAAAGTTATACTTGGAATAGAAGTCACTAGAAGTAATGATTTTACCTTCATATGTCAATCTAAGTATGCTAGATCAATCTTAGCAAGATTTGGCATAATTGATTGTAAAGGAGTTGAAACTCCTATGGAACTAAGCGTAAAAGTTTCTAAGGAAAGTGATGAAGCATCCTTTGAGGACATCACTACCTATAGAATTCTTATTGGTTCCTTGATATACTTACCTATCACTAGACCAGATCTTAGTTTTTGTGTTGGCAAGTTGAGTCAATACATGCAAAGTCCACTAAAATGTCATTGGAAAGGAGCAAAAAGGGTGTTAAGGTACATCTCGGCTACAAAAGACTTTGGCATAGTTTATGAAAGGACTAATATTTGTTTGAGAGCATATTCAGACTCAAGTTTTGCAGGTGACAAGATGGATAGAATATCCATAAGTGCATTTGCTACATTCTTATGTGGAGGAGTTATATCTTGGCTTTCCAAAAAGCAAGATGCCATCTCTCTTTCATCAACAGAATCCGAATATAAGGCTATGACAACAACAACAAAGGAGGTTCTTTGGCTTAAAAGGCTTTTGGAGGAGCTACATGTGATGAAGGATGAAGACATTCCATGCATATATTGTGATAATCAAGCAGCTCAACAACTTGCAAACAATCCAGTCTTCCATGCTTGAACAAAGCACATCCAGATTGCACATCATTTCGTGAGGGAGAAAGTACAAGCAAAGGAGATCAAGCTTATTCATGTTTCATCATCAGATTGCATTGTTGATATACTCACCAAGGCATTGCCTAAAGATCCATTTATAAAATTAAGATTGGCTCTTGGAGTTATAGATAGATCTATGCTAGATTTACCAAGCTAGATTTTTGAGGAGTGTGAAAAATGCAAAAATAAGCTCGGTAGAGGCCAAAAATCTTGTATATAGGATGATTACACATGTGTGGAGCCTGTTCCCACGTGTGAAAATAGTGTACTTGTCATGTACCATAATCATATAGGTTGTACATATGATTTAATTCAAGTTCTAGTAGCTAAAAAGGCTAAAAACTAGTTTTCTAGACATATGACACATGGCATCAATCTATTATTGCATGAGCCACATCCTTTGGTTAGGTGTCACATCCCACGTGTAGAGGACAGCTCACATGTGTGGAATAAGCTGAAGTAGACGAATTTTGACTTCTAAAGGATTTTCAAGTAGATCTCCATATAGAAGGAAAATGGACCAAAAGTGCTCAAAATAGAAGGTTTTGTCCAAAGTGTCAGTTTTGCATGATGAATATCATATGACAAAGCACTTCACACATGTGGGATCAAAGGGATGATCAGTACCATGAGCTCCCACTTATTGTATATATATAGAGCCACATTTGGCCATAATCATTGTGAGACACCAATCTTGGTTTTGAAGCAATTTTGAGTGATTCTCTCCATTTGTCTACATTTGTTTTGATTGTTTTGAGGTGCTATCAATGTGTACTTGATTTTCAGGTTGGAGTCCGTACTCAGACAGGGTTTCACACGTGGGAAACCAGAAAGTACACCTACCTTCAATTAATGATTGTTCTTGTTAGGATTTTGTGTCTAGAATTGATCTTGATTGATCTTAATCTCAAGGAGATTGATAGATCAAGTAATCTGACAACCAATCTCTCTTGAGGATCAGATTAGGATCCACTCTTGGTCCTTTTTGTGCTTTTTGCACATCTTCATCACAAAATATGAGGAGACCTACACATATTTATGGAGTTTGAGGTAGCTCAAGGTAGAACCACATCCATCCATCATTTAATGACATCTAAAGTAAAAACTAGAGTCTATGTGACATTTGTCACTTCTCATGCATGAAACTCTACCAAATTTTTCCAAGTGTGCTAGTTCTAACTAGAAATGTACAAATTATCATGCATGTGTCCATTACACTTTGTGCATGCCTTGCATGTCACTATGGATCACTTACAGTTAATGCATGTGAATTGCCACAAGTTTCTACAAGCATAATTTTGCTAATTCTATGTCTACAAACTATATGCAAGTTGTACTCATCATTCTAGATATGACATATCCATGTAGCTCAAGTTCTATCTAGGCCATATATTTTTCCATCTCAACAATCAGAACTTCCAGAGAACTACCAACACAGATGAAGCATGGATGAAGTTAATTACCAGTTTGCAAAAGTTAAAAATCAAAGAATCTCAAGATCTCATCAAAAAACACTCTAAAAGAGCACTTTTTTCATGATTTTTGGAGATCCCCTGTGAGATAGCCCTTGAAATTTGGACAGTCACTAGAACTGACCCAGATGCATTCCTAAAAATCTCTACAAGAGTTCCTGATGAAAGAATCATCATTTTTTTAGTGTGTGCAAGGTTCCCAAAAGTTGAGTCTTCAGAACCCTCGCAGAGCATCGAGATCATCCTACCAACCCTTGCAAGCTACCTAAATGGAATCAGAGTAGTGAAATTAGCCTACCTACATGGTCTGATCTTGTAAATCCAATCACAGGAACATGTTGTGTGAGAGATCACTTCCTGTGAGAGTTGAACCCTCGCAGAACCCTCGCAGGGCAGTCAAATCACCTTTTGAACTCTCGCAGACTTCCCTGAGGCCTTAGAATTTTGTGAAGAAGGTCCCTGCCAAAATTTGGGTGGAATTGAGCAAGGGAAAGTGGATTTCACCTAATATGCACTCTAAATTCCTCTATATGAGGGCTGATTTCGAGTCATTTGTCATCTTTGCTAGCAAAGCCAGCTCAAATTTTCACTGAAATTTCCAAGTTCTCTGTTTGTGACCAAACTTCCTACCACCTATCATCTGCTCATACTGAACACAGATCTACGTTCTGAACTACAGTTCTTGCCACCCAACACTCTTTATTCACAATTTTTTGTCATTTCCACATCTTTTTATCTTTTTCACCATTTTTCTCAATTTTTTGCCCTTTAACTATCACTGCTATAAATTAGCCAATAGGATTTTGGGGCAAGGGTTTTTCCCATTTTATAAAAAGACACCATTTGTACACTATTTTCATGCTTAATGAGAAGGAGGAAACTCTACCAAATTGGAGAGCCAAGCATCCTCATTTGCTAAGCACTCATGCTAATGCTTTTTGTGTGTGTTTCTATTTGTTCCCATTTCTATGTTGTTGTTTTAATAGTTATGGTTTCTCCATTAGCATGCATCTTGAGCTTTTGAGCTAACCTCCCTCTCCACTCTATCTCTCTCTTTCTCTCGTATCCTTCTTCTTCCTCTTCTATTCTATCCTCTCTCTTCACACAAAATCATGATGAAGATAGTTAGGGGAGTAGAGTTAGTGTGAGTAGTATTAGTGGAGGTAGAGTTAGATGCAAAGTAGGAAACTAACTAATAATAGCATCTATGCATAGTTAGGTGTCTATCCAGTGAATTAACCCTTGTTGACAAGCAGGAGGGATATACTACGCAAGATCTTCGACCCTACAGGATTCACCATCAAGTTCAAAAGACAAGAAGAATATTGACAAGAATAATCATGATAGTGAACTTGTCCAAGTGATCCTAAATGGTCTAGGTGATGAATTCACAAATTTGGCTTTGCCATCCAAGACACCTTGTCTACGAATGATAGATTTCATAGTGTGCTTGCAGTTGAAGAGTGTAGGATGCTCCACACAAAGGCTAGGATGACCTCCTTGTCATTGCAGGACAATCCATGCAATGTCCTCTTGTGTCACATTGGAAGATGGCCAAAAAAGTCCTAAGATATATCTCATCAACTAGGAATTTTGGCATACTCTACAAAGGGACTAATCTTGGCTTAAGAGCCTTTAGTGACTTGGATTTTACAGTTGACAAAGTGAATTACAAGTGCATTTTCAACATTCTGATGTGATGTAGTGGTATCATATTCAAAGAAGCAAGATACTATTTCCTTATCTTCGACAGAATTTGAGTATAAGGCCTTGACATCAACATGCAAGGAGGTTTTATGGCTCAAGAGGCTATTGATGGAACTTCATGTCATGGAGGAGAAGGTACCTACAATATTTTGTGATAGCCAATCAGCCCAATCACTTGAAACCAATCTTACATTCCATGCAAGGAGCAAGCATGTCGAGATTGCTCATCATTTTGTGCGAGAGCAGGTGCAAGCCAAAGAAATAAAGCTCCAACATGTGTCTCCATCGAATTGCTTAGCTGATTTGTTCACTAAATCCTTGCCTAAAATGACCTTTTTTTTTTTTCAAAAATATTATGTGCATTTGACAATGTGTGCTAAAAAAGAAAAGAAAAGAAAACAACTTGTAAATAAGCTATTAAAATAATGATGTGACACTATAGCCACCCCATTTGTATGTTGCTTGGAGGTTTAGAATAAGAATTGATGTAGCTAATCTCGAAATGGATGCTCTTGGATACAAAGGGATTTTTGTCTCTATGCATAATGTGTGTGTGTGTGTGTGTGTGTGTGTGTGTGTGTGAGAGAGAGAGAGAGAGAGAGAGAGAGAGAGAGAGAGAGAGAGAGAGAGAGAGAGAGAGAGAGAGAGAGAGAGAGAGAAAATTGCACTTAGTTCCTCTTGACAAAGCAAGACTGAAATCTTATAAAGCCTTTATTTATAATCCAACAAGGTAAAGTATAGCTGAAAAATAAAATACAATACTATAAAGCACCATAAAGCATAACCACTTTCAAGATGTCCAACTGATACCTGCCACCATCCCACAAAACAAAACCGCACAAGTTAGTTTAGTGAGGAAGACAAGTGTCATAGCTAAGCGTTGTTGGATTTATCTGCTCTACTCTCCTAAATCCTATGTTAATCTGCTCCATTCATGTTGTTGCATTTTAACTTGTGTTGTCCCACACTTTGCATATTTACTTAGGATTTTCCACAGGCGAAAAACCCGACACTATTGCCTTTTCACCTTCGGGCCATCCTAAGCAACTAAGTGTTTGCGATACTTCCAGAAAAGAGAAAGTTGCACAGTCTACATAAATACAAGCAAATTTAAATAGGCAAAAAATGCGACACTGCATTTTTACATGCAATTTATGACAGGCGAAAAATACGACAAAGTATCGCAATTTTTGCATTCTCACCAGCATCAATTTTAGCGAAGCCCGATGTTGCGGCCTCCTCATGCTCATTCTATGCATTGTGCAATCAGATTTAACAACGACAACAGCCACCCACGATCTCCTACAGATTGCACAACCACTTTGGTACCTTTTTCATATGCACACTTGTAAAATTTGTGTATATAGTGAATATCATTTTAGTATTCAAAGTATGAAGCATGCATGTAACATGTGAGATAGACATTGTAGATGCTTTCACGCATCGATTCTTTCTTTCAGACAGATTGTCAGTAATAGGTTCATAACCTTCACAAATTGTGATTAGCTTTGTGAAATGCGCGGTTACATCCACTATTGTTTTGTGCTCACCTGCATTATTGAATTTATACTTAATTTGATTACAGCTCTATTTGGAACTGCGTTCAGATATATGTCAATAGCGCAATGATTTTCCATGTTCTGTCTAACTATCTGATTGATTAATATGGTTGTCTGCTCATTGCTTCCACTAGCACCGCTCATTAGAAGCTCTAAAATTATTATGTTCTTGTGTTCGCCTACTAAGTCACCAGTAGTGCATGCACCGAGATAATTGAAGGGGAATGATCTATCCATCATCTCACATCTTCGACGTGGTATCGAAGCGAAAGATATTAGAACCTATCTGATTCTTTAAGTGGTTTCATTTTAGAGCTATTTCTATAGCCTGATTAGCTTCCATAGAAACAAGACCCTACTAGCCAATAGAATGATTGTCTTCTTGTTCTATAATTTAGCACCATATTTTCATACTTAAGTCATTCATAGTTACTACTATCACCTAGACTAATCTTCCGCATGGATTCCCAAGGGAAAGCCAGTCCTATCATGGACAAGCTTGATGGAGGTAATTACCATCTATGGAAATTTAAGATGAGAACCATGCTAATGGCTAAGAATTTGTATGACATTTTTATAGGTGTAGAGGGAATACCCAAAGCTGACGATGCAACAATCTCCAGATGGAAGCTAAATGATGGCAAAGCATTTGCACTGATCATCCTCAACATTTCGGATACTCAGATCAGCCATGTGTCTGAAGCTCTGACATCCAAGGAAGTTTGGGACATCTTGAGCATCACCTTGACGAGTACCTGCTGTAGACTGGATAGTAGAAAGATCCCCAGAGCGCACATGGTGACTGTAAAAGAGAGGAGTCTTAGTAGCATAGAACAACCGCACAAATGGGATAAGCTGAGCCAACTCACCACCAGCCGCGCACAGCTCCTGAAAGATCGCAGCTCTTGAAACAGAGTTAAAAGCATTGGAAACATCCACTTGGAGAACAACCCAGTCAGGATGGAGATCAAGGGTGGCACGCAAACCATGAATGACAGCTTCACAGCTGCCAAGAGTAGAGACGCCAAACTGATGAGGGGAGAGAAAAGAGACGAAAATCTATTGAAACCGAAAACAGATAGAACGACTAACAAGACGGAGGAGGACTTCGCCAATAGCGATGGGACGGATGTCACTTGAGGCTTTAGACATGGTGTCAAATGAGACATAGACAAAAGACGAGCGACAAAAGAAAAAATATGACCAGAGTCGATAAAAGAGTAGACCTGAAAGAGTTGAACAAAGCCACTAGCAGAGTCCTCAGGTGGAAAGCAATCACGAAGGTGTTCATAGACCAAACCAGAGGGACCACAACAGCAAGACGAGGACTACAATGGAAGGCACGAGAGAAAGAATCACGATCAAGCACCAAGTCAACATCAGACACAAAGTCCTCCACAAACAAGAGAAGAATGCCTTCAGAAGCAGGATGCAGAGCTTGGAGAGCAGCAACAATATTAGCATAAGAGGGAGCAGGTGTGTCACTAAGCACAAATTCTAATGAAAGTAGAAAGTTGTTGAATCTTGAATACCATGATCTAGGTGCTTGCTTCAAGCCATAAAGACTTCTAAATAGCAAACACACCTTAGATTTATCCTTGATAAATCCTTGAGGCTGTTCCATGTATATCTCCTCCTCAAGATAGCCATTCAAAAAAGCGTTGGAGACATCAAGTTGAAACAAATCCATTTAAAAAATAAGGCAAGAGAGATTATGATTCTTATTGTCACCATCTTTGCTACAGGAGCAAAGGTTTCTTCATAGTCAAGGCCATATATTTGTGCAAAGCCTTTAGCACATAATCTTGCCTTGTACTTGTTGATGGAGCCATCATGATTGTACTTGATCTTGAACACCCACTTGCATCCAATGACATGCATGTTAGGTGGTGGATCCACTAGCTCCCATGTGTGGTTGGTGATCAAGGCATCATATTCAATCTTCATGGCCTCATACCACTCCTTGGTATTAAGGGCTTCTTGAACATCTTTGGGCTCCTCGTGAGAAACAAAATAAGCATAAGTGGAATCAAGATCCACTTGTTTTCCTTTGTCATAAGTGAGCCTCTTAGGCTCGGATCTCTCCCTAATGGATCTTCTAGGAGTGAAAATCCGAGGACTTCCATCTACAAATCTCGACTCCTCCATATGTTGATTGTCTTCAATAACAAAAGGTGATAGATTTGGTGGTTGCTTGATCTCGGCCCCTCCAAGATTGGACTTTTTTTCTTCATGAAAAACTACATCTCTACTATCAATTACTTTAGAAGTAGAGAGCATGTATATTCGATAGGCTTTCTTGTTGGATGAATATCCAACCATTACTCCTTTGCTTGCACAAGGATCATCCTTCTTTCTCGTTTCCAAGGGAATATGGACAAAGAATATGCATCCAAATACACCGAGGTGATCAACCTTAGGTTTCTTCAAATAAAGTGCTTCATATGGTGACTTTCCTCCAAGTGCTACATGGCTATTTTTAGGGTTGATGATAAGTTGGTGACTTCAGTCTGCCAATGTAGCAGAAACCCGAAAAACCCGAAGGTGCCCTTAGTCTGAAAGTATGTAGATCCTGAAGGTGCCCTTAGACTGGAGGTATGTAAATCCTGAAGGTGCCCAATCTTCAAGAGCAAGTAGACCACCTAACCGGTATATCGATGAGCCGACGTCTATCAAAGAGGCACTTAGTCAACCTGAATCAGATTTCTAGAAAGAAGTTATTAATAAAGAGTATTCATCTCTAATCAAGAACCAGACATGGACAATGGTCGAATTACCTGCTAGTAGAAATGTAGTTGATTGCAAATGGATTTTCAAAGTCAAGTACAATGCTGATAGAAACATCAACAAGAGAAAGACACGACTTGTCACCAAAAATTTTCTCAGGTATACAACGTCGATTCCACTGAGACCTTAAGTCTAGTAGTCAAGCATTCCTCTATTCGACTTTTGCTATCATTTGTCGCTGCAACAGATTTGAAAATACATCAAATGGATGTACAGACATCATATCTCAATGGAGTTATTGAAGAGGACATTTACATGGTGCAACCCGAAGGTTATATTATCGAGGGTAAACACAATCATGTGTGTAAACTCCATAAGGCACTTTATGGCTTGAAGTAATCTGCTCAAGCATGGTTTCAAAGGATCAATACTTTTCTTATTGATCACGGCTACACACTTAGCTCTTCAAATTCAAATGTTTACTTCAAGACAGTGCAACAATTTTTTATCATTATCACTTTGTATGTGGATGATATATTGCTTTTCAACAACAATACCAATCTGATAAAAGAGGCCAAGACAATGCTATCTTCTGAATTCGAAATGACCGATCATTTTTGCCTTGGTATTCAAATCCACAGAGACAGAAATCAAAAGTTGATCTACATTAACAATAGAGGTACATCTACAATATGTTAGTCAGATATAATCTGATTAATTACAAGTTAGCTCTCTCACCAATGGAACCAGGTCTCAAATTGTCAAAGGAAGAGTGTCCTCAAACAATTCAAGAGAAGGAGCAGATGCATGAGTATTCTTACTATTCTATTATAGGATCTCTTATGTACGCAATGATCTGTATCAGGCCAAACATAGCTTTTGCCGTCAGCTCTCTCAATTAGTATATGACCAACCCTGGTGTAATACATTGGGAGGCTCTTATCAAAGTCATGAGATATCTTCGAGCTACTATGGACTTTTGAATTTGTGATGGAGCAGTCGACAATGACAAACTCAATTTACTCAGTGGTTACACAGATGCAAGTTCGACAGGAGATGTAGACACTCATAAATCCACTTCCGAATCTACATTCTTCCTTAATAATGGTCCAATTTCTTGGAACAGTTGCAAGCAATCTTCCACTGAATCAGAGTATATAGCAGCCTCACAAGCTACAAAAAAAGCAATTTGGTTGAGAAACTTACTTTCAGATATCGGTCTGAATCAATCTACTCTGACATTATTATTTTGTGATAATTAAAATGCCATTGCCTTGTCAGCCAACCCTAGATTTTATTCTAGGAGTAAGCACATTGAACTGAAGTATCACTATGTCAGAAGGAAAGTTCTTAACGAAGAGGTCAGATTGCAGTACTGTAGAATGCAAGAAATGACAGAAGATAATTTACTAAAGCATTAAGTTTGGAAGTGCATAGAAGATTCTGTGTAGAACTAAGTTCGAAGGTCAAGGCATTCACGATTCAGATTAATTGGGAGTGTTGGATTATTCTCCTTTTTACTAATCGACTAATCAGTTTTAATCCTCATCCATTGTTTATCCAGTTCTATGGATTTTTCCGTGTTTTTCTCTTTACAGTCCAGACAATGTCACCTGTCAAGAATTACAAATAAAATTACATTGTCACATTTTTTGCATTTGTGCGACACTATCGTCTGTCAGGAATTACGTGTAAAACTGCAGTGTTGTTTTTTTCTCATTTTTCACTTGCAAAATTGCAAAGTCACATTTTTTTTGCATTTTTCAAAGTGCGTCAAATGTTAAGGAAATGACTCTGGCAAAGTGTGGAGCTACCCCAATATTAAGGAAATGATATTTTATGACACTATCGTTTTTTTTTCGCAAAAGCCGATACTATTGTCTTTTTGCGACATTGTCGTCTGTTGTGGCAGTTTTAGTTCATTTCTACAGAGTGATAGTTTTAGTTCATTTATGCAGATAGTCTGTTTATGGCCAATTGTCATCGCTTATCAGCAATCAATTTATGAGAAGAAACTCGATGAATGCCAGCGGACTCCAGCCAACCGGCAATCGCATTTGATGACCTAACTACTTAGTATAAATCAGTTGTCTATACATCTCAATTATCATCAGAAAATGTTATTGTGAATTGTGAAGGAGTTGAGTGTTATTACATGACGCTTCCTGCACTCTCATCAAGCAGATCATTCACAACCAGAAAGTATGCTACTGCTTATCAGTAGAGTTGCTTATTTCAGACTTATTCTCAGTTACTCAGAGACAACTTTAGAGTGCGCAGTTTCTATCCGCTATTGTCTTGCACTCATTAGACTCATTAGCATCTGATTTTATTTTTCTGAATCAATACTATTTCCTTATTGCGTTCATTTTGTGTCAGAATGCATGCATCTCTATATTGCTTTTGTAACTGATAGAAATTGTCTGAGAATTCAATACTTTATGTTTGGCTACGTAATCACCTAGTATCTAGCAAAGTTAGTTGCTAAATATTGAACGTGATTTCCATCACTACTGCTTTGTTCAAGTTTTGATAGGCGTAGTCATGCATTGGAAGTAGGAAGTTTCCGCATTCCATTATCTACCTATTTCTGACAAAAAATACAATTGTAAATGATGATATTCCTATGATCTTACGAAGTCATATCATGTTTCAATGAGATAGAATCAGAGGAAGAGGAAGATGAATATGAGGGTGGCTCACATTCTCAAAGAGACATGGGAGGAAATTTACGAGTATATTTAGACTTAGATTCAGATGAGTGTTGAGACTTATGAGATGACAAAAAATGATGTATAATGAATGTATTTATGATTATTAATATTTATATTCAATTGCATTCAGTTTTTATTTTTATATTCATTGAAATATGGAAACGGGTGTTGGGTTTACTAACTTCAAAGCTTATTACTAATGTGTTATGACTATAACCCTAATTTGTAACCCTAACAATGAATCCATAGAAAATTTCTTTTCATTCACCATAAAACAAACTCTAATCTCATTTCATTAGAATTAAATGTGATAGTTAAAGTACTCGAACCTTGTAGTTATGTCCTATTTTAGAATGTCATCTCATATTCCTTCCCTACATCATGTAGGGTTTTTCCTATCAATTAAAGATTAGAACCTTGTCTTTAATGAGAGAAAAGTAAGGGCTACAGTACACCTTCCTAGGATTGGAGATTTTGATTACCATTCGACTCTTTCATGTTCACTAATTGCTAGCCTATGTGATAAAATAAAAAACTATAAAACACAACATTGCTATGCACAAAATGAAGGTGATAAATTACATTTGACTATGTTAGGTAAACATTTTTCAATAAATTACATTTGACTATGTTATATAAACAATTTGACTAAGTTAGGTAACCTATTCAAATAATCCAAAAAATGAAACTCTTGCTCGCTCTTTCCACGCTTGCTCTCTTTCCTTTTCTTTGGATATCTTTGTCACATAAGCAAAAACAACACTTTATTACACAATTGAAACATTATTACAAGCAATATGTTATTGTGCTTGTGAATATATTATGTAAGATTAAATAATTTAGGGTCCATTAGATTCAACAAATCTTATATTATTAATATGCTATAACTATAATTATTCATCGTAAACTCTCATCAAAATTAAAAACACACACGCACGCGTGCAGAGACGCTCTCTCTCTCTCTCTCTCTCTCTCTCTCTCTCTCTCTCTCTCTCTCTCTCTCTCTCTCTCTCTCTCTCTCTCTCACACACACACACACACACACACACACACACACACACACACACACACACACACAGACACAATCATTTTATGAAATCTTTCATTCTATTTCATTTTTGTTAAATTCTCTCTCTCTCTCTCTCTCTCTCTCTCTCTCTCTCTCTCTCTCACCTTCTCTTCCCCTCATTTTATCTTCCCTCCCTTTCTAATACTATTGTCCTCACTTTCTCTCACTTTTTATCATCACTTACACAAATCTTATCCCAAAAACAAAAGACAAAAAAGTACCCGCAATCACCACAATGGAAGCACTGGAAGGTAGTAGAGCACACCAAATGCAAGATCGCACCTCCAAACGCTCCAACATCTACAAAAAAAGTGAGGTAGAATGGGCTAGATCGCGCAGAAATGGCGAAAACAAACAGATGTCAGAATTTGCTGTCCAAAAGTGTTCAATTCGACGTCCACTTTTTTGTACCATGTCTTGCCAAAAATGGCAAGAGTCGCTTTGTTGACCTAGATGATGCAATGCGACGTCCGTCAGATTGCGACATCGAGGTCAGATGTCCACTAATTTTTTTTCAAAAACAATGCCACGCTTGATCCATGTCTGCTTGTCGAAGTGCGACATGTTGTATTGCAACAGCTATTTCAAAAATTAATTGCCGCCGGAGTTTGCCGACCACCAGACGTTCAATTTGGGAATTTATGTGCAAACATCAGATTCCAACGTGTTGGATTGTGATTGGTTATAGAATTTTCGAAAATCCGTTGGACGTCCAGGTCGCATTGCTCGCAAGATGCCAATGTGTATACGTGCTAATAATTGTGGGCACATATACAAATTAACATCTTGATTTCGATTGGACACCAATACAAATAAATGTCATCTCATCACATGCTCAATTGAGCTACATTGCCCCATGTGCCAATCATCCAGTTCCATGTCTCATTGTTTCCAAGAAAGTGACAACTCATAGCTTGTCTAACAAGCGCTATGCCTTGAAAGACAAAGATAGACTGACTTGCCCTTAATGTCATCCCTCCCACTATTGTATTACACGCACACACATACACAGGTGCTCATTTGCTATGAGTTTTTGTATTTGGAGGATGTTTTATATTCAAAGTCAGTGAATGGCGACCAAGACTCATAGTGTTTGTTGACACATAGCCTATTATTGATCTAATGTTAAGTTCCATTGTCACAAAAACACCCACTTATAAAAAGGCCATCTTCTTGAGTTGAATTAAGAGTGTACTTGATGCTTGACTCTTGATGTCCATCTCTCCTTTTTTATTTCTCCCCACGCGCACATACATATATAGTACATATATGGTTGACGCACCTTCCATGCATGAGCGCTCTGACAGGCTTGAAATTTGACGTCCACACCCAGGTTTCTCAATCCAAATGTATCTTCCTATTTTTGTCTTTCATATTACGTATTTGAAATGTTAGCTTTCAATCTGAAAGGTAAAAAGCTTTCCACATTCTCAACACAACCTATCTTAGGACAAGATCTTACGAGTCTTTTAGTCCGCCTTTCAAAAAAGAAAGAAGAAGTTCTTAGTCTGCCTTTCAAAAAGAAAGAAGCTTAAGGTTTAAGTTTTCCTTTCAATTGAAGATTTGCCTTTCTTTGAGGCCTTTGACGTGCATTGAAGTGCGAAGCCTTAGTTTTAGCAGCCTTCCATCGTTTGCGCACTTCGCCGCCCGTCATTCTCTCAGCTACTGTTTTGAGTTCATCGCTTCTCCTCTTTTGCGCTGCTGTTACGATCTTTCCAGCCGCTTTAGATCACCATCATCGATTTCTTTCGCCCAAGCAGAAGAAAACAGAAGGTCTATCTCCTGTGTGATCGCTCCATCATCTGTTCAACCTTTTGGCTGCTTCCAGTTGAAGATCTGTGAAGAAAAAGGCTCAAAACTGTGAGCTTATGATCTGGCTGGCTGAGAATAGCAATGGAAAGATCAATTTTGTATGCTTAGTTTGATGAATTTGATATGTCATATCAAGCAGTAGAGTCTGTGATGTTTTTTATATCAATCGAATGTTCAGCTCACGGTTTGCTTCGAGTTTTTTTTGAGACTAAATTTTTTTGCCTTGTTCAGTGACCAGAAGACAGACGTGAGAATTAATCTGTGGAATCTTCGGCAACAGTTTCTGGTCCTTGGGATTGCATGCAGCGAAGGGTGCTCCTTAGCCAAAAGAAAGGCTGATATTATTTGTCCACGGAGATGCGAGGATCGAGCACAACCCCTTGTGCAGGCTGCAAACTCCTTCGGAGAAGATGTGCTAAAGAGTGCATGTTTGCCCCTTATTTCCCACCAGACCAACCTCAGAAGTTTGCATGTGTTCACAAAGTGTTTGGGGCTAGTAACATCAGCAAAATGATTCAGGTCTGAAATTGTAATATAAGAGCTTAAGCTTTATGGTGAATCCTGTTCTGATAACTTAGTAATTTTGATATTGAAGCTCTAACGAGAGGCATCTCTTCTGATAACAGGATCTGCCATTGCATCAGAGAGGAGATGCAGTAAGCAGTTTGGCTTATGAAGCATCTGCACGTGTTCGAGACCCTGTCTATGGATGTGTGGGAGCAATTTCGTCGTTGCAGCAGCAAGTAGCACAGCTTCAATCCCAGCTTGCCCTAGCAAAAGCAGAACTTCTATGCCTACGGATGCAGCAATCAGCAAGGGGCGCAGCTGGAGTTTCCCCACCACATACACCAGAATCATCTGATTTGAATCATCACTACAAGCCTGCGATGTCAAAGAGTGAGCCGTTGGTATCTTCAGACAGTTTCTGGATTTGATGCTCATTGATAGCCTAGGATGTTTACTTTTGAAGAAGTGGATCAATTTCACAGGTTGGAAGATTTAGAACCATCTTTCTCACACTAAAAGGAGAGTGGTGGCTTCGATCAAAACAGATAGGATTTTTCGGCATCAAAATATTTGTTTATTCTTTCCAAGTTAAGCTCCCTTCTGACAATGGTCTTTATGTGTATGGGAGTTATCACTAAATAGAACTTTAAATAGATACAGTATACAAGAGCCCTTATCGAGGCTACTATTGGGTACTGAAGATTCTCTAGATATATACCCTTGACTGGCTTCAAAAGTATAGTTTTGTTACTTTGAACAAGTTTGAAGACACCTAAGGGATTACAGAACTTGCATTCACCTAGTTCTTCTTTCTCTAATGAATCCGCGTACTATCCGTTTGAATCATTTCTGCTGCCATTATATTTGTGAATGGGTTAGATGAGATGGACTGCAAGTTATGATGTGAACGCAGCTTTTTTATTCTTGATCAACTGCTGCTGCTATCAACACTTTTCCCGTAAGAAAAATTTAGCTAACTACTTGATAAATGAGACATATGGCTCTTTTTAGTGCCCAAATGAAACAAGTCTAAAGAACCAAAAATCATGGCTGGTAGCAGACTCTAAAGCCACTTAAAAGCTTTATCATGAGCCTGAGATGTAAACTACCATACAGCCCATACAGTCCAATACCACAATGTCATGTTTCAGCTTAGAGGATGACATAGCTTGGCCTCTAAGGTTTGGCTTGGTTTCTATATGCTATGCAATGGCACATCAAGTTCACTATTATCTTGGAACCGCATCTCTAAGGAATCCTCTCTCATAGCTTAACAAGCTTGGACATAGCCAAGAGCTTACTTAATGGCACTACACTAGAAAGCAGTAAGATAATACTTCATCTGTCCTTTGGTACCACTGCATCAGCTGAGTCCCATAGTGGCATCCCTTAGAACATGATATCCACAATATCCTATGCATGATGGAATCAATAGTCTAATCATTAGTACTATATGGGGTGACTTTGAGAGTCAAATTTTGCAACTCTAGGTTTTGTTATGTTTAGTTGGAGATCAAGTCAACAATCCTATTGCAAGTGGATCTTCAAGAAAGAATAAGCTCAAGGCGTCACAAGCTTAAATTATGTATGAAGAGCTTACCATCCCTTGATTGTAGGTGAAATGGGTCCACATTTATTATAGCTCATGCACAAACACAATGGTTTACCCTTGAGATATGTATGCCAAAGGATATGATATTCTCATCTCCTTGCAAATCTTGTAACTAGCACATAATCTATGCCTATATATATGATGTAATTGATGGTCTATTACTTCAAATTTTGATGGTCTTGTTTTGTTATGTTGAGGTAGTATCCTAGACTTAGCATCCACTTATTGATATTGTGAATTCCTTATAGAACTAATGATTTCTTAAAGATGAGCATTTGGAGTCAATACTTTCCTAAATGTTTTCAACTTATCATGTACCTTGAAAATATCTATCCTAGATTCAAGTTAAGAATAATTAGCATATTGACTCACCTCCAAGACATAGAACAATCAATATTGCACACTCTAGAGCTACAACGAAGACTCGATAGATACTAGTGTCACACACCACCACCTATCCACCTCTCGTCTATCAATATGTTTATGAGCAAGTAAATGGTAGAGTATTGTCTTGCGATAGACATTTGTACTCCATCAGCCATCTATGGAAGAATGTATGCCATTTGAGGCTTACTACCCCTATACAAGTTTTTGGCAGTCAATTACGCATGCACATAATCTCAAGGCAATTGATATAACCTAGCATTGCATACTAGAACATACTATTGAACTCATTTTATAACCTTGACTTGCGCGAATCTTTGGTTAATCTCAATTTTTATATGCAAGTACTAATTGTCAAAAATATGTTTATTATCGATGTAAGTTTAAATTTCTACTATATGTTAATGCTTTCATAACCTTGTTGGGAGTCTTTGGTTGATCTCAATGTATCAATGCAAGCACAAAGGCATACACTTATTAGTTACCTTAGAATATTATACTAGATGTTGATGTTTTTAATTATGTATATGTTTCTTTGAAAATATACTCTCATAATATCTTAATGGTTTGAATGCTAATGAAGACCTTTGCTCTCTTCAAAATATTCTACACATAGAATTGACAATTTGATCAAGATCTACTCAACATAGCTTGATAGAATTGAAAGCAAATCAAAACCTAATTTTTTTTGAAGTAATTCTCTTTAAATAGGCCATAAAATAGCAACAAATCATTCATTACCACTCTGCAATATAGATTGATCAAGCTTCCAACATGGATTCTTTTGACAAGTAGAAGAGAACCAAAAATAACACGCTAGTCTTGACTCTAAAGCTTCCACATGTAGACCCTACTATTTATAGTAGTAAATGAAGTCTCTCTCTCCTCCAAATGGATGAGTTTAGCCAACCTTATCAACAACTAGCCCTAAAGTAGTCATATTAGCTAAAATTGCCAAACTAAAGCTAAAACTGAACTTTTAATGACTAAGTAATCAAATAAACTTGGAACCAACCTAAAAATAGTCATGTGAACTGGTTTTACTCGTGGGAACCAACCATGTATACTTTATTTCATATTTGGCCTCATATAGACCCAAACTATGTAGAAAAATGTTGGCATTTTTCACACTCCAACAACTAGTTTTAGCATAGATTTAGAACATAAAGCAAGATGTGATCTATGCTTAATGAAGAAGTCTTTTCCCAATGATTTGGTGAAGATATCAGCCACAAATTCCCTTGAAGAAACATGTTGAAGCTCCACCTCCTTTTCCAAGACTTGATCCCTCACAGAGTGATGTGCAACCTCAATGTGCTTGCTCCTTGCATGAAAAAATGGGTTGTTAGCCAAACTTTGAGCTGAAACTCAATTTGTAAAGTTGGCGGCTAAAGAGAGTATTCAGGTTAAGGCATTTCATGAATATCTGGACAAACAACAAAGTCAAGCAAGCATGTCATATTCACATTACCAATTGAGAGAAGCTTGAACAATGCCACTAGCAGCTGCACCTATCTACGAGGATCAAAATCAACATTGGAATCTTTTTTTGGATGGTGTCGGCTACCCATTTGTCAATGAACAAGGTTATCAAGAATGGCCACCAGACCCATATGGTTATTGAAAATTTGGCAAGTTCATGTTCTTGTTAATCATCACAAATAAAGCATCAGGTTTTACATAAGCGAATCAATATCTATGCTTTTCCTGTAGCAGACAATCATATTTTGTAACTGAATAATCACTTTTTTCCAACTTCGTCACCACGACATTCTGCAGGATTCAAGTGTTGAGGTAGGTGTCATGGGACCACCACCAATTTTGGTGGGGGATACTATTGGAAGGTTTGCGGATCCCAAGGCAACCCTAACCCTAGTTAATAAGTGAGAGGGATTTGGCACCTTGCATGTGTAAGTCCAACCCGATGATCACATAGTGGCTTGTGTAGGGTCTTTTATTAGTAGCTGGCAACCACATGCTAGTTAATAATTGCCTAATTACTAAAAGCACTGAGACGTTAGAGGCATTTAGAGCTGTTTGATCCCTATCTAAATGTATATATTACTTTCGGGAGATGCCACCGTCATATTATACCATTAATCATTCTACAAGATTCAAGAGCATTATAGTGTGACTATTAGGATCATGCTTGAAGAAGCTGAATTTGTTAGATTTCTTATGCTCAGCCTTAAACAAATCATTCAAGTAATGAGCATCCTAAAAACCGAAGGCCGACAACATATTTTCGGGCCTTCACATTTTTCCCTTGAGATTTTTTGTGCCTTAGAAATCATTTTAAGGCACCTTCTCCTTCTTCGCACTTTTTTTTTCGCTCCTTAGCAAAAAAAGCGACACACTGGCCAAGTGGCCAGAATGCCTTAGAAACCATTCTTAAGGCACCTTTGTTTTTTCGCCTCCTGCGCCTTTTTTTGCACTAGCGAAAAATGCGACACACTGGCCAAGTGGCCAGAATGCCTTAGAAACCATTCTTAAAGGCACATTTTGCATTTTCGCCTTCTTCGCCTTTTTTCCTTCATGAAAAATGTGACACACTGGCCAAGTGGCCTGAATGCCTTAGAAATCTTTTTTTTCGTCTTTTTCGCTGCCTTTAAGCTAAAGTACCTTCACCTTCTGCCTTTAGTTTAAGGCACCTTTTCCTTCTTCTTTGCCTTCAGTGTAAGGCACTTTTTTGGCTTTTTCCTCCTTTTTTGCCTTCTTCACTGCCTTGAATCTAAGGGTGCCTTAGGGATTTACATACCTTTAGTGTAAGGGCACCTTCTGGAGTTGCAAACCTTTAGTATAAAGGCACCTTCGGGTTTTTCGGGTTTTCACGATTTTGCTGCATTGGCTGACTGACGTCGCCAACTTATCAGCAACCCTAGCAATAGCTAGACAACCAAATATCCCAAAGGCGGTTGGCGGTTACCAACTTTGTACATATGAAAAGACTGGCGTAAATGACATTAAAGGCTTGTAAGATATTTTGTCTCTCGACACTTGTAAATATATATATTAGCTGAATCAGGCTATGTAATTGCTAATTGAGTTAATGGAATTTCTCTTTCAATCAGAGTTTTCCGTAGCCAGTGTTATCACACTCAACAAGCTAAAGTTTTATTTCAAGCTATTGTACTCACTGTTGATATTAATCAGAGTGCAATTTTTGTCTGACTACTGTGTCATTCATTTGTGCTTTTGGTATGAATTCTTCTACTTGAATATTTTTGCTGCTAACTGTTGTGTTTCTGTTCCTACACGCCACGCTCAATTCTCGAGCTTCCACTGCCGCTCATGCCCACACACGATTTTACGACATGGTATCAGAGTGGGCATTTCAGTAATCTGCATTTCTACTGTAGATTATCAATCTTGTTTCTATCAAGACGTCTTTCTAGCAAATGCACAGCCAACTGTCGTTGTTTGTACCAACGATCTCGTTCAACCAGAATGAATTTATCATCTAGTTCATCTCTCATTGACAAACTCAATGGAGATAACTACCATCTCTGGAAATTCAAGATGAAGGTTATACTTCTAGCCAAATCACTATGGGACATAGTTGATGACATAGAGCTCAAACCAGAAGGTGATGCCGTCATCACCAAGTGGAGATTGAGAGATGGCAAGGCATTTGCCATGAGCACCCTAAACATCAAGGATACTCAGATCAGCCACATATGTGCTGCTCATACCGCTAAGGATGCATGGGACATCCTAGCCCAGAGGAAGATCAAGACTCTACCCACAGATGGAGGGGGAGAGTACATCTCCATAGAATTGTTCTGCAAGGCCAACGAGATACTTCAACAATACACAACTAGCTACTCACCTCAATCCAATGGTGTAGCTGAGCGGAAGAACCGGACACTCATCAAAAGTGCCCATGCCTCTCTTCCAAAGAAATTCTGGACGGAAGTTGTTACTACAGCTGCCTATTTACAGAATCGATCCATCACCAAAGCCCTGAATAGCAAGACACCGTATGAGGTGTGGATAGGATCAAAACCACCACTCAAACATATTCGAGTGTTTGGATGCATCTCTTTCGCTCAGATTCCTGAGGACCTAAGAAGAAAGCTAGATGACAAGAGCAGGAAAACGACCTTTATCGGCTATTCCCCATACCACAA
The DNA here is from genome assembly GCA_029204225.1 of Diphasiastrum complanatum. NCBI lineage: Eukaryota > Viridiplantae > Streptophyta > Lycopodiopsida > Lycopodiales > Lycopodiaceae > Diphasiastrum > Diphasiastrum complanatum. The sequence continues at coordinate 27,933,174 of CM055111.1, forward strand.
GGCATACAAGCTCTACAATTTGGATACCGAGAAGGCATTCACTAGTAGAGATGTCATTTTCTTGAAAGACCAGTTCATCGACCACAAAGAGAATCTCTACATGACGTATATTAGATACTCTCATTGGAGACAATATGTGAATTTGGTAAGGATAGTATTTTTAAATTTTAAGTGACTGTAGTCGTAACAGTTAGACAAAACTTGATATTTGCATATTTGGATTCACAGACTGTAGGTGATATTGACATGGTGAATTTATTGGGTTCGAAACATGGTAGTTGGCTTGCTTCGAAGGGTTACCTTTCACATCTATCTCTATATGAAGCTTGTGTTGGTGATATGGTAAATGCAATTCTACAGAGTGCTCGATATTCTTTATATATCAAAGGTCGATATATTGGCATGGGGCCACGTCTTGAGAAACTAATCAATAGAGTTTCATCCAAAAAAACAACAGCTATTTAGGGACAACCATTTGTGAACCTTGTTTGTGACACAGGCGATTTTGCTCCACTTTCAATTTCTTCCCCCATGATCGTTGAACAAAGCGTTCCAAAGAAATGTCCAATTGCAGAATGGGAAAAAGAAGATGATATTGTGTCACATAGGCCTGACATTGTGTACATAACTATGTCTCAACAAAGTGTTTCTCAGGCAGAGGTACCTCATCAAGAATGCACGATCAAACGCCATTTGCAATTAGTAGGTGGTATTACATAGAGAGAGGTTCACAAGACTATGTGGGCTATATGACGTATACCAAGTGGTAGCTGAATAGTCTGTATGGGTATGATTGACGGCAAAAAAAAATGTGGTCAACTTATTGCTTCAGGAAGAGCAAATGAAACAATTGTTCCGCCTAGCTTTTTGGAAGATGCCAACATACTAAGGGAGAAACTATGCAATATATGTGGTTTTGCCCTTTAGATGTTACTCATACCTGGCAACTTAACAAGACTATAATTAAACCTCCATCAAAGAATGAAGGACAATGGTGTGTTAGTTCTAGAAAAAATCTTAACCAAGAGGAGGTAGATACGTTGAACAAGGGTGACTACATATTGGAAATAATGCAAGAAGTTGGCAAAGAATCCACAACCACAATAAATAAGGAGCCCACATACACACATGGAAGAATTTGTCACACCCGTGCAAAGAGAAAACACGAGGAGGAGGAAATCTATTTCCGTAGCTGAAGGAAAGAATCTCAAAAGCAACTGGAGAATCTGACTTAGATCGAGAATCTTCACCCAGTCCTCCTCCTATTATTCATCTAGCTCCTCAGCAGGTTTCATCACCAAAAGCGTTGATTACCCAAGAGGAGCTACACAGAATAACAGATAAATCTATAAATATTCTTTCCACTTCTATTTTTGCTCCTGTACATAATGTTTTTGTGAGAATTCCATATGATCCAGCCCAAGTTTTTTTTTATTCTGGCCATTATAATCAATATGAGGCCTACCTAGCTAACAAAATTGATCTTCTCGGCAACTTTTTTGATTTTTTTCTTCCAGATACACGTAGAAGCTTTAGATTAGGTCCCAAATTATGTGCCGAGCTAAAAGATAAGACCTCAGAAATTTCAGACGCAATAGTAGAGGCTGGAGTTTCTTTTTTGCAGAATAGTATTAGTTTCGATTCCCATGGTACAATTTTTGTAGTTAGTCCATTTTTCATGAGAGCGGTAAAGGCGAAAGAAGCCAATTTTAAGAAGGTTGTCTATTTTATCGAATGCAGTCCTGTGGCGAAATTTTATTTAATTCCATATGAAAATAAGTAAGGATTGCTCTTTTGCTTTTGTTGCTTTAATCTGGATTGTTGCATGCCTCATTGCTTTAAAAAGAACGGAATTTTTTCATAAATATGAACTTAACGATATTTGTATCTTGGTGGTTGCAGTTGGCATTGGAGCCTAAACATTCTTTTTGTAAAGATAAATAAGGAGGGAGTATCAAATTTTCTATGTGTAAAATTAAACTCAGCTGCAAATACACATAGAGAATTTGATTCTCTACTTCATGATGTCGTTCGAGAAATACCGACAACGGCAACTTCAATTGGAGATATAACCATTAAATCTCTCAAGGTATATTCAATTTATCTCTGATATGCATGTATTCCTTTTTTATTTCAAATGTATCGTCATAGCATAAATAAAATTTCTATCATAATATTACTAATTTTCGTTCTATATATGCAGTGTATACAACAAAATGACACTTTTAGTTGTGCATGGTTCGTCTTGTACAATACGAAGCTATTTTTTGAATATTATAATTTACAAACGGATGTAGATATTTAAAAGGTAATATTCTATTCATTTGTAGTTCATTTCATTCTGATTCATATTTTATTACTATCATTGTTTGTAATTTGCCGATTCTCGTGTTTTGTGATGACAGTTCACTCTTGAGCCGTATACTCCTGATGATGTATATAGATTTCGGCAAGATTTGGTCAGAACTTTTGCCCAGTACGGTGTAAGCGTTGCACCTGTAATCGAGGGCCCTCAAAAGGAAGCTGATCCAGCCTTAACAGCCTTTCAAGTTGTTCAGGATGCAGATCTTATTTCATATGATCAAAAAGAAATAAAATTCCTTCCTAATACAGAGGAAGGCAATTTTGTAGCAGATATTCCTCTTGCCTTAAAAGGCATTGAGGCCCTTCCCGAAACATAGGAGGGCGAGATTATAAAAGGAGCTGTTGCTTTATCACTTCCTAATATTGATATAGAAAATATAGAAAAATTGATTGAATAGAGATCTATTTGTAAATAGAGAGACATAAAACAAAAAGATACAATCATTTTACTTGTAAACAACCCGTTTATGGTTTTTTTTTTATTGATATCACAATAGATTCTTACAATCAGCTTGTGTCCATAGTCTAATAATAGAATGCAATTTTTCTATAATGATAAAAAGACATTGGCATGTATTTGTTGATTAAAAATCTCAATGTTCTTTCATAAGCTGGATTGTTTCGTCAATCTCTCTGCATTTGTTCTCGAGCTCATGTCTTTTACGTACCTGCATAAAACTAATACAAAGTTAGTTAGAATTAGTACAGAGTTTGTATGAGAATTTTTTGATTGAAACTATTCATAAAAGATCGAGTGTTTACAGTTACTTATGATTTTACCATTGAAAATGAATCTGAAGTTTGAAAGTACATCATCTTGTAGGAGCAATAGTTCCCGCCTCAACTCCAATCTTCTTCCACCTCAACACATGTCAAAATGACATCATTGTATAAAATCTCAATATTTTTTCGTTTTGAATGTCCACTGGCTTCCAAGTCTTGATCGAGTGGCACCCATTTACTTTTATTTTTTTTCCATCTTTGATAATGGAAGCATAAGCTCAACATTTGTTTTTCAATTTGATAACATAAGCACATGGAAGACATTTTAATTCTGCATTCTATTTCTCCATCTGATCTTTTGTCCCAGCCTTCATCCATAAGTTCAGATAATAAACTATTGTTGGGGGTATTCCCAACAAAGTGTAAATAAATAAAATCATCCAATAAAATGTGTTGCGAGGGCATGGCATCCTACGTGTATAAGCCAATGGCCCAATGAGCACGCAAATAAAGTTGTAAATAAAATAAACATGACTTGGGCCTTGGATTTAAATAAAACTAGAGGCCCAATGTCATTTTTAAACTTAGAGATTACTTTTTAGAGTTGGGTCCAAATTGGGACTCACATGAATCTTGTGATTTCTAATGTACTTTTTGTGGACCCTTGGATCAAATTGGGTCCAAGATGGATGGATAGGATCATTGTGAATATTAGCCCATAAGATTGAGGGGCAAGGGCCTTCCCCATTTTATAAAAAGGCACCATTTGTACACCATTTGTAACTATGCATAGATGCTACTTTTAGTTAATTTCCTACTTTCTCTCTTAACTCTACTCACCACTAACACTTCTCTCCTTTAACTCTATTCCTCTACACTAATATTCATCATGATTTGGGTGAGGGGAAGGGATAGAAAAGAAGAGATTGAGAAGAGAAGAGAGAAAGAGAGTGAGGGTGGAGGTTAGCTCAAATGCACATTGTACTTGCTAAAGGAGTAATTTTAACTATTGAAACCAACAAGCATGAACTTGAAAGCAAATGGAAACAACAAGAGCAATAGCAAGCATTGAATTGCAAATGAGAATGCTTCTCTTTCAAAATTGGTAGAGTTTCCTTCTTCTCATTAAGCATGAAAATAGTGTACAAATGGTGCCTTTTTATAAAATGGGGAAGGCCCTTGCCCCTCAATCTTATGGGCTAATATTCACAATGATCCTATCCATTCATCTTGGACCCAACTTGATCCAAGGGTCCACAAAAAGTACATTAGAAATCACAAGATTCATGTGAGTCCCAATTTGGACCCAACTCTAAAAAGTAATCTCTAAGTTTAAAAATGACATTGGGCCTCTAGTTTTATTTTAATTCCAAGGCCCAAGTCAAGTTTATTTTATTTACAACTTTAATTGCGTGCTCATTGGGCCATGGGCTTATACACGCAGGATGCCATGCCCTCACAACACATTTTATTAGAAGATTTTATTTATTTACACTTTGTTGGGAATACCCCCAATAGGACCCACGGCCTGAAGTAGTGCCGGTCCCTCGGCACTTTGCCGGTTTAGTATAGCGTTCTCTTGGACCTCCTCTGGTGGATCAGATAGTCCATAACGTCTTCCATGAAGTTGAGACGGTCCAGTTTCTTTGAGTTCTTTGGCATGTGGAAGGACTTGTGGACTCCTGTCAGCCATTCCTGATCCACCCATGCTTGGAATCGTTTCGTCCAGGGATCTCCAAGGAATACAGCTCGATAATATATGCGAGCGACTGGCAGCTAGTTTTCGACTTTGTCGGAAGCTAGCACCTTATTTGGATCAAAAAATATGGAGGAAAGAAAATCATCCCATTTTGTTTCAATGCCCATTATATATTCTATGTCCCGGACGTAAGTGGCTGCCACACGGACTGTGGGATCGGGGCAATTGATGTAGTGACTGGCGAATGCAGAGAGAGCCCTTCTGGCGTCTACATCCGTAGTCCGCCCATATTAAAAGTTAATGATTGGCCAGTTGAAATTGTGTAGTGTGATCTGGTCCAGAGGAGTGCCGCATTCCACCCATTTGGATCTTCTTGGACATGGCAGGAAATGCGCGTGTTGCAGACTCGTCACGTAAGCCCTGATGGTCGCATGATCTCTCTCAAATAACTGTTGTCGCCACTTCTGTTGTGGTTGGAGGGCTTGCAGTTCTTTTTCCTTGATGGACTGAGCTGAAAATGATATCTGCCAGCCGTCTCTTGATGACTCGTGGAGATATTTGTATAAAAATTCATTGATGTTCTCCTCCATGGACTTCGGTCTTCGGAAGGCCCAGCTGACAGATATCGTATGCAAATATCTGGATGATGTTGCTTGGCCTTGGCTGGTGGTTGCGCCTTGGCTCTAGTCTCGCGTCACAGCAGCCGCATCTGGCTGCCCCTGGTCTTGGCCTTCGGACCCTTGATCTGGTTGAAATCCCCCTGCTGTCTGCTGGCTCCGATCTTGGCTGGTACTAGCATGTGCAGCATCAAAATTAGGTGATGGTGGAATTACCATGGGGGTGGGCTGGGCCTTCGTTTCCATGTATTGTTGGCATGCCTTGAGGGCTCGCTTGGCCTGGGCAAGCTCTTGCATTGCGCTTGTCCGATACTTATTGAACTCCGCCTGGTAGCTGTTGAGGGTTTGGCTATAAATCTGCACCTGACGTCGTAGAAGATTCATCTCTGATTGGGAAAGCGGCCTTGTGTCCAGTGCAGATTGAGCTAACTAGACGAGCTTTGAGCAAGCTGTTGGGATGCTTCAGCTTGAAGCTCCAGCACCTTTGTGGAGGCCTCAGTAAATGCTTTGGAGAGGCTTTGACTATATTTGTTTAGGCCCTTCTCCTTTTGCTACAGCTTGGCAATCTCCTGGTGTCCTGCTTGTTTGTGTTGTTGAGCCAGAATCAGCTCTTGCTGCAGCTTGGTGAGGTCTGCTCGTAGCTGTGTATTACTCATTGCCAAATGTAGTACCCTGCTTTCCAGAATAGCTTTGGCCGCTACCGCATCCAGGATGTATTTTCCTAGAGTTTGGTACGCCATCGTTAGATCCGTGGGAGCAGCTGGTACACTGGCACTGGTAGGGGCTTGTGTTGTATCGGCCCCGACGGCTGGTGGAATTCCGTTGTCATTGTTTTCGATCAGGTTTTCATTTGTCTTGATGCCATCTGGGGTGATAGGGTCAGTCCGATTTGGTAATGATACAAAAATTGTTTGTACAAATGTGTCATCAGGTAGCGGTTGGCTACCCTCGGCAACCTTTGTTGGCGAAGCGAGTGGGGTGTAAGAAACAACTATGGAAACAGGTGTGAGGACGGTTTGTCTAAACGAGAGGATGGGAGGAACAATGGAGAACTGAAGGGTGGTGTGGAGTATGAAAGAAGGTGAGGATGGAGAAGAAAATGGCTGGCGTGGGGGTGAAAAATTGATAACTTGCATCCATGCCAGAGTGTCGGGGGACAGTTTTGAATCAGAAGGATTGAATGTGAGAGGAGCAACGGTGGTAGTAGGAGTGATGGAGGATGCGATGGTGATGGATGGAGTAGTGGACACTGGATTTGAAGTAGGAGTGGTATCAATAGAAAAAACAGGGATGGAGACAGAAACAGATGTGGATGGAACAGAAAGAGAGGTAGCAACAACAAAAATCAGAGTGGGGGGTTGCACGGAAGAAGAAGTGACGGTGGTTGATGAGTAGTTAGTGCGGCAGTGGAGACACGTCTTCGGGTAACATGTGGAGATGTGGATGTAGAGGTAGCGCCACACATTCGTTTGCTGGCCGTTGTGTTAATAACTGCAGGTTGGGAGGAGGTAGATGCTTGAGATGGTTGATAAAGATTAGTATGTGGAACAAGGGTAGACAAGAGGGATGAGCATTGGAAACCGTGCACTTTTGTCTCGAGAAGTGCACAGGCAAAGTTACACTATAGTGGGCCTGCTGCGATTCGCTCACGGTTGTTGGGTTTGATGGAGTTTGTTAGTTCTCAAATAAGGAAGCAATGCCAGTCGTATGGCACAACAGAGGGGTTAGAGAATTCCAAAAAGGATTCCACTATCTGACTCAGCAGCGTAGATTAGATTCTATCCTTGCGAAATGTTGAAATAACCAAAAAGTTATTCAACAGATGCGTAGCCGCCTGAATGACGGGTTCTGTGATGGCAATCCTTAATGAAGGAACTAAAAACTCTACTGGCATCACAGCATCCTGACCATATACCAATTGGAAGGGTTTTGATCAGTGCTCTCTTTATATGTTGTCCTGAATGCCCACAGTGCAGCATGCAACTTGTGTTTCCAATCTGATCTGCTAGCTTCAACTGTTTTCATGAGCACGCTACACAGGATCTTATTGGATGATTCTGCTTGCCCATTACCACGAGGATAATAAGATGTACTGGTTCTGTGAATCACGAAGAATTCCTCCAACAGGACCTTGATGGTCTCGTTGATGAAATGGCTTCCGCAATCACTGACTAGTTCCACCGGGCATCCGAAGCGCACAATGATATTTTCATAAAGGAACTTGGCAGTTGTCCTAGCATCAGCTACTCTTACTGCCTTGGCTTCGACCCATTTGGAGAGGTAGTCTGTGGCTACGATTATGTATCGAGCCTGGAAACTCCTTGTTGTAGAGTAAATTGGACCGATATAATCCAATCCCCATTTTTTGAACGGTGCTTGGGCTAAGACTGGGTTGGTCTCCTTGCTCTTTGGCACACATCGCACTTTTTCAAGCATTCTTCCGTATCTTTATGAATCGTTGGCCACCAACATTCTGATTGCAAGATCTTGTGAACTGTAATGTCAGATACAAAATGACCTCTACCCATGCCTTCATGTGAAAGCGAAATTATCTGGGTGGCCTCATGAGGAAGAATACACCGTCGAAGAATTCCATCAGGACCTCTTCGATACAACTGGCCGGCAATCAGCTGATAAGGTCTAGCCTTCAAGATCAATTTTCACTGTTCTGCCTTTGGTAGTGATTTGTCTGGTTGGCCATGCATTAGATATTCAACAATGTCGACAGCCCATTATGGTACTGTGTCCACGTAAAATAAGGAAGCATCTGCTAACTCATCGTCGGGTTGGGTGGCAATCTCCTTTCCCTTGATTCGTGACACATGATCTACCATGTAGTGTTGTTTTCCCTTGTGAACTACTATCCAAAAGTCAAACTCCAACAACAAAAGTAGCCATCTGGTGATTCTTCCGGTGTTGCAAGTTTTATTAACGAGATAGAGCAAGGGTTGATGGTCCGTATAAAAAGCAAAATGTGTGGCCATCAAATAGTGTCAAAACTTCTTAACCGCATAGATCATTACCAGTGCTTCCCGTTTTATGGTTGAATAATTCATTTTGGTATCACTGAGCTGTCGGCTTGCAAATCGGATTGGAAAATTCTTTTTGTGTTCACCTGGCTGAGTTAGACTGCTCCAACTGCATACTTCGATGCGTCCGTATGCACATGAAACTCAATGAACCAATTGGGTGGTCGTAAGATTGGTGCTGAGACCAATGCATCCTTAATCTTCTAAAAAGCCTTTAGAACTTTCTCATTCCAATGTGGATCCATTGTGAGCTTGTAAGTTAGCATGACCCATGAAAATGTAGACCTCGCGGATCGTCCCGGGTGGTGGTAGATCAATAATGATCCTGATCTTTGATAAATCCGTGACGATCCCGTGTCTTGACACTATATGGCCGATAATCAAGCCATGTGTTACCCAGAATTGACATTTTTTTGGATTCAGGGAGATCTGGTATTCGCGGCATTTTTGTAGCACCTTCTCCAAATTGGATAAGTGTTCTGAATCTGGTCCATACACGCACAGATCGTCCAAGAAAATTTCCAGAAATTTTTGCAAATAATCCTTGAATGCCGCCTGCATGACTCGCTGGAAAGTGCTTGGGGCATTGCAAAGTCCGAATGGCATCACTTTATAGGCATAAGTTTCCCATTCTGTGGCAAATGCTATCTTGTGCTGGTCCTGGGGGGTTATTTTCTCCTGGTTGTAGCCACTGAAGCCATCCAAAAAACTGTAGGCTTCGTCGCCAGCTACTCTCTCGAGGACACTTTCCATAAATGGTAAAGAGAAATGATCCTTTTTGGTGACTGCATTAAGCGACTTCAGATTCACACAGATCCGCATTTTGCCATTCTTCTTGGATACTATAACTATTGGTGATACCTATTCTGTGTGCTTGATTTCGTAAATGAAATCTGCATCCATAAGCTTCTACAACTCTTGCTTGATCAATTCTGTATGATTCGGGTTGCAGCGGTAGTAACAGCTTATCTTGGAGACTACTCCATCTACCAAGGGTATGGTATGTTGGACTATAGCTCCAAGAAAAACAATCTTTATATTCCACCAACAAGGATCGTAGTCTCTTGAATTGCGTGGGTGTTAACTGCTCTCTCACATGCACCATCATATCTTCTTCTCCTGGCTCCACAAGATTCATTGGTTGTGTTCGTGCAGGTCCCTTGAAGATTTGTTCCGTTGGTGCCTGACTTTGATCAGGTTCTCATTGGGCTTGTGGCATCATGATTACCACATCGTCCAATGTATAATTCTTGAAAGTATCAGGCATCTCGTGAACTGGAGCTCGTCAAGATTCCACTTTCAGCATATTGATCTTGGCCCGACTGGTCATTTTTTTATTTTTTGTCACCTGTGTAGAAGATGACGCTGTATCTGAGTCCAACTTGATTGACTTTAAAAAATCCAACACCTTCTTTTTGCTCTTTTTTGTCATTTTGGTGGGTTCCTCCTTGTTGTCTTTCATCGGGACTATTGTGACATTTGTCTTATGGTTGTGAATATCAACGTCTACTGTAGCTATTGCCTCTTCGGGTAGGTCACTCTATCACATCACCTGGTTGTAGCATTGTTTCAACTGATTCTTCTTATTCACAGGTGCGTTGGGTGGATCGATCCTTGAGACTTGCGCCATAGCAGACTTTTGTGTGGTTGAGCTGGTACCTTCTTGGTTCCGTAACGATCTGGGTCCATGTGGTGTAGGAACCATTCATCAGTTAGCTCAACCTCCTTATTACAAGTTAGACCATGTTGCCAAGGGACTAGATCATCGTCCATTGGGTTCTCAATAGGCTCCGCTGACAGCCATGCTACGTTTATCATATTTACCTCAAATGTGATTGGTGTGTCCTTAGTGTAACATTTGGGTGAAGATGTACTTGGTTCTGGATCTGATTCATATTGACATGCCTGGCAGTCAATAGTTGCTAAGGCATCTGTCCATCTCATGACATCCGTCTCTGAATGATAGTGACCTCCCTTGGCTGGCCTTGGACAATCAATCATATGATTTGTCATGGATGATCCGTCATCAGTCTTGGGTGCAATAGGTTTCACCGCCCATGTGGTTGGATCAACCTTTACAGCCTGTTCTCTATTCTTGAAGGTGAGTTTTCCTGTACCCTAGTTGTGTACTCTTGTGCAGTCCTCAACCATGGTCTTCCCAGTAAAACACGGTATGCAGATGGAGATTTAGGTGTATCCATGACCACAAAACTAATCACAAACTACATGCCTGCTATCTTTATGGAAATATTGGCAACTACACCTTTTGGTTTCACATAGGATTGATCTGCTAGCTTGATGGCGAATCTTGCTGGCTTCAATCCTTGTAGACTCCATTTTTCGTACAAAGTAGTGGAGATCATATTGACACCCGATTCTCCATCTACCACTGTCGCCTCGTCCTCGTATCTCTTGTGTTTGAGTAGCAAAGTGATGTTGTTCCTCACTTTCCCATGTTGCTCCGATGTGGAGGACGTTACTTGTTTCATCATAGCCCGCACAATATATGGGCTCAGGTGCTACTGGCTCCTCATCTGCTTTGGCCCATTCAGCTAGAAGGCTTTTTGCTTGTGGTGCAATCCGTAGTAGTTCTCCAAGTGATAAACTAACATGGCTTGATAGCAAAAGTGTGAGCCTTCTAGTGTGTGGTTCCTTGGGCTCCACCATGTGAAAAGGTGGTTCATGTTGGTGCAATCGCATCATTCTGATCAGTGTGCAGTGGTGAGCCCACTTGCAGTTCCCGTTCGACACCGACTGGAGGTTTTGTGTGATTGTATCTTTCTTGCTCTTTTCCTCTGCTTGTGCTTTCTGTACCCAGTGTCTTATTTTCTGGTACTGTCTTCTCTCTTCTCTCACATTTGGATATGGCACTGAAGTTGAGGGTTGGTTGTCAGTTGCCAATGGTGGTGGTGAGGGAGTCACTTCCTTCCTCTTCTGTGCTTGCGCAACAGCTAACACAGGAGCGTGGAATTGTCGATCTTCCGATGGCATCCCCGCTGGAACTACTGGTTGCTGTATGACAATGAGGTTAAGAGGTGCACTAGTTCCAGGTTTAAATGGACAATTCTTGTAACAGTGTCCATAACCGCATTCTCCACAGGAGGTTGTATATTGTCCCTTGTAGGGACATTCTGCTATTTTGTGTCCTTCGCCGCATCCGTAGTAGCCATAATTTCTTTCGCCTTGGCGCTGAGTTTGAACTGCATAGGCCAAAACATATTCATTAATGGCAGGATCCATAAATGGTTCATCTAGTCTGTACCATTGCTGCTGCTCAAGTTGAGGTAGCATTTGCATCTATGGTTCTGCTGCTGTCAGATTTACATGGGCCACTTGTTGATTGTCTAGCCCTGGTGGAGCAGGTAAGGCCATATGCTGCGGTTGATTTGGTGCGCCGTACCTTGGTGCCGCGTTGTGTGAAATTTTAGAGAAATAAAGACCAAGAATGGATCTAGATCAGATCCTCAAGAGGTGTTGGAAGCTAGATTACATGGTCTACTAATCAACCAATGATTAGATCTAGAATTAGATCAATTTCCCATAAAAAATCTAGCAAGAACAACAAGCAAATGATTAAACTTGAGACCTACTGCCTTCACACGTGTGAAGAACAGTACCTGTACGGAATTACAGCAGAGAGTGAAGTACACAAGTGTTAGAAAGCAATAGAACCATAAAATCACAACACAAATATGAGAATACTCAAGATATGCCTCCAAAACCAAGATATTGCCTCATTGATTTTTCAAAGTGGATCCATCATGGATTAAATACAAAAATCATCATACTCTCTCTCTAAGACACTTCCAGCACGTGTGAGACAGGTCATAGTGCTTATCCATATCCACTTTGGCTAAGATTCCATTAATTTGCCACATCATCATTGGTGGCTAGTGTTGACCTTCTAGATTCCTACAAATTAGGAGATAGGTCCTACAATCTAGGAGATTTGACTTTTGACATGTATGAAATCTATATACAATGGATCTGAACTTTCTATATGATATTTCACACGTGGGAGACCACTCCTACCCATGTGATATAGCATTTTCTACCACTAGAATGGTGCCAAGTGTCATAATACTACTAAACTAGTTTTTGGCCAATTTAGCCACTAGTTTCCAATTTAAATGATATGTACAACATTTATGATCTATCTAAATGACTTAGGCATAGATTTCACACGTGGGAACAGGCTCCACACATGTCTAATGATGATAGGTACAAGTCATTATGGTATTTACAAGATTTAACCAAGTTAGCTTTTGCCAATTTTAACACTCCTCCTCAAAACTAACTTGATACATCTATGGTACATCTATTTACAACACTTAAGGCTGATCATTGCAGGTTCATAGGTGTGAAGATCAGCCAATGAGTTTGATGAAGATCCAAGATCACCATATCCATGATAGTGCCTCCTTGATGTTGACTTCTTTGATGAACTTGAGAGCTTTGCACCACTTGATCACTTTTTCCATTGATTTGTTCCATCCTTGAAACATATGGTTGATCCAAAAGCTCAAAAATAGCTGAAATTCCATGAGAAAATAAAGAGTCCTTCTTGACTCATAAGGATCACAAAGATCCAACATCATGTTACCAAGATCTCGAGAATTTGGCTCATCAACATTGGCAAGACTATGCATGCTATAATAACCAAGAGTTCGCATCATATCTTCATGCTTGATTTCCATTCTAATCTCAGATCTAATGAGGCTAAATACTTTATTATGGAGATAAGTGTCCTTAGAGGATGATTCACTTACTCTCATAAAGAGTTTACAATTTGCCTCAATACATGAAAAAAGACAAATTTTCATACTATGAATGAGCAAATCACTCTTGCTCTTGCAAGATTCAAGAGCATACATTTGATGAAATAACCATTTGCTTTCTAATTGATCTAAAATCAATTTGAAATCATTAAGAACATCAACTATGTTCTCAAGAGAGACACCATACTCAACTAGTATTGCTTTACTCCAACTTTGAGTTGCAAAAGTCTCACCAAAGCAAATTGATTCACCAAATGACATATGAGAAGAAAGCATAAGATCTATACCACTTGAAATGTGCTCCTCTTTCCCTTGAAATGTGAGCCATATGAGCTCAACCATGTCTCTTGATATTCTTCTTGGAATCATAACTTGAGAAGGACTCTCCTCCTCAATCCTTGGCACACTTGAACCTTGAGATGACTCCTTAAGATCAACTTCTTGGTGCTCCTCCTTGATGAAAATCCGAGACCTCCATGTCTCATAATGATCACAATAAACATGACCATACATTGTGCACTTTCTATGATCAACAATATTACTTATGCTAGAACCATAAGTCCAAAAATCACCACAACTTGACATGATTTTTCTAATATTGAAATCAAGAACTATTTCCATCTCAATAAGGCTAACTACTTGCTTATGGATATAAGTGTCCACTTTGGATGCTTCACTTATTCTCATAAGAAGTTTACAACTTGCCTTTAAAATTGAAAATTTACAACTTTCAACATTATGAATGAACACATCATTCATGATCTTATTGAAACCAAAAGAAAATACATCATGAAGACATTTCCATTTCCTTGTCTTTATACTCAATGTAAGTTTACAAGGAAAACATGCTTTGCTATCTATTAAGGCATCACACTCAACTAGTATTGCCTTAATCCACATTTGAGATACAAAAATCTCTTCAAAGCAAAATAGTTCTTCAAAAGATGTCATGAGAGCATAAATGGAACTATTTTCATTTTGTGATTGCTCCTCCTTAATTTTGCTTGGTTTCTCTTGGATCATAACAATAACTTTGAACTTATCCAAAGTTCCAAACAAAATGCTTTCCAAGAACATGAAATAAATCCAAGTGACATTCATGAAAGAAACATCTTTCTTTGCATCTTGAACCAAACAATGCACTTCCAAATGAAAAACTTCTAGAGGTTTGAAATGTGTGGTGATGGATTTTTGAAGACAACTCTTGTAAGTCCTTGTGAGACTCCAAGCCTCATGCATCTTTCCACAAAGGAAACACATTTCCTTAGATTTGTCCTTCTTGCCTTTGCATTTTGCACTTGAATCTCCATCCTTCACCTCGGCCCCCTTGCTTTGGTTCTCCTTGGATGGATTGGTCTTCATTTTGTAGCATCTTGAGACAAAATGATCTCTCTTGCCACAAAGGTTGCATTTAGGATCCTTACTTGCCTCCAATAGGTTGCCACCTATTGATGCCATGATGAGGAAGTAAAACTTTGTGATATGACTTTTCAAAATGTAATTTGTGACTCTCAAGAAACTAGATTTGAACACATTCAACAATCTAGAAGGATCTACACAAGACAAATTTTGAATCATATCTCTTTTCAACCTAGTCAATTGGAAACTAATTTTTGCTTTGATCACTAAGACCAAAGCACTCTATCAAATCACAAAAATCAGATTCAAACACCCCTATTGGACTCAACAAACACCAATGACTCTTTCTTTTGAGAGTTGGAATGGATTTGAAAAGATTTGACTCCTAGATTTTTCTTTTCTCTTGACTAGTTCACTCAACTTTTGATATTCTTGAACAAAGGATGGGTTTTGTTTCAAATACTTGAAAATCAAACTCAATCACTTCTTTTGGACTCACTCTTGACCCAAATAATCTCACTCTTAAGATTTTGATTGAATTTGATTTGATTCGACAACAAATTAAACCACTAACTTTCACAAAAAAAAAATGATCTACACTAGATCACATAAACTTGACATGTATACTTGATTCAAACACACAAAGATCAGATCCAATCACGCCTTTTGGAATCCTCTTGACCCAAATAATCTCACTCTTGAGATTTGGAATGGACATGAAATGGTTTGATAACAATCTATGTCAATAATTTTTCACCAAGCTTAAAAATTAGACATCTAGAGATTCACAAAGATCCCAACCATGTATGAACACTCAAATATGGACTCCTCCTTGTTCTATACTCCCAATGGGATCACAACTTGACCCTCACCCTCTCACAAAGAAAGTTGAATTAGAACTTATTTGAGTTTCATACATACAATGTCGAATTGTGCTCAAAAATTGAATTCATTCACCCCTATTGGACTCCACCAAGTACCAATGACTCTACCTCTTTAGAGTTGGAATGAAATTCAAAAATGTGATACTTCTCTCTCACTAAGATATGTGCTTACAAAGAGCTAATGCCACTTAGCAAGATTTGATCACAATGAAGGAGACAATTTTTCCACCAAAGTCAAGAAATGAGTTACTAGAACTTGCCCTCTACAAAGGAAGGAACTCTTAGGATTTTTGGATCAAACACTACACATGTGACTTACACACCTCTATGACTCTCTTTCAAGCCAAACAAAACTCAACTCTTTGAGTAGGAGTGGAACAATGTGACTTAGATCTCAAAAATCACTTCTAGAACTCTCCAACAATGCTTATCACTTGTATTGGTAGATTTTGCCTTTATGAGTGTTTGTGCTCTAGAAATTCACTTAAGATTTCACTTGGAGGACTTATCCAAGGCTGACTTCTAGCACTTAGATGCTTCTAGTCTCAACCCTTTCACTCTTGAACACATCTAGAGTGAAGATACAATGGATTTCAATCTCTTCCCTTGCAAATCACTCCTTAATCTATGGTTTTTGGCAATCTTTCACTCTCAACTTTAATGCACACCCAAAGCATATGAAGATCAGCTTTAATGTACTGTAATAAAGATTCAAATCATCTATATGATTGATCTATACCAAGAACAAATCAAAGGAATAGAAACAATGCATTACAAAGCTTGAAAAATGCACTAGATTGACTAGTTTTGGGTGTATGAGGCATTAAATGCACCAAAACTGAATTTTATTGCTCATAACAGGTTATGTACGGCCTCACACGTGTGTTAAGTACACATGAAGCCCACAAAAATATTTGGTACAAATATAATGATTCTATCTATCTATTCAAACTCGCTACCTCAAGATTAGCTAGTTTCCAAAAAACCTGCTAGTTTGGGTGTATGAGTAAGATATAGCATCAAACTGAAAAATATAGCTCCAAAACTGGTACTGTACGTCCTCACACGTGTGAAGAGTAACCCTGCATCCCACAACCAAGTTTGATGCACAAATATCAAGGCTAACTAACTCTTCAAACTCGCCCACTCAAGATTAGTGAGTTTTCTCAAAAAACTTGCCAATCTGGGTGTTGTTTAGATCAATGCTTTAATCTCTTGTACTTGGCTCTGATACCATGTGAAATTTTAGAGAAATAAAGACCAAGAATGGATCTAGATCAGATCCTCAAGAGGTGTTGGAAGCTAGATTACATGGTCTACTAATCAACCAATGATTAGATCTAGAATTAGATCAATTTCCCATAAAAAATCTAGCAAGAACAACAAGCAAATGATTAAACTTGAGACCTACTGCCTTCACACGTGTGAAGAACAGTACCTGTACGGAATTACAGCAGAGAGTGAAGTACACAAGTGTTAGAAAGCAATAGAACCATAAAATCACAACACAAATATGAGAATACTCAAGATATGCCTCCAAAACCAAGATATTGCCTCATTGATTTTTCAAAGTGGATCCATCATGGATTAAATACAAAAATCATCATACTCTCTCTCTAAGACACTTCCAGCACGTGTGAGACAGGTCATAGTGCTTATCCATATCCACTTTGGCTAAGATTCCATTAATTTGCCACATCATCATTGGTGGCTAGTGTTGACCTTCTAGATTCCTACAAATTAGGAGATAGGTCCTACAATCTAGGAGATTTGACTTTTGACATGTATGAAATCTATATACAATGGATCTGAACTTTCTATATGATATTTCACACGTGGGAGACCACTCCTACCCATGTGATATAGCATTTTCTACCACTAGAATGGTGCCAAGTGTCATAATACTACTAAACTAGTTTTTGGCCAATTTAGCCACTAGTTTCCAATTTAAATGATATGTACAACATTTATGATCTATCTAAATGACTTTGGCATAGATTTCACACGTGGGAACAGGCTCCACACATGTCTAATGATGATAGGTACAAGTCATTATGGTATTTACAAGATTTAACCAAGTTAGCTTTTGCCAATTTTAACACGTTGGGTGCCCCTTGATGATAAGGATAGGAAGTCTGATAAGGACTTCTCTTCTGTTGAACAATCCAAGGGTTAAACGGGCAAAATGTCGTATCGTGCGATGTTGCATTGCACAGATGGCAGAATCTATGTGTCAGTCTCAGATTTTGCTTTAGGACTGGACACTCGTTCGTTGTATGGTTTTGTGTGCATACTGAACACCGTACATTCTCCCGTCGAGGATACTGCAACTGGTTTGGTTCCGGTTTTGCTGCTACGGTTCCCTGTAAGACTTTCAATTTTTGGTCAAACTACACCGTAAGTTGCTCCATCTGTTGTCTGTGTAATTTTGTCATTTGCTCCAATAGCAATTCTATGGATAGAGTGGATGCATTTGACGATGATGATATGATCGAGGGAGTAGAAGTGTGGGTGGAAGGATATTGGTCGTCAGATCCCTCATCCTTTTCCCTAATGGCATCTTCCATAACCTCTTGCAGAGTAGCGTACTGCTCGTTTCAGTTCTCTTCTGATGCTTCGTGGTAATCCGGCTAGGAACCACATGATCATTGCATGATCGAGAGTTAGGGCTGCACTACACTCGGATCATAGATGTTTGACCCATTCAATATAGTCCCGGACCCTTTCTCGTTTTCCCATCTTGACTTTGCTCAGCAGGAGAAATGGGTCTTCCAGAAATTTTCTTGGTTTAAAGTGCATAATAAGAGCCACTTTAGCCGCTTCCCAGGTGGATTTCTCTTTCTCTGACAGATTGAAAAACCAATCCTGAGCCACTGCCAATAAGGACATAGGGAATAGCATCAGCTTTTCCGCAAGTGTCTGTTCGCCGTAGATTTCACAAGCTTGCTCGTAGATTTGGAGAAATCGGATGGGATCTGATGATCCGTCATATTTTGGTATTTCCATCCGTGGTGCTTTCTAGACTACTTGCAAGGGAGCGACAGGTACGGGTTGGCCCATTGGATCCATTGGTGCTGGTTCCCGTTCTGTCTCTTGTTGTAGAACTACTAATCTGGGAAGGTGTGGTGCCTGATTTGCTATCCTTCGTGCTATTGATCGTTCCAATCTCAGATTCATCCGATGGTGTGTTCCAAAGTGATTGGATCTTGGTTATACAGTAGGATGCAGTCTGGATCTTCAAGGATCTGATCGATCTGATCGGCCGGAAGTGAATTTTAGGCCTTTTACAATGGTTTTTCCTTGATAACTTTTTACTCCTTGGATTGATTGACTTGAGATTTTGACAGTAGCTGGATCTGATGCAGATCTTTCCACTGATCTAGTCTGCGAGGGTTCAAAAGCACTTTTTTGGCTTGATCTTCACCAGATCTTCACACTAACTCTCGCAGGCTTCATCACTGATGTAAATTGACATTTTGAATCGATTGAGAGGGTCTACGAGAGTTCTTACTAGAAGGATTTGTTAGATCTTCACTTTTTAGTGATTTTTTAGCACTTAAATCCAATTTTCTGCTCACTGAAATCAAACTAACTCTCGCAAGCTCTTATGTGTCTTGGTCTCACTAAGATGGAACTTCAGAATCCTCTGCAAGAGTTCTTGACCACTGGAACTGAAAATTTTGCTATCTACAAGGGTTCACTGATACTTTCCCATCTTTTTTCATTGAAAACTCTTGCACAAGCACTTAGATCTCAAACTAGCTCTTGCAAGTTTCTCTGTGTCCTGGTCTCACTGAGATGGAACTTCAGAGGGCTCTGCGAGAGTTCTTATGAAGAGTTGAATTTTTTTGGATTTTTCCAAGGGTTTTTTGAATTTTTTATGATTTTTCTCTGATTTTTACAATCTGCTTTGAACTAACTCTCGCAGGCTTTTATGCAGGTCTGGGACAGTACCCTGGAGCTGCTGCCAGTCATGCAGGGGTTAATTCCCACTGATTTCTGGAGATATAAAAATCTGATGAGTTTTTTCTGGCTCTTTTTCCCTCCAAAATGCAAATTGGTGTGTTTTTTGAGTTTTTTGAATGGTTGGTTTGGGTTTCAAGCCTTTAGAAGTTGTTCAGGGCCTCCTCTACCCTCTCACACCTCCTCCGCTAGCTGTGAACAGTCCAAACACAAAAAAAATATAGAAAACTAACTCTAACTCCCACAAATCTACTTAAACTACTCTAAAAAGCAAGAAAATAGCTAAAATGCAGCTAAACTAATTAGTGGAAATCTATCCCCATCAACGGTGCCACTGTGGGGTCGAAGATCTCTTGTAGTATATCCCTCCCGCCTATCAGCAAGGGTTAGATCACTGGATAGGTACCTAACTATGCATAGATGCTACTTTTAGTTAATTTCCTACTTTCTCCCTTAACTCTACTCACCACTAACACTACTCTCCTATAACTCTATTCCTCTACACTAACATTCATCATGATTTGGGTGAAGGGAACGGATAGAAAAGAAGAGGTAGGGTCTACTGGGTGGTAGCACATAGGGAAGATTAGGTTTGAAGAAGTAGCCCCACACTCAGTTGATGAGTCCCCAACAGAAAACCCTATTTCTTGCTAAAATATTTTTGGTGAGAGTGAGATGGAGAGAATTCATTGTAGCAAGCTTGAGTAGGAGGCAAGAAAAGCTAGTCATAATCTCATTTGTAGACCCAGATGACAGACCAAACTACAGCTTTTCATGCTATTCTGGAGGTGAAAACAAGCTATGAGTCATTCATTGCCCACCTTGGCATTCTCTATGTAGCCATTCAGATCAATCCTCCAATTGATATATCTGTACTTCTATAGCTAGCAAAACCCAAAATGGAATTCATGTACATAGTTCATCGTTCTTGAGCCGATGGCTCCTGGTTTGCGAAGTTTGATGGAAATCCACAAATAGCCTGCAAGAAAGAATCTGGCATCTAGCCCGTCTATGTCTGAAACTTTGATTGCACTGGAAAATCTGCGCAGAAGATGCATTGCTAATGCAACTGTTGTTGGGCTTCTCAAGTTTAGGTAGTCGTGCCAATTCTAGAAACTCTCTTCTTCCTTGCTTGTACAAAAAAATTTGTTTAACATCTTGCAAATTTGTCTCATCCCTAGAATGGATCGCTGCTTTTCTGGCCTGGAATGCAATGATATTGTTCCAAAAACATTTATCCTAGACTGCTCCATCACCTAGCATGCCGGCATGCCAGGTGATGGAGCAGTCCATGCCAAAAAAATTTGGCCTAGATCACTGCATTCTTGGCCTGGAATGTAGTGATCCGAGCCAAAAAAAAAAAAAACATATAAGTAAGTCTTGTTGTGCGATGGCTAGATCTACTTGCGGATGTAGTATAGGGTAGAAGGTTCGTCCACTTCCTAAGATCTACATAAAACTTACAAATAAAGTAAGAATAAGAGAAAAAGAAGAACACCAAAGCTTCCCAACTGGTGCTCGGAAATGAGAGCATCAAGGCTTTCCCAACTGATGCTCGGAAAACTAAAAAACAATCTAACTAGGCTTTGTAAAGGCTTACCAAACTAACAAGCGATTTAACTAAACTAGGGCTTTGTTAAGGCTTACCCAACTAGCAATCCCGTTAAATAAATTAAACCTTGCTAAGGCTTTCCCAACTAGCAAG
The DNA here is from genome assembly GCA_029204225.1 of Diphasiastrum complanatum. Taxonomy (NCBI): domain Eukaryota; kingdom Viridiplantae; phylum Streptophyta; class Lycopodiopsida; order Lycopodiales; family Lycopodiaceae; genus Diphasiastrum; species Diphasiastrum complanatum. The sequence goes on from CM055111.1 coordinate 27,954,295, forward strand.
GTGCCTAATTAATTTCTACCTAACACCCCAAGGGAGATGGAAAATATAAATTGTGGCTAAATAAAACATAAAGCAATAAAACACATTCCACAATAGAAACCAATGAAAGGAGACAAGAGGAGACCCGAGCACCTTCCCTCAAGTTATGCACCTTCCAATGGGAACACAAGGAAATAATGACTTCTTAAATAGAGAGCAATTTAGCATAATCTCAATGTGTTATTTTACAAGGGAAATGTCTCTCTTCTTATAGCAAGAAGGGCCTTCCATAAGCTTCTACTAACTTATGGGATTAATTTCTAAAACTTGCAATTCTAAGACTTCTAAGCTTCACAACTTCTAACTTAGAAAGCCTAAGACTCTAAACTTAGAACTCAAGATAACTTAGAATCTTTTATTTTCTAAGCTTAAGTTTCTAAGTTTAAGTTTTTTAAGTTAAGTTTTCTAATTTAGAAGTTTAGAATTTAATTAAGTTTCTACCCATGGACTTATAACACACATGCCATGGTAAGAGTTTATTAACAAATACTCATAGTGGACTTACGATACACATGCCATTTTATTTTACTTTGATTTTACTTTGTTGCTAACACATAAATTGGTAGAAGAAATGATCTAAGATGTTTTGTTCCTGGCCAAGCGATGTAATTTGTCCAATAAGGCTCCTAAATGGTTCTAGAGGATGAATGCAATAGACGGTGTATGCCAGATCATTGTATTTTAGACGTGTTCGGATCATGTGGTCACATGGAAGAAGCCTAAATGTTAGTGCTTAGTGTCATCCACTTGAGTCTGTTGATGAGCATGGTGAACATTTACAAAGAGCATAGTTTGAGAATGCTTAGGAATGCACATCAGTTATCAATCATAGTATTGAGAATGCCTCTGACACCAAGATATAGTGAAAGTTATAAGCTAAGTTGATAGTGAAATATAATGAAAGTTATAAGCTAAGACTTTTTACTTTTTTGAATGGTTGAAGCTCGTGATCACTATGATATCAATTTGGCCCTGGATGCTCCAGGATCTTGCACATCGGCGTGCAAGGTCCTGAAGCATCCAAGGCCAAATTTTTTTGGCTTGAATCACTGCATTTCATGCCAGGAATGCAGCAATCTAGGCCAGAAAATTTTGGCCCTAGCACAAATAATAGTATTGATCATCCTAAGCAAGTCAAAGAGGGCGTCCGTTGGATAAGATTTCTACAATAAATGAAATGGAAGCATTGGATTATTTATAATATGAAGTTGTTTCTATTTGTGCTATTCCAGTTGTGGATGTTACAATTCTCAAATAGATATAGTGAGATGGACAGAGGCATTAGCAAGAGTTGACTGTATAGTTGGGTGTTAGGGCCATTTTTGACGGGGGGTTGGTCCAGCCAAAATGTCCTAAAAGGGTCAAGGGGTCCCACCTCTAATGGCGGTTCGGCCCTACGTGAGCAACAGAGGATTTGCCACTTCCAACCCTGATGGCCCTCTCTATTGCCCCGTGCTCTCCAACCGATGAGAGTTTTCCAGGCTCTCAGAGATACGGTTGCAAGGAGGGGGTGCTAATACTTTTGGTGCAATGATTCACTAGCTTTCTAGAATTATGGTTCCGTAAAAACTTTTAATCGCTAATTCGCTAATGTCTCTTTACCCATTGAATTCGGCTTACAGTTAGTAAAGATCTTACATGGGCTGGAAACCGATTTACTGTCTATGATGTGCTCATGGGGTGCAAGTTATACGCATCAATTTGTTTGCTAGGCAGTGGTATTTTTGCTGACCGTCGGGTCTAGGTATTTTGCTAGACAGTATCGACGGTGGGTGTGACTAGTGTGCCGCTTAACCAAGGCGGTGTATTTCAACCGCGGATGGTGGACGGCCCACACTGGTGTTTCAAAGAGGTCGGGTCCAATAAATACGCTTCATAATGGAAAACAAACGATTCCAACTTAACGATTTTCACAATTTACCAATCATGTCATATGTCAACTAGTTTATAGACCGGCCAGCAACTACATGCAGTTACTATGAAGGAAAACTAGGCTCCACTACTAGCAATGTATGATCTACTAGTAGAACATTGTTTTAACTTTAAAATGACGAAGAGATTCCATGGTAAATACAATTCAACTCATGAACCGGTTGTCCCCTCTTTCCTAACGGAAAACAATTCCATTGTCAGTCTAGTTCAAATCATTCAAAAATAACAATTACGGTGTAAATATTGATACCCTATATGACCCATGGAGTAAATGGAAAACCTCAATAGCTACTTACCCTATCCGGCCAAAATCACAAACAATTTCATCATGTCAAAACAATAGCGAATACGGAATCTTTGGAGTCCATGGTTCCTGAAACACTACACACCGGCATACTACCATTCTGGTTCTAAAATTTTTAGTACGATTCACTACAGTGCACAGTCGACCCGTTATTCACTCAGTTGAACGAGCGTAACCACAAAATGCAAACGCATCCGAACTCAAATTTATATGACCTTGTTACTAAACAGATGTAAGCGGTCTATAAAACCTTCCTTGCTTCACAAAAACACTTTATAAAAATCTTATTCACATGTAGCTGACTATAGCAATAACCTCACATTGCATTCCGATTTAACTTAAGAAACTTACAGCCAAAACTTCATGAAACTTACTTGCTTCCCAACAAAAACGATTATAATGATTTAGTTGGAAATGTGGAAAAACCCTACTATCACACACCATAATATGTTCATGACAAAACATACTACTTTATGTTTATTGGTAGTTTGAAAAATCAGAACATACCTCAATGCACAATTAGGTAGCCGGTTCATGGAAACTCTAGTCATGAACCTTGTAGCAAAAATCAGAGCCAGACATGTTGATGCAGTTTTCTCCATCTTTTGCATGTCCGATCGAATTGGTGTAAAAAGAGAAAATGAAGAAAATGAAAGGTGCGATTGAAATGTTAACGGTTCACTTGAGAGAAAACAGAACTGAAAGTCTGTAAAATAAACAGGCTAGAAAGATGCAATGGCTAAAAAAATCAGCAACCCATCACTCACACCAAGCCCTTAAGCAAACCATCCCACTCATTCAAGATATAAGCCTACTAGTATGACAATGGACTACAACCAACCAACCAACCCTCACCATGAAATCACTCTCAACAAAAGCAATTCTCTCCACACATTACTCTAATGTTCAAGAACAACCCACTCTTTCCATCAACAAGCATAGATTCAATCCCAAGGAGTGCAAACAAGAACTCCATCAACCCAATCAAGCCTCCAACAATCAATCAACTGATTGGAGGAAAAAACACAACTCTCAAACCAAACCACAAGCACCCAACCTATCCATTGTTATCAACTACAAGTGACTCTACTCTCAATCCACTAACAAGCATTCAACCCCAAACATCCATCACTCCACAAGCAACTATGCAAGACAATACTTGTACCAATGCATAAGCATACTATAAGGCAAAAACCACATATAGCCATCCATCAAACCAAACTTACAAGGAATCAAACCTACTCATCAATAAAGATCTCTCAAGCAAGCACCCATCTTCGAAAAACTTTCAACTCTGAAAAACTCTCAACCAACATCACATCAAACTATCACATCATCATCTAACTCACTCAACTATCATCCAACTATCACATCATCATCCAACCATCATCCAAGTATCAATCAACTATATCTTAACACAAAGACTGGCCTCCTTATATAGTAGATCCCAAGTGTCCCCCTTCAAAATGAGGCTTTGCTATTCAAGCCCTTCAAGCCCTCTTTGCCATTTGTCCCCAACCCATTTGATAGTACACCTAGTGGCCTCCATAAGAGAGTGGGGGAGTGGTGCATTCAAGGCTCTCTTCCAAAACTAGCCAAGATGTCATTTTTGTCAAAGGCTAGGGAGGCCATTCAAGTTTTCCCTTTTGTACACCCTAGAAGCCCAAAATGTCAATGGCTAGTGGGTGTACCTCCCAAATTTTTTAGCCTCCAAGGTGTTTTGGCATTTAATATCCAAATTTTGGGTGAGGCCCTTTTTCAACCCCTATTTTTAGTAGGCGGCCTTCATTTTTTCTTTGGGTACCTTCGTTTTTGGCCTTTCTTCAATTTTTCAAGGGCCGTGCGCCTATTGCTCATTTGTCTGGATTTTTGGCCTGTTGGGTAACCACTTGGCCCGCACATTTCGTTAATTGCCCATAAATTGCCCAAACTTTGTCGTTAGGGCTTATGTGACTCCTTGACACTGAAGCTATATTTTTCGGTCCCGTTTTTACCCGAAACTTTTCTTTCTCGATTTTTTCTTCTGTGGTTGACTTTTTCGGCATTCATGACAAGGGCTCCCACGACAACACGGTTTCCCTGAAAAATACACTAAGTGATCATATATTAGTGAAAATGGACTCAGTACATGGTGAGATTTTAGCACGATCATACCGGCTATTTTTTTACAACTGGCCATTTTTTTGAAAAGCCATAAAATATTTACCGGCCATTTCTAAGGCCGCAAAATTTGCTCTAGCCTCATTTAGGACGGGCTGGGACCCAATTCTAGGTGGACTGGCACTCTTGGCTCGGTCTTACAAAACTTGACCACAAAATATTTTTGACGATTTTTTTTGAAAAGTCAATTTCTTACTTTTAAACTATGTCTAGCCACTTTAGGGACGGGCTGGGACCTAGACCTAAGACAAATTTGTGCCGATTTTTGTCTAATAACCGGTTTTTTCAATTATTGCGAACTTAAACTTCAATATTAGGCCGATTTCTTGTGCGAAAATATAGGCTAACACTGGGGCATACGTTCAACCAGATTCTGATTCAAAACCCAACACATCCTCTTCAAAAGAAAACACCTTGAACACGCCGATCACTTACAAGGTGAATATGACTAATGTTGCATTGCTGGCCATGGAACCTATTCGTAAGATAGTCGAAGATGATCTGGTACTTTGACAACATTCATTTTCATATAATGAAGAAGTTGAGTTAACAGATGAACAGATCCTAGAACACATGGATCCTAACTGGTACGGCATGAGAAAAATACTAGCTCAACCTCCTCAGAAATATCCGTTAGCTAAAGTTTCTAAGGTCGAATCACCCAAGGTGCTTGCTTCAAAGAAGAATTAACTGAAGCAACGCTATAATCGGGTGATCCGATGGAGTGATTTGTCAAAAGAAGCAATAGCTATAGTAGATGAAGATATTCACAATCACAAGGTGAATATCAAACCAGTTTTTCATAGCAACAACAAAGATGTAGCCATTCTTGAAGACAGAAAGAGCAAAAGAAAATTCTAGACTCTTGAAGTCAATTCAGTTGGAACAAAATTTGGCATCATTATCCCAAATACTGAAATTGAAAGAGTGTCGCAGCTAACTAGTTGTGCTAATATCAACATGTTGAAAGAGGAATCTTGTCGAGCACCAATTCACAAGATACTTGAAGGTTTCAAGTGAAAACTACCAATAATTTGTCTAACGTTTCCATCCGACAAGTTTTGGAATTTTTCAAATTATTGAATTTTTTTTACTTTTTTCAGCTGTTAAGAAATTTTTGAGTTCCATTTTGTCAAGCATTTCGATTTTTGATTTTTCGAGCTTTCCGATTTTCAGATTTTTTCGAGTTTTCTAGATTTTTGAATTATTCGAGTTTTCTAGTTTTCTGATTTTTGAGTTTTTTCAAGTTTCTGAATTATATCTATATTTTAGAGTTTCTAACATTTTTCTCGAATTTTTTTGAATTTTTCAGAATTCTTCAATAAGCTAGACTAAGACACTGTAAAATATGTTCCAAAAAAATATTAAAAAAAAGCCAAACAAAACAACAAAAAAGAGTTGACCCAGTGCCAATTAACTCGAAGAACTTATGGATGAATTCACACCACTCAATCATCCAAATGATAAGAACAAATCATATCAGCTTTGATCTCAGGTTCGACAAGACCCTGGACCATCCAGATGGACCCCTAACCCTGATGATCAACCTGTTCACCATGCTCACCATACTGTTTGATCCGATAAACAATCACCCCATTTGAAATTACCAAAGTTTGATGGTAATATGGACTCTCATCAATTTTTACAAGTCTTTGAGAATGCATGTGAAGTATATGGAGAATAAACTGATAATGCAAAAGTTCAACTTTTTTCGATGACCATGGTAGATAGAGCACAAGAGTGGTTTTTCAATCTCGATCGTGATGATCAACAAGACTGGTCAGAGTTAAAAGGGTCTTTCCTTAAATGCTTCCAATCTTTCCGACTCACAAAAAGCCCATTTGTACGTCTTAATAATATAAAAATAAAAAAAGATGAACACATATGTGACTATATTGAGCGCTTTAAGTGTTTCAGAAGTCAAGTCCGGGAACAACCAACTGATATAATGTTGATCATATGGTTTATCGTTGGTCTTCTCAAACGCATCCGGAAAGAACTTAAACCTAGCGAAGGGTATTTTACTCTTAAATTTGATATGTCCGATGCCATTCATGAAGAAGATGAAGGTTCTAATGATGAGGACCAAAAAGAGAAAAAAGCTCACCATGTATTCCCTGATAACCATCCAAGTGAGCCCCGAGATTCCGACCAGGTCTGGAAATCTCAGTTTGAGTTGATGAATCAACAACATCAACAACAAATGGAGAAACTCAACAAAGAGTTTCAGCAAGCCTTGAAATCTTTCCAAAGTTTGTTGTCAGGGCAATCGTCATTCGGTAACACTATCCATCGGCGAGAAGACACCTGGTGCCCTCAATGTTGTGGTCCACATACAGGTAATGAGTGCCCATTACACCGTCCTTACGAACCACAACACTGTATACTATGTGATATAACCACCCATACCACATCTAGTTGTAGGTACAACCCACACAACTTGCAATACTCTCAACCTTAGCAATATGCCCCATGCGCACACTAACAAGCACCATATAGCCGACATTATATGACACCAATCCAAGCCTAGGAATTATCTAGACAACAACTACCTCCACAACAACAATGCTTGGCACTTCCAGGTCTAAGAGGATGATGCAAAAAATGTGCGACGCATGCAGCCGCGGACGCAAAACAATTCGGATGGATTTTGGATATGATTGCTGGTCACTGCCAACTGTATCTTTCCTACAGTCCTCCAGAATGTAGACAGGCATTGCTGATCTACGTTTTGGATTAACGCAACATTCAACGAAATTCAACCAATGTGCGAAATTGATAAAATGAATGAATGAGATACACAAACGATGGTGAACAACAATTCATTCAAGATCAGACAAGATAAGAGTTTGCATAATGGCTACAATATCATCTATTGATCTTCTCATTTTTTGTGCACTGTATGATAGATCCGCACAACACGTTGGCATGAGAGAAGCGGCATTCTCCCACAAGTAATGTCTCGCTTACTAGCAGACTTCTTGGATCTCTGTGAATCCTTCTTACAAAGCTTGTCTCGCTCGTAGGTGGACTTCTATTTTGTATTTTGTCTGTCTATATTGCTTACTAACATTAGACTTCTCATTTTATTATGCATCAACCAAAAAGTCTATAGTCGTGTCGTGTAACTTCTAGATTAGAGTAATTAAACATCTACAACTAATCACGAATTACAAGAGTGGCAGATTAGCCACGACTTAGAGTGCATCTGCTGATGTCATGATATCAGATCAGATATTTATACTTCTTGGTACTTTCATGATCTTGTTGATCATTTTTGGAGCATGAGGGTTGAAAAAGACGTCGCGACGATTTTCGTGTAGCTTTGTGTCTTTTGACTTTCGCGTCGTCTGACTTTCTCCCCCTGTACAGGAAAAAATTCTCTTTTGCGAATCTTTCGCATTCGTGTCTTTTTCGTCAGGCTGTTTATGAACATTTTTGCTTCATGCCTTTTGACTTTTGTGTTCGTGAACATTTTCGTCAGAGTGAGGGCTGAAAGCTAGCAAAGCTTTGGTGATAGAAATGTTTTATTTCTTCAACTCCCTCTCAAAGCATGATAGCTTGACGATTCCAAGGCTGCCCCTCTGTCTCTCGAATAGACCTTTGTCTAGGGCCTTTGTGAAAATGTCAGCAACCATGTCTTTCATTCCAATGAAGGTGGTCTGCAATATCTTCTTGCCAATCAGGTCCCTGATCAAGTGGTAATTGATCGCAATGTGTTTCATGCTTGAGTGAAATATGGGGTCTTTCGTCAGATGTATTGCAGATGTGTTATCCATCTACAAGACTAGAGGCTCATTCCTTGTTTCGCCCAATTCGTCCAAGAATTATTTGAGCCAAATTATTTCATTGGCCATCTTTGCTGATGCAACATACTCTCCTTTGCAGGATGACTAAGCCACAATCGTCTACTTCTTGTTGACCCAAAGAATTGCCGCTCTTGACGCGATGTGCATCCCCTTGAGACACTTTTACAATCGTCCTTGAGGGATGCCCAGCTAGCATCACTATAGGAAAGCATTTTGAACCCTACATCACAACAATAATACAAGCCATAATCTCTCGTTAATTGAAGATATTGCAAAATTCATTTTGCAATCTTCCAATGTGTCAAGCTTGGATTCATGCAGAATTGGTTCATCTTGAACACTGCATAAGCAATGTCAAGACGTGTGTTGTCTGCAAGGTACATCAGCGAACCTATCAGTTTTCTTTAAGGTGTGAGCTGCATTTGTTCTCTCTCTTATTCACTCCTCGGACAATCATGGTTCATCAGCACCGTTCCTACGAGCATTGGAGTATTCGCTCCTTTGCAATTCAGCATCCCAAAATCCTCTAGAATTTTCTTGGTGTATCTGGACTGGTGAAGCTATAGCTTACCTCCCTCATAGTCTATTTCAATTTGCATGCCAAGGTAGCACCTGGCTTCCCCCAGATCCACAATCTCGAAATGTTTCGAAATGTCTTCCTTCACTTCAGCAATCATCTTCTCACTCTTGCAGAGTGTCGTCAACATATACAGCCACAATAATGATCTGCCCATCTGTGACTTTGACATACACATTAAAATCAACCATTAGTGGCTTAAATCCTAATGATTTCAGGGCTTGATCCTTCTTTTTGTACCATTGTCAAGCTGACTGTTTCAGACCGTAGATACTTCTATGCATTCTGCGTGCATAATCAGGAAGTGAATTCGAGACATATCCTGGGCGTTGATCTATGTAGACTTCTTCATCTAACTCACCATGCAAGAAGGTTGTCTTCTCATCCACAATGTGGATCTTGAGGTCATAAGTAGCTGCATATGCAAATAACAAACATAGGGATGAATGTTTGATGACAAGAGAGAAGGTTTTAGAGTAGTCAATACCATATCTCTGAGAAAATCCCTTTGCTACCAATCTTGCCTTGTATTTTGAGACACTCCCGTCCAGTCCATACTTGAGCTTGAAAACCCATTTGTATTTGACAGTCTTGTGCTTATGTGGTAATGGCTGCAACGTCCATACCTGGTTCTTCCTCATGGATTCCATCTCTTCATTCATGGCTTGGATACATTTGTCCTTCTCTGGACATTCAATCACCTCCTCGAAAGTCTGTGGTTCGCCACTGAATCCATAGAACTCTTTCGATGTAGAAGCATAGCTGTTTGGAACGTATTTTGCTGGTGCTCTTCATGGTCTTGTTGACCTTCTGGAAGATCCTCTTGGGACAGCAATGCCTTTGTCTTTGTCTGCTCTGCTAGGTTTGGAACCATCTCGTTTATAGGTACTGTAGCAGTAGGCTACCTCTCGAATCTTTTATCTTTTGATTCGTCACTCGAGTGTGAAGCAATTCGAAAATCTTCATTTGCGTGTTTGTCTTCTACTCCCTCTTTCACTGGTGGCAAATCATAGTACTGTCTTTCCAGAATCTCATAGTTGACAAAATCATCACTAGCCATTGTCCTACTATTAGCAAATCTGACATCTCTCACTGTCTTCACAATGTTCATGTCTGGCATGTAGACTCTGTAGTATGACGAATTGTTGATAGAGTAATTGTTTTCTTGTTCTGTATTTTTCAGTATCAGATTTTCATTCTTAAGTCATTGATAGTTTCTCCTATCACTTAGACTAATTCTTCCACATGGATTCCCAAGGGAAAGCCAGTCCTCTCATGGACAAGCTTGATGGAACCAATTACCATATGTGAAAATTTAAGATGAAGACTGTACTAATGGCAAAAGAATTGTACGACGTTGTTACAGGTGCAGAAGGGAAACCCGAAGCGGACGACGCGGCAATCGCCAGATGGAAGCTGAAGGATGAAAAAGCTTTCGCGTTGATCATCCTCAACATCATGGAAATACAGATCGGCCATGTATCCGAGGCTCAAACATCGAAAGAAGTCTGGGACATCTTGAACACTCTATACGAAGTGCGACATGTAGCTTTTAAGCTACATCTTAGGAAAAAATTCTACTCCCTCAAGATGACGAATGGTGATTCTCTGCAGAATCACATTAATCAATTCAAGAACCTGCTAAGGCAAATGGCGGCTGTTGGATCTGACATAGACGATCAAGACGCAGTGATGCAACTACTTACAAGCTTTCCAAGTTCTTACGACAGCTGGGTGATGGTCATCACAACTCATCTAGAGTTGACTCTTTCGAGAGTCATCACTATGTTGTTGCAGGAAGACACACGAAGGAACGAAGCCTCAAGTTCCTCAACTGATTCTCACGCCTTGTACACCAACAAAGGCACAACAAAGCAGAAGAATAAGAAAGGCCCGAAGCTATCAAAGCTAGACCAGAAACCAGCTCAGCACAAGGAATAGTCGAATCCGCAGACAAAGAAAACACTGTTCTAGCAGATACTGCAAACAAAACAATCACGAAATACAAGACTACCGAATACTTCAAGCGAAGAACAACAACAAAGGGCAGTCGAATCAAGTGGCAAATGCAGCTGCAGAAGCTCCATAGCCTATTTAAGAAGTGGATCATGATGCCTTCATAACCAACTATCAAGGAGCATCTAGCGATAGTTCTTGGTTCCTAGATTTCGGAGCCACTCAGCACATGACTAGCTTGATTGGTTGTTTCGAGTCATGTACCCCTTACAATACCCAAAAATTCGTTCACCTTGGTGACAATAGCACACAAGCTATTGAAGGTGAAGGAACTGTAAGATTATGCTTTGCAAATGATCAATCTAAGCTACTCTCCAAAGTTCTATATATACCCAAGTTATCCACAAATCTGCTCTCTGTAAGCAGAATCACAGATCTAGGACACAGAGTAGAATTCGAATGTGCTCAATGTAAAGTAGTTGATAGGACAGGCAAGATTCTAGCACTCTGCCACTAGTCAGGCTCTCAGTACTTCAATTCAATCAAATAAATGTTTACTTTGGCATTATAGACTTAATCATTTAAATTATGTTGTTGTACAATGAATGTCTAGACAATCTATTGTTCTTGATCTCGACTATCCTTGCGAAACAGTCGAGCTACATGTCTGTCAAGACTGTCTAGTTGGAAAATAGACTAGGAAGCCATTTAAGTCAAGCTATCAGCATGTTGCTAGAGGATTACTAGATGTTGTACATTCAGATATTTGTGGCCCGATGAAAAATCCTTTGCTAAAGGAAGCCAAGTATTTTATAGCCTTTATTGATGAATTCTCGAGAAGAACGATGGTGTACTTCATAAAGAAAAAATCAGAAGTCTTCAACTGCTTCAAAATCTTCAAGGAGCATGCAGAAAGGAGACTGGAAGGACAATCAAGGCCCTAAGGTCAGATAACGGTGGAGAATATATCTCTGTCGAGTTCAAGGAGTACTGCCAAAGCCAAGGCATTGAGCAACAATTCATCACTCCTTACAGTCCTCAGTCTAATGGCTTAGCTGAGAAGAAGAATCGAACTCTGGTCGAATCTGCTAGATGTATGCTAGCACATGCATTGTTGCCCAAGAGGTTATGGGTTGAAGCTGTCTCCACTGCAGCTTACATCCAGAAGAGATGTTCGACCAAAGCCCTCTGACATCTTACCCTTCAGACATGCATCACAGGTGGTCGAACTGGTTGCATTCGAGATGCTGACCTTTGTTATCACTCCATGATGGCTTGCTTGGTAAAGTGCCATTGAGTTCATGTGGCATAGTCTCTTGTGCCATAGAGTGTCTAGAAAATCATCATGAGTATGATGCACTTGATCTGTAGACAAGCGTACCTTCAGGTGATATAGATTACCTTTTCTTCTACCTTGAGTGATCAAGGTACTAGTACTGGCATCAACCACGTTGCATGCTTCGTCAAAAAAGGTCACACACATCCTTGCATCAGCTATTCTTGCCATAGAAAGCAAGTCTTGCTGCAGTGTAGGCACGAACAAGACATCTTTGAGTTGTCTGTCTCTTCCATTGGTGTTGAGCCACAATAAACCAATATTGTTCACTTGATGTTTGGATCCATCTCCAAGAACTATGAATCTTGAAGGATCTGCACTTCTGAAATCAGACATAATTTGTCTTGATGTCACGAAGTGTGAGGTGGCTCCTAGATTTAGGATCACCTCATGTGTGTCAGATGTTGACACTGCACACATATCTGCATAGATATAGGCGGTCGAACAATTTCTGTTCGATCTCTCTTCGCCCATTTTTGAGCTCTCAGGCTTCTCAACATAGGATTAACTGTTACTATCATCCTGTCTGTTCTGTGCTGATTTGTTTTTTGGGTTCAAGCGACAATCCATGGTTGCATGACCCTTTTTGTATAGTGTGATTTTAGCCTTTTTTCTTGGTCTTTTGTGGTTTTTTTTTTTTTGTTGAGATTTTTTCAGATCTGAGTGAATATAACCTTCAACCTTCATACAATAGCTGTATCTAGACCATTTCTAGACAATGAGTTCTGCAAGTGTTCTTGATGGACAGATTTGTCAGGATCTTGAAAAAACTCAGTTTTTTTGGCACTTTTTTTTAGGTATTTCAAATTCTAACCATTGGATTGATATAAAAGTTTCACAATAGCCAGATCTAGGATAGATCTATCTATAAAACTCTTTGTGAAGGTTACTTCCCAGCAGGATTTCAAAAAATCATGGAAAAAGTGCATTTTTTTGGGCAAAATTTTAAGTTTTTTTTGGGACCAAACCCTTGCAAAGTGGTGTGCACTTGTATTTGAGTCAAATTCACCTACTAGCCAAGTTGTGAGAGTTACTTCCCAAGGAAATTCAAAAAATCTTGAGAAAAGTGTATTTTTTTAGGGGTTTTTCTACAAAATTTTAAAATTCTTAGGGAACAAACCCTTGAAGACTAGTATGCACTTGTATCAGAGTCAAATTCACCTGCTAACCAAGCTGCAAGAGTTACTTCCCAGGGAAACTCAAAAAATCTTGAAAAAAGTGTATTTTTTGGGGGGTTTTTGGCAGAATTTTAAGATTTTCTGGGAATGAACCCTTGTAGACTGGTATGCACTTGTATCTAGGTTAGATTAACTACTCACCAACCTGCGAGAGATAATTCCCAAGGAAAGTCAAAACATCTTGAAAAAAGTGCATTTTTTGGGGTTTTTTTGCAAAATTTTAAGATTTTCTAGGAATGAACCCTCACAGACTAGTATGCACTTTTATCTGAGTTAGATTCATTTGCTCACCAATCTGCGAGAATTACTTCCCAAGAAAACTCAAAAAATCTTGAAAAAAGTGCATTTTTTTGGCTTTTTTTGGCCAAATTTTCAGATTTTCTGGGAACTAATCTTCGTAGGATGGTATGTACTTGTATCTGAGTCAGATCCACCTTCTTACCAAGCTGTGAGAGTTACTTCTTAGGGAAACTCAAAAATTTGCTATTTGAGAAGGTTCGACAGTTTTTGCTCTTGGGAACCTTCACATGGGCACTTTTTTTGGGATCTAACTCTCGTAGACTTCTCTGTGTCCTTGTCTCAATAAGATGGAACTTCAGAGAGCTCTGTGAAGGTTAGTTTGAGTTTTGAATGTTTTTTGAAATTTACAAGGGATTTTTAAATTTTTATGGATTTTTCTCTGTTGTTTCAAAATCTATTGGGAAGTAACCTTCGCAGGCTTGTATGCAGGTCTGGGAGAAATTGGGTGCTTGGAACTAATCCTCCCACCCCACTATCTCTCCCTACAGTGCAAACAAACAAAAAATCACAAAAAAATGACAAAAACTAACACTACTCACACTATTCTACCCCTAAAATTCGATTTTTTGATGAAAACGAATGATGAGAGAGAGAGATAGGGAGAGAGAAAGAGGAAGAGAGTAAGAAAGCTATGCGGCAAAATGAGTGTGTGGCGCTCCCCAGCAACGAAGCCACTGTTGTGTCGTCGATGTAGCATAGGGGTCCGTTGCTGGGAGCGACAACCTCGCCTTCACCTGCATAGCAAGAAGAGAGAGGGAGAGGATAGAGAGAAAAAAAGAGAGTGGAGAGAAAAACGCCTAGGTTGAGAAAGGCTTTGGGGGGTCGAGCGCCTACCCAAAGCTATTCTATCCCAACGTAGGGTGAGAGAGAGAGAGAGAGAGAGAGAGAGAGAGAGAGAGAGAGAGAGAGAGAGAGAGAGAGAGAGAGAGAGAGAGAGAGAGAGAGAGAGAGAGAGAGAAACCAAGAGAGTTTAAAGATGGAAGATGATACAATACAAAGCAAATGGCTCCCTCTTATAGATTTTAGAGGTGATCCTCCTTCACTCTCATTGGCCACTTCATTGGGGCAAGGATTCTAATCCAAGTCTTTAAAATAAACACAACTTAAATCTATTGGTGCTAAGAAAGCACAAGGACACTCACATGATTCATGTGAGTTTTAAGTTGGGCCTTTTTATCTTTTTTATTTGCAACTTGACTTAGGGCCTCTAATGTCAATTTAGAGTTTTAAGCGCCCAGTCTCTTATTCCTAGGAATTACAACTTGCTACTTGTGCTCATTGGGTTGGGCTTATACACGCAAGATTCCAGTGCCCTCGCACTTATTACCCTACTTACAATGTACTGTGGCGGGGCCCACTAGGTAAGGCTTGGCCAATAGTATTTTAATTGGTGGGACCCACTTATTTATTATTGTGCAAGAAATACCCACAACACTTGATGCCCTTGAATAGGTGTCCATTTGTTGTCGAAGGTTCGGAATTTCATTGAATCTCGACAAGTGCCAGATCTGGGTTACCCATGGTGTGGTACTGGGCCATATTATTTCTCGAAATGGTATCACTACTGATCTGAAAAGATCACAGTCATTCTTGAAATGCCCCTACCCGACACAATGAAACAAATTTACATCTTTCTAGGCCACACAGGTTATTATCGAATTTTATAATACACTACGCCGATAACGCACGGTTAGTATATCAAATCGTTATGGACCCAAGGTGGACAAAATGTGAAGATTAGTGAAATAATATCTTTTTATCTCGAGTTTTGGGGCCATGACCATTTTATCTCCATTGTAAACTTTATTGTACATAAAGGTATGTGAATTGAGCACATAACCTTTTAGAATAGGTCAAGTTTGAGTTAGGTAGATTCAAATTTGATGTCATGCAAAAGTTTAGTTTACATGCAATGTCATTTAGAGTGCATGCATGTAACATGCAATCAGTGCATGCATCATGCAAAGTAGTTTTTATGATCTACACATGTCTAGGCAATTTTGAGAGATGACATGCAATACATGCAATATCCATGCATGCAGTTATACATGTGGATCCCTGTTAATTGAGTTAATTGAATTAAGTGGACTTTCCATGCAACTCCACTGTAGGAATTCGAGTCTCTTTGATGTAGGGAAATTTTGGCATGTTTTGCCAAATTGTGAATATTGAGATTTTGGTGTTTTGGACTCATTCTCTCTCTACCTGAGTTGTAAGTGTTGATTTTCTCTCTCTACTTGAGAGCAGGCTGTTTTTCCCATACTGAGCACTTAGAATTATTTCTGACATTCATTCCTCATAGTGAAAAGTTAGTTTTTTTGGTCTGATGTATGCCATTGTGCTCTTGCCTTAGATTTTTCAAGTAATCTGTTCTTTGATCAATCTTGTGCAATCACAACACCTCAGTAAGGTCCTGTAAGGTGTGTGGTGAAGTTCACATGTGCTAAAAACTTCACATGGTATCAAAGCTTCATGCTTTGAAGAGGTGAGGGTGTATACATCAAAACAACAATGCTTTTGGTTGCAGGAATTTGGATTTGGGAGAGGAATCCAAATTCGTTGACAAAAAAGCCATATGTGGATCATAAGTGGATCAAATCAAGCCTGATCTACTCTAGCTGAGCCTTGTATGGACAGAGAGCTCACACGTGTGAAATCAGCCCTCTTTGTTTGAGTGCTACTTCTCAAGGAATGATCCAAATTTGATGTTCTATAGCTTGTTGGATAGGTATTGCAGAGTAGAATGTGTTGCTTGAGTTTTTAAATCAATTTGATTTGTTTTTCGAAAAAATTCTAGGCAATCAGAGAGTTTGAGAGAGTACTCATCTCGTGGGATATGCCAAAGTGAGCACACATCAGTTCTTTTCACCAATTTTTTCAATTTTCACTATCAATCAAGTAGAATTGGATAGATGTGAGTTTTGTGAGGTCTTAGACTTTTCATTTCACACGAATTATTGTGTCCGAGTTGAAAGTAAGTTCCTAGAGAGTTTATCAGTTCTTTGAAACTCATGGGAGAGATAGACTTCTTACTTGCATGTGCTTTATTTCTATGATTGAAGCAAGATCCAAATTCAAGATAGATTGATTTTTTTTTTCTGTTGAGAGTTGGATCTGACATTCAGTTGCTAGATTTCATAGATTGGATCAACATTATCAGTGTTAGATCCTAGTTAGAGCCCAATGAGGGCCTTTGAGAAAAAATACTTTTTTTTTTCTTATTTCGTTGCCATGTGGACCAATTGAAACCTTAGCTTCAGGGTTCTACGTAACGTAGAATTTTCCAGATATAAATAAACGAAAAACTTTTTAAATATATTGTTGTTTCGTCGGGCAACATGTGAGAATGCTATTGGTTGATGAGGCCTGCCCTTCCAGCTCATCACTGCCCGAAGAGACCCAAAAATATTGAAAATGAATATGACAGATGGTTGAGATGAGAAAATCGATGTACCATTGATGTATATGCATTGTCAAACCATGGTTAACAGGGATAACCAGAGTTAATTTGTGGCGCCAAATAGATCAATGTTTCAAAGTTTTACCAACACTTTTTCTCAGATTCATGGCTTTTTGTCTACGCAAATTTTCATATTCATAGTTCATTGTCAAGGAAGCCGTGCTCCTCAATCGACTCTATGCTTCTATTCAACGAGACAGATGATAATGGATTATGGGTGCCAAGAAAATATTCAAAAAACTCTTGGGTTTTGATGCATCCATCATCAAGAGGAGCATTTCGAAAAAGAAAAAGGTCAAAACTATCATTTCGATCTTATTGGAAGGCCAGAATTTTGGATTTCAGAACATCATCAGGAGGAAAATCTATTTCTGAAATTCTAGTCCAACATGTATATATGCATTCAGAGATAAATGTGCAAGGATTCAACCGTCAGGATCACAAAAAAAACAACTGTGAGTATTGATATTTTTGATACTTTCATTTTTGTCATTCATAAATATCTAATAATAAACTTGCCAATCTGATCATTTTTCTCTTGCACATTTATATCCATCCAACATAAATGAATGAGAGCCGAGTGGATCTTTAGCAGCTGTGTTAGATGTTATTCACACTCATGTTGGACAACTGTAATATCGAGGTAGAACTGCAAAAGATCTAGCTAATAGTGGAATCTTTCTTTATGAATCAATGTACATTTCTGATACAAAAGAAAATTTTTGACAAATAGTACCAATTCCATTACCTAGCTTTGAAAGTGATGAATGGATTGCACCAGATGCTACAATTTCAGAATCATTTCGTTGCAAGATATATAATGATGTAAAAAATTCATTAAAAATGAGCACGAGATAAAAAATAGTCAGATTGAATTGGTTTATTTCCTTGAATATATTTGTGGATTTCTTTTCAAGTGTCAATGTACACAAAACCCCAATGATGTTTGTATGCAAAAATTTATCAGATAGTTGTAGGGTCGAAGATCTCACATAGTATAGCCCTCCCGCCTATCAACAAGGGTTAGATCACTGGGTAGGTACCTAACTATGCATAGATGCTACTTTTATTTGGTTTCCTACTTCCTCCCTTAACTCTACCCACCACTAACACTATTCTCCTTTAACTCTACTCCTCTACACTAACATTCATCATGATTTGGGTGAAGGGAAGGGATAGAAAAGAAGAGATTGAGAAGAGAAGATAGTAAGAGAGAGAGATAGAGAGTGAGGGTGGAGGTTAGCTCAAATGCACATTTTACTTGCTAAAGGAGAAACATAAACTATTGAAACCAAAAAGCATGAACTTGAAAGCATTTAAAAACAACAAGAGAAATAGCAAGCATTGAATTGCAAATGAGGATGCTTCTCTTCCAAAATTGGTAGAGTTTCCTCCTTCTCATTAAGCATGAAAATAGTGTACAAATGGTGCCTTTCTATAAAATGGGGAAGGCCCTTGCCCCTCAATCCTATTAGCTAATATTCACAATGATCCTATCCATCCATCTTGGACCCAATTTGATCCAAGGGTTCACAAAAAGTACATTAGAAATCACAAGATTCATATGAGTCCCAATTTGGACTCAACTCTAAAAAGTAATCTCTAAGTTAAAAAATGACATTGGGCCTCTAGTTTTATTTTAATTCCAAGGCCCAAGTCATGTTTATTTTATTTACAACTTTGTTTGTGTGCTCATTGGGCCATGGGCTTATACACGCAGGATGCCATGCCCTCGCAACACATTTTATTGGAGGATTTTATTTATTTACACTTTGTTGGGAATACCCCCAACAGGGCCCACGGCCTGAAGTAGTGCCGGTCCCTCGGAACTCTGCTGGTTTAGTAGAGCGTTTTCTTTGCCCGCCTTTGCTGGATGAGGTAGGTGGTGACGTCCTCCATAAAGTTGAGGCGGTCCAATTTTTTTAGGTCCTTTGGCGTGTGAAGAGACTTGTGGACCCCCCGTAGCCAATCGTGGTCGACCCATGTTTGGAATCGGTGTGTCCATGGATCACCCAAAAGCTCAACTTGGTAATATACACGAGCTATTGGTAGCTGATTTTCGACTTTGTCTAAAAGTAGCGCCTTACATCAAAGAATATGGATGGGTCTGGTTGAGATCCCTCTGCTGCCTATTGGCTCTGATCTTGGCTGGTACTAGCCTGCGCAACATCAAAATTAGGTGGCGGTGGAATTACCACGGGGGTGGGCTGGGCCTTCGCGTCCATGAATTTCTGGCACACCTTGAGGGCTTGCTTGGCCTGGGCGAGCTCATGTGTTGTGCTTGTCCGACACTTGTTGAACTCTGCCTAGTAGCTGTTTAAGGTTTGGCTATAAACCTGCACCTGATGTCGTAGAAGATTCATCTCTGATTGAGAAAGCGGCCTTGAGTCTGGTGTAGGTTGAGCTAACCAGACGAGCTTTTCGTCTTGTAGGGCTTTGACCTCCATCCCCAAGCACGTATTCTCTGCTTAAAAAAGGCTAAGTTGCGTCTGAATGGGAGAAAGCCGTTGGGACGCTTCAGCTTGAAGCTCCCGCACCTTTGTGGAGGCCTCAGTCAGCGAGTTGGAGAGGCTTTGGATATATTTGTTGAGGCCCTCCTCATTTTGTTGCAGCTTGGCAATCTCCTGGTGCCCTACTTGTTCGTGTTGCTGAGCCAAATCAGCTCTTGCTACAGCTTGGTGAGGTTTGCTCACAGTTGTGTATTACTTGTCGCTAGGTGTAGTGCCTTGCTTTACAGAATAGCTTTGGCCGCTACCGCATCCAAGATGTATTTCCCCAAAGTTTGGTACGCCATCGTTAGATCTGTGGGAGCAGCCGATACACTAGCACTGGCAGGGGCTTATGTTGTATCGGCCTCGACGACTTGTGGAATCTCGTCATCATTATCTTCGATCAGGTTCTCATTGGACCTAATGCCATCTGGGGCAGTAGGATCAATCCGATCTGGCGATGGTACATACATTGTTTGGACAAATGCGTCATCAGACAACGGTTGGTTGCCCTCGACAACCTTTGTCGGCGAAGTGGGTGGGGTTTGAGAAATAACTGTGGAAACAGGGGTGGGGATGGTTTGTCCGAACGAGAGAATGGGAGGAACAGAGGGAAACTGGAGGGTGGTGTGGAGCATGGAAGAAGGTGAGGGTGGAGCAGAAAGTGGCTGGCGTGGGGGTGAAAAATTGATAACTTGCATCCATGCCAGAGTGTCAGGGGACAGTTGTGAATCAGAAGGATTGAATGGAATGGAAGCAACGGTGGCGGTAGGAGTGATGGAAGATGCGATGGTGATGGATGGAGTAGTGGACACTGGAAGAGAAGTAGGAGTGGTATCAACAGAAGAAACGAGGATAGAGACAGAAACAGATGTGGATGGAATCGAAAGAGAGGTAGCGATAACAGAAATCGAAGTGGGGGATTGCATGGAAGAAGAAGTGGCAGTTGTTGATGGGGTAGTTAGTGCGGTAGTGGAGGTGCATCTTCAAGTAGATTATGTATCGAGCCTGGAAACTCCTTGCTGCAAGATGAATTGGACCAATATAATCCAATCCCCATTTCTCGAATGGTGCTTGGGCTAAGACTAGGTGCAGTAGGTCATAGTTCAATCTTGTTGGTCTCCTTGCCCTTTGGCATACATCGCACTTTTTCAAGTATTCCTCCGTATCTTTATGAATCGTTGGCCACTAACATCTTGATTGTAGGATCTTGTGAACTGTAATGTCAGATGCAAAATGACCCCCACCCGTGCCTTCATGTGAAAGCGAAATGATTTGGGTGGTCTCATGAGGAAGAATACACCGTCGAAAAATTCCATCAAGACCTCTTCGATACAACTGGCCGGCAATCAACTGATAAGGTCTAGCCTTCAAGATCAATTTTTGATGTTCCGTCTTTGGTAGTGATTTGTCTGGTTGGCCCCACATTAGATATTCAACAATGTTAGGCAGCCCATTCTGGTACTGTGTCCACGTAAAATAAGGCAGCATCTGCCAACTCATCATCGGGTTGGGTTGCAATCTCATTTCTCTTGATTCGTGACACATGATCTTCCATGTAGTGTTGTTTTCCCTTGCGAACTACTATCCGAAAATCAAACTCCAATAACAGAAGTAGCCATCTGGTGATTCTTCTGGTGTTGCAAGTTTTATAGATCATTGTCAGTGCTTCCCGCTCTATGGTTGAATAGTTCATTTCGGTATCACTGAGCTGTCGGCTTGCAAAGCGGATTGGAAAATCCTTTTTGTGTTCACCTGGCTGGGTTAAGACTGCTCCAACTGCATACTTTGATGCGTCCGTATGCACATGAAACTCAATGGACCATTTGGGTGGGCGTAAGATTGGTGCTAAAACCAATGCATCCTTAAGCTTTTGGAAAGCCTTTAGGGCCTCCTCATTCCAATGTGGATCCGTTGTGAGTTTGTAGATTTGTCTGGCTAACTCCGCAAAATCAAGAATGAAGATCCTATAATAGTTAGCATGACCCATGAAAATGTAGACCTCGTGGATCGTCCCCGGTGGTGGTAGATCAATAATGATCCTGATCTTTGATAGATCTGTGGCGATCCCGTGTCTTGACACTATATGGCTGAGAATCAAGCCATGTGTCACCCAAAGTTGACATTTTTTTGGATTCAGAGAAATCTGGTATTCGCGATATTTTTGTAACACCTTCTCCAAATTGGATAAGTGTTTGGTCCATGCACGCACCAATCGTCCAAGAAAGTTTCCAGAAATTTTTGCAAATAATCTTTGAATGTCGTCTGCATGACTCGCTGGAAAGTGCTTGGGGCATTGCAACGTTTGAATGGCATCACTTTATAGGCATAGGTGTTGGGGGTATTCCCAACAAAGTGTAAATAACAAAAATCCTCCAATAAAATGTGTTGCGAGGGCATGGCATCCTGCATGTATAAGCCCATGGCCCAATGAGCACGCAATTAAAGTTGTAAATAAAATAAACTTGACTTGGGCCTTGGAATTAAAATAAAAGTAGAGGCCCAATGTCATTTTTAAACTTAGAGATTACTTTTTAGAGTTGGGTCCAAATTGGGACTCACATGAATCTTGTGATTTCTAATGTACTTTTTGTGGACCCTTGGATCAAGTTGGGTCCAAGATGAATGGGTAGGATCATTGTGAATATTAGCCTATAAGATTGAGGGGCAAGGGCCTTCCCCATTTTATAAAAAAGGCACCATTTGTACACTATTTTCATGCTTAATGAGAAGGAGGAAACTCTACCAATTTTGGAAGAGAAGCATCCTCATTTGCAATTCAATGCTTGCTATTGCTCTTGTTGTTTCCATTTGCTTTCAAGTTCATGCTTGTTGGTTTCGATAGTTGAAGTTTCTCCTTTAGCAAGTACAATGTGCATTTGAGCTAGCCTCCACCCTAAGGGTCTATTACCCACGTAGGCCCCTACCAGAGTCTCGCAGATTAAAAACATCTCTCATATGACATTAAGCTCTATGTAATCCTACACTAAACTTTCCAGGATTTAGATTAAAATCTTGTAAACGTTAAGGCCAGTGCTTTAGATTAAAGGGCAACTCTACCCTTCAAGAAAATATGCTTTAAAGAGTATAATCCAATTTAATCATTCAAAGAGCATGCTAGATTTATTTTTCGGTAATAGATAAGTTAAGATTTACAGAAGGAACCGCAATGAATTGCCGACAGTTTTTACTGTGTTGTCATTTTCTAACTTTGGAGTTGGGAACTCCCAGATTGAAAGTTAAAATTTGATTTCTTTTTGTTTTTTTGTTGAATTTCCATTTGATAATCGGAAATCAGTTACTTGTTTGATAAGTTTTCTAATCGATGTTGATCAACAGAAATCAGTCAAGTGAACGTTTGTGCAAGATACTCGTTAAATTTGATTAAAATCATCAAACAATATGAAATGACCAGTATAATTGAGGATCTAATGGGGTGTTATACTAGTATAATTGAATTTTTCACCTAGACATTTGAGATTTCTGAATCATTGGCAATTAGCTTGAGTAGTTGATTACTCCAAGATGAAGTTAATTGGTAAAATGATCAATGTAATGTGGATTCACCGGGAACTAATGGTTTTGAATTATATTGCTTGTAAGACGCATGATTAGTGAATCATTTCGGTTCATCAGTTAAGATTGTGTGCATTAGATATACAATATTCTTGGGATAGAGTATTCCTTAGTTAAGGAAGGGACTCAGCTCATTAGTGATTGTATCCCAGAGAGCTCAAATGGATAACAAATCATAATGAATCCAAGAATAACAACTGAATTGATATTCAGCAGGACTTTGGATATCTAGATGTGATTCTGGATTGTAATCTAAAGTTTTGTAGTTGAAGATGATTGTCATTTTGGTATGCGTTCAGTCTTTAATTACCAGTGATTTATAGACCTTGAATCTTGACTTTAGTTTAAGAATCCTGGTAGAAAGTATTGCTAAATCTAGTATTTTTTTAATGGAAAGATTTTTGGAATGACTCTTACTTTTTCTGAGTTATGTTAGACATATACTCCAGTATCTAGTAAATGATTAAGTATGATTTGGATTTCAGGAAATCATGATTGACGAATCATATGAATCTAAAAATTTATGGTTGACGAATCATAAATAGATACTTAATTATTGTCTGAGGACTATAAGGAATTGTAATGATTCTTAAGTGTGAGATTAATTCTTGATCTATTATTTGAGTTAGAATTCAAATCATTGTTTTGAATCTCTCTACTTCAGTATTTTATTTGAGAACCTATGGATCTCACATGTATTCTCACAAGATAAGTTATCTTATCTGTGGAGAATTGAAATTATCTAGTGGATGTTATTCTATTACAGTTTATGGTCTGCCGATGCTTGAGTACAGTTATTCATCTTATTGAATCTCCAGTTATCATAGGAGACAGACAAGTCTATTAAGATGAATGAATGTTGTTTTCTAGCATTTGGTGTTAGAAATAAGAGCATTTAACTCAAAAAGAGTATCTGGGATACTCGAAGTTGAGTTTTAATCATTCTATATCTTAATGATTCTCCTAGAGATTCTAATTGAATGAATTTTCATATCTTAGAATTTAGATTCTAAGGATATTTGTACTTGAAAGCTTATGAATTATCTGTCAAAGTTGTGGATAATTTCAAATTGTAATTAAAATTATTATATTATTTCTTTAACTTTAATCTCTTAAGTTAGGTTATTTTATCCAGTGTTTCATGTAAGTGCTTCACATGAGGTGATGTTACTAACTTGTGGTAAATGTAACCCAAATGGAAAATTTATCACTTAGTGTACTTTTCAAACCTGAGTTGTACTCCAGTGCAGAGATTATCACTTGGGAAATAGGATGATCTCTAAGTACTTATTTGATGCGAAAGTTTGACTAAGGATAATGATTTTCTAAGTTGATATTTAAAGCTATAGAACTGTTCCTATTATTCTTTCCAATTTAGAGAGCTTCTAAGGATAGAAGCACTTTAAGGAGGGAAGAATGTTATGTCCATGGCCAGTAAGTAGGATTCGGTATACTCCTAGTCTTGGATACACGGTACTCCAGTAAAGTGTTAGTTATGCCACGTCATACTGGATGTGACCCGAAAGTAACTAATATCCTTGTGAGGCCCAGAACACACTAAATGGAGTTTAGACAAGGTATGAGACAGTGTATGCATGTGTAGAGTTATCAATAGCAATTCTATGAATAGTTGGTCCATGCATAGGACTCTATTCTAGGTGAATCTATGTATAGGAAACTGAGGGCTATGCATGGCTATGTGCCCCGGATGCTTATGGCTCTATAAGAAGAGGCCAAACTCGCCCTACTCCTCATTGTGATCATTGATTCATTGCCAGGGTTTCACTCTACATTCATGCTTCTTATTCCTTGGCTTGGGGGTGAAGCTTCTAGAGTTGATTGGTTGCTTCTACTTGGTTGGGTGGTTGCTCCATAGTGTGTTTTCCATTGTGTGTTATCTTGTAAGCAGGATCTTAGGGAGCTTCCCTCATAGCTATTTTTCTAAGGTGGCCACGTTTATTTCTGGAGCTCTTGGTATACTGACTCCTCTCCTTATGGAGAGGGCAGGCCTTAAGGCAACCTCATACCGGAGTATCCTAAATGTGGATATCGACCTATTCTGGCAGTGCGATTCATCCACTGAATTTTATCTTAATGTGCCAAACAAAATCACTGCGATGTGGTCTACTGACATCACAAAATGCTATGAGAATATTCCTCTTAATGGTCCTGATGGGCTCAAAATAATAATATGAAGAATGATCGAGTATGCATTCAAGTCTTGTAATAACAAAAAGATTGCCTATCAATGGAAACCGAGCCTTAAGCAATTTGATTGGAAATGGCTAAAAAATCAAACTGATAATTGGATTGTGATTGACATGGAACCTTTTTGCCAATATAATGATATACTGATTGACAATCGCATTGTTAGATTAGGAAACATGACTTGGAAACAGGTCTATGGTATTCCTATGGGTTTTGCATGTTCTCCTACATGGTGTAACTGGTATTTGTCATTCTATGAATTACATTTTATGAAAAGACTCGTCAGACTTGAAAACGTGGAAGACCTACGTGCCTTCAAGCATACGTTCTGTTATATTAATGATATTTGTTTCATAAACAACACAGATGCTCTTTTATTTCTGGACAAAAAGCAACCTCGTGTCGATGATAATGCTTTATGGATCTATCCCTTGGAGTATCTCACCATAGAAAATGACGACGCTTCGGATAATACGGTCAATTTTTTGAAAATTACCACTACCTTTGATTCTTTATCAGGTATGTTTCATGTGAAAAAATTTGACAAGTGAAGGGAACTTCCTTTTTTGTTTTCTCAATATATACACTTGACTGCCAATAGGCCGATTATGAGCTCGTATAAAGTTATTTTCGCTCAAATTATTGTTGTCATGTACTGTTGTAGCGAACATGATACTTCTATGGATGAGGTCAGAAACATCGTTCTTGCTTTTCAATGTAATGGCTTCATGAGAGAAAGATTGTATGAGATTATAAACAATCTATTCCTACACAATTTGTTCCCTAAACTCAAGTTTACTTCACCAAAAAAGTGCTAAATTTATTTTGGTGGGCAGTTAGCACTCCATCTCAGAGGTGATAACTGCCCCTTGAGAGACTTTGCTAGCTGTGGGTACGATTGGTGGTTCTCTCTCTCTCTCTCTCTCTCTCTCTCTCTCTCTCTCTCTCTCTCTCTCTCTCTCATGGGCTCTGTTACATACATATATAGCTTTAAAAAAATGCCTTACTATGATAGAAGACCCCACATAATAGAAAACGTTTTTTAAAAAAATGGTGGGAAAGTTACTATTTAGTAATGACATTCAAATGATGAAGGATGTCAAAAAGATGTTATCGAATGAATTTGATATGACAAATTTAGGGCCGGCCCATTTCTGCTTTGGTATACAGATTTTCAATGATCATATGATCATAGATTGATTTACATCAATCAACAAAGGTGCATTCATAATCTGTTATATAAACATCAAATGGCTGACTATAAACTAGCCAAAACTCCAGTGGATCTAGGTTTGAAGTATTCGAAGGACTAGTGTCCCCAGTCTTTCAAAGAAGTCGAGCAGACGAAACAATATCCCTATCATTCTACTACTGGTTCTCTCATGTATGCCATGATATGTACTAGACCTGACATTGCTTATTTAGCTAGTACACTAAGCCAATTCATGTCGAATCCAAGTTTCATTCATTGGAAAGCTCTACTTAGAATTCTTCAATATTTATAGTTGACCGAGAATTATTGCATTTGTTATGATGGAAATTTGAATGATGATTCAAATGACCAAGTTAATCTTCTTCAAGATTTTACAGATGCAAATTGGGATGGAGATGTTGATAGGAGAAAGTCAACATCAAGATATACCTTTCTATTCAACAAAGGTCATGTCTCTTGGAACAACAAGAAGCGTAATTCGACTATGTTAACTTCGATTGAGGCCGAATACATTATGGCCACACATGCTGCAAAAGAAGCTATTTGATTAAGGCGTCTATTGTCAAACATTAATATTAGTCCGTTACAAGCAACTTCCATCTTTTGCGACAATTAGAGTACTGATTGTTTTATCTGTTAATCCCAAGTATCATTCCTGGAGCAAGCACATTGAGATCAAATATCATTTCGTCATAGACAAAGTACTCAAAAGGGAGATCATTTCTAACCTTTTGCATAATAGAGTTCATGACAACGGATATATTTACTAAAGTGCTATCATTTGACAATCATTCTAAGTATAGCAGTATATTAATCTTAACACCTTGATTTTTTATGAGTTCACATTAAGGGGCAGTGTTAGATTTCATTCCTTAAATCATTTTGTGATGTGGAACTTCTCTGTAATTTTACTCACATTATCAAGATAGTGTCAAAGGTTTCAAGACCATCTGCAGAAATATACATAATGTTGACACAAAATCAAAGCAATTGTTGAGGGTTACCAAATAACTATTGAAGTAGATTGGATAGTGGAATCTTATCCATTACATATTTTGGGTCCAATTTTGTAACTCCACATGGCACCTACTAGGTGGATAGTGGTCCATTTCGTTAGGGCTATGCCATCAACAACTATAAATAGATCAGTAAATCAGTTCATTTTATATCATCAAGTTCAGGTCTCAAGAGTAGATTCTTCTTTTTCTCCTCTTTGTGTTTTGCCGTAGGTGTTGACTGATCATTAATAAGCTATCATGATTATAGTTTGTGTATGAGCAAAATTTATAGTAGAATATGATGTGCTATTATTATAGTGCAATCAAAGTAGACAACCAATGTATTTATTATCATTTAGCAATATAGACTGCATTCAACAATTCGACACATGACTTGTCTTGTTCAGTTGTTTTTGTTATTCATGCTATTATGATCTAAGTTCTGATAATTGGCAATGAAGCGATCTTTCTCTGTCAATCATTTTTTGCACAGCTTGTGACTGATAGTAAAGCTATGTTTATGATAGTATCAAAAAAGTTTTGTTATTACATTCGTCATGTTCATCAAGAATAAATCAAGAGCATATATTTGTTTTCAAGAAATCAAACGTCTATCTAAAATCAAACCAGAAGAAAATTCAAAGTCCTAAGCACAAATGGGGGGCCAAATCAAATAGCAAATAAGACATACATAGATGAGAGATGTATCTACTAAGATGCCTAGTACTATCGACCAGTTCTAAACTGTTCTTCTAGGCTTGTAATATTGATCAGTAGATTTGCTTACAGCAAACTCATGTACATTCACGCTATGGTCTCTGAAAGAAACAAAACACTTCAAAGATCCATGTAACACTTTCTCCACTACAATCACTCTATTTTTTTCCTTTCATACTTGTAGATACTGTCTGGGTGCCCTTTATTTGGAGTTTGTAGCCCTTCATTTGGTCCAAAACAGACTTAAAATAAGGTAGATAGGGCTTTTTGAAATTTTAAATTGTTTCTTCATGTGAAGAAACTCCCTTCTTCAAAGAATCAAGGCCTTGGATTTTTTAATTTAAAATAATTGAAGTGAACCATATATGTCCTTCTCTGCCCTTCAGGCCCTTTCAGCCCAATATTGGACATTGATCTAACAAGGCTCAATCTCAAGCATTGGTCCTCATCCATTGGAAAAAGACCAAAATTTTTTGATATTACCTAATAATAATGATAATCATATGTTTTTACAACCTACATGTTTGAGTCCCTTATAGGCTATGAGCCTATCAAAAGTCAAACTGTAAGTTTTCATTTTCATATAGATTAGTAAATGTTTTTAGCTTAAGATTCTATGAATAATTAGTTTGACTCTAAGCTCTAGTACATATTTTGCTTGGCAAATAGTGAAGTTTTAACAAGGTGCAAGCCAATATAATCTATTGTTAATCTAAAATGACCATACAAGTATTTTTAAATCGACATCAAGTTATCATATGAATATTAGCTTGCAAAAACTAAACATTTTTATATTGACTATTGCATCACCTTAGGTTGGAATCTATATGAAAAAGAGTTTGTATAAAAATTTGAGCTCGTGGAGAGAGAAAAAATAAAATTAAGCTATCTCATTATAAAGCCAATTGGCTATGGGCCCATGAGTCACTAAAAAGCTTAGTCCAAAAAAAATTCAACAACTTTTAAAGGATTCTTTTGCAAGTGCACCTAAGTCCCATCAAACCATATAAAAGACTTCACCATGATCATATCATGATCTTATTTTCTCATGTCACAACTTACAAGCATCCAGATGCACTCTTTGTCCAAAACACACTCTCCCTAAAACTCTAGAAGACATGAAGGCAAGTTCAAGGTGGGCTGGTGGGGTAAGTGGTGTGTGCCATTATTATTACTATTATTATTATGCACCTTCTTGGCTTCTTCAAATAGGAGTGTCAGGGGAGGCGTTAAGACCAGTAGTCTATGGGATCTGCAGCAATGACAGTAGCATGATAATAACAATTTACGGTATTCTGATAGAAGAACGGTCATGTGACCCCTAACGGACAGATCGAGCTCGGAAGCTTGGGTGGGCGCGTGCAGTCTGTGCTGCACAATCCAGATTCCAGAGTAGTCGCTGTCGCTTGACTCCTTTGTCACCAACAATAAATAATATTAAAACTGAGTAATAAGTTGCACTCGGTTACTAAGGTCAAGGTCGTCATTGGAGAACGAGCTTGGCCTTTAGGCTTTCATTTTGAGATCGCCCGTGACCTCGGCAGTGGGCAGTTTGGACACACATGCCCCACGGCTCAGGCCCGCAACTACTCGTTGCCTACTGCATAGTAGGCTGTAGTGCTAACAATGGGGCACAGCTGCAATTTAGTACTCACAACAGCTTCAGCCTTCCAGGCAGGATGGGTCCTTCCCCCAGTCCAAGGATGATGGATCGATTAGAGTCTAGACGTCCAGGCAGGATGGGTCCTTCGCCAGTCCAAGGATGATGGATCGATCAGACGTCCAGACTCCAGGATTGTGCCTAGATGAAATGATGGTGCAGGGCCTAGTGTTAGCTCTAGGCCAGCTTGTAGCGGGGGCCTGGGCCCCATTGGGCATTCGTGAGCTGCAATGCAATATGCATGACCAAAAGCCCATTTGCCTTTAAAGAAAGTCAAAGCATGCAGCAAAGTGCCAATTGCAAGGTAATAAAAAAAACTGTCCAGGCCCCACCCAGGTGGTAGAAAGATGATTTTTTTCAGAAAGAGAAATCTTAGATAAGGTTCAACTTTCAAAATTCCTTAAAATACAAAGCATACAACAAAGTGCCAATTGCAAGGCAATTAAAGAACTACCCAACTGGTGGAAAGGTGAATTTAGAAAGAAAAATCTTAGATAAGGTTCAACTTTCAAAATATCCTTAAAATACAACAAATTCGTATCTTTTGAAAACCTGAGGATTTCCTGCAATTTTATGTTAGAAGATAACCTTAAAAAATACAAGCCATTTGGGATTTAGAAAAAATAGTAGCCCTTCATTTTTCAAAGCTGTGCACTGTGTATACATGTCAAACTCCATGCCCGGTCCCTCCCCTTCCAATGGTTATGGAAAAGCCCCCCCCAATGATGATGGAAGACATTGGAGATATCCTAGATTGTGCCAAGATGATGGATGGGTGAGAGACGTTTGAAATATGCTTCTCCCAAGTTAACTACACATATGTTTTGGTTTTTTAGTCTCCGCCAATGTTACTTTGAAGTTTGCATCAGCGTCATCAATTACTTGGAATAGCATCATCATATACAAATTAAATACAATACCTACACAGCATCATACACAGTGCCGCAAGGTTGGTGTGCGTACTGCTTGTATATCAATGTACATAATGCTCTAATAGCCACCCCGGCCCACTAAGCTGGGACAATATTAGAAAATATACAACACAAAGGTTCTTGTGAAATTTAATAAACAAATCTGTCAGAAATAAGATATATAAGGACTTCTCTGGCGTTCCCCAATGCTTTACAGAAAGACTGCCCTTGCATGAAAAGGGCAAATATCTTCATGTCATCACAGACACCTCATGTGGAAAGGCCCTCTTACAATTCAGCATGGCTGAAAAAATGGAGATTCTTCTGTGCATTTTGAGTTAATTCTCAAAGAATAAGATTTTTAAGCAAAAGCACAAAAGTTTCAAATAGCTTTGTAGGATTAAGCTGTTAATTTGATAAGCACACTTGAGACTTGCAGTCTTCAAGAAGTTAATACTGGATTTCAAAACTTGAGCTTCGAAGCGAGTCATTGCTATAGTAACTTGACATCCTTTGAGCAAAATAGTTGAATATCTGCATCACTATTATTCTTGAGCCTTTGCTGGTCAGTGACTCAGTGCTGGTGCTACTTGCTTTCACAAACATCCATAGATTCGTCTGTAGACTTTTGGCAATTTTTCTATAAAAAGATTTTGGCTTTACATGTATGTACAAGTCAGGATTGATTGAGCACGCTGGCATCATCAAGAGTTAATGCCCACAGGCAGTGCAGCAACATGTCTTCAAAATGCAAAAGTTTGGAGTTAGAGCTGGTGTTTGTTTGACAACATTCAGGTAACTTAATATTATGGGTAGGTGTTTTGCCCAGGATTGATTTTATGCCATTACCAATCTAGATTCCTAGTCACCCACAATTGACACGAGTTGTTCAAGCATTATGCTAACACAGTCTAAATTTATGCGCATCACTATCCACCAAGCTATTGCAAGATACTAGTTAGGTTGACCTGTAATTGGCATCAGGATCCAATGATTCCAGAGCATCTTCCACTCTTATGAGCAATATTTAAGATTTAAGGAACATGCCTTCCAGAGCAAAGTAGTTATATTGATATTAGCACCCATACAGACTATGAAAGAAAACATGACCATGTATTTCCTTGAGGCGATTTAAGGAACATGCCTTCCAGAGCAAAGTAGTTATATTGATATTAGCACCCATACAGACTATGAAAGAAAACATGACCATGTATTTCCTTGAGGCAGGATGGACATGACTGCTGTGCCTAATATAGAGCTAAATGCATTTCAAAGACATATTTCTGGATGTTTTTCAATGAATAGCACAATATCTATCCCTGGTGATACACATGAAGTCATTTATACACCTGTTATCATGATTATTCACATGTTTTTCATAAACAATCTTCAGACTGAAAAATCCTCCTTGGACTGAAAAGACCTTAATGGCACATGCAGGGACTCCTTATGTTTGTATAGAATGCTCAATAATATACTGTTTGAAATGGAATTTTTACATCCTTTCTTATAAAATAAGTCTCTGCTAACGTGAACAATCAAGCCCAGCAAGATTATTTGCAGTCTTTAAGCCACAGCTAATTTCCATATATATCTAGCAAAGTTGTTCCCACATGAAACCTTATAATAAAATCATTCGACTTTCTTAAGGTGCTTGCATTCTGTTCCCTACATCTACTGTCTACAATCAATCAGATCAAAAAATGATGAACAGAGACTTGACTAAAGGGATACTAGATCCCTTTAAGATCAGGAAGGTTGTCTCAGAATATTGTTACAGCAGTATTTTGGTAAGCATAATGTATCACGTAAATAATTGGAATTACAGATTCTAAAGCAGATCAACCCTCGCACAGGTTGAGCAAAATCTACTATACAATTCTCCATTAACTTTTATAGCTTTATCTCATATATAATAATGCTACATAAGTCAATCTTCTTGTATACTCCTTGGATGTGAAAAGGTGATTATATGCAGTTTGTCTTGTCCTGACTACCACATATGTGGGAAAAAATGTTTGATCTTTCTAGCCTTCATACCTACGCCAGGGTTTCTTGTATGCTCTTTTAGGGCTGAGCTTTTCAATCAAGGTGCCATCTTCTAACTCAACCTCTTTTGAAAGATTTTGTAGCATCTTCTCCTGGCTGTTCGAAACCTTTTGCTTGGCACGCCCTATGTCTTTGGTTGCTCTTCGATCCTACAAACCATGTTGATGGTTAGCAATGCCTATGAGACACTTAACGGTGTTCATCTGCATATGAAACTCAAAGAGCTGATATTCTTATTTGTGAAGCAACCATTCCAACACATCAATAAGCAATTTGCTTACATCACGAAACGGAAAGTCGTCTGCCTCAAGCATGTGGACTACATGTCCAATTTTTGGTCTTTTGACAGAATCAGGGTCAACACATCGAAGAGCAATAAGCAAGGCCCTTTTCAAGGCTCGTGAAGAAGGCTTCAATTCCAAAGTAGGATCTGCAACGTCTTCAGAGCGCCTGCTTCCAACCATTATCTTCACCCAATCTACAAGGTTCACCTGTGCAGACAACATATTGTTTAACATTATTGCATTATGATTTCAGCAGAATGGTTTGCTGCATCATGCTCGTGATTAGTTTCAACCCAAGTCGTAGGCCAAGCCACCAGCAAAATGCAGAGAGAAAGCTAAGCGACTAGATACAATGCTAGTATTTTGCACAGAGTAGCAATGATCAGAAATAAAATCATACCTCTCCAGCAGGGCGACTGTAGTCCACAGGATCCCTTCCAGTAATAACCTCCATGAGAAGAACACCAAAGCTGTATACATCACTTCTCTCAGTGAGCATTCCTGTGTTTGCATACTCTGGGGCAACGTATCTGTATATAATGAAAGGAAAGTTCATTCAAACTTGGCGGAAGAGATTCATGTCTGTAGTAACCAAAAATTTCTAATAAATTGCTGCTTCCTATGTTTCAAGATGGATATCAGAACAAGCTTGCATATCTTGTTGAATCAATGGTCTTTCACTATACAGAGCTTAATTACCCAAATGTGCCCATCACTCGAGTTGTGACATGGCTTTTGTCTGATCCCAGAAGCTTTGCCAATCCAAAATCTGAAACCTTAGCATTGTACTGTGAATCTATCAGTATATTGCTTGCTTTTATATCTCTGTGAACTACCTTTGGCTCTAGAGCTTCATGCAGGTACGTCAATCTGTACAACCAAATCAGGATGAGCATTTGTGTTACTAGTTTCCTTTTTTATGTTGCTTGTAGCTTGGAAATTTTCAATTAAGACTCGTTCCCAAGAGTCAAAAATATCAAAAGATGAACAAGAGTAACCATCCCAAAACAGTTCACTAGAAGGTTCTCAAATGAAGCCTAATCAGGTTTTGGTTTGACTTGTATGTGCTAGCTTGCATGGGAGAGGGAAGGGGGGCACGGGGAGATATGAACAAGCCTTACGCTTTTGCAGTCCCGAGAATAACCTTCATGCGTGCATCCCAAGTTAGTGAGGTGGTCTTTGACATCGGTCCGTGAAGCCATTGTTCAAGATTTCCATTGTCCACGTACTCATACACCAACATCCTGAGATACCAACACTCCATAGGCACTTGCTTCAGCAAACTAACCAGAATATATCATTGACCAGAACAAACTGATTAAGCAACATCGAAAAAAACAACACCGAGTGCTCGCCGAGTGTATAGGGAGCACAAACACCAAAAGCACTGGAATACTGCATTTGATGTTGCTCATGATTAGTAGTAACTAAGATTCAAGTGTCTATAATTCTTATATAATGTTGCATGCAAACAACGTGAAGAACAACAGTCAATGAAGTTAAAGACTCAAATGTTTTCAATCTTCAACCATGCAATCTCATACTTTGTGAATGGATCTGATAGCTGCTCGATTCTCAAGCACGAGTGTCAAGAGAAATGTACCTGTAGTTTCCTTCTGCACAATATCCAAGAAGTCGTACAAGATTTTTGTGCCTCACTCTCCCAATGGCCTCTACTTCAACTCGAAACTCTTTCTCTGCTTGGCCTCTGCAGAGGATATCATGCAAATTTGCAACAAATAATAAGGAAAACATTCAGTAAAATCCGAATCAAATAGACACTCATGAACTGGGATATGATGTTAGGTTTCTTCCTGAATGGGCTGATTTAGAGAGTAAAAATTGTAAAGGAAGCGATTGACAATAGCTTATTTACGAATTACTACACTGATTATGATTTTCTTGCTCTGGAGTTGAAACGAAATATCCATGGACAAAGTTGACTATACATATCGAATCTAGTCATATGTACATAAGAAGTGCACCATCCTGGCATTCCATCACTGCCAGAAGCTTTTGTTAAGCATACTTTGAACAGCCTTTAGTTCGTCCTCATACCTGTTGTTCAGGAGGTTCTTGACAGCAATCGTAACACCGTCAACCTGTCCCTTGTACACAATGCCATAGCCTCCTTCACCCAGCACATTGCATTCAGCAAATTCTTCAGTGGCAACCGACAAATCTCGGAGTGTATACCAATGGCCCCAACCCAAATGGCAAACTTCTGGAACAGTTGCAATAGAGGATTCAGTGGAGCGAGAATCCCCACTTCCATGAGAAGTTTTCTCCACAGATTCCTTTGTCAAACCCTTTTCTAAAAGGCTGATAGCTACTTTCTGAAGTCTTTCTTGACTCAAAGGGCTGCTGCCCACAAGCTCATGCCTTGCCAAACCAGGGGCTCTCACTTCTTGTCTTCCCGTTGCGAATTTTCCTGGTGTCTTTGGGTATCCTGTCTCATGCATGTAACCTTGAATTTCCTCAGTGTCACTAGCTGAGAATCCCTGCACCTCCTCCCTACCCACAGTCTCTGGTATGAACGAAGCTCTTTCCTCTAATCTATAGCCATCCCTGGGGATATATATTCTTTGAGCATCAGCATGTACAACATTCACATGGACTACAGCCTTCTCTGAATCCTTTTCACCATAAATTTCAGAGCTTGAGATTGGAAAACTAGGAGGAGGCCCATAGGGATTTCCTACTCCATCCATTTTCACTTCCTGAATTTCTTTGGAGATATTGGGTATGATTTGCCGTAGGCTGTCTTTCGTCCTCTTTGATCTTCTTCTAGAAACTAGCCAGATTGACAGGAAAAATAGAATGAAGACAAAGATTACTCCAACTCCAATTCCAAGGACAACCCATAGCTTCAGCCCAAAGATGGAGGTTCTCTTGGAGAGTTGATCGTTCAAGAAGCTGCTCATTTTGCCTGCCAAAGCTTTAACAAACTTCAAACTCGGCAAAAGGGATATATGAAATCAACAAAGGCCTTTCTCCAAGTCAGCAGTGTGAGGTGCTCTGCACCTAGAAACTCGTGAACAGTCAAAGTTTTGCCTAATTCAAGCCCCATCCAGCTGCTGCCTCCTCTACAGACGATACATAGATCATGCGATGCACATTTACCAGCCTGATACTACCAAAAGGGATGAGGACGGCAACGCCAGAGAACTCGATAATACTAGAGTCCGCCTGCAGCAGACTAAGTAAAGACGATGTGATCGAAGTAGTGGCTGAGAGTTAAAATCACAGATGTACTTGAATGCTGCTACACATACGGATCTATGTCGACCGATCTGCTGAGGCTTCAAGCTGCATTTACACTTTCATTGATAAAGTAAATGATCTTAAACACAGCCGAGGTATTAGTATGAGGGAGCTAGCAACAAAACAAAAAATTGAAAAGAAAAGCTCAAAGGTTTGGCATATTTGAGCAGAGCATCCGGCAGCGATTTCAAGCCACTGAGCCTCCGCTAAGATATACCCGAAGCGATTATCTCAATAGCACCTTGAAGGTACTAGCATACTAAGACCTATCTCTAAAACCAGAGACTTTGATGCTTTTAGCGGACAAGGACAATGAAGGACAAGCGATTTCGGCTACTGTCACACTGTGGAGAGTCCCTATTGAAAACGAATGCAGAAAAAAAGGTCTCATGTATTTCCTGTGTCAGTAGACTGTTAGCTCAACCAATGGGTCCATAAAGAGGCAATGCGGCTTTTCGAGCAGAGTATGAAGGTGGCAAAGCAGAAGGAAGACGAATCATTTCCAGCATCACCCAATTGAGAAAGAGCGAGACAAAGAGAGACAGAAGTGGCAAGAATTTACAGATTCGTGACTAATGAACTTATTGCAGCTGCTACAAGAGTACTCTTGAAATGCCAAGAGATTTATGTACAGTGCAGATTAGGCCAAGAACAAAGTGAACAAAAAAAAAAGTCTTTGAGTTTGTTGAGAGTTGTTGAGCTGCAAATAAGTTATCGCGTATCTGCCCAGTAACAGCAGAATGACAGTTTAGGTGAGAGGATAGCTCCTCAGAAGGTAGGAGGGAAGAAGAGCACGGGGGAAAATGCTAAAGAAGAGGAAAAGAGAGACGGAAGGACAGGAAGCCAGCAAAGAGCAGAAATGCAACAAAATTCCACGTCTTTGTCTGTTCCTTTTTTATTTAGACAAACCTTTTTATTTTAAAAGGCAATTGACAAATAAAAACCAAAAGGAACTCCCCAATCAACAATAAAAGTCATTGGAAAATCTATTGTGCAAAGGGTCATTTGGAGCCAAATGGAGAGCTTTAAAATGAGATGTGACTTTTTAAGTGAGATGTAACTTTGAAACTAAACAATCACAATTAATTGCTCACTTCTTTCCTCAAGTGAAGGTCAAGAGTTAGATCCCAATTTTGGCATATAATAAATACTCAACAACTCATTCAAACCACCATGATGGTAATTGGAAAGTCCAATTCTCTCTATAGAAGTTGATTTGAAGTTTGATGACTCTTGCCCAAGCAACACTTGAGGTTTTGATGACTCCTTGCCTAAGTAATATTCTATGTAAAAACATTTGAGCATCCTCTTGTGTGAAGTTTGATTTAAATGAACGATATTCTTCATCCATATCTAGGGAAGTTTCTCGTGGTATTTTTGGACGACATTTTGATTTACAGTAAGACTCTTGAGGAGCACGAGACACATTTGCGTACAATCTTAGATAATCTAAGGTAGGCAAAGCTTTATGTTAAAGAGTCTAAATGTGAGTTTTTTCAAAAAAGACTCAAGTATTTGGGACATATCGTTTCCGATTGAGGTCTTGAGATCAACTACGATAAGGTCCAGAAAGTTATACACGATTGTTGTAAGGAAATCTACTTATCAGTAACAAGCCTAGAATAATAGTTTAGAACTGGACGATAGTGCTAGACATCTCAACAAATAAATTATTGATGTGATTCATCTGATGATCTGTTAGATTTATACATCTAAGTTGATCTGGTTCTTATTATCTATGCATCTTACTTTGCATATATACACAACGTAGTTACTTTATTAGTCACTAGCTTCTAAGCTGATCATATAGTAAAGTGGGCATGAAGTCTCATTCGATAGTAGTAACGATAGTCCTTGAGATGTGAAGTGTAGCTGTTTGGTTCGAACATCTGTCGAAGTTTGTCGAGTTGATGGTGTTGATAGTTCAACCATCAACTTTGACTTTGTGTAGTGTTGTGAACCTGTCTGGAACTTGTGTGTATTTCTGCAGGTTCTTCATCTATAGTAGATTCTCGAGGAAATAACCAAGTCTGGGAGTCTATCGTGTGGATACCTGAAAGGAATAGCTAATAATACATATAGAGGCAACTAGATCAAATAGGGTTTGAAGTGGAATTAAAATTCCAACACATTGGTGCCCTATCCATGAGCCAAATTTGAGAGATGTTGACAACATGCAAGCGTTGGAGACCTAGGAGTGCCATGGAAATTAAAAATGAAAGTATAGAATTTTAGTTAGCCTAAGTTAACCATGATTATTACAATAGGTTAGAGAGAGTGTAGGTGTGAAAATAGTATTTCAAGATATTGCAAAAAACTCAGTTGGGCAGCAAAAAAGCTTGCCAAAAGTCATTTCTTGCCTAGTTTGATAGATTAGCCTTAATATAAATGAAACATTGAGACTGAGAAGATTTGATTATGACTTGCACCTTTGTAACAAGTGTGTTGTTGGATCATGCACTCTATCATTATCTATAGATAAAACAATACGCTTTGTACTACTTTCATGAACATAATCAAAAAAAAAAAAAAAAATTTCTTGAACTTGACTGCTAGCACAATCTAATAAGAGTGAGAACTTGTTGAGGTTGATTCTACTCCACAACATGCTTTGGCTTCTTCATTTCCTATTTCATTTGCTACATAAGTTTTTCTACACAACTGAGTGGATCACTTTTATAACTCTTCTATAATATTTGTTAATTAAAAGAATCAATTATCTAGTTATGAAAATACAAAACATTTGATCTCTCATGTATATCTACACACATGTAGTTCTTTTTTCGTGCCTCTGTTTTTGGATCTACAACCGGGTGAGTGTTGTGTGTAGTACGACTTTCAATCCAATGGGAAGACAGTAAAACTAGTTTAGTGGTGTGAATCTAGGCAACTTAGGGTGTCACAAACCTTAGTGTGTGATCTAAACCGTGGAATAGTGCCTAGTGAGAATAACTCATCTTTTTATTTTTCTTCTTTTCTTCTTGTTTGGGTTGTCTAGGCATCAATGGCTCTAGATCTTCTCCTCTTGAGATTGACCTTCTCAAGAGAGGTGAATGATGTATTAAAACGTCCTACCTAAGGATCTTAATGATCACTTATTGTTGTGTGAGGACCTAACACCTATTTTCTTAGAATGTGTATCTTATGGAGTTAGTTTCTTGAACTAAAAAGGGTGGTGAATGCTTGTGCTAATGATAAAGCTTGAAGTGATAGCATGATTAAAAAAGGCAAGCAAACATTCAACATCCATAGATGGATCACATATTTAAGAGGTAGGAGCTTGTAGCTTTTTGCCCCAGACTTTTTAGCTGAGGGTTGAGTCCACATTATAGTGAAAAGTAATGCTCGACTACCTTGATTTAATAGGAAATGTTTGTTGATTCAACCAAAAAGGCTACAACAAAATGTACAAGGTTTTTCCAGATTTTAATTGAAAAGGGAAGTCATGCTCTTATGAAAAACCTTTGCCTCATAGACTATTAAGGTTTTGTAGTCATCATTCTTTCATAGCCCATGATTTTTTGTATTAGTTGCTAAAAATCTACTAGTTCAATAAATCAACCTCCTATGAATTTTTTGTGCTAGTGGCTGAAAATTGTCGGGGCATTAGTTAGACCAAAGGGTAAAACTAAGAAGTTGTAATGGCCATACCTAGAATGAAAACCAATTTTGGAAACATCCCCCTCGTGAATTCTAATTTGATGGTATCCCGACCTAAGGTCCAATTTGGTGAAATACTTAGCACCATTCAATCGGTCCATTAAGTTGTCCATACGAGGTTCTTAATGACACATGAAGCAGTCTCTTGGAAGTCTTGTAGATAAGTGTCCAAAGGCTTCATCCCCATTTGAAACGTGGCAAATCGACGATAATATTCAAGATCGTTGAGGACAGGCATAAAGGCAGCTTTAAAGGCTACCTGAAAATCATCCCACGTAGTTGGGACCGTAGGTTGATCTTTAAGATCCTATCACCATGAATACACCTTACCGCGTAGAAACATGATGGCCATCAAAATACGCGAGCTATCTGGTAGATCATGCATGGAGAAATAAGAAGTCCATCGATCCAATCGAGCCAACACCACATCTTGGTGTCTGTCTACTTGAAGCCTACAAAAATTGGGTAATGGCAATCTCATAAACTCCACAAGCAACTTTGAGAATGGGGTAGCAGAAGGTGAACGTACCTCATTTACCCCCTCTCCAAAGCTCCTCTCCAACCTCATGCTCTGATACCAACTGTTACAACTCCCTAAGATCTTTGACTGCCTTGAAGGTTCCGCACACCCCATACCAATGAGAGAAATATCCTAAGACAAGTTGACACGGCCACACGTGAATCACAACACCACAGAAGACAGAGTGGGTAAAATCTATCCAACCAGGGGTAGCGGAAGAAGTCAAGAAATTGGCAACATATGCAATCCAGCAGATTTTACCAAGCCTCATCAAACAAATGTTGCTGCAACAACTTCGGGTGGATGAACTACAAAGGGGTCTCACATCAACCACGCAACTTGAAGGCAAACTGACTACCAGTCAACGCAACGATCCATCTGTACCACCTTCAAGAGAGTAGCCATTGAGAAAGAAAAGACTAAGGTGGGAGATTGTCCTCTGATTTCAACGCCAATCATAAGCAAGATCCAACCAAAGTCGAAATACTCCACTCAACATCTGGCCACCACAAAGCTACATCAGGACATCACATTGCTTAGCCAAGCCCCCTAAGGCCTCAGGTACATCAAGATCTGACACAACCAACATCAACACCATGTCCTCGATCTTATTTCGCCAATCCACTTATCGATGGACAAGGGTATTCAAAATGGCCAACTGATTATTATTGAAGATCTAGCAACAACACCGGTTCTTGCTACACAACAACCAATAAAGCACCAGGTTTTATGTAAGCGAGCGTTGATCCACGCTTTTCCTGGAGCAAAAGACAAGTCCCTTGCAATAAACACACCAACAAGCCGACCACCACAACAATCTGCTTGAGTCCCGAGGGACCGACACTACTTTGGGTCATGGATCCTGTAGGGCGACGGGTGGGTCCTACCACCTATAGTGTATAATACAAGTAATAACATGCGAGGCACCGACTTCCTGCTTGTTTATAAGACCGACCCAGTGACCACGCAAATCGGATAAACAAAACTTGAATAAAAGGACTTTGGGCCTTAGTAGAATAAATTAATTAAAAATTTCAAAGTCAAGGTCATAAGGTTCTAAGTTAAAAGGGAATCTCACAAACTCACATGAATCATGTGAGTTTGGCCCTTTTCCTAATGAACCATTAGATTGAAGTTCATTTAGTTAAATAGGCCAATGAGAGTCAAGATGGCCCTCCCTCCTCAACTATATAAGGGGGCCATTTTCCATTGTACACATCTTCCATTCTTCATAATATAGCTCTCTTCTCTCTCTCTCTCTCTCTCTCTCTCTCTCTCTCTCTCTCTCTCTCTCTCTCTCTCTCTCTCTCTCTCTCTCTCTCTCTCTCTCTCTCTCTCTCTCTCTCTCTCTCTCTCTCTCTCTCTCTCTCTCTCTCTCTCTCTCTCTCTCTCTCTCCCCCAAGGGTGATTGGTGCATAGCTATGGGTAGGCGCATGAGCCCCCATAGCCCCAACCATCCTTGGTGAGCTCTCTTCTCTCTCTTATCTTTCCTTACTCTCTCTCTCTTCTCTCTCTCCTCTCTCTAAATTCTCTCTCATCACTCCTATCTCTCTACCTCTCTCTATCTCCTCTCTCTACCTCCCTTCTCTCTCTATTGTTATGTAGGTGCGCACAGGCTGCTCCCAGTGAACGGATCCCTATACTACAATCGACAAGCATAGCACAGTGGGTCTCATCAAGCACGGTCCAGACGTGACCACCTAGGATGGTGACATGTGGCACCCAAAAATGTTGATAACGCCAAACCTGCGTCATGCCCCTTGCGAG
The DNA here is from genome assembly GCA_029204225.1 of Diphasiastrum complanatum. NCBI lineage: Eukaryota > Viridiplantae > Streptophyta > Lycopodiopsida > Lycopodiales > Lycopodiaceae > Diphasiastrum > Diphasiastrum complanatum. The sequence continues at coordinate 27,996,662 of CM055111.1, forward strand.
GCCGTCACTGAAGGGCGTACCATTATGGTACATAAGAGAGAGAGAGAGAGAGAGAGAGAGAGAGAGAGAGAGAGAGAGAGAGAGAGAGAGAGAGAGAGAGAGAGAGAGAGAGAGAGAGAGAGAGAGAGAGAGAGAGAGAGAGAGAGAGAGAGAGAGCTGAAGTCACTACTACAAAAAATGATTATAGCGATGAAACTTTGCGACGTTAATTAGGAAAAATTGAACTATGCTTCGTGATTTTAATAGCGATAGATTTTTGTTTTACAATCGTTGCAACAAAATGTCACATGGCAATATCTTAATTGTCGCCATGTGACAAACAATATTCGTCGCTTTGCAATACTTATCTTAGCGACATTCAGGTGACGTTTAACTGACGCCCAGTGACAATTTAACTAAAACGTCACCACGCGACGGTATGTGAATCAGTCCAAAATATGAATTTCGAATCGTTAGTGTCGCTACATGACGTCCAAATAGAGCACTATTTTACCGACAAATAGGCGTCATCATCATGGCATATATGTCACCCAGTGATGTTGTAAAAACATTGCAAACTGAGGGATGGTTTTTTAAAAGCATTGGTTTAGTGACGGTTACATAGTGTCGCTACGCAACGTCCAAATAGAGCGACATTTCAGCGATGTCCAAGTGACGAATAAGCATCTCCATGGCATAGATGTCGCCCGGTGACACTGTAAAAACATTTCAAACTGTAAAATCTAATAGATGGTTTTTTAAGAGTGACGGTTTGGCGACGGATAATTAATTTCACTGGGTGACGTATAATGCAAGTATTGAACATGTAAGTCTTGATATGATATCTTGGTGGAGTTGGTGGTATCACTAATGATGTCTTGAGTGGACTTCTTGTCCACATTGGTGTTGAACTTGAGGAACTGATTCTAGATCTTGTTGCTTGATTATTGACATGGGATGATTTCATTGAGATTTTAATATTGATGATATCACTAATTGGTTGCTCTCATTATTGTGATTTATTTTGATGGAGTTGGTGGTATCACTGATCATGTATTGGGTGGAGTTATGTATTGTTGTGATTATTTTGGTGGAGTTGGTGGTATCACTGATCATGTATTGGGTTAGCTTAATCTTGCACATTGGTGTGAAACTTGAGAAACTCAATCTATAGCTAGATCTAGATCTAGATCTATCTTTTAGATTTTTTGTAAGTACTTGAATGCTCTTAATATATATCATATAATGTTGTTGCAGTGCAAAGCATACTGATATTTTTTTTTGTTACTTTAGCTTGAATGTGTTGGCTGATTCTGACAAATCCCCAAGATACTCAGCCAGAGCTACCCAAGAGCACCTCTCACCTTAGACCGAGGAAGTCTCTGAGAAGACGAGACGAACGAAGACTGAGAGCCGAGTATGAGAGCCAAGAAGTACTAGTTAAGAATGTCAAGTAGAAACTGTGTAAGCCTCATGGTGAATCCCGAAAGATGGAATGACCATGTAGGAACTAGTATTTCTAGGCAAAGTAATAAATGCAAGTAGACTCCTCTTAAAGAAAGTACACTAATCCCTCTGTTTATGGTGACCTCTAGTGGAGAGTATTATTCCACTTGTAATTTGTGAAATGTAGCAACCAAAGCACAAGGGTAATTTTTTGATTTACTGCAGAACATAGTCTATGGCAGCAAATTACTTCACCAAGGAGCATTGCTATTGTTCGTGTATCTCATTTACTTGTTTATTCAATTCCGCACACTGGTTTAATTTTGTTGAATGCTGTATTAATCTATATCAATTTCGGAAAAAACATCTGATACCCACAGAAGTTGTGTTCTGTGGCTGGTGTCGAGGAGCTTTGATAGCTCACTAGGATGCCACCTAAGGAGCTCGCTTGCTTATTTAAGAGACTCTCTCTTTGTAGAAGAGAAGCTTTTTTTGTAATGCATCTACTCCATGTCCAAATGAGAAGAGTCTCCACGAGTTTGGTGCATCCTTTGAGCTCCTTGATCATGATTGTTTTCTTGAGTGATTTCTTATGATCATGCCCTTCCATCCCTTTGTGTGTGGTTGTGGATCCTAGTGGCGGATTAGATTTCTTGTTTTCTTGTGAATTAATATAGGAAGCAGCATTCAGGTAAACTAAATAGGCTGGATTTGTGGTGTAGATTGTGCATATTCTAGACATTCCAGTTCTTGATGTTCTTGGACTTCGAGGGTTCTCATGCTTAGAAATTAGATTTTGCAAAGCACGAAAAGAAGTGAGGAGAGTGCACAAGATTATGTACTCAGAATCAAGTCTCTAAATAGGGAGTTGGCTTCCATTGGAGAGATTCATGATGGAGAGCTTGTACAAATTGTCCTTAATGGTCTAGGAGATGACTTTGCAAATTTGGTCCAAAGTTTTGCCATCCAAAACACTTTGCCAACTATAGAAAAACTTCACAGTGTATTAGTGGCTGAAGAGTGTAGGATGCTCCACACCAAGGCAAGAATGAGTTCATTGTCTTTGCAAGATGGAAATGAGAAAGCCAATTTCTCATTCAATTGCAAAAAGAAGACCAATGGAAAGAAGAAGCATCCAAAGGAGGCCAAAGAAGAGGATGATGCATCAAGCTCAAAGGACAAGTCAAAGCAAAACTGCCTCTTTTGTGGAAAGAAGGGGCATTATGCATTTGAATGCTACAAGAGGCTAAGAGCAAAAGAGGAGGAGGACAAACAAGGGAACCTTGCATATGAAGAGGATGGAGATGAGGAGATCTCATCTTTGATGGCATCTACATCCACTCCAACAAGCAAAAACAACTCAAAGGACACTTGGTGGATTGATAGTGGGGCTAGCTCCCACATGACTTTCCAAAAGGACACATTCTCAAGAATGTAAGATAGATGGCATTGGTACCATCTCATTAAGTCTAGGATCTAGCAAAAGGATGGATCTAGACAATGCCCTTTTTGTACCATCAATTACCAAGAGCTTGCTTAGTGTTGGACAACTAATGGATGATGGTTTAGATGTTCACTTCAAGCATGGAGTTTGTTCCATCATGAAGAATGATAATTGCATAGAAAATGGTGTTAAACAAGGTAGTTTGGATGCTAAAATTGCTATGGCAAAAGAGGAAATCATTCATTCAAATGTACACTCTTTTTTTCATGTACCAAGTAGTGATGATAAGATGCATGAAACATTCTTAGATGTTTATACAAGAGATGCTTGGATCCATCTAGTATCTTGTGTGAATGAAAGTGAAATCAACAACCTTGGTGTCAATGATCTTGCAAGGATTGAGGAGGAGCAACAAAGTGATGCAGATCTTGAGGATCCACCTTAAAGATCAAGTGCTCCAAGAAGATCCACAAAGGCAAGGGCCGAGCCGTCAAGGCTCACTTATCTTGGCAAAGGTAATCAAGGGGAGGATTCTCAACCATTCACTTTCAACACTTTTCTTAATTCAATGCTTGATGAACTATTTTGCTATGAGATCTACATGAGACAAACCGAGGTATGCTATGAGAACTACTTGAGGCAACTTGAGGGCTTCATCAAGAAGGAAGTTGAAGATAAGATGTGTAATGACTCATTCGAGAACAAGTTTTTATGTCTTAGTGATATAAAAATTGTTATGAACCAATTAAGAGTAAATTGGTTGTTTGATCAAATGAGTGCTCTCAGTTTTGGAAGAGCAAGAATGAGTTAATCACTCATTGTTTTGAAGAATGTGTTTTTTCTTTTGGAGACACAAATTGTAAGCTTCTTATGAGAATAAGTGAAACATCCTTAAAGGACACTTATATCCATAAGCAAGTATGTAGCCTCATGAAGTTCAAGATCACTTGTAATTACAACATTAGAAAAATCATGCTTACTTTTGATGGTTTGTCGTCTAGTCATTTTAGCATGATAAATCTTGGTAATAGTAGCAAGTACATGCTTTGTGATCTTGATCAATGTGATTTTCACAAGACATGGAGACATCAGATTTCCTTCAAAGAGAAGCATCAAGATCAAGGAGGAGCAAGTTTCAGGTTCATGCATCTTCACTCAACATGGAAGAAATCAAGTGCAAAGGTACAAGAAAGAATCAAGACTCTTCAATTCATCTTGGAGGAGATCAAGATCAAAGAAGCTCTATCTTGGATATGGTGATAGATCATGTCATCATCTTTAGGGGCTCATTAGTCATCTTCTAAACCTGAATATGATTGATTTCTGATGTTAAGATCAGGTCTTAGAATTGTATATAGATACATTATTGTTTTCAAGGCTAGATTTGAGGAGGAGTGTGAAAAATAGCCTATTTTGACAAATCTAGTCATGTAGAACTTTGTAAATATTGTGTATAATTAGGTTCCACACATGGAAGGCCAAGATGCCATGTGGCAACCCACTCCTAATATAGGTTAGGTCAAGTCAAGAGAGTTGGTCATGTCTATTTGGTGGTCATCCCTACTTTATAGGACCTACACCTAAGTTTAAGGTGAAAATTTGACCAACTAGCTACCTACCAAGCATAACTCTAGGATCTAGGCTAGGGTTTCATTTTAGGTCAAGGAGAGTGAGTTAACTTCCTTATTACATGCTGGAAAACCACCTAACTTCAAGAAGGAAGTCGAATTTGCTATGTATTCCCTCTCTCCATAGTGAGAAGATAGAAATTTTTGGAGCTCATTGGCAATCTCAAGCTAGTTCACTATGTACATTGAGTTTTTGTGATCCAAATGAAACCAAGTCAATTTGTACTTGTTTTTCAGGTTGAAGGCCGTACTAGAGCCTGAAGTACACATGTGTGGACTCGAATTTGGGTCTTTGATGTTGTTTATTGATTATCCATACTTGTTATGTGTCAAATTGCTAATCTAGATCAAGATTTATTGTCTAGTTTTTTGATGCATTGTTAAGCAAGCACACAATCTCTCTTGTGGATCTTCTAAGATCCATTTTTGGTCCTCAAAGTACTGTACTTTCACACTACCAACTTTTTCACACTTTCAAAAAGTGTTTATTGAATGTATTTTAAACTAATATAACTTCAAAAAGTTTATCTCTGAAATGGGTTTTGGCCTCAATTGACAATTTGCCACAATATGTTGAAATCTCTCACACTCCCTCTTCAACTAGTTTTGGCATAGTTTTAACCACACTACTTTGATCGACTTTAGAATTATCTCCATCCTAAGTATAGATCTCCTTTCTAAGGTTCTAAGGTATCTTTCATAATTGCTATAGAGAATAGTGTCCAAATTGGACACTTCACTATTTCTTACATCAATTTTACACATCAAGATAGAATGTGAATGAGGAAATGCGCAACAAAGAAGATGATCTACCTTATGAGGGGAGTTTCTCAGGATTCAAAGTCAACTTGGTTTTCCTCAACCAACTGTCTATTCACCAACAATATTGACATCGAAAGGTGGACATAATAGGAGAGACAATAATCAGGGAAGACAAAGCCAAATGCCTAAGTTTTTGTATCTTATCTATTAAAATATTGGAAAAATCTATCTAATGTTGTGAGTAGGGGTCCTAAAAATGCGAAAGATGAATTAAGCTCTTTTGGCTTAGTAAAGACCCATCTTAGAATAAAATATTCAAGGTAGGTAAAAGTAGAAACTCGAGCTACCATAGGAATTGCCATTTGTACTTTGCATGCAACATTTAATGCATGAAAAGATTAGGTGGCACAATTAGACATAGTGAGGTGGCTTGAATAAGTCTAGATAGCTTGAGATGTGGATTCACAACTCCAATTCAACTCAAAGTAGGAGGAGAGTCCATGGATCTATATATATGTGATGTACTCTCATTGAGAAAATGATAAAATTTGTGTGAATTGCAAATTTGGAGACAAGCTCTTTGTGCCCTCTCTCTCTACACGAGTTTTGTACTTTCTATTTTCTCTCTCTAGCTGAGTTGAGGCATTTATGATGCTTAGTCTTATGTTTTGTTGACAGATCTTGCTTGTAACACAATAACATTTCTTGTATGATCAGCTTTCCTATTGTCAACCAATGCTAGTCTGATCTTTATGGTATTATTGGGCTTCGGAGATCAAAAGTACATGTGTAGGGCATCCCACACGTGTGAATTCAACATTATCATGTACTAGTAGATTCGTTATATCAGATTATATACTGGAGCTTACTTTGTTTTTTATCATTTTAGGAAACAATTTTCTTTGATGATTTCGCAATTCGTCGAGGAGGGCAGAGATCTTCTGCTGAAAAGTTTTCAAGAGATCATGCACTAGGGCACTATCTGAAGTTCGTCAAGAATAATGAGATAAGTATTGCCCATTCAAAGTTTCATTAACATGGTGAGACTATGATTATGGCAATCAAGGCACTGTCTCATTTTTTTGGAGGACATAATTTCAATAAGGTGCATAAAATAATTTTTGTAAAGAAAACCATTGCGGTTAAAATTTTAGGATATGGACCAGTGAATTCCATGCTCAGATCATCTCATTTTGCATTGTATGCTGTTACGTTGATCTGAGTAAGCATGAAAACACTCTTAGGTTCTTCACAGAAGGCTTAGAGCCTGTCCACACCTCATGGAGTTTCTTGCCTGAGAGGGCCTTGGTCGAACATCTGTTCTGGATGTAAGCTATAGTGGATACAGCTTCGGCCCAGAATCTCTTGGGCAGCGATGCATGCGCTAGCATACATTTGGATGATTTAACCAGGGTACGATTCTTCCTCTCGGCTAAGCCATTAGACTGAGGACTATAAGGAGTGATGAATTGCTGCTCAATGCCTTGGCTTTGGCAGTACTCCTTAAACTCGATAGAGATATATTCTCCACCATTGTCTGACCTTAGAGCCTTGATCGTCCATCCAGTCTCCTTTTATGCACACTCCTTGAAAATTCTGAAGCAGTTGAAGACTTTTGATTTCTTCTTTATAAAGTACACCGTAGTCCTTCTGGAAAATTCATCAATAAAAGTTATAAAATAGTTCGCATCCTTCAGCGAAGGATTTTTCATCGGGCCACAAATGTCTTGCTGGCCGATTCTGACGAATCCCCAAGATACTCAGACAGAGCAACCCAAGAGCACCTCTCACCTTAGACCGAGGAGGTCTCTGAGAAGATGAGACTAATGAAGACTGAGAGCCGAGAAATACTAGCTAGGAAAGACATGCAAGAACTGTGTAAGTCTCAAGGTGAATTCCGGAAGATGGAATGACCATGTAGGAACTAGTATTTCTAAGCAAATGTAATAAATGCAAGTAGACCCCTCTTAAAGAAAGTAGAGTGAGCCACCTTTTGATGGTGACCTCTAGTGGAGAGCAATATTCCACTTGTAATTTGTGAAATGTGGAAATTCCACTAGGATGCCACCTAAGGAGCTCTCTTGCTTATTTAAGAGACTCTCTCTTTGTGAAGAGGAGATTTTGCATTGTATCTACTCCATGATTAATAAGAAGATTTTCCATGAGTTTGATGCTACACTAAGCTCCTTGATCATGATGGTTTTCTTGAGTGATGCCCCTATGATCATGCCCTTCCCTCCTTTGTGTGTGGTTGTGGACTGTAGAGTGGATTAGATTTCCTGCTTTGTAGAGTAGATTAGTTTCTTTTCTTGTTTTCTTGTGGATTAATGTAGAAGCTAGCATTCAAGTAAACTAAATAGGCTGGATCTGTGGTGTGATTCTTGCATATCTCTGTACAATCCAGTTCTTGATGTTCTTGGGATGTCCAAGAATCAAAAGGCTAGTTGGTTTCTTGATTATTGGACTTCTAACATGCTGTAGATTAGTTTCTTGTTTCTTGTTTTGTCAATTTATGAAAGGTAGTTCAGTGTTAATGTAATGTAGGCTCTAATTTCAGTTCATTCTAAGTGTAGGTAGCTGTAGAATCTGTAGATTGTTCACTGGTTTGTATGCTGATCTGTGAATGAGCATTCCTGGCTTGCATCCATGTAGAATGTAAGTGTGTTCAAGAGCGACGTCCCTGAGTAGTCCTCTGACAGGCAGGACATAAAGAAAATACTAAAACGATACTTTGTCCCTTCTGCCTAGGTTGGCATTGTTAACTCAAGAAGACATCTAACGAATGTCTTTAAGCCTGGTAACAGGCAGAAACGGTTCTGAAGAAGTAGAAACATTCAGAGAAACGAATAAACAACAGGTCCTCTGGAGCAGGGGATCTTTCAACATGTCTGAATGTACAATGTCTAACAATCCTCTAGCAATATGCTGATAGCTTGATTTAAATGGTTTCCTAGTCTGTTTACCAACTACACAGTCTTGATAGACAGGTAACTTGACTTTATCAAGAGGATAATCGAGATCAAGAACAATAGATTGTCTAGACATTTATTGTACAGCAGCATGATTCAAGTGACCAAGTCTATAATGCCAAAGTAAATTTTTATTTGCATGAATAGAAAAACTGAGCACTTGACTAGAGGCAGAAAAGCAATGACTTGATTTATACAAGTATATATGCCTCTTTTCGAGTGCTAGGATCTTGTCTGTCCTATCAACTACTTTGCACTATCCACATTCAAATTCTACTCTATGTCCGAGATCTGTGATTCTGCTTACAAAGAGCATATTCACAAATTTGGTATATACAAGACTTTATAAAGTAGCCTAGACTGATCATTTGCAAAGCTTAATATTATAGTACCTTCACCTTTAATAGCTTGTGTGCTATTGTCGCCAAGGTGAACATATTTCTTGGTACTGTAAGGTGTATAGGACTCGAAACAACCAATGAGGCTGGTCATGTGCTGAGTGGCTCCGGAATCCAGGAACCAAGAACTGTTGCTGGATGCTCCTTGATGGCTGGTCATGAAGGCATCATGATCCGCTTCTTGAATTGGTTGTGGAGCTTCTACATCTACATATGCCACTTGATTCGACTGCCTCTTATTGTTGTTCTTTGCTTGCAATATCTGGTAGTCTTGAGTTTCGTGGTTGTTTCACTTGTAGTATCTGCGGAACAGCTTCTTCTTCATCTGCGAATTTGACTGTTCTTTGTGCTGTTCTAGTTTCTAGTTTGGCTTTTATTGCTTCGGGCCTTTCTTCTTCTTCTGCTTAGTCGTGCTCTTGTGTTGCTGTATAAAGCATGAGAATCAGCTGAGGAACTTGAGGCTTACTGTGTCTTCCTGCAACGATCAAGATTTTGGTATAAACCCTCAAGAGCAACTTCAGATAACAATGAAAAGAAATGACAACATTCTTGCAATGGTTGAGGTCGAGGAAGATTGGTGTCTCGTCCACATTCGATCAGAACTAGACATGTTGCAATTCGATCTACCTCAGTACTATCAATTTCGATTGAATTTTATAAAGGTACGTTATGCCATATAAAAATGTTTCTTTTTTTCTATTTCCAAGTGAATCAGTTTCATAAAATATATTAACTAAAACAGTTTCTCTTGTGTAGGTAAGAGTAAGGTAGGAAGAGCATATAAAATGCAAAGACATTGGAACATCCATCGAGATTGAAGATTCATAGATTATGGACTATGGAATTTTGCATTATGTAATACAATTTTTTGTATACATCATTTTTGAAAATATATGAACCACTTTTTCTATGAGGCTCTTTCATTTCTATGATCTCCATTTCCATGATGCAAAACACAATGTAATTGCAACTGGATAATATGAGCTTTCAATAACAAGATTCATTGTCTCCTGCAGGAAATGCACTATCTCCACTGGGGAGGTCTTTAGTCACTTGAACTCCAGTGACCACTACAATCGACGCTTGCCCTTGTTGATGTCTCGTATATATCGGTTGTATTTTGGTCTTCATTGCCTTGGTCTAAATTGTCCTTGTCTTGGCATATTTGGATATGTTCAGAAGATGAACTGATGAAAGCTTTGCTGCAACAAATCTAAGTTTGTCGCATGTTTGGATTGGTTGTGGCAAAGGTTCCATCAGATCATCTTTCTGAACTCATAAAAAAAAAACCATGGTAAAGGCAAGGCAGACCAAGGCTATGAAAAACAAACTTGTCGGAAAACCGTAGAAATTGAGATGAATGAATCATAACCTGAATTAATAACAGAAAAAAAAACAAGTAAGAACAACCACATAAAAACTGTTAATATATTTCTATTAAAATTTTCTGTACATGTGTCTCATCCACATCAAGTGAGACAAATATTTAATCAGTATCTGTCAAAATATTGAAAAATCTATCTAATGTTGTGAGTATGGGTCCTAAAAATGCCAAAGATGAATTGAGCTCTTTTGGCTTAGTAAAGACCCATCTTAGAATTAAATATTCAAGGTAAGTAGAAGTAGAAACTTGAGCTACCATAGGAATTGCCATTTGTACTTTACATGCCACATTTAATGCATGAAAAGACTATGTGGCACAATTAGACATAGTGAGGTGGCTTGGATAAGTCTAGATAGCTTGAGAGGTGAATCCACAACTCCAATTCAACTTCAAGTAGGAGAAGAGTCCATGGATCTATATATATGTGTTGTACTCTCATTGAGAATATGATGAAATTTGTGTGTGATTCAAATTTGGAGACAAGCTCTTTGTGCCCTCTCTCTCTCAACGAGTTTTGTACTTTCTATTTTTTCTCTCTAGCCGAGTAGAGGCATTTATGATGCTTTGTCTTATGTTTTGTTGACAGATCTTGCTTGTAACACAATAGTATTGCTTGTATGATCAGCTTTCCTATTGACAACCAATGCTAGTATGATCTTTATGGTGTTATTGTGCTTCAGAGATCAAAAATACATGTGTAGGGCATCCCACATGTGTGAATTCAGCATGGTATCAGAGCCTACCTAAGTTTTACAAGAAAATCTAATCAAAAAGTTTGCAGATCTGATCAGATTTCAAGCTAGGAATTGTCTAGATTCTACCTTCTAGCTAGTTTGCAGTTTTCTTGTGATTCTGAGCTACAAACCACATTGAATGGGCCAGATCAGATACTGTACGGAATTTCAGGTGCTGACACGTGTGAAATCCGCCCATTTTCAGATTGGTGGTTCTCTCTCACCTCAAATCCAAATTTCAAGCAAATTAGCCCACTAGAAAGCTAGAAATGTCTAGAATTTGATGCAATTTGAATCATGACAGTTGGATAAGCCAATCAGAAGTTATAAGCTTTTGAAGAGTCGTAGGTAGGGTGCCTAGACCTATGGCAAATCGTGTGTACATGCCATTTATTGCTTGAATGATCACAAAAATCATCCAGAACTATACAATCTCATCAATATGTGATTTAGACAAAACTTATAGGTTCTAGACAAATTGTTTCATAGAAATAGATTGTATTTGAGTCAATTTGACATTTTTGAAAATTTCACACGTGTGAAATTCAGAGAACCATAACTTTTGCCATACTTCATCTTTTTTGATGATTCAAATCTTGTTTTAGAGAGATTGTCAGGTAGTGAGATCTATCTCACAGTTTTTTGCTAAGTCTTACATAGGATTTGGTTCAGTACCCTTGATTGGTTCCTATAGTGAGAAGAAAAGCAATTCTTTCATCCATCTTTTTTGATTTCCATCATTCTTTATGACTTCAATGGGTGTCTTTCTATTAGAAGCAAGTGAAAGATTGTCAACCTCCAATTACTCAATTTGGAAGGTTAGAATGGAATTTGTCTTTATACTACAAGATGTGATGGATATTGTACTTGGCATTGAAGAAGAACCACAAATTCCTCAAGAAATTCCAAAGTACAAAAAGAGAGCCAGGATGGCTCTACATTATATTAAGATGAATGTCTCAAATGACATCTTAAGAGAAATTGGTGCTTGTACTAATGCCAAAGATGCTTGGGATACTCTCAAGTCTATCTATGAGGCAAAGAATACTTCTAGACTTCTAACACTAAGAAACCAAATTTTTCAAAGTCTACAGAGAAGTGATGAATGTGCTTCAGCTTATTTAATGAGAGTTAAAGACCTCCATAGAGAATTGTCATGCATAGGAGACTCCATCAACCAAAATGAACTTATTCAAGTCATACTTAATGGGTTAAAGGAGGAATATAACAACCTTGTTCAGAATTATGCCATTAAGGAGGAGCTACCAAGTTTGGAAGCACTCCAAAGTGTGCTCATTTCTGAAGAATCAAGACAAGAGTATAAACTCTTGAAAATGGAGAAACTGTCTCTCAACATTGATGGTAAAGCTCTCTTTACCAAAGACAAGCACAAGACAAGAAGTAAGAATCAACACCAATTCTCTTCAAACAAGAACAATCTTATTTCCAAGGAGAAAGGAGATGAGGATGAGTCCTCTCAAGCTTCCACATCCAAGAAGGATGAAAGATCCTTCGAGGACATCACACTTAATAGGAGTCTTATAGGCTCTTTAATTTGGCTTACTATCACTAGACCTGATTTGAGCTATTGTGTGCACAAATTTAGTCAATTTATGCAAGATCCCAAGATCCAACATTGGAAGATGGCCAAGAGAGTTTTAAGATATGTATCTTCTACTCAAGATTATGGTTTATTGTACAAGAATGAAGATCTAACCATTGTTGGCTATTCCGATTCCAATTTTGCAAGTGATAAAATGGATCGAAAGTCCATTAATGCATATACTATCTTTCTTGGAGGCAATCTTGTGTCTTGGCTTTCAAAGAAGCAGGATACCATATCTCTATCATCTTGTGAGGCCGAGTACAAAGCACTCACTACAACAACTAAAGAGGTGCTTTGGATCAAGAGGTTAATCATGGAGCTAAATTGCATCCAAGAGGATGATCTTCCCTTGATCAAATGTGACAACATATCAGCACAAGCTCTTGCAAACAATCCTATTTTTCATGCAAGAAGCCAAGCATATAGAAGTGGCACAACATTTTGTAAGGGAAAAGCTCATTGGAGGTGAAATCAACTTAGAACATGTCGACACATCTTCGTGTATTGCTGATCTTCTCACAAAGCCACTTTGCAAAAGTGCCTTCTCAAAGCATAGGTCTAATCTTGGTCTTATCTCAAGATCAATGTTTGATCCACATTAGATACATTTTTAGGAGGAGTGTCAAAATATTAAAAAATCTATCTAATGTTGTGAGTATGGGTCCTAAAAATGCCAAAGATGAATTGAGCTCTTTTGGCTTAGTAAAGACCCATCTTAGAATTAAATATTCAAGGTAAGTAGAAGTAGAAACTCGAGCTACCATAGGAATTGCCATTTGTACTTTACATGCCACATTTAATGCATGAAAATTCTATGTGGCACAATTAGACATAGTGAGGTGGCTTGGATAAGTCTAGATAGCTTGAGAGGTGGATCCACAACTCCAATTCAACTTCAAATAGGAGAAGAGTCCATGGATCTATATATATGTGATGTACTCTCATTGAGAATATGATTAAATTTGTGTGTAATGCAAATTTGAGACAAGCTCTTTGTGCCCTCTCTCTCTCCACGAGTTTTGTACTTTCTATTTTTTCTCTCTAGCCAAGTAGAGACATTCATGATGCTTTGTCTTATGTTTTGTTGACATATCTTGCTTGTAACACAATAATATTGCTTGTATGATCATCTTTCCTATTGACAACCAATGCTAGTCTGATCTTTATGGTGTTATTGTGCTTAGGAGATCAAAAATACATGTGTAGGGCATCCCACACGTGTGAATTCAGCAGTATCAACTATCTATGATCTCTAAATTCATTTCTCTAGTTGGAAGTAGCTTGGGTGGAGAACACTCAGCCACTGCAACTGGATATGAATTTTCGATCACAAGCTTTATGGTCTCCTACCTGAAGTGCATTATCTCCATTGGAGAGACCTTCTGTAAGGAGTGTCACTCTGTCACTTGGGCTAAATGTTCGTTTTGCCATGACAACCATGCAGGCCTTACAGGGTGTTGCAGAATATTTTATGTCCTAGTTTTTTGAGGATACTTGTCTTTTGGCAGTGCATGGTAAATGTGTCACCATCATGCCAAAGGATTTCATCATTCTCAGAAGGCTTCGAGACCGGTTTTCTGGTCTGCATGTTGATAACACCAGCACCTCCAGAGACCTGCCTCTAGATAGAACCGACTTGCCGACTAGCTCTAGGAGGAAGAGGAAGCATACTGTTATTGTTTCCACTTCTTTTTTTGCTCCTGTACATAATCTTTTTGTAAGAATTCCATATGATCCTACCCCATATTTTTTTACTATCATTGTTTATAATTTGCTGATTCTCGTGTTTTGTGATGACAGTTCACTCTTGAGTCGTATACTCTTGATGATGTATATAGATTTCGGCAAGAGTTGATCAGAACCTATGTCCAGAATGATGTAAGCATTGCACCTGAGATCGAGGGCCCTCAAAAGCAAGCTGCTCCTGCCTTAACAGCCTTTTAGGTTTCTCAAGATGCAAATCTTATTTTATATAAAAGGAATAAAAGTCCTTCCTAATACATAGGAAGACAATATTATAGTAGAGAGTCCTCTTGCCTTAAAAGGCATTGAGGCCCTTCCCGAAATAGAGGAAGGCGAGAATATAGAAGGAGTTGTTCCCTTATTAGTTCCTAATATTGATAAAGAAAATATAGAAGAATTGACTGAATAGAGATCTATTTGTAAATAGAGATACATAAAAAATAAAGATACAATCATTTTACATGTAAACAACTCGTTTATGGGTTTTTTTTATTGATATCAATATAGATTCTTACAATTAGGTTGTGTCCATAGTGTAATATTGGAATGTGATTTTCTATATTGATAAAAAGACATGATGATTGGCATGTATTTGCTGATAGTGAATCTCAATGTTCTTCCATAAGTTGGATTGTTTCGCCAATATCTCTACATTTGATCTTGAGCTCATGTCTTTTACGTACCTGCATAAAACTAATACAAAGTTAATTACAATTAGTACAGAGATTGTATTAGAAAGTTTTGATTGAAACTATTCATAAAAAATCAGTGTTTATAGTTACTTACGAGTTTACCATTGAAAATGAATCTGAAGTCTGAAAGTACATCATCTTGTAGGAGCAATGGTTTTCGCCTGATGTAGTTTAGACTCCAATCTTCTTCCACCTCAACACACGTCAAAACGGCATCATTGTATATAATTTCAATATTTTTTTGTTTTGAATGCCCACTGGCTTCCAAGTCTTGATCAAGTAACACCCATTTACCTTTATTTTTTTTCCATCTTTGATAATGGAAGCATAAGCTCAACATTTGTTTCTCAATTTGATAACGGAAGCACATGGAAGACATTTTAATTTTGCAAATTGAATTTTACATCACAACCACAATCAGACAACTTTCCAACACTTATTAAGTTCTTTGTAAGCTTAGGAACAAAAAGAACATTGGAAAGTGATAGAACTTTAGAAGAAGCAAGTTTCAATGGAATGTTGCCAATTCCTTCAATAGAGCATTCACGATCATTTGCAGTATAAATAGATCTTTTAAATCCTTTATAAGGTACAATAGAGTCAAAGGACTCCCTTGAACAACACATATGTGAAGAGGCTCCACTATCGATGTACCAAGCTCCATCTTTCTTGAAGGGTGTTGAAGAAAAGCTTGACACCATGAGTGATCCTTCTCCATCACTTGCAATAAAGTCTTCTTCTTTCTCATTAGAGAGATTTGCTTGTTTGAGTTGATTTTCCTTTTGAAGCAATTAGAGGCATAGTGCCCCTTCTTGCCACAAAAGAAACACTTAACTTTCTTCTTCTTGGTCTTTGAAGTAGAAGGATGAGATGAGTCATCCTCTTCACCATCTTTGTCTCTTTTCTTGGCTTTGTCTTTGTTGAAAACATGAGAAAACTGGCTCTTGCTGCTTCCTTTATGCTTGTCCTTGACAAAGAGAGCTTTGTCACTTCCAATATGCTCGAGTTTGTTCATCCTAGAAAGTTTTTAACTTTGCCTCGCTTCTTCAGAGATGAGAATTCCTTGAAGAGTTTCTAAATTGGGCAACTCCTCCTTAATGGCAAAGAATTGAACAAGATTATCATAGTCTTCTTTTAATCCATTTAGAATGACTTGTACTAGCTCATCTTAATTGATTGTGACACCAACACAAGCAAGCTCCCTATGAAGATCTTCTACTCTCACAACATAATTTGATGCACTCTCCTCACTTCTTTAAAAGCTTTGGAAAATCTGATTTCTAGGAGTGAGTATTCTAGAAGTGTTCTTAGCTTCATAGATGGACTTAAGTGCATCCCAAGCATCTTTGGTAGTGGTGCAAGATCCTTTTTCTCTTAGAATCTCATTAGAGACATTCATTTTAATGAAGTGTAGAGCCATTCTAGCTCTCTTCTTATACTTTGGTATTTCAAGTTGTGCTTGAGACTCCTCCTCAATACCAAGTACTATGTCCATAACATCCTAGAGTATCAAAATAGACTCCATCCTTACCTTCCATATTGAGTAATTAGAGGTACTTAGTCTTTCACTTGCTTCTAGGAGATATCCTCTCACAAATGCCATATTGTGAAGACTTCTTGTTATTGGACAATTATATGTTTGAGCTTGTTCCAATCAAACTTGATGTTGCTACTCTCTTTAACTATAGGTACTTTCAAGGGTGTGCTACCTTCCTATGTGAAAAACTTGCAATTGTATTTGAGATAGATCTCAAATATTCCACAAAACAAGATAATCTAGATTAGTCTCTCAAAATGGATTGAGGCACTTAGACAAGTTTGAATTCTACTTTTGGCACGTGTTAGATGCTCCAAAAGAAAAAACTAAAGATTCACAAAAGGCTCAAAGGTGTTCAATAACATCAAACTTTGTCTTTATCTTCAATTTCTTGTGCTAGATACTCAAAACAATGGATTAAAATCAAGCAAGATTGAATCAAATCAAAAAGTGGTCACTTAGATTTTGGAACTCTCCCTACCTTCTTTAAGAACTTATAACTCTTGATAGACACATCAAATTGATTTGGGATCAATTGCTATGGAAAGTACTTTTCATAAGCTTTCCATCAAGCTATAACATCAATATCTTTGGACCAAATAGCAAGGAATTAAAGGGGACTCAAAATCTCTGATTTTCACATGTGCGAAATTCCAAAATTCCGTACAATGTCAGTTCTGATCTGAAAATTCAGTTTCTATCCTCTTTGATCCAAATACTTTTCAAGAAAAGGTAAAGAAAAGTGATTCACTATTTTTTTGCTTGAATTGGGCTCACAAATTCTTGAACAATCAAAGATAATAGCATGCAAAGCTTAATTTGGCTCTGATACCGTGACAACATTTCTAGCAAATTCACACGTGTGGGCAATGATTCTCAAATGTGAATGATCTTATTAATCTTTAAGATTAGCACACAAACTGATTCTAGATTGAATATCAAGATCTAGTACAGAATTTAATGGCTTAATCACAATCTAGCATGCTAAGAATAAAAAAATAATAGCTGTGATTAACAAGAGAGAAAAAGTACAAGAATTTAGTGCATGAGCATAAGCCTCAACTAGAGTTAGAGAGAGAAAGAGAGAGCAATATTCAAGCAAATGATAGTGTAGATCCAAAATTGGATGGAATAGCTTCAAAACTTGGTTCTTCATCAAAGATTATGAGAATGTCTACACATATTTATGGAGTTTGAGGTAGCTCGAGGTAGAACCACATCCATCCACCTTCCATCCACATCTATGAGTGAAAACTAGAGTATTAGTGACATATGTCACATCTCATGCATGCATTTCTACCTACTTTTACCAAGTGTCATTTTTTCCAACTAGAATTGTACAGATCATTTTTACATAGATAAAACTTTTGGCAAGCCTAAAGTCAAGATAGATGATTTCTCATTTTCAACACTGATAAACAAAAATTGTTCAAGGACTGCAAAAGAGAGAGAATTGATGCAGAGCTCACACCTTATAAGAAACTGATAGGATCGCTGATATACCTTGCAGACAACACACGTCCTGACATTGCCTATGCAGTGTTCAAGATGAGCCAATTCTACACGAATCCTGGTTCGACACATTGGAAGATTGTAAAACAAATTTTGCAATATCTTCAATGAACAAAGGATTATGGTTTGTGTTATTGTCGTGATGCAGGGTTCCAGATGATTTCATACAGTGATGCTAGTTGGGCATCCCTCAAGGATGACTATAAAAGTGTCTCAGGAGGATGCACCATTGCGTCAGGAGCGGCAATTCTCTAGGTCAGCAAGAAACAGACCATTATGGCCCAGTCCTCCTGCGAAGCAGAGTATGTTGCAGCAACAAAGATGGAAAATGAGATAATTTGGCTCAGACAGTTTATGGACGAATTGGGTGAAACAAGAAATGAGCCTCTAGTTTTGTAGATGGACAACACATCTGCAATATATCTGACAAAAGAACCTGTGTTTCACTCAAGGACGAAACACATTGCGATCAAGTACCACTTGATCAGAGATCTAATTGGGAAGAAGATGCTTCAGACCATCTTCATTGGAATGAAAGACATGGTTGCTGACATTTTCACAAAGGCCCTAGACAAAGATCTATTCGAGAGACAGAGGGGCAGCCTTGGAGTCGTCAAGCTATCATGCTTTGAGAGGGAGCTGAATGCCAAAGCTTTGCTTGCTTTCAATTTTGAACCTTTGACAAAAGGCGACACGACACAGCACGATACAAAATCAGTCATGCTTCACAAACAGCCAAGAAGATCAGCCAAGTACCATGGGGTACAGATATCTGATCAGATATAATGACATCAGTAGGAGTATTCTAGATCGTGGCTAATCTGCCACTCTTGTAATTCGTGATTAGTTGTAGATGTTGAATCACTCTAATCTAGAAGCTACACGACATGACTATATACTTTCTGTTTGATGCATAATATAGTAAGTCGAATGCTAGTAAGCAAGACAAGAAATTAGAAGACAAAAATATTCAGAATACACGTCCGCCTACGTGCGAGACAATTTCTATAATAGGATCTGTGGATCCACAAGTCCACTAGTAAGTGAGACACGAATTCGTGAGAGAACTGTATTTCTCTCATGCCAATGCACTGTGTGGATCTGCATGCAGTGCTTGAAGAATCAGAAAAATCAATAGATAATTTTGTTGCTGTTGTGCACATTATTATTCTAGATGATTGTATGATTTTGAATGTAAATTTGTCTGTTTCTATTCATGTGTCTGATTCACTTGCTCATTTGATTTCACACTCTGGTTTGATCTTGTTGAATGCTACATTAATTTGTTAACATAGATCAGCTATGTCTGACTACTCTATGAAGGATTGTAGGAGTGATATACCTGACACTGACCAACGATCAGATTTGAATTTCTGACGAACTGATTTCATTCATGAATTCTTTCGCTTCATGCTTCGCTTCACAATCACTTAGCTATAAGGGTAAATCAATTACAAAGCTCACCTAGGTTTTGTTTTGTCCTATTTTGTTTCGTCTCGTCTCATCTCGTTACAGAGCTTGATTGATCTTGTCGCGATTTTTTTCGCTTCATTTTGTTTCATTTTGCGATCCGTCCTTCCAGCATGAATCAATGTGAGTGCAAGTTTTGCTTTGATTTGCTTCATTTTGTTTTTGTTTAGAATTCGTCTTCTTTCGTTTCGTTGTATTACAGAGCCTGATTCATCCAACTCGAACATAAATAATTTGTGTGTCATGAAAAGTTACGTGCAACGTTCGTGATCTAATTTTATCAGTTTGTCACCAGAGTTTTGGCTAGAATTTGCATTTTCAGAGTGCATCTTTCTTACTCATTGTCATCAAAGTTTGACATAGAGAGGTTCATCATTGAGCATAGGAAAAATTTCCCTAAACTTCATAGGGAGTTCTATGAGTGCCTCCAATAGAACATGTTGCTAATGGATGGCCTAAGATTTGTGCAATTTCATTGATTTGACTCATGCTCATCCCAATGCCAAGCAAGGGCATGGTCATAAGTTCATGAAACTTACCAATTTGTTCAAGCAAGTCATATTTTGTAAAGAACACAAATGTATCTATCGGTTCGTTCAAGAAGGCATGGCCTTATCTACATATATGTTCTAATCCTTGATGAGACAGAATCTTCTAGTGCAGCCATGATTGCTTTGCCAACCTCTAGTAGTCCTACTACTATAGAGACTCCCATTATTGATGAGGTTGTGAGAGAAGAAGAGGAGTCTACGTTAGCATTAGAATATGACCCTGCCAAGGCCCGTGCTTTTTCAATCTCTCCCTTATCTACTGTAAGCGAGAATGAACAAAGCAAAACCCTACTGGACATCCCCATATACTGCATGGATGACATTTCTTTCTTGTCCATAAATGATATTGGTGATGTAATGGACCTCAAAGAAGATGAGATACTATCTCTTCTTTCAAATATGATTATTGAGTTTGAAAACTTTATTGATTTCAATGATGACAACCTTAGAGATGACATCGACTATGAGGATCAAGTTGAATGGGCAAGTGGGACAAATGCCTATGAGATCATCTACTTTGGCAAATCTATCAAGATACATAAATCTGAGCAAAAGAAGGTTCACTCAATTTCTAGATCCGTATTATAGGAAAAAGTTCCTCCATGACCACAGAATAAAGATTATCTTTGAAGACAATGCACAAAATTGAATGTACTTTTATTATTTGAGACATACATACCTGTATATGAAATGAGTGAATTGTAGATGACACATTTGATCTTAAATTGATTCCATCAATCTAGTTTTGTCGGACAAGTTTACATGGTTTTTTGAATCTCTAATATTTAGTTGATCTAGTTGTGTATCGAACTTGAGCCCGTCTATAAAACCATTGAAATAGCTAAACGATGTAGCTATTCTTTGAGGACGTTCTAGCATGTTGTGTATTTCAATGTAATGTTGCTCTTGAAGAAAGTCTTACTTTCTATCTTATTCTACAAATCTTTCCACATGTGTGAGCAGACCTCTACAAGTGGGAGATCAATCCTAGTATCAAGATGAAGAACATTCTACTAATAGAAAGGTGCCATGTGGCATATAGCTATAAAACTAGATTTTGGCCATTTTAGCCAATAGATCTCTAATCAAATGATATATACATACTAGATGATTGATCTAAATGATAAATGCATTTAGTTCACAAGTGGGAACAGGCTCCACACATGTGTAATCATGATATGTACATGGATTTAGCCTAGATCAAGCATGATTTTGACATTTTCACACTTCTCAAAATCTAGCTTGGTAAATCTAACATACATCTATCTACAACTCCGAGTGCTAATCTTAACTTCACAAATGGATCCTTTGCCAATGCCTTAGTAAGTATATCAACAATACAATCTGAAGATGAAACATGAATAAGCTTGATCTCCTTTACTTGCACTTTCTCTCTCACAAAATGGTGTGAGATCTCAATGTGCTTGGTATGAGCATGGAAGATCGGATTGTTGGCAAGTTGTTGGGCTACTTGATTGTCACAATAAATGTATGGAATATCTTCAGCCTTCATCACTTGAAGCTCCTCCAAAAGAATTTTTAGCCATAGGATCTCCTTTGTTGTTGCTGTTATAACTTTATACTCGGATTCGGTTGATGAAAGAGAGATGGTATCTTGCTTTTTGGAAAGCCAAGACATGACTCCTCCACATAAGAATGTAGTAAAGGCACTTGTGGATCTTCTATCCACTTTGTCACCTACAAAATCTGAGTCTGAGTATGCTCTCAAAAAAATATTAGTCCCTTGATACACTATGCCAGAGTTTCTAGTGGCACTTTTCCAATGACATATTAGTGGACTTTTCATGTATTGACTCAATTTTCCAACACAAACGCTACGATCTGGTCTAGTGATGGTTAAATAGATCAAGGAACCAATAAGTTTTCTATAGGTAGTGATGTCCTCAAAGGATGCTTCATCAGTTTCCTTAGAAACTTTCACATTTAGTTCCATGGGAGTTTCAACCCCTTTACAGTCCTTCATGCCAAACTTTTCTAAGATGGATCTAGCATACGTAGATTGACATATGAAAGTAAAATCATCACATTTAGTGACTTCTATTCCAAGTATGACCTTTAGAAGTCCTAGATCTTAAATTCACTAGACAAGGAAATTTTTACATCTCTAATGCCATTATGATCATTTCCTATGAGAATTATATCGTCAACATATAAAACCAAAAGGATGATCTCTCCATCATTACATTTTTAGTACAATGATGGTTCATAAGTACTTACAACAAATCCAATGGAAATAAGATAAGAATGCAACCTAGAGTACCAAGCTCTAGGTGCTTGCTTGAGTCCATAAAGACTCTTCTGCAAAAAGCACACTTTTTCTTCTTCTCCATTTTGATGAAATCCTCGGGTTGGCACATGTAATTTTCCATCTCCAAAAATCAAAAACTGGTACTCCTTGATTCAAATGTACTCCAGCACATACAAAAATGTTGACCCTATGTATAGCTCCACTGATCCGAATGGCGATACTTTGAATTTTCCCTAGATTATGGCCCAACATAGACAACCCTTCTGTTCTATGCTAAGTTGGTCCCATAATCAGAGAAAGTCTTCTTTGTTCCACTCCAATTGCCAGTCTTCGAATGCCATGCCTATCGAGCCTAGTAGTATTAAATAATTCATGTGCCACTGTAACTCCACATTGAAATGGCAAGGACTCCACTTCCAAAATCTTTCAAAAAAAACTTAGAATTGTTTCACACATACCTTCAAATCATTCCTCTTCTGTCGCTTTGGTTTAGGCTGTACTTCTGGGATGTCTTGTCCGTGCATATCTGTAGCAAGATTCTAGTC
The DNA here is from genome assembly GCA_029204225.1 of Diphasiastrum complanatum. Lineage (NCBI taxonomy): Eukaryota > Viridiplantae > Streptophyta > Lycopodiopsida > Lycopodiales > Lycopodiaceae > Diphasiastrum > Diphasiastrum complanatum. The sequence continues at coordinate 28,019,331 of CM055111.1, forward strand.
TTCGAGTTGTTGTTTGAGGTCTGCTACCTCCTTTTGTAGATAAAAAAATTCTCATACATGCTTCTACATACTCCAGGTGATCTGCCACCCCTGTATAGTTTCGGGTTGCCTGGAGCTGCTTAGTTACATCATTGATCTTCTCCAAGGCCTGCAAATATTCCTCGTGTGAATCTGGCCTAGAGCAAGTAATCGTTTCGGTTGATAACTCCTTCAGCTCAGAAAGTTCCTCTTCAATATGTGCTTTGTTGTTCTTGAGTGAAATCAGAAACTCGATTCAAAAATTTTCTAGTATCTGGTCTTTAAGAGATTGTAGCTTTGATGAATCTATCTGAATTAGTCCAGAGCTATTTTATAGTTGTAAGACAATTTTTGTCTTTATTCTCTTGAGGCCTTCATCATGAAGCTTGCTCTGTAGAGAAGTTTTTTTTGACTTGACCTTATTAAACTCAATTGTTAATGAATCAAATTTTGTATGCAATAATGCAGACTTTTCCTAAAGCACCTTATTGCTATCTTCTAATGACTAGGCTTCGTCAAACAGTTCTATGTTGCTAGTTATCTCGTCTATTTGCTGGAACAACTACATCATACTATCTTGTATGTGCAGGTCAAACGCATGGATCCTCCCCACAATGTCCTTGGCACCCAAGGAGAATTGGTGACACCACTTGTAAAGTTTATCTTTATTTTCGTCTGCATCCTCCTCTGCGTCAGTAGCTTCCTCCTCTGCCTCTTTGTCTTTATCAGAAACAATATCTTCGTCATCCGTGGATGCAGAACCCTTCGACTTCGGTGAAGTCTGCTAAAGTTTCATCTGCAGCAGGAGTTTTTGCAGTAGCATCCTCTCTTGCATCAATAGCTTCCTTCGAAACTGCTACTGCATCAACCTCCATGGCAGAAGAAGCTGCTGGCTGGTCTTGTGGAATAGCAGCGCTCTACAGGAGGCTCGATAGATCAATCTTTGTTGGGGCTAGCATCCTACCTACCAACACTCCCTGCTCTGTCTTTGTTAGATATTCACTCCCACCATAGCAAACTTTTTGTGCTTGATTCAGCACATAAATGCTTTGTATGCTATGGTACCAAAGCATACTGGCTAGCCTGCTAGTGCATCTATCAGGTATTCAAAGTTCTATGCTGAAATGGTAGATCAGCATCAGTAATAAACAGATCCTAATTTGCATACTTGTAGAAAAATTTCAAGGTCACATCCCGCACCATTGTGATCTTGTACCCCTTGCTAGGTGCAAAACAATTTGACAAAAAGTAAGTTGACTCATCAGTGGAGACCTTGGAGCCCCATCTGTTAATCCAACGGCTTCAGAAAATACAGCTTCATTAACCGTAAAGGTCTGCAATGTAACCTAGAAATCAGAGTCAGCCACCATGTGAATAGAGTGAACAAACTTGGTGCTGACCTTTGGCAACACGATTGATGGATCCATTTTCAAATTACTCAGCGTACATTGATCCATCAAAGATTGGATAGATGCAAGCCTAATAAAAGTTCTGATTTTCCGGCTGATTGAGGAACTGGAACTTGTGCTAGCATCCATTGTGATTGCGAGAATGACAGAAGAGTAGCAACGAGCACGAAAGCAAGAGCAAGAGAGAGTAAAAAGAAAGTGTAAAATGAAAATAGAAAATCACAATGTTTAAATAGTGACACAGTGGAGACGATGATTACATGGCAACATGATTTGACAATTGTCACTTCATAAAAGTGGTCAACTTAGAGATAATCTTCAATTAAATCAAGACCATTTAAAATTTAAAAATAATCATGCCTACGCAGTCTTCCACGTGGTCATAAATGTAAACATAAATGTGAATGACCTTTTATAATACGTATATGTTTAATAAAAAGAAATTCACTAAATCCAAGAAAAGTAAATAATGAGTTAAATAATAAATAGCAATTAATTAAATAATTATAAAAAAAAAAAGTCGGAAAGACGAAACTTAGAAAAAGAAAAATTCGTAAGGAAAAAAAAAATTCGAGGTTGATGAAAGATTCTCAAAAGATTCTCCCTTCGAAAACCTTCGTCAGAGATAATATTTCTTCAGTTTGGAACTGTTAATATGCGTTGGCAATAATTCACCATCCAATGACTGAAGTTGGACATAATCATTTTCAAATACCTCAATGACCTTGTACGGCCCCATCCAGCTCATATGCAGCTTTCCAGGAAATTTTTGATAATGACTGTCATAGATCAAAGCATAATCATCAACCTTAAGATTAACAGTTTTGATACAAGTATCATGTTTTTGCTTTCGCTCCTACTGTATTTTCTCTGTAACATCCTTTGAATTGTTTCGAGATTTGGATAGCTCTTCAATAGTGAACACCCTTTCGTTAATACAGTCAGCATCTATTCGTTTTGCTTATATACAAAAAGTAAACATCTCGAATTCAATCGACAAGATCGGATGCATACCATATGTAAGAAAGTAAGACGTATGTTTCATTGTGATCTTCTCTATGTTTTGATATGCCCAGAGTATTGAGGGTAGCTTTTGATCCCAATCTGTAGTGCAACAGTAATCCTATTCAGTATCTTACATAGTATTCCATTCACTCTTTTAGTTAATCCATTGGCTTTAGAATTGTACAAGGTTATCTTTCTATGTTTGATCAGAAAATAAGTAGTCAATAGTCGGATCGCATCATTAAGAAAATGAGTACCATGATCATTGACTAATTCAAGAGGACACCCATGAAGTGTTATTATTGATTTGAATAGAAAAGCGATGACAGTTTTCACCTCGTTTCATTTTGTCGCTTATGCTTCAACATTCTTCATTGGATAATCCGTTGCAACCAAAATATATCGACACTTAGTATGTCGAGTAACTAGTTTAATTGGTCCGACAAAGTCAATTCTCCACTTCTCAAATGGTGCAAGTGGAATGACTGGCGTCAACAACCAATTCATGGATTTAGTTGGTTTACCAGATCTTTGGCATGGATCACAAGATCAAATATTAATGGAAACATCCTTAAATATGTTAGGCCACCAATACTTGGTGGTCAAGATTTTAGTAATAGTGTTTTTCAAAGCAAAATGTCCACCAGCATCTTCGAAATGTAAAGCTTGATTAATCTTTGATATATCTTCAGCTTCAAGACATCTTCTTAGCTGATGATCTGCACCAAGCTTATATAGAACATTGCTGATAATGGTATAAGGTACAACCTTGTAGTAAAAAAACTGTTTTCTTCTCCAAATCATATCCTTCAGATATATTTGATCTTTGAGATAAATAATAATATCAGAATATAAAGAATCCGTAGAGGATATCTTGAATAAATTTTCATCTGAAAAGTCATCATTTGATGGTTCTTCAATCCTTCCCGTACTAAGTTGTGAAAGATAATCAACATTAGTATGATACTTTCCTTGACAAAACTCAACTTGTGAATTCTTGTAACAACAAAACCTAGCGAGCAATTCGACTAGATAAATCAGGTTTATTTACAAGATATTTCAAAGCATAATGACCAACATGAAAAATAAAAACATATTCCAGCAAATAATGCCAAATAGTAAAAATTATTCCAAGTGCTTCTCTTTTTGTTGCCGAATAATTTTTCTTCCAGGCACTAAGATGGCGACTAGCATAGTATATTGGATGGTCTTCGTCCTTCTGACTCAGACAAACACCAATAGCAAATGCTGACACATCAACATGATGGAAAGAGTGCAAATTGTGTAAAATTCTAGTAAATTCTGGTAACAAACTGATAGGAATATCTCAGACGATTCGCGAATATTTCTCAAAACTGTTCTGATCACGAATAACTTCTGCTCGAGAGAAATGAATTTTTGCAATTTTTTTAACAATTTTTGCTCAAAAAATCTGGCAAAAAATATCAGCTAGACAAATTGCAAAAACAAATTGTAAAAATAAATTCGCAATTATTATGCCAAAAAATTGCGGGTGGGTTTTCACAATTTTTTTATTATTAATTTAGCCATAAAAATTACGAAAAATTAGCCAAAAAAATTGCGGGTCCGAAATTGCGGATTTGTCAAAAAAATTACGGAAACTGTTTTTGCAATTTTTTTGGCAAAAAATGACAAAAATTGCGGAAATTTTCGCAATTTTTGTCATTTTTTCTCGCAATTTTTGTTATCTTTTCTTGTAGTGAACAAAGGTATCTTCATAATGTTCTTAACAAATACAATTTGATGAATTGTAAATTAGCTCACTCACCAATGAATCCAAACTTGCATTTGTCAAAGGACCAATTTTTTCCGACAAAGTAGGAAGAGAAGCAGATGAGAGAATACCCGTATCGATTGATACTTGAATCTCTCATGTACGCAATGGTCTGTACAAGGCCAGATATCTCTTTTGTTGTCAACTCACTCATCCAATACATGGCTAATCTTGTAATTACCCATTGGAAGGCTCTTATTCGAGTCATGAGATATATTCGAGCTACCATGGACCAGTGCATTTGCTATGGAGATGTCAGCAACGACAATCTTCATCAGCTCAATGGATATTCTGATGCAAGCTGGGGAGGAGATGCAGACCATCGTAAGTCCACATCAGCTTAGTGGATATTCCGATGCAAGTTGGGGAGGAGATGCAGACCATCGTAAGTCCACATTTGGATTTACATTCTTCTTCAATGGTGGTCCTATTTCAGGGAACAGTCGTAAGCAAACCTCTATTGCGTTTTCTTCTACTGAAACAAAATATATTGTTGTTTCTCAATCTATTAAGGAAGCATTTTGGTTGAGAAATTTGCTGTCAGACATCAATCTGTATCAATACAACCCTACAATTTTGTTTTGTAATAACCAAAGTGCTATTGCCTTATTGGACAATTCTAGATTTCATTCTAGGAGTAAGCACATTGAGATATGATATCACTACATCAGGGGCAAGGTTCTCGACAGAGAGGTGAGCTTGACGTACTACAGAACGTAGGACATGGTTGCAAACATTTTTACGAAAGCACTTAGTATTAATGCACACAATAGATTTTCTACATTGCTAAATCTGAAGATCAAGACATTCACGGATCCAGATTAAGGGAGAATGCTGGATTTACTCCTCCTACTCTCCTAAATCCCAATTTTAATTCGCCTCCATTCATGTTGTATATTTTTCTAACGTTGTCACGTAGTCTGCATTTTCTACATGCAAATTCGCACAGACGAAGAAAAGACAATAAATCGTGACAGTGTTCTTACACAGGTCATGGTGACAAGCAAGAAGGAAACACTACCTTACTAAATGCCAAAGGTGCCCTTACAGATAAGGCACCTTGTAAATCTTATCCTAAGGCCATTCGTAAGAGTGACGCACTTTTGCGTCATCACCAATATTCACTTCAGTAGTGGCTGACGTCACACCCTTTTTACGCTCAGCCCATGCAGTTGCGCTAACAAATTGGACAACGATTGCAGCCACCCACAATCTCCTACAGACAACACATCCACTCTGTACTTTCGCATTTGGACACCTGTAATATTATGTATATATATTGGATACCATCTGCGTATTCTAGGATGATGAATTCTGATGAAGCAAGATAAGTCTAGAACAAGTGAAAGAGGTTTTATTTCTCATTACACACGTCTATTCCAAGTCAGTGCAGCAATCCTTCATTATCATCACCTTACATGTGGATGATACGTTGCTATTCAGCAACAATACCAATATGGTCAAAAAATTCTAAGCAGATGCTATTTTCAGAGTTCCACATGACTGATCTAGACGAAGCTCACTTCTATCTGGACATTCAGATCCACAGAGACAGAGCAAGACGACTGATATACATCACTCAACAAAGGTATCTTCACAATGTTCTTAGCAAATACAATCTAATAAATTGTAAATTAGCTCACTCACCAATGGATCCAGGCCTGCATTTGTCAAAGGACCAATGTCTCCAGACCAAGCAGGAAGAGGAACAAATGAGAGAGTATCCTTATCGATCGATACTTGGATCTCCCATGTACGCAATGGTCTGTACAAGACCAGATATCTCTTTTGTAGTAAGCTCACTCAGCCAATATATGGCTAATCCTAGCATTACCCATTGGAAGGCTCTCATAAGAGTCATGAGGTATATTCAAGCTACTATGGTCCAATGCATCTGCTTTGGAGATGTTAGCAATGACAATCTTCATCAGCTCAGTGGATATTCTGATGCAAGTTGGAGAGGAGATGTAGACAATCGTAAGTCCACATCTAGATTTACATTTTTCTTCACCAACAATCCTATCTCATAAAATAGTCGTAAGCAGACCTCTATCGCACTTTCTTCTACAGAAGCAGAATACATTGCTACTTCTCAATCAATTAAGGAAGTGTTTTGGTTGAGAAATTTACTATCAGACGTTAATCTGTATCATTACAACCCTACAATTTTATTCTGTGATAATCAGAGTGCTATTGCCTTATCGACCAACCCTAGATTTCACTCTAGGAGTAAGCCCATTGAAATCAGATATCACTACATCAGGGGCAAGGTTCTCAACAAGGAGGGGAGCTTATCGTACTACAAAACGCAAGAAATAGTTACAGATATATTCATGAAAGCATTAAGTGTTAATGCACACAACAAATTTTGTGCATTGCTTAGTCTGAAGATCAAGACATTCACGGATCCAGATTAAGGGGGGGTGTTGGATTTATCTCCTCTACTCTTCTAAATTCCATGTTAATCTGCCTCCATTCATACTGTATTTTTACTCATGTTGTCGCACAGTCTGCATATTTACATGTAAAATAAGACAGATGAATAAAAACGCGATTGTTTGCATAAATACAAGTAAATTCTCATAGGTGAAGAAAAGATGAAAAACGCGACACTATTATTGTTCTCAATATATCAGATACTCAAATTGGCCATGTAGCTAAAGCCAAAACTTCGAAAGAAGTTTGGGTGTAGGCAAAAATTGCGGATATTTTTTCGCAATTTTATGTGCAAAAATTGCGTAATTTTTTTTCAAAATATTGTCAAAAATTTGCGAAATATAAATTTGCAATAGAATATAAACTGCGAATTTATTTTCGCAATTTTTATACCTTATTTTGAAAAAAAATTGTGGAAATGAGTTTCCACAATTGTTTTGACAATTTTTGCCAAAAACATTGCGAATAAATACTTGCAATTTGTTTGCTAAAATTGCAAAAAATATCACCAACCCTAAATACTAAACCTCGATAGCAATTTCTTTACCTCAGATAATGGTCGAGCTAAACATGACTGCCGTGGCATCGGATCATTCTCTATAGTTGCACGCTACATGACATACGAAAAAGATTATGAAATTGTAAGAAAACTTATCTCTATCTCTCTAATGAGGTCCATACTTTTTATAAGGCTTTCACAATTTAGAGTATGACATCCCATGCATTGTCTTATGTCTCAAAATACATGTGCAATAATTAGACTCTTAGAAAGAAGTGAGGTTAAATCTCTTTAACTGTAGATAACGGTTGAGCTGAACCCAACTGTTGTAGCATTGGATCCTCCCCTACAACAACATAATGCATGATCAAAACTGAAATAAGGAATATATCTCATTCTCTCTCTCTTTCTCATTCTCTCTTTCGCTCTCTTTGTCTCTCTCCCTCTCCCTCTCTTTATGTAGATAGCCAGGACCGTACCAAGTTTCAAAAGAAAGAGATGGAGAGAGAGAAAGAAGAAATGAGAAAGCGAATTAACTTGGGATAAACTTTTCATCATCTTCATCTATATCTGTACAGTCTCTCGGAGTTCTTCCATTTCTTCACTTTGTCTCTCTATTTCCTTTCTCATTTCATCTACTTGGGAAGAATACTGCATCTCTTTTCTATAGACACTTAGGCCTCTTACTCTCTTTCGTCCCCGACTATTTTCTTCCAAAATCTTCATTACTTTGTCATCGAGGTTTGTTCCTGACATATAATTAATTAAAATCTTTATTCTACAAAAAAAAACATAGCTAATCAAATTTACATGCAAAATCATATATATGTTCATCATTACATTTTATAAAATTAAATGTATTTAAACCATAATTTTAAAAAATATATGTTATTATATCTCATATTGGGTGTTACCTTCAAAGTCTCAGCCACAGATCAGGATCCAACTCGTCTGTTTTTAGTTTGTCAAAACCTTTACTAGTATGAGCATCCACATAGATCTCGGCAACAGTTGGAGCCCTATTCTTTTCTTGTGCTTAAAATTTGGCACTCAACAATAGACAAAAATAAATGACATCATGAAAAAAAAGGTTTCGCATATCAGAGTATACAAATGCAAGTTTTGTTGTATACACACATACCAGTCTCATATTGATGTCCGCATATCCAGCTCGACCAACATTCGACATCTTTTGTTGTTTTGATCTGCTGATTTTATTTTGTTGACTCAATTTCTAAGCAAATTACTATACACACATCAAACAAATGAATAATAAGTCAGCAGTAAGATAAATAAATCATGCACTAACTAGAGATGACCAAACATTCAAGTCAAATTTTGGTTTCAAAATACATAGATAAAACAAAATTAAATATGGATCCATAAGTGATTTTGCCATAGAATAAGCCACTCTTGGCTTGATCTCCCTGACTATAATAGGCATAGACCTGAAGTTGGAAACATACAACTTCCTATGCCATAGTTCCTCCTTGAAAACATAAGTCATCAATGCACTAGCACATAAACTTGAATTTTCATGCACATCTAGTTTGAAAATACCTCCATATCTAGATCCACTTGCAAGGATCTTATCTTCTTTCTCTATGAAACAACCATTGATATTGAAATCTAGTTCATTACCATCATCTAACAACTTTCCTACACTAATCACACTCTTTGTGAGATTAGGCACATAGACAACATTGGAAAGTGTAAAATTCATAGAAGATGTAAGTTTTAAGGAACAACTTCCAACACCTTCAATTGCACATGCATCATTAACTGCTGTGTATATTGATTTCTTAGGATCTAGAACAGATTCAATAGAAACAAAAGAATCTTTGGAGCAACTCATATGAGTTGTTGCTCCACTATCAATATACCATGATACATCATTAAAGGGTAAAGAAGAAAAACTAGACATCAGAAGAGATGCCTCTCCACAACTTGCATGTGAGTCTTCTATGATACAACTTGTTTGAACTTCTTGTGTCTTCTTCTTGAAGTTAGAAGGATGAGCTGACTCATCTTCTACTCCACCATAGTCTTTGTTCTTTGCTTTTTTCTTGGTAAAGGCATAAGAGTACTGGTTCTTACTCCATAGCTGCAACTGTACACCTGCAGTAATACCAAATTCATGAAAAAAAAAAATAAACTAGAATCAAAATTAGACATTTTAAACAAAAACAACAAATGTGAAATTCTAATTAATATCGCTCTCAGACGCAAACTGCAGATCAAGGCAAGCACCTCAAGGCAATGTGCGCTTGAAAGAGATATTAGAGTATCAGATCCGAGCGCGTGTTCACAGAGCACAAAAGAAAGGAGATGCAATGCGCGTTAGAATGCGATACTTAACGAGGCAGTATCGGTTCCGGGTGCAAGTTAGTCAACGGAGGGTAATCAGTGCAAACAGCATGCTTGAAATCGATATCCGACCAAGAAATCATAAATTTGTGTAAAAATTCGAGACAAAAATCCCTATTTATAAAAAAAAAATTGCATGTGTGGAGGAGTAGTGAAGGAGATTGGTCAGAATTAATACGCCGTATAGACAATGATTGATCTGACATTTGTCACGTGCGAGAATGACACGCGTCGAAAAGAGATTCATGCACGTGTCCCAAATCACGTGGCCTCATAATTGAGTCATCATTTTTAGTATGGACATTCCACATGGACCAATTAACTGACGACACGTGTCTTTGATCATCTTTTCACACATGCAAAAATTTCGTATAGATAAGTCCTCGGAATCGTCATTTTTTTTTGCAAAATTTTTGGTTTTCGCTCCCAATATCGCTCTTAAGCACACCCTCTCACCGTTTAAGCATCTGCCCTCTCATAGTGAGCTCGGATACCATTGGTAGTCCAATATCTCTTTCAAACGCACATCTTGTTTCTTAAAATATCCTATGTATATCTTGCATTCGAAACTGATGTTCAGTTCAGGTATCAATCTCAAGCACCCTTTTATCGCAAATTTTTTTGTTTTCATCCCCTTTGCTTTTGTTCAAACTTTTTTTTTGTTCCGAGAATGATGGCCAAGACCAAATCCACTGCTCGTGCCATACCCACTGGACAACCATCCTATTTCATGTTCCTCGTGGTACTGCCCGTAGACGTGGCAGGAAGCAGGTCCGGTTGAGGGAGATTAGAAAACTCCAAAGATCAACTGAAATGTTGATCCCTAAAGCTCCTTTTGGTCTAAATGATTGTATGATCCCGAATGTATTTTTGTCTGCTACAATTCATGTGTCTGATTCACTTGCTCATTTAGTTCCGCACTTTGGTTTGATCTTGTTGAATGCTATATTAATCTGTTAACGTAGATCAACAGTCTCTGTCTACACTCTGAAGGATTGTAGAAATGATATAGCTAGCAGTGACCAGCAATATCTAAATTCCTGATATACTAATCTTGTTCACAAATCCTTTCGTTTCGTGTTTCGCTTCGCTTCACTTCGCGATCGCTTGGCCATAAGGGTAAATCAATTATAGAGCTCACCTAAGTTTTGTTTCATTTCGTCTTGTTTTGTTTTGTCTTGTCTCATCTCGTTACAGAGCCTGATTGATCTTTTTGCGAATGCTTGTGCTTTCTTTCATTTTGTGTCATTTTGTGGTCTCTATGCTTTCAGCATAAATCAATGTCAAAGTTCGTTTAATTTTCACTGCACTTTGCTTCGTTTTGTTTTTGTCTAGATTTTGTCTCATTTCGTTTCATTGTGTTTTAGAATTTAATTGATCCAACACGAATTATTCTCGAACAGAAAGAATTTGAATTTCGTGAAACTGTTTGAGAATCGTTCGAGGTTTTCTTTTAGCAATTTGTCATTAGAGTTCTAGCTGGAATTTGCATTTTTTGAGTGGACATTTTTCACATCAGTGGTGTCAGAACCTACCTTGTCATAGTCTGACATAGCCGAAAAGCTATCAGATCAAAGGGGCTAAGTATTCAATCAATCAACCATCAACAAGTGAACATGAATTCAGGACCAATGGCTTCAATCAACAGCATACAATCCAAGATCTTTACAGTTCTGGATTCATCAAGATCTAGCTTTCTAGCATGGAAAGTTAAGACCTCGTTGATACTAAAGGGTGAAGGATTATTCTCCTGGGTAGATGGCATAGAGGAGATGCCTACAACAATAGACAAAGAGCTACGGGAATGGAGGGAGAAGAATGACAAGGCAGTAGCCTTGCTATCATCATCCATCGAGGATAGCCTCACACTTGACCTGGCTACACTCTCCAAAGCAAAGGAGATGTGGGATACACTACTCACGAGATTTCAAATGAAATCATTAGTCAACATAAAGGAGTTCTAAATCCAAAAAAGACCCTTTGTAAAGATTCTTTTTATATTTTTTCTCAATATTTTCTTACACATGGACCAATTAAAACACTCAAATTTGAAATCTACGTAACGTAACTTTTTGAGTCCACATTTTGATTCCACACTAAAAATGGCATAACTTTTTAGTGGTAAGTCCGACTTTAGCGGAGTTTAGTGCATTAAAAAGCGCTCAACAAAGACTTTCCAATGATATGCTAGATGATATACTTTTGAGCTACGATTAAAAAGTTATGGCACGTCAAAAGTATTAGTGTTATAATATTTTAATAATATAAACTACATCTTACACGAATTCTTAAAGGGACTTTTTGGAGCTCAAATCTCCTCTAATGATAATGATGCTGGAAGGTCAGCTGACAAACCTGTAGTGGGATGGCAAAGACCTCACTTCTTTTGTAAGAAAAATGAAGGATCCATTCTTTTTTCCTACACAATTTTGGAGTAGAAAATGCAGTGTCAGCAGAGAAGCAACTCACTTATCTATTGAGAGCCTTACCTAGATCTTTCCAGATAACCAGAACCCTGCTAGCAAAGGATCCTACAGTGACTCTCGAAAAGGCAATTATCGAGATTCGAGAGGAAGTCGAGGCTCGAGAGCATCTTGATCACAAGTATGCTTCTGACCAAGCCCTCTACAGCAACAAAGAAAAGACAAAGAAACAATTCAAGCCTAAGAGGGAATCAGATTGAAAGCAGGACCGTGATCAACAAGCAGAGGAGACCAGCAAAGACAAATGAAAGAACAAAGGGAGGTCGAAACAACAGGGTGAAAAAAAGAAGACCTGCATGAGATGCAGGCGCGAAGGGCACACAGTCGATACGTGTTGGCTCAATCCAAAAATTGAGTGTATCCACTACCACAAGAAAGGTCATGCACCATGGACTATCGCCTGGACTTAAGAAACAAATCAGCACAGAACAAATAGGAGAACAATAGTAGTTCATCCTATCTCGAGGAGTCAGAGAGCTCGAAAATGGTCGAAGAGAGATCGAACAGAAATAATTCGACCGCCTACATTTTGTGCAAACGTGTGTGCAGTGTCAACACCTGACATAGGAGGTTATCCTAGATTTAAGAGCTACCTCACACTTCGTAACATCAAGACGAATTATGTCTTATTTTTGAAGTGCAGATCCATCAAGATTTATTGTTCTTGGAGATGGATCCAAACATCAAGTGAATGATATTGGTTCACTATGGCTCAACACAAATGGCAGAGACAGACGACTCGAAGATGTTCTGTTCGTGCCTACACTGCAGAAGGACTTGCTTTCAGTGGAAAGAATAGCTGATGCAGGGATGTGTGTGATATTTTCAAATGAAGCATGCAACGTTATTGATGTCAGTACTAGTACCCTGATCACTCAAGGCGGAAGCAAAGACAATCTATATCACCTGAAGGTATGCTTGCCTGCAGATCAAGTGCATCAAACTCATGATGATTCGCCAGACACTTTGTGGCACATGAGACTATGCCATATAGATTCGATGGCACTTTACCAAGCAAGCCATCATGGAGCAATAACACGGGTCATCATCTGGAAAGCGAACAATTCAACCACCTGTGATGCATGTCTGAAGGGTAAGATGTCATGCACTTCATTTGTCAAGGACTCCTATAGAATGACCAAGATTCTGGAGTTAGTGCATTCTGACATCTGTGGGCCTTTCAATGTGATCTCAGTAGGAGGCTCAAAATATTACATTACCTTCATTGATGATTATAGTGAATTTTCCAAAGTGTATTTTATTCAGAATAAATCAGAAGCATTTGACAAATTTACAGAGTATGTGAATTGGATAGAAAGATGCACCTACAACAAAGTGAAGCAGATCAGGACAGATCGAGGTGGCAAATACATCTTGAATCGCTTCACTGACTTCTGCAATGATCATGGTATCATTCAGAAAAGGACTGCATCTTACACATCGCAGCACAACGGTGTTGCAGAAAGAAAGAATAGGAATCTGATGAAAGCTGTCAGATGCTCCAAGAGTATTGTGGGCTGAAGCAGTAGATATAGTCGCATAAATTTAGAACAGGACAGAGAAGTCTAGTGTCCCTCACCCGACAACACACGAATTATGGTGGGGTAGAAAACCCAATCTGGCTCACATCAGAATCTTTGGTTGTGCAGCATATGCACATATCCCTAATAAGCTTTGAAAGAAGCTTGATGAGAAAGCTGAACAGAGATATTTTGTAGGATATGACAACAATTCATCATATTACAAAGTCTACATGCCATAAACGAACACTGTGAAGACAGTCAGGGATGTCAGATTTGATGAGAGCAGAAAGATGGCCAACGATGATCCTATCAGCTATGAAGTTGTTGAGAGACAATACTGTGATCTGCCACCTGTGACAGAGGGAGCAGAAGACAAACACAAAAATGAAGATTTTTGAGTTGCTTCGTATTCGAGTGACGAATCAGAAGATGAAAGATTTGAGAGACAGCCTTCTACTACAATACCTGTAAACCAAGATGGTTTTGGACCTAGCAGAGCAGACAAAGACAAAGGCATTGCAGTTCCAAGAGGATCTCCTAGAAGGTCGACAAGACAACAAAGAACGCCAACAAGATATGTGCCAGGCAACTCAACTTCCACATCAGAAGAGTTCTGTGGACTTAGTGATGAACCACAGACATTTGAGGAGGAAATTGAATGTCTGGAGAAAGACAAATGGATCCAAGCCATCAACGAGGAGATGGAATTCATGAGGAAGAACCAAGTATGGATGTTGTAGCCATTACCAGATAAGCGAAAGGCTATAAAATTCAAATGTGTTTACAAGTTAAAGTATGGACTAGATGGAGATGTTTCATAATATAAGACAAGACTTGTAGCGAAGGGATTCTCTCAGAGATATGGTATTAATTATTTTGAAACCGTCTCTCCTGTCATGAAACATTCGTCCCTATGTTACTATTTGCATATGCAGCTGCTTATGACCTCGGGGTCCACATTGTGGACAAGAAGATAGCCTTCTTGCATGGTGAGTTAGACGAAGAGGTCTACATGGATCAACCCCCAAGATATGTCTCAAATTCACTTCCTGATTATGCATGTAGAATGCATAGGAGTATCTATGGTCTGAAGCAGTCAGCTTGACAATGGTACAAGAAGAAAGATCAAGCCCTGAAATCCTTGGGATTCAAGCCACTAATGGCTGATTCCAATGTGTGTGTAAGAATTACAGATGGGAAGATCATCATTGTGGTTGTGTATGTGGATGACACTGTGATACTTTGCAAGAGCGAGAAGTTGATCGCTGAAGCGAAGAAAGACATCTTGAAACATTTCGAGATTGTAGATTTGGGAGAAGCCAGGTGTATCCTTGGCTTGCAGATTGACAAAGACTATGAGGGAGGTAATTTGTACCTTCATCAGTTCAGATACACCTAGAAAATCCTTGAAGATTTTGGGATGCTGAATTGCAAAGGAACGAATACTCCAATGCTTGTAGGAACAGAACTACTGACGAACAAAAAATTGTTTGAGGACTGAGGATGAGAGAGAATTGATGTAGCTCACACCATACAGGAAACTGATAGGATCGTTGATGTACCTTGCAGATAACACACGCCCTGACATTGCTTATGCAGTGTTTAGGATGAGCCAATTCTGCATGAATCTAGGCTCAACACATTGGAAGATTGCAAAACGAATTTTGCAATATCTTCAATTAACAAAGGATTATAGTTTGTGTTATTGTCATGATGCAGGGTTCAGAATGCTTTCCTACACTGATGCTAGTTGGGCATTCCTCAAGGACGACTACAAAAGTGTCTCAGGAGGATGCACCATCACGTCAGGTGCAACAATTCTCTGGGTCAGCAAGAAGCAAACCATTGTAGCTCAATCATCCTATGAAGTAGAGTACGTTGCAGCAGCAAATATGGCCAATGCGATAATTTGGCTCAGACAGTTTCTTGACGAATTGGGTGAAACGAGTGGGATCTGATCGGGAAGAAGATGCTGCAGACCACCTTCATTGGAACGAAAGACATGGTTGCTGACATTTTCACAAAGGCCCTAGACAAAGGTCTATTCGAGAAACAGGGAGCAGTCTTGGAGTAGTCAAGCTATCATGCTTTGAGAGGGAGTTGAAGAAACAAAATGTTTCTTGTGCCAAAGCCATGCTAGCTCTCTACATAGATTTTGACAGAAAAGACACAAGAAATGAAATCGTTCGCGAACAATTTCACGACACACAACACAAAATTGTTTCACAACACAAAATCTTTCTTGCTCCACAAATGGCCAAGAAGATCAGCCAAGTACCAAGGGGTACAAATATTTGATCAGATATCTGTTGAAATGGAAAAATAATCCATCTTGACTTTAGGCTTGCTACAAATATTGTACCATGCAAGTATCTTGTTCATAAATACAAAATGCCAAGTTTGGCCTAGATAGAACTCAAGCTACATGGAGAAGTCATATCTAGAATGATGAGTACAACTTGCATATATATTGTAGACATAGAATTAGCAAAATTATGCTTGTAGAGACTCGTGGCAATTCACATGCATTAATTGTAAGTGATCCATAGTGACATGCAAGGCATGCACAAAGTGTAATAGAAACATGCATGATGATTTGTACATTTCTAGTTAGAACTAGGACACTTGGAAAAAGTTGGTAGAGACTCATGCATGAGAAGTGACAAATTCACATAGACTCTAGTTTCCACTTTAGATGTCATTTAATGATGGATGGATATGGTTCTACCTCGAGCTACCTCAAACTCCATAAATATTTGTAGCTCTCCTCATAATTTTTGATGAAGAACCAAAGCTTTGTAGCTCTCTCATGCCATTTTGGATCCACACAAATTTTGCTTGTTATCTCTCTATCTTTCTCTCTCTAACTCGTGTTGAGGCTAATGCTAATACATTGATATCTTGTACTTTTGCTCATTTACGATTCATTGCTATCATATTATGATGCTTAGCATGCTAGATTGTGCTTAAGTCATAACTTCTGTACTAGATCTTGCTAATCAATCTAGAATCAGGTTACTGTGCTAATCATAAAGCTTAATTAGATCTATCATACTTGTGGATCTTTCCTACACATGGGAATTCTAGAAATTTTGTCATGGTATCAGAGCCAAATTGGCTCATTGGAGGGGAAATCTACTTGGAGCACATCAACACATCATCTTGTATTGCTGATATGCTCACCAAACCTTTGAGCAAAAGTTCCTTCATCAAGCATAGAGCCAATCTTGGAGTGATACCAAGATCCATGTTCAAGACAATATAGATTATTTTTAGGAGGAGTGTTGAAATGGAAAAATAATCCATCTTGACTTTAGGCTTGCTACAATTATTGTACCATGCAAGTATGTTGTTCATAAATGCAAAATGCCAAGTTTGGCCTTGATAGAACTCGAGCTACATGGATAGAATGATGAGTACAACTTGCATATAGATTGTAGACATGAAATTAGCAAAATTATGCTAGTAGAAACTCGTGGCAATTCACATGCATTAATTGTAAGTGATCCATAGTGACATGCAAGGCATGCACAAAGTGTAATGGACACATGCATGATGACTTGTACATTTCTAGTTAGAACTAGGACACTTGGAAGAAGTTGGTAGAGATTCATGCATGAGAAGTGACAAATGTCACATAGACTCTAGTTTTCACTTTAGACGTCATTTAATGATGGATGGATGTGGTTCTACCTTGAGCTACCTCAAAATCCATAAATATGTGTAGCTCTCCTCATAATTTTTTATGAAGAACCAAGCTTTGTAGCTATCGCATGCCATTTTGGATCCACACAAATTTTGCTTGTTATCTCTCTATCTTTCTCTCTCTAACTCATGTTGAGGCTAATGCTAATACACTGATATCTTGTACTTTTGCTCATTTATGATTCATTGCCATCATATTCTGATGCTTAGCATGCTAGATTGTGGTTAAGCCATAAGATCTTGCTAATCAATCTAGAATTAGGTTACTGTGCTAATCATAAAGCTTAACTAGATCTATCATACTTGTGGATCTTCCTCACATGTGTGAATTCTGAAATTTTTTTCAATATCATGACATCAGTAGAAGTATTCTAGATCATGGCTAATCTACCACTCTTGCACTTCACGATTAGTTGTAGATGTTTAATCTTTTCTAATCTATAAGTTACATGATGCGACACGAAAAAGCTCGCGAACTATATGCTTTTTGTTTAATGCATAATGCCAAAATGCTAGTAAGCAAGACAAGTGCGAGAAAATTTTGTAGAGGATCTGTAGATCCAGAAGTTTGCTAGTAAGTGAGACACGATTCATGAGAGAACTGTATGTCTCTCATGCTAATGCATTGTGTGGATCTGTCGCACAATGATTGAAAAATCAGAAAAGCAATAGATGATATTGTAGCTGTTGTGCACATGATTATTCTAAATGATTGTATGAATGTATTTTTGTTTGTTACAATTCATGTGTCTAATTAATTTGCTCATTTAATTTCGCACTTTGGTTTGATCTTGTTGAATACTATATTAATCTGTTAACATAGATCAGCAGTGCCTGTCTACACTCTGAAGAATTGTAGGAATGATATAGCCGACAATGACCAACAATCATATCTGAATTTCTGACAAACTGATCTTGTTGGCAAATCCTTTCATTTTGAGTTTCGTTTTGCTTCACGATCACTTCGCCATAAGGGTAATCAATTACAGATCTCACCTAAGTTTCGTTTCGTTTCGTTTCATTTCATCTTGTTTCGTTTCATCTCATCTCGTCTCATTACAAAGCCTGATTGATCTTTTCGCGAATGCTTGTGCTTCGTTTCATTTCGTTTCATGTTGTTTCACAATCTCTATGCTTTTAGCATGAATCAATGTCAAAGCTCGTTTAAGCTTCACTTTGCTTTGCTTCGTTCCGGTTTCGTCTAGATTTCATCTCGTTTCATTTCGTTGTGTTTTAAAGCTTGATTGATCCAACACAAATTATTCTTGAACATAAATAATTTGAGTTTTGCGAATCATTCGAGATTTTCTTTTATCAGTTTGTCACTAGAGTTCTAGCTGGAATCTACCTTTTCTGAGTGCACATTTTTTGCATCATGTCATAGATCTACTTTCTATAAAAGAAGTCAAAAGCATTTGATAAGTTCAAATTCTTCAAGGCATTGGTGGAGACTCAAATAGGAAGGAAAGTAAAGACATTACGATCAAATAGCGGTGGTGAGTATGATTCTAATGAGTTCAATGCTTTCTCTGATGAACATGGAATCAGAAGGAAGTTCACCTAATCCTATATGCCACAACACAATGGTATAGCAGAAAGAAAGAATAGAACAATAGTCGAGAGCGCACAGTCCATGCAAAAGTTCATGAAGCCACCATATTTTTTTTGGGGAGAAGCATGCAACATTGCCAATTTCCTTCAAAATCTAAGTTCCATAGCGAGAATTCCTAAGGTAACACCATATGAAGCCTTTATAGGTATTAGGCCCAAAATACTTGGATTGAAAGTGTTTGGATGTGAAGCCTTCATCCATGTACCTGATGAGATGAGAAAGAAGTTGGAAGATAAATCCTTGAAGACTATCTTTGTTGGGTATGATGATAGGGTCAAAGGCTTAGGTGTTACAATCCACTATCCAAGAAGACTACTGTATTATGCGATGGTAGCTTTGATGAGATGCATGGTTATTATGATGATGATGGAATTTAAACACATAAGGAGCAAAGTCAAGATCTCTTGCCCAATATTGAGAATCTAGATGGTGACTCTGATAAGAGTGAAGAAGTTGAAAAATAGGATGTTCCATCAAACCAAGAAGTTTTGATGAATGAAACACCAAAGTGAGATGAATATCCGTGCTTGAACAAGCAATTGATTGGTGAAAAGAGAAAGGACAAAGATGTTCCTTGGGATACATACTCACCAAAAAGCACATCACCTAACATAAAGTGCCAAAATGGTATGAAAATTTGGTGCAAAAAGGTGCAAAAAAATCCCATCTACAAGCCAAGCAGGATAGATCAGAAGATCTATGAGCGAGAAAAGACCTCCATATAGATTCCAAGTGAACTATGCTCTCATGACGGAAATCGGAAATTCCTTTGAGTCCGCTACATTTTCAGAAGTGAGGGAGAGCAAATTTTGAAAAACCGAGCAATCGAGGACGAGATAGATTCCATCAAGAAGCATAACACTTGGTGTCATGTGCCAAACCCAATCGAATAGCCAAAGCAATGAAACCAAAGCTAAAATCAAGCAAACAACATAGCATTCATGTTGATATAGCCATAAAATGCAGAATACAAATAGAGCTTCAAGCAATTACCAATAGAACCATAGGGGTGGAAGCAAATCAAATACAAAATGGAGGGAAATTTCTGTGGATTGGGCAGAGACACTAGTCTGTAGGGATGTAGATCTTTCGTAGTAGTAGCCCTTTTGCTGTCAACAAGAGTTAGAATGCTGGATAGATGCCTAACTATGTAAAGATGCAACTTTTAGATGCTTCTCTACTTTCTCTCTTAACTCTACTCACCACTAACACTACCCACCATTAACTCTACACCACTAACTAACATTCCACATGATTTTAGAGAGAATGTGAAGGGAAGAGTTGAAGAGATAGAGGGGAGAAAAGAGAAAGGGAGTGAGGGTGGAAGTTAGCTCAAATGCTCCTTATGCTTACTAATGGAGAAACATTCACTATCACAACCAAAAACATATAAACTAGAAGCAAATAGAAAGCACAATAAAAAAGCATTAGCAAGTAGTGAATAGCAAATGAGGATGCTTCTCTCCAAAGTTTGGTAGGGTCTCCTCCTTCTCAATAAGCATGAAAATAGAGTACAAATGGTGCCTTTTTATAAAAAAAGAAAGGCCCTTGTCCCAAAGTCCTATTGGCTAATATGTACATTGATCTTATCCATTCATCTTGGACCCAATTCAATCCAAGGCTCTACAAAAAGTACATTAGAAATCACAAGATTCATGTGAGTCCAAAATTGGACCCAACTTAAAAAGGTTTAGTACTAAGTTCTAATCTTGACTCAAGTTTTATTTGAATTAGAAAAGGGCCCAACTCTATAATTTCTATTTACATTTAACTTGCGTGCTCATTGGGCCATGAGCTTATATGCACAGGAAGCCATGCCCTTGCAACACATTTATTTACCAAATTTATTTATCTACACTGTGTTGGGAATACCCCCAACGGGACCCACAACTTGAAGTAGTGTCGGTCCCTCGACACTCTTCCGGTTCAGAATAAGGTTTTCTTGGTCTGTCTCTAGTGGATCAGGTAACTAGTTACGTCCTTCATAAAATTGATTATGTCGATATTTTTCAAGTCCTTGTTAGTGTGAAGGGACTTGTGGACGCCGATTATCCATTGTTGGTCGACCCATGCTTGAAAGCGGCCCATCCAAGGATCGCCAAGGAGTGCGGCTCGGTAATATACATGAGCTACTGGCAGCTGATCTTCCACCTTGTTGGAGGCTAATGCCATATTTGGGTCAAAGAATATCAGTGGGAGAAATTTGTCCCACTTGGTCTTGATTCCCATGAGATACTCCAAGTCCTGATTGAAAGTTGCTGTCGCGTGGACTATTGGGTCAGGACAGTTGAAATACTTAGTTGAGAATTGGGTGAGAGCCCTTCGGGCATCTAGATCCATATTCCAACCATGCTTGGATGAAATTTTTCGGCCAATTCAAGTTATTGATGGTGATCTTGTCCAGTGGAGTGCCGCATTCCACCCATTTGGTTTTGCGTGTGCATGGCAGGAAATGCGCATTCACTCTGAGTTTTTGTGGACTTGTCACATACACCCTGATGGCCGCAGAGTCGCACTCAAACAACTGTTGGAGCCACTCTGGTTGTGGTTGGAGGGTGGGGAGTGCTTGCAGCTCGTTTTCTTTGATGGTCTGGGTTGTAAATGAGATGTGCCAGCCGCCTCGTGAAGACTCGTGGGGATATTTAGATAAGAACTTGTTGATTTTCTCCTCCACAGACTTTAGGCGTCAGAAGGCATGGCTAGCAGAAATGGATCGCAAGCCTCGATGTGGAGGCTTGACCCTCCCCTTGGCTTTGAGTCAGACCCATGTCCTAGCCCTGATCTTGGCCTTGTGTATCTGCTCATGTATCAGGAGGCCCTTGACCTTGTACGTCTGATTCCTGATCTTGACCGCTTGCCCCTACTGCTTGTGTCTCTTTGTCCTGGCTGGAGCTTGCCTGTGCAGCATCAAAGATAGGTAGTGATGGGATTTCCACTGGGGCTAACTGAGGTCTCTATTCCATAAATCGTTGGCAAGCCTTGAGGGCTTGCGTTGCTTGGGCGAGCTCCTGATTTGCACTTGCCATGTACTTGTCAAACTCTACTTGGTAGTTGTTTAGTGTTTGACTATATACATGCACTTGATGTTTGAAAAGATTCATCTCTGCTTGGGAGAGTGGCCTCGAGTCAGGTGCTAGTTGGGCTAACAGACAAGTTTTTTGCTCTGTAATGCTTGCACCTCCGCTCTCAGGTGTGTGTTTTCTGCTTCATACATTTGGAGTTGCGTTTGGAGCGGGTTAAGCCTTTGGAATGCTTCGGATTAAAGCACTTGCACCTTTGTGGAAGCATCTATAAGCGATTTGGAGAGGCTCTAGATATACTGATTGAGGCCGACCTCCTTTTATTGCAGCTTCGTGATCTCCTGGTGCTTGTCTTGCTCATGCTAGCTATTATAAGCTCTTGCTGCAGCTTTGTGATTTTTGCTCGCAACTGGGTGTTGTTGGTTGCCAGATGCAGCACCTGGCTGTCCAATGAGACTTTGGTTGCGATCGCATCCTAGATATAAGTTCCCAAGGCTTGGTAGGTCGTCATGATGTCCATGGGAGTGGCCAGTACACTTGTGCTAATAGGGGCTTGTTGTGTGGAGGCCCCGACTACCTGTACTGTATCTTCTTCGTCATCTCCGATCAATTTCTCCAGTGATCTCATGCCATCAGGTGCAATGGGATAGAGAGTGTAGATGATGGCTGGTAGGAAATTTGAAAGCATTTGAAGAACTTGAAAATTTCAATTGAAAATTGGGTAGAGCTTTGCTAGGTAATGTGACGAATGACTCGAATTCTACCCTTATATAACGGAAATTAGAGTGTGTATTAGGCGAATTGCACTTTTCCTAACTCAGTTTCAACCAAATTTTTGCAGAGTCCTTCTTCACATAATTCTAAAACCTCAAAGAAGTCTGCAAGAGTTCAGAAGGCGATTTGACTGCCTTGCAAAGGTTCTACGAGGGTTCAGATAGTCTGCGAGGGTTCAATGCTCGTAGGAAGTGATCTATTGCACAACTTGCTCTAGACATTGGATTTTCAAGATTAGACCCTGTAGGCAAGCTAATTTCACTACTCTGATTCCATTTATGCCCCTTGCGAAGGTTGGTTTGCTGATCTTGATGCTCTACGAAGGTTCTGAAAATTCTGCTTCTATGAACTCTCGCACACACTCAAAATTAGTGTTTTTTTATCAGTAACTCTCACAGAGATTTTAATAGATGCATCTAGATCAGATTTGGTGATTGTCAAAGTTTCAAGAGCTAACTCCTAAGAGATCTCCAAAAATCATGAAAAAATTGTTCTTTTTGAGTGTTTCTTGATGAGATCTCGAGATCCTCTGATCCTTAACTCCTAATTGGTAATTTATTGCATCCATGTTAGATCTGACTATAGGTAGTTCTTTGGAAGTTTTGATAGATATTTGGTAGTTGATTCATCAGTTACTTGATGATCTGCTTCCCTAGTGATCCTATCTGATCTAAATCTCTCTTGGATTTCCTTTGATATTATCAGATCTTGTTGGATCTTGGCGGATCTGGCTTGATCTGATTTGATTTTTCTAGATCTGGTTGTGATGGCCTTTTGCAGA
Source organism: Diphasiastrum complanatum (assembly GCA_029204225.1). Lineage (NCBI taxonomy): Eukaryota > Viridiplantae > Streptophyta > Lycopodiopsida > Lycopodiales > Lycopodiaceae > Diphasiastrum > Diphasiastrum complanatum. Next base: position 28,042,758 of record CM055111.1, read on the forward strand.
TGGACTTTACGTGTCATGCACCACCAACCTGGATCTGTCTCACTGAGGTGGCCAGTATTTGTGCATTCATTTTGGTGTCACTGAGCTTATGGCTTGCAAATCGGATCAAAAAATCTTTTTTGTGCTCTCCTGGCTGGGTTAAGACTGTTCCTACTACATAATTTGATGCATCCGTATGCACATAAAACTTAATGGACCAATGGGGTGGGCATAAAATTGGCACTGAGACCAATGCATCTTTATGCTTTTGGAAAGCCTAGAGGGCTTCCTCAGTCCAATGTGGTTCTATTGTGAGTTTTTAGATTGGTCGTGCTAACTCCGCAAAGTCTAGAATGAAGATCCTGTAATAGTTAGCATGACCCATGAAAATATAGACTCCATGGATCGTCCCTGGTGGTGTTAGATCGACAATGATCCTTATCTTTGATAGGTCCGTGGCAATCCCGTGTCTGGATACTATATGGCCAAGGATTAGGCCATGTGTCACCCAAAACTGACACTTTTCTGGATTCAGAGATATTTGGCACTCACGATATTTCTTCAGCACCTTTTCCAAATTGGATAAGTGCTCTGAGTTAAGTTTATACATGCATAGATCATCCAAGAAAATCTCTAAAAAATTTTGTGAATATTCTTTGAATGTTGCCTGCATAACTCGTTGAAAAGTACTTGGGGCATTGCAAAGTCCAAATGGCATCACCTTGTAGGCATAGGTCTCCCATTTTGTGGCGAAAGTTGTCTTGTGTTGATCTTGCGGTGCTATCTTCACCTGATTGCTCCAGCTACTCTATCCAGGATGCTTTCTATAAATGATAAGGGAGAATGGTCCTTCTTGGTGATTGCATTTAACGCTTTAAGATTCACACAGATTTGCATCTTGCCATTCTTCTTGGGTACTATGACTATTGGTGATACCCACTCAATGTGCTCGATTTCATAAATAAAATCAGCATCTAATAACTTCTACAACTCTTGCTTGATCAGTTTTGTATAATTAGGTTGCAATGATAGTAACGACTCACCTTCGAGACTACTCCATCCACCAAGGGTATAGTATGTTGGTGGACGGTTGGATGGATGCACTTCAGATTACTATAATTCCAAGCAAAACAATCCTTGTATTCCACCAATTATGAACGTAGTCTTTTGAATTGAGTGAGCATTAACTGCTCTCCCAGATGCACTATCTTTTCTTCTTCACCTGGCTCGACTAGATTCGCCAGTTGCATTCGCGCAGGTCCTTCAAAGGCTTGCTTTGCTGGTTCCTGACTTTGATTAGGTTCTCGTTGAGCTTGCGGCATCATAATTACTACATCGTCTAAGGTATAGTTCTTGAAGTTCTCAAACATCTCATAAATTGATGTTCAACGAGATTCTTCCTTCAGCATGTTGATTTTAGCCTGACTCATGATCTTTGGATTATCAGTCATTTGTGAAAAAGATGACGATGCATCTGGGTCCATTCAGACTAACTTCAAGGAATCCAACACCTTCTTTTTTCTTTTTTTGCTCAAATAGCTGGGTTCATCCTTGTTGTCTTTCTTTGGTACTGGTGTGACATTCGCTTCGTGGTTGCAAATAGCAACATATTCAAGATGGAAGATGCTCCATTGACTACCTTTCAACGTCTATGAAGAGATCTTTTCTAAGGCATAAGGTTATGAGTTTTGATTTCAACATCCCACCTCTTAGAAGTATTAAATGAAAAGATAGATATGACTCCCAACATGAAGGACATCCATGAATCTCGAGCTCTAAATGAAGGAGTTGTTATACCAGAATGCATGGAGTTCTCTCATGGACTTATTTTTCGAGACCCACTCAACAGTAGAATGGCTCTCAACACTTAGGACTCTCTCTCAATCACGAGGTTGATGGATTGACATATAAACATGAGCATCCATTGTGCAAGATGTCACAACTCATAATTCTAAACTATTTCTCACTTAAGTTGGAAAAATATGACACTCATAAGCAATGACACCATCTCATGTAATGAAAAATGGTAAGCCTACATCAAAAGCACGTAAGCACAAGATGTGGAAGAACCCCAATCTCTCCATATTGAAAACCTCTATGACTCCACAGTTACTCCCAAACCAATCTAGCTCAACAAATGTTCAATGTTCCAAACTCTCAAATCGGAAAAAGCTTCAAACCTCACACAAGCTCAATGACTCTCAACCATCAAAATATTTTCCACTGCCCAACTATTGAAATATTTTTGACACTCCAACTATTCAACTATATCTTTAACACAAGGAGTGGCCTCTCTTTTATAGCCAAACCCAAAGGGTTTCCCTCCAATATGACATTTTGTCAATTGTCATGCATTTCGTACCTTCTTTGCCACATGTCCCTCCCTCATTAGGGTTCACCTAATTTAGTAGATCCTCCAACTTGCTCCCCTCCTCCAAATAGGATGTTCTTTGGGGTTTGGAGCCCAACAACCTTGAAGTTTATTTTCTCATGCTTTTCCAAGTTAGCCTTTTCGTTGCTTTCCCCTAGTGGATCTTCTCTTACATTGCCTTTCTTCCAAAATAGCATGTGCTTAAGGCAAGGAACCTTTTGGCCTTATCATCCTTAATCAACCTAGTAGCTACCAGTCAACTGATAAAAATACAGCAAAATAATTCCATTTGATCCTATAAATGATGGAGAAAACACCTACTTAAGATCCAACAAGATCTTGAAGCTAGATTACTAATCAATGCATTGATTTCTAGCTTATCTTGGCTTGAACTCCATGAATTAGTTCCAAAACTCTTCACACGTGTAAAAGTACGGCTTGTTGCTGCCTGTGTACTGTACCTGCAACTCCAAACTCATTCAATCATCATAGAAAATCATATGCCAATAGCATTCATCAATCAAATCATAGACTCAAGCTAGTCAAGAAGGAAAATCTCATCCCATCACCTATTTATACATGTAGAGCTCGGATCTGAGCATATTAGGGCTTCTATGTATTCATCATAACCTAATCCTAATGTCCCTAAAGATCCACTTGATCCACCGTACATGGTGAAATTTTAGCACGGCTATGCCGAATATTTCTACAACTGGCTAAAAAGTCGCAAAACATTTTTACATGCCATTTCTAAGGCCGCAAACTTTTCTCTAGCCTCATCGGACTGGGACCCAGTTCTAGGTGGACCGACACTTTTCCTCGGCTTTACAAAAATTGACATCTATTAAAAATTTTTTACGATTCTTGAGACCGTCACAAAAGACTACTATAACATGTCTAGCCAATTTAGGGGCAGGCTGGGACCCTTTTATAGAGGCAACTATATGTCAATTTTTTGTTAATAACCGGGGTTTACATGCTGAGTTTTTACAATTTTGAAAAAAGAAATCTCAATATTAGTCCGATTTTCCTTGCAAAAATATCGGCTAACATTGGTGACAACCACTGGGTAATATGGTCCCCATACGGGGCGGACCTAGAATCTCTGGTTCAGAAAATGTTCTCCTTTTGCTGTTACACATAAGTGCATTGGTTACAACTTTGGGATCATCACTCTAGGTGGGTAATGCTAACCTGGTTCTTTGTAATTCAGCTTTCAGCAGATCTTCGATCTTTGTTTGATTTGGTACCTTCATTCCTGCAACACAACACCCTGCGACCTAATTTGGGAAATATGCACCCACTCCCTCAGAAGATTATGCCCTTTTCATAACCCTTCAGTTTTGGCATGCAAAAATCATTTCTCAGAAAAATATGACATTTTGGATGCATATGGCAGTATTGTGCCTATTGTGAGTGTGTTGCGTGTATGCAATGAGGATTCAGTGCCTTAACTCTGAAAATTGTCCATACTGGTGGAATAACGATAACCATCAAATTTTTTATTTTTATTTATATTTATTACTATTATTTTTTATAGACATTCAAACCATATTCTCTAAGACCCGATTTAAAGGAGAATAACCACCTATCTTCTCCGTACTGATTCTTCTCTCAAGCTCTATGTTTTGACAATGATACTTAATGTCCTAAGATCCAGTACTAGTAGAAGATTTTGATTTTTTGCTGATCTATGGAATCAATTGAAAAAAAAAATCCCCACCTCGTATGGATGTGTCAAGCATCACTCATCCTCACAAATTGATTCGAGATCTGATAGAAATTATTGATGTCTTTTTCTTTTTTTTCTTTTTTTTTTTTCTGTGCTCTTTTTTCTTTATGAAGGATGGTGTCAGGTTAGTGGTGATAAGGAAGAATTTTCTTGGTTGTTTGGTATCAATAGGTGATACTGATTCAATTGTATACATTTGTTGCTGATCATCCATATTTTCCAAGATGATTGAAGTACTTCTAAGTTTGGGTAGTAGTAACAGGTAGACTGCATCACCCAACTCTTTGTTCAAATTGTCAACTCTATTCACCTCTAGCTTCACAGACATAAGTGGCCTTTCACATCCTCCTATTTGATCCGATCATATGTACAAAGCGTAAATATCTTTCAAAATCTTGTCTCAAAGATTCACTTTTCAAAATAGTGACGTTTCAAGCTTGTTATCTCAATGCCATGTAAAATTACCATATGGAGACTTTTGCTTCTCTTTATCTGTCATGCTTCTGAATTCTTCATCAATTTGCTCAATCGTTTCTTATCCATTGGGTAATGGAGTCACTCCCCACCCCATTGTACTATTTCTATTCCCAATTCTTCTCTCTTAACCCCCCCAATTTTCAAAACTTGGAGACAAAGTCCTGGTATACTGATGGGTTTTTCATGCTCACCTACATGGTGTAACTGGTATCTTGCATTCTTTGAAGCTCAATTTATTAAGAGACTAGCCAAGTTAGGACTCAAAAAAGATATGAATGATTTCTGTCACTCGTTTAGATATATTGATGACATTTTCTTTATTGATAATCCCAATATTGATGCGTTTATGGATAAGAATCAGATTAGAAAACCAAAAAACCCTTTCTGGATTTATCCTCTAGAATTTCTTGATATTGAAAAGAAGTCTTGTGAAGTAAACACCACCAGTTTTCAGAACATTTCAATAACCTTTAATCTTGGCACCGGTGATTATCAACTCTCAAAGTTTGATAAAAAAAGAGACTTATCTTTTCAATACTTACAGTTCATACATCTAGCTTCCAATAGGCCAGTCTATAACTCTTACAAAGTAATTATCTCCCAAGTTATTTCAACAATGTATTGTTGCAACGATCAGGATACTTTTATAAAAGAGGTAGCAGTCTTGCTAAACGCTTTTCAAAAAAATGGTTTCACGAGGGATAAACTTTGCCTTATAATTAACAAACTTCTTTTGACAGATACATTTCCAAGTTTGTCTTATGATCTACCACAGTGTATTAAAGGTCAGATGGTGGGCAGTTAGCTATCCCTTAAGGGGAGCTAACTGCCCCCTAAGGGATTCACTAGCTACGGGTGGATTGGTGGGATCTCTCTCTCTCTCTCTCTCTCTCTCTCTCTCTCTCTCATGGACTCTTTTTTATCTTAAGTTACCACCCCTGGTCAAGTCACAAACAAACATATGCAATTTGATGGTCCTAACCTTTGTTGCCAACCCAACCATGTATTACACTTTTCAAAAAGTAATTTCCCACCAATTTTGGCTGAAAGGGATCTTCCGCAATACTTCCTATGGAACTACTATATATAACCTATTCTTGAATGAGTTTTCTCTACTATACGGTGGAGAGAAGGTTGGGAGATATATTCATGATAGAGATTGCACCCTACTTGGCTTGAAGTCATCTGTTTCTACTTTATGGTATGTGGTTCTGCTCATTTCATATCGTTGCTTTCATCTCTTTGCTACATATGAATGGTATCCATTTTTTTGAGTGATAAATGTGATGTTGTGGATCCGCTATCCATCGAGGGTTCACACGTATGTTTGCATGGCTTTTTTCATCATGAATACTCTTCGATGAAGCATGCTCAATATTGTATGAATCTTTTGAAAATATGTTGTTTGTTGTCCACAACAATGGACCTGCAATAGACTCTCTTAAGCTATGTGCTTAAAAAATGGATATGTATGGTATGTTGTCCACGGAAATGGACTAGCAATGTACCAATGCTTCCTTCCACATACTTTTTTAAGCATGATAATGATAGGCATGCATCACATATTATGTGTTGAGACAAAAGCTTGCTTTGGTCAGGATGACCAGTGATGAAGCACGTCTTACTTTATAAATAGTTGTATGTACTCAAACTCTTTATCATAGATATGAAAGGATGAAAGTTTGTTTTGATAACTACAGTATAGAATAAGCATTACTATCCTTTAAAGGATAGTATGAATGTTTGGTTGTTCTATAAGTAGCAAAAGGTTACGTACATAGTCCAGAGATGAAGCTACTGTACTATCATGCTATCATACATAAGTTACAACTCAAATACTGGCACGTTCTGATTATCATTAGTATATCTCATGCTTTAACCTATCTGCTATTATACTTTTGACTGGTTGATATTGGAATACTAATGTATCTAAGCACTAACAGATAAAACTTGTGCTCTTTGTAGCATCGAATATTACTACTATCTTCATTTTCGATTAGATTCGGTTTTGAACCATAAGGCTATAAGCGTCTGCACAGGTATGCACATAAAACCATTCGTTTTGGACTTATATCAGCAATGATTAATAGGATTTCCTTAACATGCTAAGTGCTCTTTTAACATTATTTGACAATAACATCATGAATGGTTCAAGTCTAAAGAAGACAAGAGCACTCGAAGGACTAATATGGCATCCTCACAAGAAGTCACTTCTACGATTATCCAGGTTTGAGTTCTCCGAACAATTTTCATAGTTTGCATACACCACTTACGCTCAAAAGGGAAGATGTCTCTTTACAAATATATTCCATTCTCGGTGACTAATAATGATCCTAAATGCAAAAATAGGTTGGGTCTTACTTAGTTTGATTCTACAACTTCATAAATGATGTAACTACTCTATGTTTAATGACACCTATGCTGTCCTGAAATAAGGTTTCTCTTCAAATTATCTTGGACATCATGGATTTGCATAAGATAAACGGTTCTTACAAAAGGATTAGAATGGCATGGATCTGCCCTAATACCTTGTAAAAACTACAAAAACCTCACCAATAAGATTTAGCCTATCCAATACAAGGTCTTAGAAACCACGGGTTGGATATGGAGTTACGATAAATGTAAGTTAATTCGTAACTAAACTATTCAACCATGGCTTTTACAAATTTATTAATCATTTAGTGATTATATCAGATTATGGTGGTTATGAATAAAGGGTTCAAAGGGTGTAGTCTTGCTTTGTCAAGAGGACTAAGTGAGATTCTCTCTCTCTCTCTCTCTCTCTCTCTCTCTCTCTCTCTCTCTCTCTCTCTCTCTCTCTCTCTCTCTCTCTCTCTCTCTCTCTCTCAATAGCTGACTTTGATTATTCTAGTTGTACATTCATGAGATTAAATAGTCCATGTCCAAATTTCAAGTGACGAATTATGTTTCTAATAAATCTCCATATTAATGATGTCGAATTGTATGAGTTTTAACCTCTCTTTTTGCATCGCTAGTTACATTGAACTAGCACTATTCTATACAATATGTGCATTTTACATCTAGAATTAGGCCAATTTAAGAAGGAGCTTGAGGCTACGAACATCAATAGCATAGTGGTGAACCTATGCTTCTAAGGTTCATGAACAACTCTTATCCAACTTGACCAACTTTCACACAAGAGCAAAAAATTTGACACTAACTCTTCCTCAAGGGCTCCAAAATGTAAAGTATTATGGTTCCCATTATATCTTGTAAATGAATGACATGATATTAGTACATAAATCTGAAAATTTAATTAGATTATGAAACTCAACATCTCATTTGTTATAGCTCCATGCTTATCATGGTGCCATCTTTAATAAATGTATACATTGAATGAATTGACAACATGCCAATGTTGAAGCTTGTGATGAAATATGTATCCTCTTGATGTTTGGGAACGTGTACCACGACGATGAATTTTTAATGTGACAACTATGTTATGCACCATCAACCTCATTTGTTTACATAGAACATCATGCCATCCTATTAACATGGCTAATTGACATGGATTTTAATCACACGTGTTTATTTTAAGACAACCAAAACATGTTTGACCAATACATATTAAGCACATTAAACATCTCAATGTCTAATTTGTATTGTTTTTCTCTCTCAAGGTAGTTTGGAATACTATACAAAAGTATAATGAAGTCAAGGCTTTAGAACCAAGACAAGGCTAAGCATGCACAATCTCCAAAGTTACACTGTAACCTAGAAAAATAAAAGACATGTATATCACACAAAAAAAAAATGGTTAACTAATAATGAGCACGAAGCTTGCAAATTATAGGATCACCAGTTGAAACCACATAATAAAACTTTAAATGTGAATATTAGATCCACAGTGGACACAATATCACCAAAAATAAATAAAACTACTAAAATCACTTTGACCGTGGAAGACCCAACAAGCTTAATAATAGCAACCTAGACCATTTAAAAGTCACCTATAAAGAGGTCCATGAAGCTAAGAAGAAGAGCTTGATGGCACTTTTCACTAGTTTAATAACAAATGACTAGACCACCCTAGAATATGGAAGAAAAGATTGTCTTTGCACTCAAATTTATCCAATGGGCCATCCTTGTAAGAGTCAAATGTATTCTCATATACTTTTGTAACACATGTCATCAAGATAGAAAAACTAGTGCTCATCACTTGTGCTACCACTGCAATTAAGGTTTTGAAGAAATATCATTCAAGTCTTGGAAAAGTGATTCTAACTCAAGTCCACATAGCTTATCTCTATGTGATGCTATTGAAAAAATATTAATTGTAAATATTGAGACACCTGAAGGATGGAGAAGAGTGCTAGTTTGTAATTTGAAGACTGGTAAACCTTTGAAAGGAAGAAGTAGGTAGATTTTTTAACGTTGTTGAAAGAATTGTTACATGGGACTTCAAAGGACATGTGGGTCAAAAAAATGGGTCAACGAAGGTGCAAGGATGTCGAAGGCTTGGTTGAGACAATTAGTGTTGTAAGAGAATAAGTGTAACAATCGCCAAGTGAAGATCTTCTAGATCCTATTGCACGCACCAAAAGAATATGACTTTGAAACCACCCAACCAACTAGAAAGTGAGAGTCAAAACTCCAATCAGCGAGTCACGGTGACTGAATACATGAGAGGAGAGGATCCTAGCAACTAGAATTGGAAAATAGGTGAGGTATATGGGCAAGTTCCTATAGGTATGTATTAGCTCCAGTGGCCTAGGAATATTTTTAATAGGATGCCAATTCTCAACCAATTTGTTTTGATATCTTTTACATGTATAATAAGCAATCCGACACCATGCACTAGCTCCACATGTCCTAATGGGTATGCATGGGCCCTCACAAGAATAAATACATTTCTAGCCTACTTTGAATGGCAAGGCATAACTAATAAACTCATACACTTACCGATAATCCACATCAAAGATTATTTCAAATCCCTTATACTGGATATGGACGTAACATTTTTCTCTCCTTGAACTACTTGTGTCCTCAAAAGTGAAAACTAGGGGAGTTTCTCTTTATGCTTTCAACTCTCTTCCATGAGGCATCATCCTCAATGTGACAGATCAAGCACTTAGAGATAGAATGACTTATCATTTGCTTATCTCTAGTTCTGAGTACTTTTTATGGTTCCGAAGTGTGAAGAATTGCCAAAAATTGGCAAATCTAGCTTGATCAAAAACCATGAAGAATAGTGTAAATTTAGTACATAATTGGGTTCCACACATGTATGGCCAAAATGCCACGTGGAAACCCACTCCGAATGTAGCTTGCGTCACTATAAGTTTTGATGTGAAATCCAACTTTCTTCGAATAACACAGTCCGTATTTCTTTCGTTTCCTGGAGATATTGTAGTACTTTCTTTGCCAACTTCCAATGTATCAATCCTGGGATCTGATTATATTGGCTCAGCCTATATACTACAAATGCTATATCAGGTCTGGTGTTGTTTGCTAGATATAACAATGATCCAATCAGCCTACGATAGGCATTAGAGGAGTTTTGATTTCCAAAAAGACCCTTTAAGAATTTGTGCAAGAGGTCTTTTTTATTATTAAAATATTATAACACTAATACTTTTGACTTGCCATAACTTTTTAATAGTAGCTCAGAAGTATGTCACGTAACATATCATTGAAAGCCCTTGTTGAGCGCTTTCCAATGCACAAAACTCCGCTAAATTTGGACATACCACTAAAAAGTTATGTCATTTTTAGTATGAAATCAAAATGTGGACTCAAAAAGTTACGTTACGTAGATTTCAAATTTGAGTGTTTTGATTGGTCCATGTGTAAGAAACATTTGAGAAAAAATATAAAAAGAATCTTTACAAAGGGTCTTTTTTGGATTTAGAACTCCTCTAATGGTGTTTTGGCCATTCGTTCTTCTTCCATGAGAGTCTGCGGACAATCTGCCTTGCTCAGTATTGTTCCAGATATCATGGGAGTATGCACACCTTTGCATTCGAGCATGTTGAAGTCTTCAATGATCTTTTGAGTGTACTTTTGTTGGCGAAGATACAATTTACCACCTTCAAAGTCTCTCACAATTTGCAAGCCTAGATATATTTTAGTTTCTCCTAGGTCAGCGATCTCAAATATTTCAGAAATGTCTCTTTTGACATCTGAAATTAACTTACCTCTTCTTGAGAAGATAAGCGTGTCATCAACATAGACAGCTAGAATGATTATTTCATTTTGGACATGCTTGATATAGACATTTGATTCAGCAAATGGAGGTTTGAAGCCTAAGGAACGTAGTGATTTGTCCTTTCTATACCATTGTCTCGCTGCCTATTTGAGACCATAAATGGTTTTATTCATGTGACATCCATATTCTGGATATTCTTGGCTTACATAACCAAGTGGTTGTCCATGAATAAGTCTTCTTCTAATTCTACGTGCAAGAAAGCAGTTTTCTCATCCACAATATGGATTTTCAAATCATGAGCCACTGCATACACAAATAACAAACGAATTGATGTATGTTTGACTATCGATGAGAAAGTATCAGTGTAGTCAATCCCATACTTTTGTGAAAATCCTTTAGCAACCAACCTTGCCTTGTATCTGATGTTTTCTCCATCATGACCTATTTTGATCTTATAGATCCACTTGCATTTGACTGGTTTTCTACCATCAGGTATAGGTGCAAGTGTCCATGCATTGTTCTTGTACATGGATGACATTTAATCCTCCATTGCCTGGATCCAGCGATTTTATCTGGTCCATCTACAGTTTCTTCGAATGTTTGAGGTTCGTCAGAGAATCCACAAAATTTGATGGCCATATTAAAAACATCCTGACCATACCCATCTGGTGGTTTTCGTTGTCTATCTGATCTTCTTACAAGTGGTTTCGAATTTGATTTTGCAGGTTTTGAGTTCAATTCTGATTTGAGCTTTTCTGCTGAAATTTGAGCTGATGATTCGAGTCTGTTAGGCACTCAATCTTGACCTCCCTCTGGATTTGGTAACTCTCTTTCATCTTTTGCTTGTTTTTTTTTCGTTGTTGTTGGAAGTTTATAATAATTTTTGAGAATTTTGTAGCCGACTAGATCATTGTCTGCTATGTATTTCGTCTCATCAAATTTAATGTGGTGGCCTAGTCGTTATAGATTTTCACAAAATCAATGAATTAAGCAGTATAAAAGGTTTGATCATTCCCCAAGAGAGAGAATAATCTCATCTTTTGTATGATAAGTGTATGTATGATGGTAAATGGTCTGGGATGTGTAATATTCACAATGAATACTACAGCAAAATATCTAGTTATCCAAAGATATTTGGGTAAATTGGCTTTCAGGAACACCAATGATGAAATGATTTGGTCAAGGTCTGTGATTATAAAAATTACTTTATCTTTCAGGCTCTTCAGATAACAGTTAGGCAATCAGATCAGACAACAACTAGCAAATAGATTCATCAAACAGAATCGCATTGGCTAAAGATTCTTATTAATCAAACACAGAGAATTAGTTCTTATCGCGGGAAGCAAACAGAACAGAGCATCAAACAAGTTCATTATCTGAACACATAGCTCATTCAGAATTGAAAGAAGTTCTGCTTAAGGTTATTCTTAACAGCTTTGGCTAATTCCCTGCACACATTAGTCAAAATTGTTGCTCACTGGTGACGCCTGAAAATCCGTGTTAGAGTGGCTGAAATTCAGTAAAACATGAGAAATATGTGTGACGCAAACACAACAATACCACAAACAGTTACAGATCATATAGAGTGTATTCGCTCAATTGATAAGAAGTAATGTTGTAAAAGATGACAGAGGGAAAGTATGCTCAAGTTTATAGAAACTTGCTCTTCTCTCTCTATTGATACTCAGATCTATGCAAATGCATAAGTACAATGGCACGAAGTGTCAACCTTATAGGAATGATCACCGACCTCAATGTCGTTTACCAACCGTCAAAATGTCGGTTGAGATCCACTACTGTGTCTCTATAGAACGTCACAAATTCTAGCCTAAATGTGAATTTACAAAGTGCAAATAGGCCTTTACATGAATTTAGACACTATAGCACATTTACATGTATAAAAATTAAAAAAATTTACAATATATAACAATAACTTGGATAATGTGGGATCCAGCTGTGCAGCGGCTCGCAAACAATTTGCTTACATTCTTCTCTGTCGCTTCCTTTGTTGGCTGGCTTGCTATGAAAAATAGTCTTAGCTCGGGCTTCGTTTTCTTCATTAACTTGCTCTAAGGTCATTTCTTTTGTAGCAAAGTAATAATTATTCTTCTGGTTGTAATCTTCCTGGAATGATAGATTCGGATATCCTCCTATTCCTTGACATTAGAGGAGTTCTCACTATCAAAAATACCCTCTAAGGAATGCCATGTAGGATATAGAAAAATATCAAAATAAAAAAAACAATATTGTTTATTTGCTTGCCCACACCACTCCCAAGGCCCCCCCAACTCCCAATGATCTAACAACGGTGTCTATAGTCATAGTTAAGAACTATTAACAGTTCGGTATATAACTTGACTAAATTCAAAAATATTCCCTCCATTGGTTACAAAAAGGGAATATTTTCATTGGATCTTGAATATGACCGCCATCCCCAAATTCGAATCAGAAAAAAATGCAAAATATTTACATATGCATTCCTTCCACGAGAATGGAAATATGAGCGCCAACTACCTATTGGAATGAGAAAATGAGTGGCATTTCCAAATTTGAATCAAGCATACAAGCATGGAGATTGGATTGATCGTACATAGTATATAATATAATCAAATATGAGTATTTTGTTTTGCTTCATAGAATCTGGTCATAGTACTTTGATGCAACTGATTACTCTATTATTTTTTTGATGATGACATTATATCATTTACATGTGGATATCCCTATTGATTTGGCACCTTTGCAGAGAAGAGGAGGCAAAGGAATTTAAATATCTGCTGGGGATCATTCTCGTTACAAGGCAGAAGGAAAAAAAAACTTGGATTTATGGATAGATGGAACATTACATCCACAAGATCCAAGCACTTTGACACATCCCACATTCTCTTCAATAACTCATTTAGTTACATGGATATGCAATGGGCTAGATTACTAGGATATTGTGAAAGATTGCAGAACCATGGAAAATAACTTTACATGAATAAAGTTCACTTTTTAGAAGGTGAGGTAATTCGGATATCCTCTTATTGTCAGAATAGAGATTGTCATCTCCAAAAGATGTTAGAAGAAAATGAACAACTTAAAAAAAATAATGAATCATTACAGAAGATAAAAATCAATATCAAATCAGAACTAGAGCAAATGCAATCAGTCTTACAGTCTATTCGTATTGAAAACTTACAATTATTGAAGGATGTGGATTTGGCAAAGAAGAAGGCTGAAAGTAAGAAGCGAAAGTGACAAAGTTGCAAGGATATTCAAACGCTTTCAAAAGGAGGTTATCGAAATAGAAGGATTCGTGCATTCAAGTAAGCATATTCTGAATTTTGGAAGTTTTTCAATGACATTTGGATTTAATTTCAGCTACGGTGATATTCTGTTAACTATTTGGTTTTTTTGAAGATCTGCATTAGTAGCTCCTCGGAATATTAAAGACAATGCTTCACTAGGAATGTCATTGGGCACAATATTGACTTGCAAATCCATTGAGCATATCATGATGAACATTAGGATTTCAAATGTAAAGTGTAAAATAGCAGAGTCTTTGATGGTGGACATTCAAAAAATTTTAGATAGGACTATAGTTTAGGGTGCTTGTGATTTTGCAAGTATTAGCAGAGAAGCATATGCAACAATATCTAAACTAATTAGAGAAGTTTTTAAGCAAGTTCAAATTAGAAAAGTCCCAATCCCTAGAACATATCACTTGAAGAAAGAGAGGGATACATTAAACATAGGTATGCATAAGATAACTGGAACTCCATTTCATATTGAGGAGGTGTATGAAACTGATGGAAGATCGATATTCTATAATTCATCAAACAATTTATTTGTTGATCTATGATTACTTGCTGAGATACATCGTCACATTCTATGATATAACCTATGAAAAGGTGAATGGAAAAATAATCATAGTACTTAAGTTAGATGAGTCAGAAATTGTGAAAGGGCAGAAGATGGAGAGGGTTAGTATAACTCTCATGAATGGTGCTCTATCACAAATAGAGAACCAAGAAGATTTCAGATTCAGTGTCCACTCAGAAAATGATATATGGTGGTTGGCAGCGTTTCAGGTAACTAGCCTCATTATTACATTACATTCATTGAATAGTATTAATACATTGTAAACTAAGTCTGCTTAATTCTTTGGACAGGTGCTGAAAGAGGATCATGATATATTATCATGGATATTCTCAAGGACATCTTATCCTAGGATCATCAAGGACCATATGGATGGAGGACTTCTCAATGTTCCAGGAGTTGGAGACTTCAATGTTGAATGGCACTTAGCAGGTGATTTGAAAACATTGAAATGTATGTATAATGTCTCTCACGGTGCTACATCAAAACACCCTTGTTTGAACTGCATGAAAATGGCAAAAGAAGTAACTAGGAGTACATGAATTACTAGAGAATATGCGGATCCAAACTGGAAGGCCTGTGCTGCCTATCCCCTTAAAAAATGTGCATGTTTGCACTCTTCATGTAGAAGTTAGATTAATAGAAAAGATCATTTATCTTCATATAGTTTTTGCTTGGAATACTAAGCCAGCATCAATAGCAAAGGAAGCTATCTCTCGATTAGAAGATGTTTTATCAAAAGCAGAACTCCATAAAGGACATGTCAAAATTCAGAAAGATGAAAAGCTTTTAGGAAAGAATGGGAACATGCCAACTAAGCCAAGCATAGGAGGAGCAAAAGCATGTCGTTTTCTATCAAATCATACTGGTAAGGCTTCTTATATTCAACACTCAGTCTGGACAGATATATTGCTGCCACTCAGGATTTTGAGAAAGACGGCAAAACCAGAGTACTAAAAGTTGATGTATGGAAAAAGCTTGATAGTATGATTGCTATTTTAAGAAAAGAAAAATACTCTGATATTGATAAGAAAGCTGTCCAAAGGACTTGTGTCGAGTTTGTTAATGCAGTATCAAAAGCATGGGGAGAAGATCACATCACTCATTACATGGTTAGTATAAAATTTTCAAAATGCTTTCAAATTTTCATATATATTTAGATCCAAACATAAGACTAACATTATGATTTTGACATATGCAGCACATTCTAAGAGATCATTACAACATTTTTTGCAAATACATATGGAAGCTTGAGTGTATGGTCATCACAAGGGATGGAGAAGTCACACTGGCAAGCACGAGCAACATTTCATCGAAATACACAAAATAGAGGAACCAATGAAAAACGAAACTACATTTGTCAATTGTTTCAGTGGTTCTACCGTAGAGTTCAGATTCAACATATAACAAAGTCCACACAATACAACAAGTTTAGAAAAGCATGCAAGTTCATACAGAAAGAGAAAATCAAATGATTGATAAGTAGAAAATCATCATTGTCATCAAATCATGACATGTTCAGAATTGCTTTGCAAATTCATTGAACATCCAATGTAAATGTATTGATTGTATTATACCAAAATACAAAGTGTCAACTATTCATCATCAGATCTTGTATCAGATTCTATGGCAGTATTGTCATGAAGAAATTCTCTGCTAGCGTACGCATATAATAGATGTGCACTATCCTTATTTCCACTAAGCTCAATATAAGTGGAATACAATGAATAATGGGAGCTCCTTAAAGGAACATTCCCATCAGTAAAGCCTAAAATGTTTAAAACGTAAGATCTTTTGACAAAAATGATCTTATTCGTCTTAACAAATTTATGTCCTCCTAGGTAAAATGATAAAACTTTAACTGCCATTATAAGACTCTCCCCGACTGGGCTCAGCTTGGAATGAGCAATACAGATCTCATTCTTTAGGAAATGCCTAAGATAGTGGCCCAGTCCACTGTCCCTCTGGAACGAGGATGCATGTTGTCTGAAACCACCTCGTCTCGCAGCAAAATCATCTGTTATGAGAGCATCTTGCAATAAGAAATATGTTAGCAAAAACACATTCAGTGATTGAAAACATTCAAATGCAAGGAAGATTAAACACTTACACATTCTTCATCATTAGCAGCAACCAGATCAGGATGATCAATATAACCACGTACCGAAGTGGAATAATAAGTGAAATGCATTAATGATGGACGAGGGAAGCCCATCTGGGATTGAAATGCCGTGAATTCTTCATCGGATACTCCGCCTCGCCCATCCTCAGCTATATTTGATAAAGTCTTATTCAGACATTCTTCACCGGTCATAAGTCCCTCCTCATCATCAAAATCAATACCAGCAACAAGGTCATCTGTTTCAAAATCTACAAAGTCGGAGAATTTGGAAATTGTGCCGGATAATAAACATAGAACCTCGTCCTCACGATAGTCAAAAAAATTTACATAAATCAGCAGTAGTAAAATATACATTGTCATTAATATAATATACAGACAAATTGAAAAGACATTTTGACTCCTCCATAGATTTGGATTCATCATCAGATGTATTTTGGCCAATGAAAGAATCCAGGAGAACATCAGTATTTACATCAATAAAGTCACTATCCTTATCAGGAGTGTCGATAAGAAAGTGACCGATATCCTTAATAGCTGACTGAACAGAGCATGGTGCAAAAGGAGGGTCAGCAACAGAAACTTCATCATCATCTGAAATATGAACTAACATGAAAAATACGAAACCACTCTGAAATTTAACCAATCGACATTTCTTGTTGCAATATGGACATATTGAATTGCTTTTGAAAAGATTAAACAATTTGGTGAACATTCTCTCCAGTCTATGTCTGAAAGCTGGGAAGAAATGAACAAGATCAGTATAATGCATGTACTGGAGTGGACCTATGGAGAAAACAGGCTTACTAAGTATATATCTGAATCTGACATAATGGTCATAAAATACATCAGAATTTGGTGGTGCAGTCCTGAAAACATGTAGATATGGCCTGAATAGACTGTGAAAATAGTCTAGATTTTTAGAAATCCCAAATTCACTAAGAAATGAACTCAAGTCTGAATCTCGTGAGGATGATGAGGAAGTAAAAGAAGGTAATCCATTCTACACTGGAGTTCTGGACTACAAAAAGGTGAGAGAAAAATTGTTAGTTCTTGCTGGAATGTTTGAAATTTTGTCTTTAGTAGTGAATACACTATCTTGTTCTTCCTTGCGACAGCTCCACTGTCTGATGCCTCAGCTTGCTGTGGAGTAATATTTAGCATTGCTGGTTGGTCTGCAACAGCTGTGACACTGATTGTTTTTATCTTCATAGCATCCTCGGGGTCAGTCTGCATCTCTTAATCTTTTTGGATTTGCTTGAAGATGATGTCTGTCTGAATGGCCTTCCTACCCGAAAGATCAGGTTTATTCACTAAATGTTTCAATGCGTATTGATCTACGTGAAAAACAAAAGGGTATCCTAAAAGATAATGTCTAAATTTCTTTACTGAATAAATCATTCCTAGTGCTTCTCGCTCTATAGTGGAATAGTTCTTTTCTGATGCAACGAGTTGCCTACCCGCATAATACATTGGGTTATCTACATTTTGGACATCTTTCTGACTAAGCACTACACCTATTGCAAACGATGATGTATCTAAATATACATGGAACTTTTTTGCCCAATTTGGAGGTCTAACTCTAGTGGCTTCTGCTAATGACTGTTTTAACTGATCAAAAGCTTGCTGATGGTCCTGTAACCAATGGTACTCAACAGATTTTTTTTAATAAACTTGTTAAAGGAGTTACTACTATGGCATAATCCTTAATTATCCTACGATAATAACCTACGTGTCCTAGAAAACCTCTAAGCTCTTGTAGATTAGTTGGTTCTAATAACTCTAAAATCAATTTTACTTTTTTGATGTCGGCTTGTATACCATCCTTCAAAATTTTATGTCCTAACAGGATGCCTTCCCTCATCCCGAAGTAACACTTGGCTGGATGCAATTTAAGAGATGTCTCTTGACATATTCTTAATGTTTTCTCTAATGCGTCTAGATGGTCTTTAGTTGATGAATAGACACAAAAGTCATGAAAGAAAATTTCTAAAAAATTCCTTGAAAAAATATTGAAAAATATTTGTCATCATACATTGGAATGTGGCAGGTGCATTACAAAGACCAAAGGGCGTTCGCGTATACACGTACGTCCCCCAATTAGTGGTGAAAGTGGTCTTGGATCTATCTTCCTCTTTTATAAAAACTTGGTTATAACCTGAGAATCCATCTAAAAAGCTATAACGTTCATGACCAACTACCTAGTCAAGAATAGTATCTGTATACAACAGAGGATGATAATCCTTTGTTGTAGCAGCATTTAGTTTTCTAAAATCATGGCAAACTCTAATCTTGCCCGTCTTCTTCGTAGGTACTATAACTATTGGTGACACCCACTCACTGCTTAGAACATGATATATAATACCCGCTCTAAGACATCTATCTAATTCGTCTTTAACTAACAAGGAGTACTTTGGATTCAATCTATATTGGAGCTGCCTAACAAGTATTGTTCCCTGAATAAGTTCTATTCTATATTTGCCCCATTTAACTGGTATCCCTATTAAATCATCCATCGACCAAGCAAATATGTTTTGGTATTTTTGAAGAAGTAATATATACTCTTCACGATCCTGGTCCGATTGGTGTTTATATAAATTCAAAATTTTACCTTTATTAATTTCTATTTCTACATAATCTGTTTTATCTACCATCCCTTTGGTCAGGCTTGCTCTGGTTCCACCCAGAACTTCCCTTGACTCGGATGTTGTTGGTATTTTCTCATCCTCGTCAATCTCATAGCATTTTATGAAATTGATCCGCAAATTTGCTGAAGTCATCAATAAACGTAATGAAGTACTTTGCATCACCCAATGACAATATTCTGAATGGTCCACAAATATCTGAATGCACAATTTCAAGTACCTTAGTTGCTTTACAAACATTCTTACTAAAAGATGTTCTAGTCATCTTGCCCTTAAGACAAGATTCGCAGGTAGTTCAAATATCTCTACTTTTGATTTCGACTCCTTGAATTCTCTTACTTTTATTGGCTTGGTACAAGGCTTCCATGTTCATATGACATAGCCTTTTGTGCCACAATACATTTGTTGATTCCTGAGTTTGATTGACTTGT
Source organism: Diphasiastrum complanatum (assembly GCA_029204225.1). Classification (NCBI taxonomy): domain Eukaryota; kingdom Viridiplantae; phylum Streptophyta; class Lycopodiopsida; order Lycopodiales; family Lycopodiaceae; genus Diphasiastrum; species Diphasiastrum complanatum. Next base: position 28,062,539 of record CM055111.1, read on the forward strand.
TCGATTCTTGTTCAAATGTTCAGTTGATACAAATTTCCTTCTCTGCTACCTTTAGCAGTCGGGTTATCAAAATCTTCCTCGAATAGTCTACAAGAGTTCTTTATGAAGGTTACTGACATGCTTGTATCAACTATCTTAGCTACAGACAGAAGATCTTTATCAAGAGTAGGGACATAAAGGACTTCCTCCAATTTCTTGTCACCCTGATTCGTGTCTAGCCATAATACACCAGTTCCATCAACCACGTGTTTAGAACCATCTACAAGTATAATGTATCTCGAATCGTTTGTCTTCTTGTAGTCAGACAAAATTTGTTTCGAGGAAACAAAATGTGAGGTGGCTCCCGAATCAAGTACTACTTCTCGAATTGAATTAGATTAACAACATGGATGAGTACTAACATAAGCTGCTAAATTCCTTGTGCCCTGCCTGCTCTAGAGCATTCTGCTTTGTCTTTGACATAGGGTGAATCTGAAGGTTCACTTCGATTCTACTCCTTTGTTTCTGGGATTCTGATAACAGTCTATTGCTGCATGGCCCCATTTATGACAATGACTACATTCAATCTTTGGATTTAGCCAACACTTTTCTTTTGTGTGACCTGATCTTCTGCATCTGTTGTAGATCTTCTTATCACCAAAATTCTTCTGTTGTTAATCAGATTGTTGTTCATTAGTCTTAGACTCATTCTTCTTAGATGACTCCCTCTTAAACTTAGACTTCCTAAAAGATTTATTCTTCTGAGTAAATAGAGCACTTTCTGAGTCACCATTTTTGTCATAGTGTTCATGAGCTTCTACTTCTTCCTTCACTCCGTCTATTGCCTTTTGAAGTGTCATCATCGCATCTTTTGCCAATAAGGTTCGAGTTGTGTGGAATGACTTGGGTAGGGCTCGAAGAAAATAACTAAGCTATTTTTCCTTAGAAATTGTATTTTCTGCACCAGAATTTTGCAAGAAACTAAATAGATCTTTAATCTCTCGCACGAATGTATTCAGGTCTTTGCCGTCCCACTGTAGGTAAGTTAATTGGTCTTCCAAGAACATGATCTGATTATGAGATCGAGTCTCATTCTTGGTTTGCAATTTTTCCCATAAATCCTTTGCGTTTGAAATTGATGTAAGATCTAACATTATATTGTCATGCACTGAAGACACAATAATTGCTATAGCTTTGTCATTTTTTAAACTCCATTCTCGAAATTCTTTGCCAAGAGTAGCTTCTAGTCTTTCCTCAATTGGTTCTACCCATTGCCATAGACCTTCGCCCTTCAACAAGAGTGAAGTCTTTAATTTCCAAATCAAGTAATTTGAACCTTCTGGATCCAAGATTGTAGTGATCTTAGCTTGAATATTGGTGATCGATGACATCTTTTAATTCTAAATAACTTCCAAATAGCGACTTACTAATGGATGTATGAAGAATGTTGAGAGGGATTCGAAGATAACACTGTATCAACTTTAATTCCGTATGTTCTGATACCACTGTAGGGAAAATAGTAATTACTTTTCCATAGAGAACATGATACGAATTTGAATAAATCAAATTAATATCAGTGTCTTCAATCGTAATTTTATCAAATCTATGTACTAATAGAACAGTATTTGTTTTGATTGAATATGCATGTGAAAATTATATGTGAATGTGTTAGACTTATATGCGAAAGTAAGAAACAACTCAAGACAATCTAGACAATAAGAAACTATTGATCAAAAACTAATTTTTATAACTCTGAATCTGATTCATCAATATACATCTCTTGCTGTCTTATCTCACTATTGTGTCTCTGATTGAGTTAGTATGAACAAGTAGTGCATATGTATTTATATTGCTACAAGATAGGTCCTTTGGCCTTTTAATACTGTAACAATAGAAATGTAACCGTTTATGACGGTTGATATTCAAATAGACGCTCTGTTTCCAGGATCAAATAGATTTTGTTCGTGAATATTTTGCGATAGTCTATCTCTTCATCTTAGATTCATCTTTCGCGAATTGTTTGCGATAGATGACAATTCTTGAGCTTGAAGTAGGAAGCTAGAATATTTCGTGAATTGTTCGAGATAGTTTCGCGATATCTGAGGCTTGAACAAGAAACAGAAAATTTTTGCGACAAGATTCTGTTCGCAAATCTTTTGCGTTTCAACAAGAAAGCCACGAGCTTCCACAAGACGCTGTTTCGCTAATCTTTCACGAATCTTTTGAGCTGGTCACAAACAGAAATGTTTTGATTTCGTGTCCGTTTCTTTCTCATCCTTTGTCAAGTAAATTGTGCGCTTTGTTGGTAAAACCAAGATCTGTCTGATCAATTGTTCTACAGCATCTTGCAAGGATGGTGAGCATTGGAGAGTCTACTATCTTTGAATACTTTTTGGATAGTATTAGTAGACATGAAGTGAATTGTTGCTTATCTTTAAGATCTATGATATTTAGTACTTTGTATGACAAGACAATGAAAATTGATGCTTTCAAATCTCCACTTGTTGTTGCAATTTCATTGGATAACTATTTTTGTAATAGTTTGAATAGTGTCATAAAAGATGAAACATCATTTGTATTGGAAATCTTTGGGTCCACATGCTTTGAGCATGATCATTCCAATGTAAGGACCAAAGATTATCCTATTTCAATGATAGGAATAATGGTAGTGTTTTGCTCTTCAAGTAGAGATTGTGGAATCTACTTGTTTTCCATCAAAGAAGTTGTCAATGGTGGAAATGTGATCTTTCAAGAGTGGAAGATTTGTAAACTCGAAGAAGCCCCTTTGGATCAATACCTTATTCAATTCATTGATGGTTTGGAGTTAAGTCAGGTGGAGCAAGTTCAAGACTCAAGGACTCCAAGAAGAACCATGAGTATCAAGATGGAACCATCAAGGCTCAATCATATGGGTCAAGCAAGGCAAGTTGTCTTTGGAAACATTATGTATGCACTTAATAGTTTAACTGATGTATCTTCAAGTGCACAAAATGCCTTGGAATCCATGGCTTGGCATGATGTTTAGTTTTGAAGTGCATCCTCAGTGTGTTGAAACGTACTGGCACGCCAAAGATCACTAGAAACCATTTGTAGAAGCTGCGCCCTGCACCTGATCAAACAATCGATGACCACCAAGTCAAATGCAAAGCATGTGGGGGCTGGCTTACAGAGGTCCAGATGGCTGAACACCCAGAACATGGCAAGAACACGCCTCTTCCTAGTAAGAAAAGTCACCAGGAAGAGGGCCTCATGGACGATGGCTCTAACCCAGGGAAGTGCACCTATGTCCCCCATCAGAAGGTCTATGCCGTGCGCTGCACAGTCAAGGGATCCCTTAAGAGGTGGTGAAAGATCCTTCATGGAACATCAAGGGATCCTCTAAGAGGTGGTGAAAGATCCTTCATGGACATTATTGTCTATTGGAGTCTCAAAAGTTCCTTGTTTGTAGCTGGTTTTTTAGACACTTCTAAAGCATTCATTCATCTGGCAAGAGAGTTGTAAATAGATCAAGCTAAATTTGAGGAGTGTGAAGAATTTCCAAATATTGGCAAATCTACCTTGATAAAAAACCATGAAGAATAGTGTAAATTTTGTACATAATTGGGTTCCACACATGTATGGCCAAAATGCCATGTCGAAACCAACTCCTAATGTAGGTTAGTTCAAGTCAAGAGAGTTGGTCATGTCTATTTGGTGGTCATCCCTACTTTATAGGACCTACACCCAAGTTTAAGGTGAAAATTTGAACAACTAGCTACCTACCAAGCATATCTCTAGGATCTAGGCTAGGGTTTCATTTTAGGGCAAGAAGAGTGAGTTAACTTCCTTATTACATGCTGAAAATCACCTAACTTCAAGAAGGAAGTCGAATTTGCTATGTATTCCAAGCTCCGATAGTGAGAAGATAGAATATTTTTGGAGCTCATTGGCAATCTCAAGCTAGTTCACTATGTACATTGAGTTTTTGTGATCCAAATGCAACCAAATCAATTTCTACTTGTTTCTCAGGTTTAAGGCTATACTATAGCCTGTAGTATAGTAGCGCTTAGAATCTGATTTCAGTTCATTTTGCAGTAAAGTAGAAGTAGATTTCATGGTTGTTCACCTGAACTGCATGTTGATCATTTGGTTGATACATGATGGATTGATTGCATGTGACACGGTTCAAGAGAGACATACTTGAGTTGTCCTCTGACAGGCAGGACATTAACCTTACAAAGATAATCTGTCCCTTCTGCCTGATTTTGGGCTTTAAACAAGAAAAAATAACTGTAAGCAAGAGCCCACCATCTCTATTGATAGGCAGAAGAAGAAGCAAGCAAAAGAATCTTGGTAAACAGATCCTCCCAAGTAGAGAATCTGCCAACATTTGACACCGTTGCCAACTGCAACATTGTCCCTGTTCAGATCCTTGCAAACAAACTCTCAATCTTTTGACACATTTGAGTTTCTACAAACTGGACAGAGCCACATAAATGGCTACATCATTGTCCATATCCACTGGCTAATACACTCGCAAATCTGCTGGCTGTCTCATTGTTAGCAAACACACCAATAGAGCTGGATTTTCTTCAACACAAGCTCACGCTCCTTTTGTCCCCTCATGCTTCCATTCTCAACCGTAGGCCCCTCTAAAATCTCAATTGGAACCCCTGTGTGAAATCTCAACCGGAGCTCCTGTGTGAAATCTCAACCAGAGCCCCTGTGAAATCTCAAATGGAGCCCCTCTGAAATCTCAACTGGAGCCTCTATGAAATCTCAACCGGATCCCTATGAAATCTCAACCGGAGCCCCTCTAAAATCTCAACCGGAGCACTCTTTCAAATCTCAACCGGAATGCTCGTTCAAATCTCAACCGGAACAGTCGTTCAAATCTCAATCAGAGCCAATCATCAGATCTTGACCAAAACAGCGCATCAGATCTTGACTGCAGTGTTGCGATCAAATCTTGACCGACGGGTTTCGATCAAATCTCGACCAAAAAGTTTCTCTGAAACCTCAACCGAAGGGTTTCGATCAAATCTCGACCAAGGGCAGCGATCAAATCTCGATTGTAGGGTCTCGATCAAATCTTGACCGAAGGCTCAAGTCTAGTCTCGACCAAAGGAGATCTCGATTGCGGCAATTAGGTCAATTCTTGACCGGAGCAATTACATCCCATCTCGACCGAACCGGATCAAGACCATAACTTTTAAACGAGACCTCTAATTGCCATTTTGACCGAACCACCATCTCCCCAAAGCATTAGAGGTTGAAAAAAAAAAGGGCATGAACACCAAAAAAAATTTCAAAAAAAATAAAACTCATACCAATAAAAAGCCCTTTTCATACTGAGTCTCCCCCTTCACTTCCTTTAACACCCTAAAAAAAATCCAAAAAATCCAAAGAACACCAAAAATCCAAAAAAGTCACAAACTCTAAAAGATTCAAAAACACCAGAAACACATACCTAACACAACGCAGAAGGTTAGAACGTTTCGTGCTCGTCTTCTCCTTCTCTTTTTGCGAACAATTTTCTTTCTTTTGAATTGTCAGTGTCTCACTTGTTGGCGGATTGACACTCTGCTCTTACGCTGTGTTCTACTTGTTGGCAGACTTTCATGTACAACTATGGTGTCTTTACTTTCTTACTCTATTCGCTACGTCTCTCTCTATCTCTTACCGATCTCAGTATTCTCATCTCTATATAGTTATGATCCAGAGATGATCGTTTATACCTCCACTATGTGGAGTTTTTACAAGATAGCTAAAACGTCGAATCACAAGACTAGTTAACACTAATCAACTAGTTAGTTAGTCTCCGTCATTGCTACTTGTTTCAGCTGGGCATGAAGCCCATTGAGCTGCCAGCTAGCAGCGTGAAAGATTTTTTTTCATTTGATTTATAATCTCCCGTTTGCTTTTGTTCTTTTTGTTTCTTTTTGTAGTTTTCATTTTGCGTCTCTTTTGCGGTTTGTGGTCTTGGAGGTGTGTTTGAGATTTGCAAATGATTCAAGATCTCCAGTCCTAGGCATTTTGTTGTTTTTTCAAGATCTGTGATTTTATAATCTGACTCTTTGTGTCTTTGATCAACATTAAGGAGTTTCCTATCATCAGCGAATCATCCATGAAAATGGTCAGTATCACAAAATCCTTTCCTACTCTTTTGATATAGACATTATAGTCTAGTTGAGTAGGATTGAAATCTAGAGACTTCAGAAGACTATCAAGCTTTTTGTACCAGACTCGTGATGCATGTTTTAGACCGTAGATGCATCTCTGTAATTGACAAACATATTGTCTGTTGTCGGGGTCTTCATAGCCTTCTGGTTGCTTCATGAAAATTTTTTCCTCTAGATCTCCATGGAGAAAGGCTGTTTTCACGTCAATCTGGTGAATTTTCAGATTGTAATGTGTGGCGTATGCAAGAAGCAGCCTTATGCTTGTCATCTTGACCATGGACGAACATGTGTCAAAATAGTCGACACCATATCTTTGCATGTAGCCCTTTGCGACAAGCCTTGCTTTGTAGCGGCCAATGGTGCCATCTGATTTCAGCTTTTTCTTGTACACCCACTTGCAGTCGACTACTTTTCTATTTTTTGGCAGTGGCTCTAATGTCCATGCCTCGTTTCGTCTCATCGACTCAATCTCTTCTGACATTGCCTGTTTTCAGAATTCTCCCTCTAGACTCTAAATCGCTTCTTGGTATGTTGTTGGCTCTTCTATGAAGCTGCAGTACTCAAACTACATGTCTTCACTCCATTGAAGATTGTCAGAATAGCGGTCTGGAGGTCTTCTTTGTTTCATTGACCTTCTAGGTTCGTTTCGTCGCTTCTCAAGCATTTCTTGTTTAAGGGGTTGATCCTTTGTTTTCTGCTGCTTTGGAGTCTGGGGTCCTGCATTTTGATTTGATGTCTGTTCTCAATCTCCCTCTTGAATAGGCAACAATGTGAAGATCTCATGGCCTCTTTCGTCTTTCAGTCCAGGGAATGTGATCTTGTCGAACTTTACATCTCTGTTCGAAACAACCTTCTTTGTGGTTGGATCATAGAGTCTGTACACATGTGTTCCGTTTGAGTAGCCGACCATGATTGTTTGCTCGGATTTGTCGTCGAGCTTGCTTCTCTTTTTCTTTGAAATGTGCTTGTATGCTGCACATCCAAACACTCGTGCGTATGACAGATCAGGATTTCTGCCTGTCCACATTTCATATGGTGTTTTGTTCTCCAGCGCTATCATTATAGTTCTGTTCTTCAGGTGTACAGCTGCAGCTATTGCCTCGGTCCAGAATTGGCCTGACAATTGAGCCTGTGCTATTATGCATCTAGCTCTTTCGACTAACGTTCTATTTTTTCTTTCTGCCACACCGTTGTATTTTGGTGTGTATGCAGGAGTGAACTAGTGTTCAATCGTCTGTTTTTCGTAGAATCTTGAGAATTCTGTGCTTTTGTATTTACCTCCATTGTCAGATCTAAGGATCTGTTATCCTTTTTGAGGTGTGTCGCTCTGCGAATGCCATGAACTTCTTGAAAGAATCCAATACTTCGGATTTCTTCTTCAAGTAGTAGATCATGGTCATTCGACTATAATCATCTATGAACGTTAGAAAATATCTCGAACCTGAGAGCGGATCTATTTTCATCGATCCACACACGTCAGAGTGGACAAGCTCAAGAACTTTCGTGGCTCTTCTTCCTTCGTGTGTGAATGGATTCCGATGTTGCTTGCCTTTCTGACGAGCTTTGCAGAACTCAGCCTCGGGCCTTGATATTTTGAGACCTGTGACAATGTCCTTTGTGCTCATGTGTACAGGCTCCGCATGTTTAGATGATACATTCTCCTATGCCAGAGCTGATCTTCATTTTTTGAAGCATTTAATATGCTATCAAAGTTGCTGATTATTTTGGCCTGGTAGAGGTTTCCTTCTCTACATCTGACAGTCAGCAACTTGTTTGTTGTCTTCTCGATCATACGACAAGTGTTTCCATCGAACAAAACTCGAATGCCTAGATCTGCCATCTTGGAGACAAATAGTAGATCCTTTCTAAGTGAGGGCACATAGAGTGCTCCTGGCAGTTTTGCTTGGCCTGACAGTGTTCGTAGCTGTAGAGAGTCGATGCCCTTGACATTGTGTCTGCTTCCATAGCCTAGAATCACCGCTCTGTCGTTTTTGAGTTTGCAAAAGTTGATCAAGAAATTCTTGTTGCAAGTTATGTGAGATGTTGCTCCTGAATTGATGACCACATCGTAGTCATGTTTGGAGTATCTTGTCGAAGCTTCGTCGAGTATCGTGAAAGCTTCATCACCTCTTTTTGCATCTTTAGATGATTCTACAATGTTTGCCTTTTCAGCTTTGTTTTTTCTTTTTGAGTTGAATCTGCAGTCGTATGTAGAATGTCCTTTCTTCTTGCAATGCATGCAAGATATTGTTGGATTGAACCAGCATTTGTTGGCCATATGGCCTGGTTTGTGATAATGATTGCAAGAAGAAGATTGTTGATTCGAGGACTTCGTCTTCTCGAATCTTGGCTTGTTTTTGTTCTTCTTCTTTCCTTTTGTGAAGAGAGCCTTTTTTTGATCACTGCTTCCCTCTCCTTCATCTCTCATCAGTCTCTCATCAGCCACAAGACTGACTGCTTTGTCAAATGTCATATCTGATAGACTCAGTATGAGCATTCTCAGCGGCTGATAGGACGTCGATAGAGATTTCATGAAGCACATCAGTTGCTGTGGTGCTGGGACCTGGTGTTCCTGTCCTGATGTAGCGAGTTGAGTGAATATCATTCTGATCTTCTCAATGTGCTGATCCAGCTGGTTGACATCCCACCGTATTGATTGCAACTGATTGTGAAGGTGCATGACTGAAGCTGCAGTCCTCACTTCATACTTCTGCTTTAATCTTTTCCATGCTGCATGGCTGCTTTCGTAGTCTTCAATCTGCATGAGTAGATCTTCATTTATGGATGAAACGATGATCGCTCATCCTTTCTGAAACATTCAACTCTCCTCAGGTCTCCCTCTGGAGGCTGCACCTCTGAGAGCTCGGTCACCGACCAGATGCCTTCGTCCTTCAGGAGTGTTTTGATTTTGAATTTCTAGATTCTGTAATTTGCGCCATCGAGACTGATTGCTACTCTGGTCTAGATTGTCATAGCCATATTATGTTGTCTAGAAGAATCATTGTTGGGATATCAATATTGACAACCTGTTGGCTCTGATACCATGTCGCAGAAGGCCAGAATGTTTTGTGCTCGTCTTCTCCTTCTCTTTTCGCGAATAAGTTTTTTTCTTTTGAATTTTCTTTTTGTGCGGAAGCCCTTACAGGATCCCAAACACTCAACTACGCATCGCAGAACATATTTTATTCTAACAATCAAGACACATAGCACAACACAAAGAGATACAGGAAAATAGAGCGACTATATAATTAGTTTGGTTTTAAAGCAAGATCGTCAATGTCTCGCTTGTTTGCAAATTGACACTCTGCTATTACGCTGTGTGCTGCTCGTTGGCAGACTTTCATGCACAGCTATGGTGTCTTTACTTTCTTACTCTATTCTCTACGTCTCTCTCTATCTCTCACTGATCTCAGTATTCTCATCTCTATATAGTTATGATCTAGAGAGGATCATTTATACCTCCACTATGTGGACTTTTTCCAAGATAGCTAAAACATCGAATCACAAGACTAGTTAATACTAATCAACTAGTTAGTTAGTCTCCGTCGTTGCTACTTGTTTCAGCTGGGCATGAAGCCCATTGAGCTGCCAACTGGTAGCGTGAAAGATTTTTTTTCATTTGATTCATAATCTCCCGTTTGCTTTCGTTCTTTTCATTTCTTTTCATAGTTTTCATTTTGCGTCTCTTTTGCGGTTTGTGGTCCTGGAGGTGTGTTTACGATTTGCAAATGATTCGCGAATCGTTCGTGCTTTGAGTCAAAGACATGTTGACTATCGCAAATCGTTCTCGTTCAACCTTCGTGTCTTGTTCATGCTTTGACAAAGTTGCAGGAGCTCACCATTTCTGACACATACAGATCCTGAAATCCTAGAAGCTTATCCATACCAGATAAGGTCCTCTACAACTGAACAAATCAGACATCATAGGTTCTACCGAATGCGGTCCCAACTCCACAAGCCATCCACAAACCCATTCACAGAACAAGAGCCTGATAGAGCCAAGTCTTCACGAGCACGAGCCCATTTTTATGGTGCTGAACCCTCCCAGGTCAGAACCAACCTTAATGGTGCTTCTGCCACTCACGGAGCTCATCTTGAGAGACATACACCCAAGCTAGATCTACCAAAGTATGATGGTACTTCAGACCCTCAAAGATTTTTTGCAAATCTTTGAGAATGCATGTGATGTGTATGGTGAAGCATCTCCTGCTGCCATGGTCCAACTGTTTTCGATGACCATGATCGCTAAAGCACGTGATTGGTTTTTCAACCTTGATCGTGAAGATAAGACAGACTGGTCAATTTTGAAAGAGTCCTTTATCAAGCATTTTAAGCCCTTTCGCTTGATAGAGAGTCCTTTTGTCAAATTGAGTAACATCAAGATGGCAAAAGATGAACGTGTACAAGACTACATCGAGCGTTTCAAATGCCTCAAAAGTCAAGTACATGAACAACCCTTTGAACAAATGCTCATCATTTGGTTCTTAGTCGGCCTTCCAAGATGGATTAGATGCGAGCTTAAATCCAATGATGAATATATGAGCCTAAAGTTAGCTATGTCTGATGCCATCAAGAGGAAGATGAAGGACCAGATGTTGATGAATCCAGAGAAAGGAGAACACCACGTGCTTCTGTCCATGAGTCGAAGCTGCTCGAGGACACTCGAGATCAGCTTTGGAAATCCCAGTTGGAGTTGCTTAATAAGCAACACCAACTACAGATGGAGAAACTCACCAATGAGTTTCAAACTACCCTGAAGTCTATCCAAAGCAGTATGCCTGGTCAGCCAAACACTGGATAGGTACCCTATAAACGAAAACCAATATGGTGCCCACACTGTCAAGCTACGCATCCTGCTGATGCTTGTCCTTCATATTAGCCTATCCAAGCACATACAGTAAACCGATATGAAGAATAGCCATCACAATTTGGAAATTTCTTGAATTATCATGAATACCCACCAGATTGTCCAGAACCATTAGCCATACAAGATGGCTATGTTATTATACAAGGGCCATTGAACAATAGATGTTTCATCTGTGGTGAATCCGGCCACGTTATGGCTGATTGTCCAGTCAAGACCAAGTACCACACCGAGTGTCCCGATTGTGTCAGAAAACACAGTTTCAAAGACTGTCTGAAACAACCAACTAAGTTCCTACCTGTCCGTCACGTCAGTTATGAATCATGATAGGATCCTCACGACAACACAACACGAGCACCATAGCACCCAACTGCTCAACTTGCTGCTCACTCGAGAAGTTTCTAGCAAACTTCTACAATACCATGCACTACACCAGCTCCATAATGCAAAAACACACTAATATGACATGAGTCCTTGTAGGAGAAAAGCGAAATCGATATTCTGTCATCATGCCTTGTTTTTGACAAGGGGAGAGTTCTTTCATTACTCTAAAAGATCAATAGAAACATGAAATTGCCCAGGTGAATTATATATGTGGATGAATGACTTTTTGTTTGACAAGTGCTCTACAACTTTCACTCTCGGTAACATTGGTATCTTCCTTGTTTATTTTTTGTAATTTTTTGATTTGGTAATTTCTTCTAATTGCATATCTTTTTCTAGATTGTTTTTAGTTCATCAAGGATAGCCATTGAACAGGAGACATCATGTAGCATATCTCAAGAATAGCTTGTCATTCATCTATCAATATTCAAATCACCTTATGCAGAGTTTCGGATTTTTGCGCATCCACCAAATCTGCAAGGTGCATATCACATCTGAGTTGGTTCCTGCATCTCATTGCCATATTCATCTTCGAGTCAACTACAACAAGATTGAAACAAATTTAGTTAAAATTTGTTCAGTCTTTAGTCCAATCACATGTTCAACATGTTTTCAACTTCGTGTTCCACACGCCGACCCAATCTTGAGCATGCACAATTACCAGCAACAACATCCCCACTAATTGATTTTGGGGAGGGGGAGAGAGTGGATCTGCTTGGATCCACTAGAGCAGTTACGCTGCTAGCAACAACATCAGCAAGACCAACAACCAAGGTCACAAGTCAAATATGAAAAAAAAAAAAAGACAAGGCTAAGCAAGCAAATGGGCAATCCAAAGAGACTCAATCAGAAGAAGTACCTCAGTCACGACAAAAATCCTTCAGAAAGGGAAAAACAGGCATTGGAAAATCAGTCTCCTTCTTCAACCGACCTCTTGCCATACTTCTGTGCCCATTCTCATGCTTATCGTTCACACCATCTACCGATGTCACCACCTCCACCCAACCTTCCATCTGTTTGTTTATCATTAGTTTACTGTTCTTCTGAAATATTCCTAGTTTTTTATAGTCTTATCGAAACAGCTGATAGATCATTGCAAATGTCCTATGGAGACTAACTACCACCGACAATGGTTGATCATCCAGAAAGAAGATCTACAAAAGCAAACGAAGCCGCAAAAAGAAATAAAGAAAGAAGCTGAGGAGGAAAGGACAAAACTTAAGCAACAGTTGAGTCAGATCGATCTTGATCAAAAGAGACTCTCTGGAGCAATGATAGTTGATTTCTCTCTTATAAAGCCCAAAGAGATCCAAAAGTAATGGATCAAAAGAAAGAGCTGTAGAAAAAGAAAGATAAAGACAACCAAGAACCTGCAAAATAAAGCGAGCTCCTCACCCAACAAGTGGTGGTCGAAGCTCGACATTGCAAGGATCCAAGGCTGCAACTGTAGAACTATCAGTTCCACCACCCGCCCACCAAGAATTCATCATGTTCCTTATTGTTATCAAACCGTCCATCCAAATCTGTTCCTACCACCAAGTCTTTAATGATGAGTCCATCCCCTTCAGATTGATAATCAAAGTTTGTGCAACCTACAGATTGAAGGTTTTCTTTAAGACTGGGACTTCGATTGAAGGAAGAACTGTGGAAATGCCTAGAAGCAAAATGGAGGATATAGACCTCCCAAAAGTTAGTATCTTCCAAGAAACCAAAGATGAACTCATCAATGATAGATATAAGTGATATAAAGGACATGAGAAAAACACTCAGACATGCAGAGTTGTGAAGCTGCTGGGAGCTCCCCAGATTCTAAGAATGTCAACCAATTGCAGCAATAAGACATTCTGGTTAAATTGCGACAATTTGCGAAAATAATTTTGATAAAGACTGACAACAATAAACCCTTGTTTTTATGTAAGCAAACGAGGATCTACGCTTTTCCAAGTGCCGATCGAAGATGCCAATGTGAAAGCGGAGCGACATCATCCAATATGAGTTGCAGTGGGTCCTGCAACACATTAGGAGTGGGATGATGTTGGCTGATTCTGACGAATCCCCAAGATACTCGGACAGAGCAACTCAAGAGCACCTCTCATCTTAGACTGACGAGGTCTCTGAGAAGAGGAGACTAACGAACATTGAGAGCTGAGGAATACTAGTTAGTAATGACAAGCCGGACCTGTGTAAGCCTCATGGTGAATCCCAGAAGATGGAATGACCACGTAGGAACTAGTATTTCTAGGCAAATGTAATAAATGCAAGTAGACCCCTCTTAAAGAAAGTAGAGTGAGCCATCTTATGATGGTGACCTCTAGTGGAGAGCATTATTCCACTTGTAATTTGTGAAATGTGGAAATTTCACTAGAATGTCATCTAAGGAGCTCTCTTGCTTATTTAAGAGGCTCCCTCTTTGTGAAGAGGAGCTTTTTGTGTATTGTATCAACTCCATGCTGAAATGAGAAGAGCCTCCACGAGCTAGATGCATCCATTGAGCTCCTTGATCATGATGGTTTTCTTGAGTGATGCCCCTATGATCATGCCCTTCCATTCCTATTATGTGTGGTTGTGGACTTAGAGTGGATTAGTTTTCATTTATTGTTTGTGGATTAATGTAGGAATCAGCATTCAAGTAAACTAAATAGGCTAGAAATGTGGTATAAATCTTGCATATCCTCCAACATTCTAGTTTTTGATGTTCTTGGGATGTCCAAGAATCAAAAGACTGGTTTCTTTCTTGATTCTTGGACCTCTAAAATGCTGTAGATTAGTTCTTGTTTCTTGTTTTGTCAATTTATGCAAGTATAGTAGTGCTTAGGATCTTATTTCAGTTCATTTTGCAACAAAGTAGAAGTAGATTTCATGGTTGTTCACCTGAACTACATGCTGATTATTTGGTTGAACGTTTTGGTTATATGATGGATTGATTGCATGTGACATGGTTCAAGAGAGACAGACTTGAGTTGTCCTCTGACAGGCATGACATTAATACTACAAAGATAATTTGTCCCTTCTGCTTGATTTTGGGCTTTAAACAAGAAAGAATAACTCTAAGCAAGAGCCCACCGTCTCTGCTGATAGGCAGAAGAAGAAGAAAGCAAAAGAATCTTAGTAAACAGATCCTCCCAAGCAGAGGATCTACCAACATAGACTATTACCTTTATGTCTATTAGAAGATTGGTGACAGTCCATGATGTGTTATTCCTCAGCAACGAGTTGTACTCCTTGTCCATTGCTTCTTTCCGGAGATCTGAATCAGCTAGTGACATAGGTTCGCCAACTATGTTTGGCTCCTGAATAGAATAGCTTCATCTTCTTCCTCTGGGTCTGACTGTATAGAGTATTCGATAAGTATGAGTTGTTAGGGCAGAAATTGTAGACTGCATCTGGTCCTTGTCCTTCAAATCAATGAACTGATCTTCTATGAAAGTCACATCCATGTTAGTAAAAATTTTACAAGTTTGTATATTGTATAGCGTATATATTCCATCAAGAGTACGTTAGCCAACAAAAATAGTCTAGAATGAATACTCATCTAGTTTCTTTATGTTGTCCTTTGGGTCATAAGCATAGGCAGTACATCCAAATACTCTTAAATGTTTCAATGAAGGTTTGAATCTCATCCAAACTTTATGAGGAGTTTCGCTGTTGGGTAGGCCTTTCGTTATACATTGGTTCTGCACATTAGCTGATGTTGATGCAGCATGTTGCTAGAATAATTTGGAAAACGAAGCATGAGTTATCATGCATTTGGAAGACTCAACTAAGGTCATGTTCTTCCTTTCTCCCAGTCCATTCGATTGTGGAAATAGGAAGCAACAAATTGTTGTTCGATGTCATTAGGTGAGCAATAATCCTTGAAGTCGTTCATTCACCATCGTTGTCGTTCCTAAGAGCTTTGATCTTCTTGTCTGTCTGTAATTCGCCATTTTCTTTGTATTTCTTAAAGAACTGGACGGCTTCAGATTTGTGCTTAAAAAATTATACATCAATTCTTTTGGAATAGTCATCTATAAATGTAATAAAAAATTTAGCACTAAACAGTGATAGTATTTGCATTGGGCCACATATATCAGTAAGTACAATGTCTAGCAAATCTTCAGATACATGTTTTTGATTCGACTTAAATGGCCTTCTTGCATGCTTTCCTATGATACAACTTTGGCAGAAAAGAAGGTCGACAATTCGATAGTCTAAATCATGAACTAAAGAATGTCTAGACTAGATATAGCTATTATGAGGTCTGAGAGGGTTTTGATGGACAGTTTTTGTAGGATCTTGAAAAACCTCAGTTTTTGAGCACTTTTGAGCACTTTTTCTTAGAACTTTCTAGATCTATCCATTGGATCATCACAAAAATTTCATAGAAGCTAGATCAGGGTTAGATATAGTTATAAAATTCTCAAAAAAGGTTAACTCAGTGCAGATCTCAAAAAATAAAAAAAAAAGCGCATTTTTGGGGTTTTTTTGCTATTTTTGGAAGTTTTCTCTCAGATACTAGAGGGATAACCTTCAACAAGATGGAATTAGCCTTCTATAATACATATTAAGCTAAATCCAGGTAGGCAAAGGTTGTTTCCTAGGAGATAGAGAGAAAATACAAATTTTATGGCTTTTTTTGTTATTTTTGGCAGTTTTCTCTCAGATCCTAAGAGAGAACGTTTATCGAGCTGACAGTAGCCTTATCTGATACAGATCTAGCTAAATCCAGGTGGAAAAAGGTTATTTTCCATGGTATGGAGAGAAAATACAAATTTTATGGCTTTTTTTGTTATTTTTGGCAGTTTTCTCTCAGATACTAGAGCGGGAATGTTTGCTGAGCTAATAGTAGCCTCCTCTGATACAGGCTAAATCCAGGTGGGAGAAGGTTAATTCCCAGGGGATGGAGAGAAAATGCAATTTTTATGGGTTTTTCACTATTTTTGGTGGTTTTCTCTCAAATCCTAGAGAGATAACCTTCGCCGAGCTGACAGTAGCTTCCTCTAATATAGATTTAGCTAAATCCAGGTAGAAAAAGGTTATTTTCCAGGGGATGGAGAGAAAATACAAGTTTTATGTGTTTTTTGACAATGTTTTGCAGTTTTTTCAAAAATGGTTGGGAATTAACCTTCGCCAACTTTTATGTAGGTTTTGAACAATGTCCAAAAGGTACTATCAAAGGGGCAAAGGTTATTTGTAGAGCAGTAAAAAGTTATTGCCTCTAATATATTTTTCCTGCCTATTTTCCCACCAAAAATAGATTTTTCATGGTTTTCTGATTTTTTTGTTTGTTTGTTTTTTTAATTCTTTAGAAAGGGTTGTTCTAATCTACAGTTCTAACACTAATCCACACCCCACTAACTCTAATCCACACTTATTGCCATTAACAAGCTAAAAAACTCGATGTTTTGATGAAAAATTAAGGGAAAAGAAGAGAGAAGAGTGAGAGAAGGAGAAGAAAAGTGATGTCTACGCGGGCTAAGGCAAGTGTTGGTGCTCCCTGGTGACGGTGCCACTGTAGTGTCGGTTGTAGCATGGGATTCATCGTTGGGAGCGAAAACTTGCCTTCACTTGCTTAGCACACAAAGAGAGAGAAGAGAGAGAAAATGCCTAGGTTGAGAGAGGCTTTGGAGGCCCGAGCACCTTCCCAAAGCTATTCACACCCAACCGAGAGAGAGAGAGAGAGAGAGAGAGAGAGAGAGAGAGAGAGAGAGAGAGAGAGAGAGAGAGAGAGAGAGAGAGAGAGAGAGAGAGAGAGAGAGAGAGAGAGAGAGAGAGAGAGAGAGAGAGAGAGAGACCTGAAGTGAAACTAGCACAGTTTTATTAAGAAAAAGATGGAAGATGCAATACAAAGAAAATGGCTCCCTCTTATAGATTTTAGAGGTGAGTCTCCTTCACTCTGATTGGCCACTTCATTGGGGCAAGGATTCTAATCCAAGCCATTTAAACTAGCACAAAATGAATCTAGTGGTTTTTAAGAAAGCACAAGGGCACTCACATGATTTATGTGAGTTCCAATTTGGGCCCTTTAAGTTTTTTATTGGCAACTTGACTTAGGGCCTCTAATGTCATTTTGGAGTTTTAAGCCCCTAGTCGATTATTCCTAGGAATTACAACTTGCTAGTTGTGCTCATTGGGTTGGGCTTACACACTCAAGATGCCAGTGCCCTTGCACTTATTAGTCTACTTGTATAGTATTGTGGTGGGCCCACTTGGCAAGCCTTGGCAAATAGTAGTTTTAGTGGTGGGACCCACTAGGTGCCCAACAGTCTGTAATTCCACTGATCAACAATAGATTTGTCATCAGGTTTGGGACATACAATACATTTGGTATGAGCTTCGATAATCCATTCTAAAACTTCAGTCTTATAGTACCTTCACCTTCAATTATGTGTGAGCTGCTATCTCCACAGTGAACGAATTTCTTGGTGTTGTAGGCCGAATAGTCAATAAACCATTCTTGATGGCTTGTTGAAACATCCACTTGTGTCATGATATACCAACACAAAATTGCTATATTTATGTAGTATTTAGATCATTCCCCAAGGAGATAGCACTTAAAAGCTGATTAGTTGATACTATATTGACTTATTTCGAATGGAATGGAGTCGAGAGAAAATCTGGTTGTCAACAAACATTTTAGAAGTAGCCAGTACCACTTTTAGAAAAAGTGTAAAAGGTGATAAATGCTAAACAACAGTCTTCCTCTATCAAACCGAAGAAAAAACGTCCTATATGTAAAATGATATTAGAGTAACTCGAATGAATTTCACTTTGACTGAGATTAAGTTGTCAGCAGGGATCTGTGTTATGTTTGATGCAGACGCGTACGTACCGACAAAAAGTTAATCTTATTCTTGAACTACGTGTTCTAGATAGAAGTCCTCAACAACTAAAGTAAAGAACTCATATAGTTCACAAATATGTTAGAAACAATTATCTTTGTTGCCAACACGGATACAGATCAATAACTCAGTTCCTTAGACAGGGACTAGCACTTCACAAACATACATACTTCTCTATCAGTGACTGTGAAAAAACTGCACCAAGGGATACTTTACTCGAATGCTAACACCAAGTATTCATGTAGGCTGATAAGTTAGTTTAAAGACAGTTCTTTAGATCAATTTTACGGAAACACAACAAACTACTATAATGAACTATTTCACTGTCTGACCAAAGAATGATTTAAGTAATGCATATGAGATTGCTAATAGATCCGAAATCACTCACACTCAATAGTGCAAAGAACAGAAATCAGAAAGGATAGCCTTTGTCGGTCTATTCACTTCTCCAATCTCTTAATACAAAAACTCTCTCTTTCTTGGTGGTGTAAGAATGAAGTGCATCTACTTTTATAATCTAGGGAGCAAAAAATCACACCTCTAAAAATTCGTGGTGCATCGCTCCATTTACAAATTCTAATTATAAGTTACAAATATTTGTACAATTGACGGTCCATTGTGATGCTTCAAATTCAGTTGCTTCATATTCCAAGTGTTGTTTCATTCCAGGAGGTCAAGTCTTTAAGTAAACGGTAGGTTCTTAAACAATTTTATCCAAAAAATGATGTAAGCCTCTTCAAAATATATACTTGTCCAACACATATTCTCATTTCTAAGTATAAAATGCCATTTTTTAATAATTATACAAATATGCAGTATCACATATCCCCCTCCTCAAATGTGAAACATCCTCGTGAATATATAGTCAAATTTCAAGGTTTATTCATTCCTTCGAAAAGAATGTGTCAAGTATCTTCGTTAGGTAATGGTTGATAGGACGCAAGTAGAGATTTCATGAAGTACATCAGCTATTGTGGTGCTGGGACCTGGTGTCTTTGTCCCGGTGCAGCGAGTTGAGCAAAGACTGCTCTAATCTTCTCAACATGTTGATCCAACTGGTTGCCATCCCATCGCATAGATTACAGTTGATTGTGAAGGTGCATCACCGAAGCAGCAGTCCTCACTTCGTACTTGTGCTTTAGTCTTTCCCATGCTTCATGGCTGCTCTCACAGTCTTCAATCTACATGAGTATTTCTTCGTTAATGGACAAAACGATGATTACCATTGCACGTTCATCTTTTCTGATCCACTCAACTCTCCTTGGGTCTCCCTCTGGAGGCTGCACCTTTGTGAGTTCGGTCACCGAGCAGATGCCTTCACCCTTTATAAGTGTTTCGATTTTTTTTTTTTGAATTTCCATACTCTGTAGCTTTTGCCATCAAGACTGATTGCTATTCTCGTCTGGATTGTTGTTTCCATATTGTGTTGTCTTAGAGAATCACTACTGGGATATCATGTAGCGATAGCCTGAGCTCTGATACTATATAACGATTTTGCCTTTTGTTTCTATTTTCAGGATCCTAAGCAAGTGACTACAGATCACAGATCATGATAGAATCAATCGAGAAGACGACGTGAAAGATGAGATGGAGAAGAGAACAAGAGTATTTTCTGTTTTACATTTTCCAGTGAGTCGTTTAGTGTCTCGCTCATGATGCTCACCTCAATCGTTGTGTTCTGCTCGTTGGTAGACTTTCATCCACAACTATACTCTCTTTTACTCTATCTTTCGTATTAATCAAAATGCGTATTTATCTCCACTGTGTGGAGTTTACAAGATGTTTATCAGAGAATTACAAGACAAGTTAATGCTAATTAACTGGTTAGCTATTTTTTGTTATCATTGTCTCTTTCAGCTGAGCATGAAGTACAATGCACCATGCTCATCGAGCTGCCAGTTGGCGGCGTGAATTTTTTTCTTTCATTTCGTGTCTTCCTCTAGTGTGTTTCGTCACCTGGTCGTCGGGCCAAATTTCGAATACATTTCTTTCAGCTCCGGGGTATGTTTGCCCTTCGCTTCGTTTCTCTTCGTCACCTTCACGACAAAGTTATAGGAGTTCACAATTTTTGACAGACATGTGGGAGCATTTACTCATTCACATGGAAGTGCATTCTATTTACAAAAGTTTGACCAAATTGACTCATTTCTAGATTCTACTTAAAGGTCAATTTCACACATGGGTAGATCCATCTAAAATCAATCTAACTTTATTAAAACAAGTTATGTACATCTTTTCACACATGGAAACATACTCCACACATGTGAGATCCTATCATAATCTCATATCTCAAGATACACCAAGTATAGCAAGTTTGAAGTGACATTTTTAACAGTTTGCTCAACTTTTGTCTTCTTGTCCTTCGAAGATTTCTTCTTCTAGATCTCTTGCTTATTTGAATAGAGAGCGAATGTCTTCAAATCGACATGGATAAGCTTTTCCTTCTTACTTCTTCCTGTAATAAACCTGCTGCCACCTTTTGCATGGACAGGTCAGGAGCATTGCTAAGTAGCAATACTAGATTGTCGTAAGAGAGAGGAAGACTAGACAAAAGAGACATGTTAACATCTTCGTCTGATACTAGCAAACCTATTGATTTAGTAGCTATTTGAATTCATTTAGATAATCAGTGACTGAGGTTGCTTCACTCATCCAGAGTGACAGAACCTTCTTTCTCAAGAAGAGATGAGTCGATACATCTGTTGTTTCATATAGATCAGTAAGAATGTCCCATGCCTCTTTGGAGCTAGAATAATTACCTACATGAGCTATTTGTGAATCTTTGAGATTCATAGATACAATGACAAGAGCTTTGCCATCCTTAGCTTCCCAGGCAGTCAACATGCCAAGTTCAGTGGGCTTGGCTATTGAAGCGTTGACGTATTCCTAGAGTTTTTTTATGTGAGTATCATCTTCGTCTTGAACTTCCACATATGGAAGTCATCACCGTTGAACTTGTTGAGATCAAGCGAATTTCTGAAGATGTTCCTTCCATGATGAATGATCTAAGTATATTTAACAGTTTTGAATATTAATAGTAGTTTGGAATGAAGGCTATGATACCACTCTATTAGGGTGCTCTCGAAGATATTAGGTGCGGAATAGGAAATAGAGCTCCAACATAGAGAACATTACATGATCTTTACCAAACTACAACTTCAACATTGACTTAGATCAAATGGAGGAATGTCTTGGTAGGTGTCAAAGACAACCATGAAGAGAGCGAAATGATTAGGCATCTAAGACAGCCATGCTTCCTTCAAGATTAGACATTCCAAATCGAGTGAGTGTCAATTGAGAAAGAAAATGGTCAAAAAGCCTTTGTAGTGCAATATACATAAGAAAATAAAGAATCTGAATTAAGCTGTTGTGAATTCAATGATCAGATCGATTCTGTATCCAAGAATGGTTCACAATAGTGGCACACTGTGTGCAGTGATCTTACTTAGCTAGCTATAGATTAAATAAGTATCTCTATTTCTTGAATGACTTTCACTCTCTCATGTATCTTTGATTCTATGGGATCAGATAGTTAAGACACAATGGAATTCGCACAAGAACTACTATTCACTCCTCCACTTTTGTCTCATTATAGGTTCTTATCGCGTGAGTTGTCACTATGTATATATACATGGAATAGTTACCATGACTGTGTGGACAATGAGCATGAAATAGTGCAGTTATTAAAAAAGTGCTAAAGTGAACTGTGACATGGTCTACGTCGGACGAGGCAGTGTGGATGACGTGGACCTTGAAATCAAAGACTTTGAATTTGAAGTAGGTCGAAGAAGATGTAGAGTATAAAGATCTCAAACTCATGTCATTGATCATGCTTTTTCTCTAGTTGATTGATTGCATAGACATTCAACTTCAGAGAGTAAGGCTACATTGCAGTTGTAGAGAGAGAGAGAATTTGTATTTACATAGTGTACTAGTGCTCAAGAATTGAGACAAACTCGAATGATTCGTGTTTTGATGACACGAATACTGATGAGTTGAATTCTGGTGAGTTGGAGTTTGTTTGATTGCAATCAAGATTGTATTCCTCTCCAAAATTCGAGTTCCTTCAAGAAATTCCTCTCAAGGAAAATACACCTAATAGCTTTTGCATCAAATTTTCATCATTTCTCATCAAGAATATGAGCATAAACATCAAGACCAAATACTCTCAAGTGAGAGAATCTATAAACTTTGAGCATTAGTATGACCAAATCGTTGTTGCCAAAATCAATAGTCACATAGCTTGATTAAAATATCTCGCATTCAAGTTGTAGAGTCGATTTCCGTTGACTCTAGCTCCTATAGCAATCACTTTGTAGTAATTCTTGATGTCCTTGATGATACAATTGTTACTATCAAACTCAACCTTGAGTTGTTGATCAGGCATCGTCCCAACTGATAGTAGATTGTTGGCTAAACCAAGTACATATCCTGGCTCTTGTATCACGCCATGCCTAACTCGATTTACCAAACCCATGGTGGTCATTGCTCATTGTTTATCCGCTTTATCATCTCGCTAGCTAGCATCACTGATATCACTCCAAATCCATTAACATGTAGCAATTGCCATCAGGTTGTCAAACTTCATCGCCATTGTGGATTTCCTTGGATTCCAAAAACCACTCCTTCATCGAAGTCATGTGCTTGGATGTTGCACTGTCAATGTACCAAGTATCCTTGGCTTCATCACTTGTCATAGTGCCGTAATGAGCAAGTTTGAACTCTCACTTGCATCATCCTCATATTGATCATCATCAAATTGATGGTAATCAGCATAATTGCCTACCTGCCATTTGTCTAATTTCCATTGAGCTAACTCCTATTGTTTCTTGTAACACTCATGCTCCTAATGACCAGGTTTGTTGTAATATCGGCAATTCCTAGGTTTCTTCTATCTTGGATTGTCGCGTCCTTGATCTCGATCTTGATGCCAATTGCCTCGATTTGGGCCATCATTGGATTGTTCTTGGAATTGTTGGAACAATCCACGATTTGAGTTTCCACCTCTTGAGTGGTCTCTTCCGCGACCAAATTTGCCACCACATCCTCTGACTACAAGATCTTGATCAAATCTCCTATTGTGATGACTCAAGTTCTCTTGACGTTGTTCTTCCTGCAAAAGGGATCCACCTAACTTTTCATTCCTGGACAACATGAAAGCTGCACTCATGTCAATAGATGCCAATACGACATGAATGGAATCATGAGTCGTAGTGTGCTCTATGCCAAAAGGGCAACACATGAGATGAGTGCCAATAGAATTAAGAGGGTGACCACATGAAAATTTTGTCAATCCTGCTAGCATTGGATGAGGGAGACCCAACCTAACTCGAAGGGCGGTTACAAATAGCTCTGAAGAAATGCGCAAGAGTGGAACAAAAAGTTGCGCAACAAGCCAAGCACTAACACCTGGGCTTGCACAAGACAGAAGGCGAGCCCGAGTCTCATCGGAAGGTGAATCACTGAAAAGCTGAGTGAAATCATGTGAGTGGAAGTGCTCCAAAAGATACTTTTGAAAATGAGCACACTGATGGCTAAGCAAAGTCTCAAAGGGAGGCAAAGAAGCTCGCACAAGTGGAGGGATGAGATCCTTGGCCGCACAAAGATGTTGTTGGAAAGGAAGAATGCATGTTTCCACGTGAGCTACTGAATCAAGAAGAATGGGCTTGTTGTCCTACTGAAACCGAGAGTTAAGTGTTGAAGCAACAAGGGCCCAACTTCCCAAAAAAGTAGTTGGAGCAATAGAAGCTCGTTGCCATAACTACACTTAGATGAGTCCGGATCACAAAAATGACTATAAAAATGAGAAATTCACTGTGAAATTGACAAGTGACGTCTCTAACCACTTTCCAATCCAAGCTATGGATAGAAAGTTATGCCAATTTGGAGATTTTGGCCTTAGAATAGCTCAAAACTATCCTTAAGCTTGAAAAATGGCTATTATTACCAAATTGCCATTTTTGAAAATTTTCTCCATCACACACAATTCTTCGATTTCAAAAAAAATTATATCAATGCATAGGCAATTGCACTAGGATAGCTCTTGTCTCATCAAATCTACAAAGTAGTCGTGTTCTCCATGCTCAAATATCACTCTGCTTTTCGCTTTTCTGCAAAAAACACTAGTGGATAGGGCCCTTAGGAAAGATGGCCAATCCCAAAAACTAGGGGCACCTGTGGGACCCTTCAATTTGATGTGTATTTTCTTCAAGTTGATCTGAGCCATTGATTTGCTTCAATCCGATGGTCCAAATTCAAGTACCCTTGCTCTTATGACACGTGGCAGGCAAATATTGGTGTGCTTTCACTTTCTGTGTTTGCAAGGGGACCCACCCCTAGAGACGCTAAGTATTCTAATTCACTTCACCGCGCGACCACTGGACTCCTTGTTGGGGCGTTCAAGCACGGGGCCCCACGTGCTTGCGATTTGGCCTCGGTGCTCCGTGGTGCTTGACACGTGTCCCCGACGCGGTGCCCATAAAAAATTGGGACGCGCCAATTTTTTGCAAGCCACGCCAGGCCACGGCACCGGGCACCCCGACAGTGGCATCGGCCAGCCATAAGTAGGGCGCAGGTGGGCACCGAACAGCCAAAGGTGGCATTGGGCACCAGCTGTGGGGCATCAGGCAAGGCGCAGGTGGTGTCGGGCACCGCCACGCGCAGGCACACACGTGCAGGTATTAGTGGGAGTTTGGTTATATTTTTCCTCTTGGAAAATTGCCAGAAACGCTTATGGGATAAAAATTGGCTGCCTGGACATGTGGCGCCCATGCAGCCACAGCCTCACGTGCTCGCAAGATGCAAGGGACGCCACCCCCCCCCCCCTCCCCCCCGCGCGTACACGTTTCAGATTGCAGATTTCACGTTTCGCCCTAAAAACTAGCATTTCGGGGCAATTTTCCAATGTTTCAGACCTTCTGCCCGGCGTTTCGAGCACTTGCAAGATGTTTTGGGGGTTGAAGTGGCATTTTTGCCCCAAAAATAGGTGTTTTGGGCTGTACAGAGGCTTTTAGTGAGCAGTACACAGACAGAGAAAGCCCAAGAAGCCTGTTTCTAAGCAAAAATCACCCTAATTAAGCCAAATCTTCATCAAAAAATGCGATTTTGAATGCAAATCCACACTAAATCGACTTGTACTTGGATCTAACAACTTCCAAAAGTATCATTACAGAAAATGAGGCGTAAAACTTTGATTTTCTATTACAAGGCTACTTCAAGCAAAAATGCACAAGAAATACAAAAAATTGCTCAAATCTCCACCAAATGAACTAGGATCAGTTCTAAACTGCTAGTAGCACTTTTCCACAAAAACTAGAAAATATTATATAAATTTCTCCACTCAACAAATTTTCAATCTGTTTGATGCTACCTTGGCCTTTCTGATGCCTCCGAGACCGTGTCTTCGTTCCCCACTGATGATTTTGAGCTCCAAAATCTGAAAAATACACCAAGGAAGGATTTCTTTCAACTTTTTGCCTCTCCAAGCTTTCACCTCCTGTGAAGGACTTTCTCACTTTATTGTTGTGACAAGCTGTATACACTGATTAGACATGCAAGACTATCGGGCTCTGATACCATGTCAATAATCGAATGAGTATTATCAATCAATCACCATAAGCAATCACCACAAGGAGGAAGAACACACCATCACAATATCACACTAACTGAATGTAGAAGATAATGAACCCTGAATAGAGAGAGAGAGGAAACTAGGAGTTGACTAACAAACTAGCCTACAGCTGCTAATAGTTGGCAACAATAAAGTACATCGTAGATAGTAATTTTTTGTGTCAAAATGCATGTTTTTGTATTAATTTTTTTTTGTGAAGTTTGAGAATTTTTATGCAAAAAAACGCACGGATCCGATACTCAGCTACATGCATTATCCAGCCATGTAACCAGTCTTAGATCAAGAAGATCAACGTTTTGTAACAAGGAGTATTCCTACCACTATCTACTAAATCAAAAAACAATCAAGAACAAGATTAACTACTCAAATAAGAAACAAGAAACTAGATTCCTAAAAGCATATCAACAGGTCCAAGAATCAAGAAACACTCATTTCTTGATGCTTAGATTGCCCAAGAACAATCAAGAACTGGAATGTAAGAAAGTATGCAAGATCTACACCACAAACCAACCTATTTAGTTTACTTGCATGCCGATTCCTACCTTATTCCACAAACAAGGAATGAATCCTAATCCACAACTAAGTAAGAAACAAGAAAACAAGATCCTAGTTGATCCACAATACAAGGAAATCAAGCATGCTCATAGAAACTTCACTCAAGAACATTGCCATGAACAAGGAGCTTAGCAATTATCAAGAACTCGTGGAGGATCCTCTTTATTTGCTCA
Source organism: Diphasiastrum complanatum (assembly GCA_029204225.1). Taxonomy (NCBI): domain Eukaryota; kingdom Viridiplantae; phylum Streptophyta; class Lycopodiopsida; order Lycopodiales; family Lycopodiaceae; genus Diphasiastrum; species Diphasiastrum complanatum. The sequence continues at coordinate 28,089,106 of CM055111.1, forward strand.
AGAGAACTTGACAATACATTCAAAGCTCTCTCACAAGAGAGGGGAGCCCTTAAATAAGCAAGAAGGCTGCCCATGTGGAGCCCAAGTGGCAATTCAACCCAATTAGAAATTACATGTGAAATTTGCCCTTCCACTAAAGGTCACCATCAAAAGGTGGCTCACTCTAACTAATTTAAGGGGGGTCTACATTTATTTACAAAGCCTAGGAAATAGACTAGCTCCTACATGGTCGTTCCTTCTCTGGGATACACCATGTAGGCTCACATAGATATTTCATTGTCATCCTAGCTAGTAATTTCTCGGCTCTCATGCTCGGCTCTCAGCTTCTTCTGCTCTCCTCCTTCTGAGACCTCCTCGGTCATGGGTGAGAGGTATTCTGTGTCTTTGGCTTGGCTTGGCATCTAGGGATTCTCTGAAATCTGCTAACATTATCAAGCATATATTTTTTGTTTCAAGCATTGAAATTTGTTCCCTAGAGCGGGACGAGGCATTGTGTTGATCTTCTTCATGATTTTTGAGTTTTAACACCTTTGACTTCTCTGCCTGCTCGTGTTGTTGGGCTATTAGCAGGTCTTGCTGGAGCTGGACAATTTCTGCTCTCAGTTGTGTATTACTCATAGCCATTACTCATGGCCAACTCCAATACTCAGCCATCCAAAAGTGTTTTGGTTGCTACCTCATCCTGGACAAATGTTCCCAAGACTTGGTAGGCCGTTGCAAAGACCGTGGGACCAGCTGGTATGGTGACCATAGAGCTTCATTGAATGAAGTGCCAAATGACTCAAATTCGGTCCGTATATAGGTGAGAATTGAGTGCATATTAGGGGAAGTACACTTTCTCCAATTCAGTTCTAACCAAATTTTTGCAGGGACCTTCTTCCCATAATTCTAAGGCCTCAGAAAAATCTACGAAGGTTCAGAAGGTGTTTTGGATGCCCTACGAAGATTCTATGAAGGTTCACCAGCTTTAACCCTCATAGAAAGAGAACTCTCACACAACATGCTCTGTATATCAGATTTTCATGATCTGACAATGTAGCAGGTCAAATTCACTATCCTGAATCCAAAAATGTTGTCTATGAAGGTTGGTTTGAAGGTTTTGATGCCCTATGAAGGTTCCTTAGATACATCTTTTTTGAACCTTCGCAAACACTCAAATTTGACTGATTTTTCACAAGTAACCTTTGTAGAGATTTTAGTGGGTCCATCTAGGTTAGATCTAACAAAAGCTTTTGCGAAATTTTTTTTGAAGATTTTGTTGCTGATCCATCAATTTAGTGATTTTCACCCCTATTTTTGGTTTTTTTTTTTGAGATATATACTATTTTTTGAGGCTAAGTATGGACCTAGATCCTACTTGGATCCTATTGGATTTTGTCTGATTTGTCCAGATCTTGCCCAATCTTGCTGAATCTTGATCAGTTTTGTTTGATCTGATTAGATTACTTAGATGTGAGTTATTTTCATTAGATCTGGCTGTGATGACTTCTGATAGGGCTTGATCTGATCCTTGTATGTACTGATGGTCATCACCTAGCTGGATCAGTCTTATTTTGGTGGCCAGTACTTGTAAAGTCGGCTACCATTGATGGGTGTATCAAATGGCGTCCCATCAAGTTGTTCAAGGTTCGGCTCCATGGCTTCGGATTTTCTTGACTTGGTATGGGCCTTCACCTATGAACTTTAAATTTTCCTTGATCGCCTCGGTTTTATACATGAGGGCTAGATCTCCAGATCGAAGATCCTTCTTGTGTATAACCGACGATCGTGCCATGCTTTGCATCATGCCTTCTCAACTGTCAATGCATGCAAAGCTAATAAGCGTGTTTCACAAAGTTTTTTTAATGCTTTATGGTGCAATTGTAGAGATTTGGACTCATCAAGGTGTTGTGTTGTGACAACTCACAATGAAGGTACCAGAAACTCCACTGACATTACTGCATCTTGACCATAAATTAGTTGAAATGGCGTTTGATCAGTGCTTCCCTTTTATGTTGTCTTGAATGCCCATGCCTGAATGCCCACAACGCAGCATATAACTTTTGCTCCCAATCAGATCTGCTAGCCTAACTATTTTCATGATAACGCTACATAGGATCTTGTTGTTGGATGATTCTGCTTGCCCATTACCACATGGATAATAAGGTGTGATGAATTGATGGATCACGAAGTATGGATGCAATAGATTATAATTAAATCTTGTTGGCCTCCTAGCTCGTTGGCACACATCACATTTCCTCAAGTATTCCTCTGTGTCTTTATGAATCGTTGGCCACCAACATCCTGATTGCAAGATCTTTCGAACTGTAATGTTAGATGAAAAGTGATCGCCACTCATGCCTTCATCAGATAATGACATAATTTGAGTGGCCTCATATGGGAGAATACATCTTTGAAGAATACTATCTGCTCCTCTTCGATAAAGTTGGCCAACAATCAACTGATACTTTCGTTGTTCTGCCTTCAGTAGTTATTTATCCCATTGGCCCCACATAAGATACTCAACTATGTCAACAGCCCATTCGGGTATTGTATCAATGTAAAATAAGACAACATCAAGAAGCTCATCATCATGATGGGTTGTACTTTCTTTCCCTTTAATTCGTGACACATAGCTTGCATTGATAATAACTCTTTTTCTAGGCTTGGAAGGTTTGGCCTGTTTCCTCCTCCTTTCAAGGATGAGCCTTCTCTCTGCCAGTGGTGGCATGTGGTAAGACCACTCCTGAAAACTTGGTCGTATGTATTTTCCAGCATCATGACAAGGTGCGTGTCCGACAACATAAGCATAACTCTCTTGGCATGCATTGTGCAAAGGGTTGAGTCCTCAAAAAACTTGACTTGGAAGTCCTCATAAGCTATATGAAGGGCTTCCAAGGCTGTGATGTTCTAGCGAACATCATTTGAGAGTGACCTTGTCACTTGCCTCACTGCCCTATAGAAGGGGACATGGGGAATAAGTAGATGGGTAGTCCTCTACAATCTCCTAATGTCCTTGAGCCATGGTCTTCAGAGATGACCTCCTCTCCTACCAGTTCCTTTTGCTCTTTCTTTAGGAGGACAAGGAGGAGGGATAAAGGTTGACATTCATGTTGTCTACTTGGTACAAGTATGACAGAGGCACGTATCGTTACGACGTGTGGGATGGCACTAGAGGCACAAGGGGCCTGACTATGGCGCGTGGTGGCGATATCAAATTATCAGTGTATTGATACGATGGACCAGTACTATACAAAGATGGCACTAGAAGGCAGAGGGTGCATGGTGGCAATATGCGGTTTTGGGAGAGAGAGAGAGAGAGAGAGAGAGAGAGAGAGAGAGAGAGAGAGAGAGAGAGAGAGAGAGAGAGAGAGAGAGAGAGAGAGAGAGAGAGAGAGAGAGAGAGAGAGAGAGAGAGAGAGAGAGAGAGAGAGAGAGAGAGAGAGAGAGAGAGAGAGAGAGAGAGTATTGAATCTAGAAAATGAGATGAATCCTTGTTTATATAGTACTCAAAAGAGGTAATGATTGTGGTGACTATCCAAACATGTGCAGAGGGACGATTGTACATGTGTCGATGTTTGTGGCTAGTTGGCTCACACGTGCGGGTACAGTGTTGCATTTTTTTCTAGACACATGTCAACTACTGACTATGTGGTTATCTTGATCATTCATTTTGGAGACAGATGTCGGCCCAGATCTTTTTAAGAAAAGTATATGTAAGAGTATCTATTTCTAAAATCACTTTTGCAAAATCAAGACAATTAGAGAGATTCTTGCTCTCCAACTCAGTTGAATATCACCATCACACGCCCAATACACTACTCTTCCTACACTCTTCCCTCCATGCGTGTCGTACCGATATGCCATACCTGATTTGATAAAATTCACACGTGTGCGATGCCCTACACATGTACTTTTGATCTCCTAAGCCCAATAATACCATAAAGATCAAACTAGCATTGATTGACAATAGGAAAGCTGATCATACAAGAAATATTATTGTGTAACAAGCAAGATCTATCAACAAAATATGAAACTAAGTACAATAATGTCTCAACTCGACTAGAGAGAGAATGTAAATGTACAAACTCGAGTAGAGAGAGAGGGCACAAAGAGCCTAGTCTCCAAATTTGCATTACACACAAAAATCATCATCTTCTCAATGAGAGTACTTCACATGTATATAGATCCATGAACTCTCCTCCTACTTTGAGTTGAATTGGAGTTATGAATCCACCTCTCAAGCTATCTAGACTTATTCAAGCCACCTCAATATGTCTAATTGTGCCACCTAGTATTTTGATGCATTAAATGTGTCATGCAAAGTACAAATGGCAATTCCTATGGTAGCTCGAGTTTCTACTTCTACCTACCTTGAATATTTATTCTAAGATGAGTCTTTACTAAGCCAAAAGAGCTCAATTCATCTTTGGCATTTTTAGGACCCCTACTTACAACATTAGATAGATTTTTCCAAACATCTCAACACTCTTCCTAAAAATGTATCTAATGTGGATCAAGCATCGATCTTGAGATAAGACCAAGATTAGATCTATGATTTGAGAAGGCACTTTTGCAAAGTGGCTTTGTGAGAAGATCAGCAATACATGAAGATGTGTTGACATGTTCCAAGTTGATTTCACCTCAGCTTTTTCCTTACAAAATGGTGTGCCACTTCTATATGCTTGCTTCTTGCATGAAAAATAGGATTGTTTGCAAGAGCTTGGGCCGATATGTTGTCACACTTGATCAAGGGAAGATCATCCTCTTTCATGCCCTTTAGCTCCATGATTAACCTCTTGATCCAAAGCACCTCTTTAGTTGTTGTAGTGAGTGCTTTGTACTCGGCCTCACAAGAAGATAGAGATATGGTATCTTGCTTCTTTGAAAGCCAAGACACAAGATTGCCTCCAAGAAAGATAGTATATGCATTAATGGACTTTCGATCCATTTTATCACTTGCAAAATCGGAATCCGAATAGCCAACAATGGTTAGATCTTCATTCTTGTACAAAAAACCATAATCTTGAGTAGAGGATACATATCTTAGAACTCTCTTGGTCATCTTCCAATGTTGGATCTTAGGATCTTGCATAGATTGACTCAATTTGTGCACACAATAGCTCAAATTGGGTCTAGTGATAGTAAGCCAAATTAAGGAGCCTATAAGACTCCTATAAAGTGTGATGTCGTCAAAGGATCTTTCATCACCTTCTCCATGGGAGTATCTATGCCTTTACAATTTTGCATATTGAATTTTCTCAACATAGAAAAGACATATCTATTGACAAATAAAAGCATATTCTTCATGAAAATCAATCTCAAGGCCTAAAATGTAATGGATCTCTCCTAGATCTTGCATTTTAAATTCTCCTCCTAATGCATCCTTAGTTTCTTGAACTAGCATCAAACAACTTCCACTAAAAATAATGTCATCTACATAGATTAGAAGAATGACAATATTACTACCATCAAACTTTAAGTAAATAGAAGGATCATGGTCACTAAGCACAAATCCTAATGAAAGTAGAAAGTTGTTGAGTCTTGAATACCATGATCTAGGTGCTTGCTTCAAGCCATAAAGACTTCTAAATAGCAAACACACCTTAGATTTTATCCTTGATGAATCCTTGAGGTTGTTCCATGTATATCTCCTCCTCAAGATAGCCATTCAAAAAAGCGTTGGAGACATCAAGTTGATACAATTTCCACTTAAAAAATAAGGCAAGAGAGATTGTGATTCTTATTGTCACCATCTTTGCTGCAGGAGCAAAGGCTTAAAGGAGGTGAAGCAATTTGTTGTGGAGTTGACGAATCCAACTTCATGGTCGTTCTTTCATCTGCTTGGGAGAGTCCGACATTGTACATTTTTTATAATATTGAGTCAATCAGCTCAAGTTACATCACTACATTGGTGCGGCACTGCATGGCGACTCTCATGGCAGAAAACAAATTGTGTTATATTGTGCTATTTTTGGAACAAAGTATTGAAGAGGGAGTCAAGGGAAGCTTAAAGTCAATGCATGACATAAAATTCTCAATATTCGAGGGTTATTATCACCAAAATGAAGATTCTAGCTTGATCTCTGAATACTAGTTTTTAACACCAAAACTTGCTAAAAATGGATTAACCTATCTTAAGCATCAAAAAGACAATACGCTGAAACTCAAATAATTAAAAGCTCATGCAACTCTTTATAATGCTCTCAAATTAGATTTCTAATCCAACAAATGGACTTTAAATCAAGGTGGAGTGCAAATGCAAAATTTGCAACATGTTATGTATTTCCTATACAATGCGGATTACCAAGTGATCTAAGTGCCTATGTGCATAGTAAACTTAGGTTTTTCAATTTGTGTTTTGACGACAAGGGGAAGGTGCCTAAAAAATTTGTGACCCATAGTCCAAAAACTAAAAACAGAGCAAAACATTGGGAAGGCATCAACTCCATTGTTGAGTCTTTCTCTTCTCCTCAATGGTCGGTCTGTTTGTTCAGGTTATCTTACTGTGTGGCGCCGTTATTAAATGTCATGGGTCGCAAACCTATATGCATCGACACTCTGAAAAACATCAGACGGACTAAGTCTTATCTCGATGTTGTAAGATCTTTGTAGTAGGGTTCTGAGAGACAGTCTTTTGGAGAACCGCAATCGAGGGATGTGGGTTCTCATAATGTAGATTTAGATTCAAATTTATAATATACTTAGGGCAATGCATAGATGCATATATTTTGTAATACATAATGATAAATACCCTAGGCGCCGATTGTTACCGCCATTTTCCATAATATAATAGACAAACTCATTTTCAAAATCAGTTGTTATGGATGTTTGTTGAATGTCTCATAAGATGTTTGAATATTTTCATTTGCATGTGAGATTCAAAATCAGTTATGATGGATGTTTGTTATTCATATGCTAGTCATTATGTTGTTGCAGTTATACTGAAAGTATTGTCAATTTAAATGATATTTTTATCGCTAGATGATACCAATTTAGATGGATGAATCAAAGTATTAATTATATCAAAAATATGTTTAATTTGGTGTGTTGTAAATTCTCGAGTCCATTTTTGAAAATGGACTTTGGGAAAGTCCAAAATTTATTGAGATAGTGTTACTTAGCTTTTTCATCCACAAGTCTCCACACGCGTGAATGTACTTTCATGGATGATATATGCATGTTTGATTGTGCTCTTGCCTTAGATTTGTGAGATAGATCTTGATTTTCAATCTATGCTTGATCTTTCTGCAATCACCAAATATTAGGAGATCATAATTACACTTCTGGGCACTCCCACACATGTGAAATTCAACATGGTATTGTTGGAACCTCTGATGGATCATAATTTTGATTCCTTTTCTGCCTAGATAACTCTTATCCATAGCTACTATTGTGCACTAAAATCTATCTTCTTCCAAGCTACAAATTGACACAATAGATCTGATTTAAGTTTATAAACAATAGATAATGTTTAATAACAGCAGAAATATATCTACTGTTAGCAAGCATCAAAATCATTCATAGATTACACACCATAGACATAATGTCGCAACTCTTTCAAAAATAAGTCTACATCATTTTCAAGCACTGTATATTTTCCAGATCAGCGCGTCGGTGCAAGAGAGATACTCTCTCTTGCAAGGAACTAGCTACTGCTAATTCTATATCTATTTGTGTGACAATGTGTGTCTGCTACTACATGACCAACACTGACGCATCAAAACTAGCCAACTCGTCTCTCTCATCTCTCACATATAGGACAATTTGTTAGTCTTTGACACTCACCACGATACAAGATGAAATCTTTTGGACAAGCATGATGCTCTGTATAGTCCATTCCCAACATCTTGCGTGCCTCGGCTCTCGTCTCTAGCATGCATTTTCCTTTTGGGAGTAGTTTGCGCACAATACCTTGCATATAACCAAATGAATTTTTCATAATATGAAACACAATTGCTTATTCAACTAAAACTTTTAACTTACACAAGTACACACTTAGTTAAATAAAAAATAATTCAATTTTTTTTACCCAAATAAAGATGTAACACTTGTATCACTCCATTTATATTTTGCTTGGAGATTCAATAGAAGCAACGCAGCGGACAAATGAGATGTCTTTGCTCCAGAGTATAATGGTGTATGTGATTCTTCTCTCAATTTCCTTTTCTCGTCAATCACAAAAGGTTCGGTATGTTTCAGTGGGTTCTTTCTTATTATCATGATGCTCATAGACATCATTTATCAAGTTGTTCATAATTTCAACTTCATCTTGCATAGAACAATCATGCTCATCACTTGAACTTGATTTTGAGGAAGAAGAAGAGTAAGGTCGAGACTGATTTGTCTTGCGACGTTGTTGTTCATCTATTCTCATCATGGCTCGTAATCCCATCCGCTCATGATGAGTTAGTTGATCTATAAGTGGCCCATTGTATCCCAATCTTGTGGGGGATACAGAATGTATGTGATCATCACTAGAACTAGATGACGATTTGTATTCCTTCAAACATGGGAAAACAAATAAGACATCAAAATTGAACAACAATATATACAAATTGGAACTTAAATCAAGATATAAAAATTGAACATTATATAAAAAAAGTACCACTATTAAGATAATTCATGTTCTCAAATAAAAGATATCATCTTATAATTCAAATATCAAATATCAAGAATGTATATCTAATTAGATTAAAACCATTGTATATAGTTTTGATATAGTTGAATATTTTGTTTAAAACCTAGACACTAAGCATCATTCAAATTGAAACTTAAATATGACATCAAAATCGAAGATGATATTCAAATTGAAACTTAAACAAGACATGAAAATTGAACATTATTTCTAAAACCTAAACATCAAACATCATATCCAAGTTGAAACTTATATAAGACACCTTAATCGAACATTATATTATAATCAAAATTGAAACAATACATTGAAAATTGAGCAATATTTGTAAAAGCTTAACATCCAACATCATATCAAATGTGAACTTAAATAAGATATCAAAAGGAAACATCATATCTAAATTGAAAGTCAAATAAGACATCCAAATTGAACTCGAAAGAAAAGGATGTACTTATGGTATTTACAACGCACATGGCTGTGCTTGGGTCAAAACTTTTTACATCTTGGTAGAGGACAATTGAAGCTATAGCTGATGAATAGTTCTTCACCACATTTAATAGGACTGATCGCACAAACCATTACATATGTAGCTTTCACATATCTAGAAAAATAATCTTCTTTTCCATTGAGCCACGCAAACTTGAATCCAAAAAATGCTTTGAATAGAGCGTTTTAGAACGCATTTCTTCACTAGTTTTTTGCATAGTGTTTCTTTGTTATTGCTTTCATTGTGTTAGTGAGTAAGCTCTCTCTCTCTCTCTCTCTCTCTCTCTCTCTCTCTCTCTCTCTCTCTCTCTCTCTCTCTCTCTCTCTCTCTCTCTCTCTCGCGATAAATTTTATTGTTTTTAGGACAATAATGATTGTACTTTACAATCATAGAGAGTTATTGGTTGCTTAATCAATGAATCTATCAAGTTCTACACATTAGATATTGATCTAGATTCACTACACTTGGATTTAAGCAAGAGCAATGGATCAACACATCATTTTTAAGTGATAGCGGCCTCACACGTGTGGAGTATTGTCCACAGTATGGCCTGCACCTGAAACAACAAGTACAATGATACTAGATAGCAATCATACATAAAAATCACAAGACCAATGACTAGAAACCTCACAAGAGTGCAGAGTGCAGAGTGCAAAAGTCTCATCAATGTTCTTAGCAAAATGACGATTCTTTTATGGATCAAGTACATCCATGAGTCTGGTATAGTCCAGTGGGTCTTCACACGTGTGAAGAGTGCCACATCACCAGATCTATCCATTTGATCCATCCTTGATCCTTATCCAATAGTTGACCTTCTAGAATATGACTAAAATCCAAAAAGCTAGTCTCCTAGAATATAGGAATATTCCCTACAAAATAGGATCTAAGGAAAATGGTCAACTCTTATCTTCTAGTACTCTATACACACGTGTGAATATCCACTTGCCATGTGGGAGCATTTACTCATGCACATGCAAGGAAAAGCTAATTTGTAGGTGACTAGTCAACTTGACTAAAAACTAGTCATTTCATGTTCACACTAACTAGAATGATACAAAATCAATTTGGATATATACAAACATGAAAATTACATCCTTTCACATGTGGGAACAAGCTCCACACGTGTGAAATCAGATCATCAACATATTCTAATGTTTGATCAATATTTACATGAACCAATGTCAAGTGAGAAGTGACTGGTGGAATTACAATTTTATTGCAAAGCCCAGAACCAGAAGCAGAATTGTTGCAAGTACTTCATGAAGATTGTTGGTTGTCTGTGAAGCCTCTGCCAAGTGCATTTGTTGTAAATCTAGGTGACCAAATATAGGTATGATTATTGTTGAGACAATATGTTTTTATGTGTTATTATATCCATCGCTTCATTCTACAACCCATCACTTGATTTTCGCATCGCTCCTCTCATTGACTTGAGTAAAGGTGGTTGCATGTATAGAGAGAGCACATTTGGTGAGTATCTAAAATATTTCTATTCCTCAAACGTCAATCCAGGCAAAAGCCATCTCGAAAAGTTTTGGCTCCTTGAGAAGACCAATGGCATCAATGCCTTGGAAGAAGAAAGAAGAAGGGACTAATGCTTGTGTTGCAAAAGCATGAATTTAAATGACGTCTTACATAGTCGTGCCATGCAATTAAAAATATTGTTCTTTGTTGTGAAATTGGTATGGGAAACGCCAAAACCTTTCCACTTGATAGTTTCACATCTTGTTTGGGTGTTGCGGCTATTCCTGGACATGTGGGTGTACTAACATTATGAAAAGTTACTTGACCTAAAATTTGAGGCCTTTATATGAAGCTATAATATATGTGTCAAGAATTAGCTTTTTCATGTTAGATCATTCACTGTATGCATCATGCTTATTTATAAGTTGGCCATCTAGTATTAGAAATGATGCCTCTCTCAATATCCTTGCATAAAAAAAAACATAAAACAAAATAACATGATGGCAAACGGAAACATGATGAAAATAGGAGTTGAACAAAATCACCATGAGCCAAGTCAACATGCTTGCTTTAAGAAGGTAATATCCTTGTTCTAAGAATTGAACAACGATGGTCTTTTACATGCTAGTTGCTACATTGGTTATGGTTATCAAGTGGTAGCTAAATCTTCTAACTTAGTCTCTTGAGAGTCCAACTTTAAAGGACCTAGTCACATTTACCTTGTTAGCTATTTATCTAAGGTATCTTGTGAGATTAGGAATTTCTAGTTTAGTGCCTTACCAAGTTGAGGTTCCTAGGAAGGAAGAAAAATATTTTCGCCGCAAAAATAAGGGTGGGTTCACATAAAGGCATTGTCAAAAAAATGAACTCAACCCCACACCTAGCCCCCATATTAATAGGAGCACAACTAGGCTTCCCTGATTTCAAATTTACGTAATTACCTGATAAGCCCAGATGAAATTCGATTATGTCCTCGAGTCTACTGCCCTCTGTGATAGGATCTACAATAAAAACATTGTTGACCTACATAGAATTTACTTATGCATTTGACAAGGTAAAAGTAGTGTGCGGAGTAAGATTGAAACCAGCTGATTACAAAGATGCAACTATTAGACAAATAAGCATTCGATCATGTTCAAGACAAGAAACTCTTCTGCATAAGACATCTACTGCATTATCAGAGAATTCCTTAAGCGTTGTTGTGACATACCACACAACGCGTCAGCACGAAAGAAACTCTATCAACAATTGTAAAGTTGCTACCATTTGTTTCCACTAGCACATCGTCAACGTATGTACATCGATGATGAGTGTGATTGAGTAGTTTTTTATTTAGTTAAGCATATTTTTCTCGAGGCTTGCTCAATAACATATATTGGTTGGGCACATTTGCATATATATTGCTGGCCGATATTTTCACAGAGCGATTCTCACAAAATTGTAAAAATCGGCATGTAAAACTTATCTAATAGTATTAAAATTGGCACAAAATTGTCGTAGATAGGGGTCCCAGCCCACCCAAAATGAGGCTAAAGAAAATTTTGAGGCGTTAACATAAATTGTAATAGCCGACACTGGCGTGCTAAATTTTTCATGTATTGAATTTTATTCTGACTGATATAAATTTATCCAATGTGTTTCAGGATACCAACCCGTCGAAACAATCCAAAGTCATGAGTCCTAAAGACTACGGGTTACTGACAAGGGGTTTAAGTGAAAATTACGAGAACAAAAAAAAATTGAATGGGCCAGGTTGGCAACTTGACGAACAAAGAAATAGAGGAGCAGCACACAATTGGAAAAATATAAGTCAAGAGCCAAATGCAACATATGGTATACCCCGATCCAAAAATAGTAAGAGTTAACCGTTGAAGTTACTAGCCATGGATGGAAAACTAAAGAAGTACCTTATCATGAGGGGCCATGCCATTTCCCTTGTTAATGGGCCACCTCCCAAAGGGGAAAATACCAAACTCCATTGGTATTCCTATGGGTACATGAAATCAACAAAAGGTCTTTTCCCAATTTAGAAAGGTACCCATGATGAAGAGGTAAATCCCCAAAAGTGGTATCATACTTGAACTACCATGTCACAAAAAAAATTATAATGGGAAAGACTTTGTACAAGGGTGAATTGATTGAAAGAAAGGAAAGGATGTTGTTGAAGGAAAGGGGTACATGTGAAGGGGATGTGTAGCAATGTAGCATTGAGGACTTGGGTGACTTGAAGGAGGATTTTCACATGTGGATGGCACTATTTTTTGAAGACTTTGTGCCGTAGTAAGGTGTGAAAGTACTTTACTTTAGGACCATAAATGGATCTACAAAAGATCCACAAGAGTGATTGGATGCTTGCTTAACAATCTATCAAAAAACTAGACACAAAAAAGTTGATCTAGATTGGCGATTTGACAAACAACAAGCATTAACAATCAAAAGCATTAATCAACATTGAAATCCAAGACCACCGTGTAATACAGGCTGTAGTACGGCCTTCAACCTGAGAAACAAGTAGAAATTGATTTGGTTTCATTTGGATCACAAAAACTCAATGTACATAGTGAACTAGCTTGAGATTGCCAATGAGCTCCAATTGGTTACCTTTTGGGGACGGATTCTAAGTTGGCTTTCGAGTTGGTTGGGATTCCAGTTTTCTAAAGTCCGAATGGTTAAGCTTGTTACGTTTCTAAGTTGGCTTTTACATAAGTGCATGGTGGATGAATGTTAGACTTAAGCGCGTGTTGGGGAAACCGCTCAAGTCCCAGGGCCCTTTGAGGTGCCGGCGCAACATGTGGTATCAGAGCCGACTAGCCGGTCAGCTACTCAAGTCTCACAGGGATGTCCACGTTTTGGGATTTGTTAGGACAACCGTTGCGCAAGGTGCTGCCCACAATGTAAGCATGGGTGCGTCCACGGTCGGGGTGGTCGACAAAACAGGGGACTTGATGATGCAAGGTGCTGCCCTTGAGGTGTAGGCACGGCCAGTTCCCACGGTTTGGCCCTAGCGCCATCTGCACGTAGGACAGATGAGGCAATCTGCTGCCATTATGTTGGTGAAAGCATGGTCTGTGCCTTGTGGGGTGCGGGGTGACATATTCAAACTGTACGGGTTAACCATTGATACAGAGATGCTGCTCGAATTCGGGTGTAAAGCACGGGTGGTTAGCTGCCGGTGCGGGATAGCTGCCGATTGTTTAGCTATAAGGGCTATCGACCAAAAAGTGGTGGGGCATGACTGAGGCAATGTACTGCTTAATGGTGAAACACGGATGGTTGGATGGATGTTTCCCCGTGGGCTAATTCTGTGATAGATTTTAGTGGGCGCGGCTAGGCAAAGGTCCTACGTCCGGTCTCAAGGGGAATGTGGCTTGAGAGAGATCCTCTATGTTTGCTTTGGTTGGTATGTTCGTCTGTGGTGTGCTTGTTTGGACCTGAATAACCCCTGGTTGCTTAACTTCTTCCAGGTGATTGGATCTAGTTGGGAGTTGAAGGAGGAGTTTACATTTGTGGGTGGACGACATACAAGTATGGAAAGGAGCTTCCATGGGGCAACCCCCAAGATTGGTTCAAGATTATTATTCCTATCCAGAAATATCACGGGGAGGAAGTCAGATTTCATGATCGACTCCGGAGCTTCACATAACTATATTTCAAGGAGCGTAGTGGAACAATTCAGCTTGCCGACCAGAAATGTAACATCAACGCTCAAGGTAGAAACAACAAAGGGAGCACTGGACGCAGACAAAGCAACATTGAACATCCCGGTGCAAATTGGGAGATGGAAGACTAAACTTAGCTTTTTGATTTTAGAGATGGATGCCTTCGATGTAATTTTGGGCCTTCCCTGGCTAAATGAACATTGTATTGCAGTTTTGGGTAGGAGCTCAAACTTGGTTCTCTTGGATTACAAGGGACAGATCTGTATGACAAAAGTTCTGCCTGGAGGGAACGCTAAGGGCACCGATATTGAACAAAATCTAGTTGCTGCATCTGTGATTAAAAGCATGGCGAAAGGGAAAAGGTCAAAGTGCTTTCTTTGTATCTGCAGAGAGGTTCCAGAAGGGAAAAATACACAACATAAAAACTTGTCAAAGGAGGTGGCAGATTTGCTAGAGGAATTTAGCGATGTGTTTCCGGAAGAACTCCCAACTAAGTTACCTCCTCGAAGACCAGTGGACCATAAGATTGAGTTGGTACCAGGAACAGAACCAACTTTACGAGCATCCTATAGGATGTCCCAAGAAGAGTTGGTAGAACTGAAATGACAACTTGGTAAATTGATAGACAAAGGATTCATTAGACCCAGTGCTTCGCCTTTTGGAGCCCCAGTGTTATTCGTGGAAAAGGCGGAACAAGACACTGCGGATGTGTGTGGATTACTGCATGCTCAACAAAGGTACCATCAAGGACAAGTATCCCATGCCTAGAATTGATGACCTGTTCGACCAGCTCAAACATGCCAAATATTTTAGCCGAATAGATCTCAGATCTGGATATCACCAAATTCAAATAGCTAAAGGCGATGAGCACAAAATGGCTTTTCGAACACGGTCTAACAAATGCACCAACCACTTTTTGCACGTTGATGAAAAACATTTTTTAAGACTGCTTAGATGATTTTGTCATTGTGTACATTTGTCATTGTGTACATCGACGACATCTTGGTGTTTAATCGTAGCCTCAAAGATCACATTAAACATTTAAGGACGGTCCTCCAACGACTGAGGAAGAACAGCTTGTTCGCGAAAAGACAAAAATGTGAATTTGTGGTAGAGGAAGTTGACTTCCTTGGACATGTTATAGGCTACGGACGAATTCGGATGGATCCTAAGAAGATCAAGACTATCTTGGATTGGCTGGCTCCTAAAACTGTTCATGGCATCAAATCCTTTGTGGGCTTATGTAACTTTTACAGGAGATTCATTGAGGCATTTAGCAAAATTGTGGCACCACTGTTGGAGCAGACCAAGACTCATCTGAAGATGACATGGACACCGGAATGTGAAGCAGCATTCCAAGAACTAAAACGACGGATCACTCAAGAACCCATCCTTGCCTTACCGGACTTTAGTAAACCTTTCAAAATACATACAGACGCGTTGAACTTTGCTATTGGGGCCGTGCTGATGCAAGATGGAAAACCTATTGCATATTTTTCAAAGAAATTGAGTGACATAGAGCGACGATGGAAAAGAAATGGTCGCAGTAGTTCAAGCAGTGGAGCATTGGAGACATTATGTGGCAGGAAAACCCTTTAAGACATTCACTGATAATGTATCACTCAAGTACTTCTCACCCCAAGGTATGCTTACGCCAAAGCAAATGCGATGGCTAAACTTTCTCTCAAAATTCAATATAGATATTGTACACACGGCGGGAAAGAACAATGTGGTGGTGGACGCACTAAGTAGACAGGAACACTTGGTGGCAATGGTGACAACTCAGATGACTGGCCTACTCCAAGAGATTAGAGAGAATTATGGTGCAGATGCGTTAGCGAAGGACTTAATGATCGAATTCCAACTGGGAAAGCCTCATAAACATTTCACTTGGAAAGATCAAATGGTTGTTTATAAACAACGCAGAATATATGTCCTAGACAACATCAACCTGAGGAAGAAAGTCTTGCAAGAACATCATGACGTACTAGTCGTCGGACATCCAGGGGTGAATCACATGCATGAACTTCTCAAAAGAGGCTTCTATTGGCCAGGTATGTGGGCAGACAATCATATGTGCAAACATGCCCGACATGTCAACAAGTGAAGGTGGAACCGCTAGCTCCAACAGGACTATTCCAACCATTACTGATACCAGCATACCCATGGGATTTGGTGAGCATGGATTATATTGTTCAACTACCACGGTGCCAAGGCTTCGACTCAATTTATGTGGTGGTTGACCACTTTTCAAAGCAAGTTCACCTGGTACCAACTAAAAGTTTAGTGACAGCTGAAGAAGTGGCAAGGTTATTTTTAAAATGTGTCTTCAAATACCATGGCCTACCTAGAACAATTATTTCTGACCGAGACACCAAGTTCGTCGAAAAGTTTTGGACTTGTCTATTTCACCTCGTGGGAGCTGGACTGAATTTCAGCACTGCATATCACCCTCAAACAGATGGGCAAACGGAACGAGTCAATCGACAGATTGAACAATATTTAGGAAATTATGTCGCTTGGGACCAATCCGATTGGGTCAACTACTTGGATATTCTTGAGTTTGCACATAACAACCAAGTGAATAGATCTACTGGACGGGCACCCTTCGAGATAAGCAATGGTTGGCTACCGATTGTTCCAAGTTCTTTTCTTACAGGTGTGCAAGAAACCCCAGTACCCACTGTGGAGGAACTCATCAATGAGTGGCACACAAAGCTGACAGAGGTGAAGTCATTTTTAGAGCAGTCCCAAAGAAGTATGGCAGTTGACGTAAACCCACATCGACGAGAACTGGAATTTGAGGAAGGTGATCAAGTGTGGCTGAACACAAAGAACATTGCGTTACCAAAAGTTTTCTCTCATAAGTTCGTTCGACCTTATGCGGGGCCATATTATATCACCAAGAAGATCAACCCAGTGGCTTACCGATTGGTGCTGCCATCCAGCTTGGATATACACAATGTATTTCACATCTCATTACTCAAACGGTACAAACCAGATGAGCGATTTGATCGGCAACACAAACTCCGTCACCCACCAATGACACTTGATGATACAAAGAGGCAGCTTCTACCAGAACAAATATTGACACATAAAAAGCAAACTGGCGTGCAACGTGAATATCTAGTGAAGTGGCTACGGGCTCCACTCATTGAGGCTTCTTGGGAGTACGAAGACAAACTTAAGGAGAGAGCCCCTGAAGTACTGGCAAATTATCTGCAGAAGAATCAACGCAATAGCCGTTTTCCCAGATCGGCACACAAAGCACTACCTGGTGGCATGCCTCCTGCATAAACACTCATGACCATTTCTGAAGTTCAAGGAACTTCCAGGTATCTTTCTTAAGTTTGTCAATAAATCACTTGCAGCTTTACACAGGTTTTACGTAAGTGAACTTTATCTACACTTTTCATGTGCTACTGCCAATGTATCTTTTTAATTCAAAGTTTTTAAGGCCGGTGAATTGAGCCCGTGCCATACGTCCTAGGTCTAGTTTGGCCCTGATGAGGACAATTGCTTTATCAACAACAAGTAATCTCCTCCTTTGCCAAGCTCATTCTTTCAAAAGCAACACTAGCTTCCAGCTTAAACAATCTTCCATGTTTAAATCCCTTTGCAATGCAAACATCATTCTTCAAGATGAAGCAAACACCATGCTTAAAGTGGACATCCAATTTACTTTCTAAGAGTAGACCAACACTAAGCATATTCTTGGTGATTGATGGTACATAAAGGACCTTTTCTAGATCCATGCATTTTGAGGATTCCCAACACAAAGAGATGGTGCCAACACCATCTATCCTACTCTCTTCATCATTTGCAGTAAAGACAAACTTTTTAGCAACATTGAAAGAGTGTAAGGTTGAGAAAAAGTCCTTGTCACAAGACATGTGGGAGCTACGTGCTTGAGAAAAAAAGAATTTCTTCCGTTCTAATTTATTTGGAGGGTAAAGCCATGTCGTGGTGCAGAGATCTCAATCCTAAGCCAGTCACATGAAAACTTTTATAGATGTGTTTATGAAAACGCAATGAGGGTCGATTCAGTCCGGTGATCAAGTTCTATTGGACAGTCGGCTCTGTCAGAGACGTGGTTCTGTCAGACATGCGGCTCAGTCCAGTGATTAAGTCAAAGACTCGGTTGATGGTTCAGCCAACGAACTCGGCTAGTGGTGAAACCAGATGATTTGGTCAGTCACTCGGTTCGGTTTGTTGATCAAGTCAAGGACTTGGTCAGTGATCAAGGTCGATTCGGTCTGGTGATTAAGTTTTGTTGGATAGTCGGCTCGGTTAGAGACGTGATTCTATTGGACACTTGGCATGGTCAGAGACATGGTTCTTTCGGACACTTAGGTCAATCTGGTGATCAAGTCAAAGAATCGGTCGATAATTCAGCCAATGAACGCAGCTAGTGGTGAAGCTAGATGATTTGGTTAGTCACTCAGTTTGGTTCGTTGATCAAGCCAAGGGCTCGTCTGTTGGATAAGCCAGAGGAATCGACAAGTGTTCTAGTCAGGGAGTCATCTATTGATCAAGGCAAGGGCTTGGCTGTTGGATAGGCCAGAAAAATCAGTGAGTGTTCAAGCCAGAGGAGTTGGTTGATGTCGAGATCGTGAAAATTCAAGAAAGGGTGTGGAAGACATCGAAAATATATGGGAGAGTCTGATATGGATAAAATGAAATGGGTAGAGAAGTGTGGATGGATGGATCGGGCACTGTAGATCAAGATCAGAACTATCTTGAAACATGTCAGAGCGGCGAACAATTTGTAAACTTTATGCAGGGATCTGAGTTTTCTCGATTGCATCATATGAAGAACTCAAGACATTTTCAATTGTTCTGTGTATGGGTTCAAGTGGCAACGGGGCCAAATGTTGACTGATTCTTTTTCTTAGATCCTATTTACAGATTGGCACATTACTTGGTTTCTTTTCTGTCTGTTATCAGACTTTATGGGCAATTCTTGACATTTTACATTCTTAATTTAATGTCTAGATTAGGTAGCAAGGTTCGGGTGTTGCAGTAAAGTCCTACCTATCAAAGGACACTCGGACTAGTTCACTCTTGAACTGCACTCACATATATTGAAACATGCAAGTCTTGATGCTCAACAATGGATCAACCTATTACTCGGTTGAGCACCTAATAGATTCCTATTTCTAATTGCTATAAAATCGAGTTGAACAAATCCTTGCAAACTGAAAACTAATCTAAACATGCATCAAACTACAAACAAGAAACAAGAAAACTAAATAGGCAACATTATCAATGTTCAAGAATCAAGAAACACTCATCATTCCAACAACATCAAGAACTAGA
Source organism: Diphasiastrum complanatum (assembly GCA_029204225.1). Lineage (NCBI taxonomy): Eukaryota > Viridiplantae > Streptophyta > Lycopodiopsida > Lycopodiales > Lycopodiaceae > Diphasiastrum > Diphasiastrum complanatum. Next base: position 28,108,649 of record CM055111.1, read on the forward strand.
ATGTAGATGGATTTGCAAGATCTAAACCACAATCCTAGCCTATATAGTTTACTTGAATGCTCGAGTTCTACTTTAATCCACAAACAAGAAATCTAATCCACCACTAATCCACAATGCATAAGGAAAGAAAGCAAGAAGGCTAAAAGCATGGTTTGGTGGTACATTAGGGGAAGTTTGGATTCAAAATGGGCCCTTTGTAAAGATGCTTTTGTTGACTTCACATGCTTTAAGCCTCCAAATGGACTAATAATCTTATAACATGTGTACAACACTGTAATAGTGCTCACCGGACGAAAAAAGTATTCAAGTTTTCAGGTTACTTTTTATTATTTCAAAAACTCTTGTCGGGCAGAAATAAATATTTCATTGGACAATATGTGTTGCCCGTATGTTAAATATCTGCCGAATAGTTTAACTAGCGTTAGTTTTTCTAAACTATAGTTCTCCTGCATATTTCCCCCTTTGAAAAGCGCTCCGAGGGGACCCACGCCCTTAAAAATATGTGCAACTGGCGCTTGGAATCGGCGAGCTTCACTTTTCCTTTGCATTTCTAGGTGATGGTACGAGAGATTTCCAAACAGTCTAACTTCTTAACCATAGCTCCAATTGAGACTGTCTTGGTGCCATTAGAAAGAGCTCTTGACGAGAGCTTCGCAACGACACCCTACATGACCTAGTTCCGAGTTACGGTTAAAAAGTTATAAGCAGTCAAATTTCGCGAAAAATCTCTCATCTAAACAAATATATATTTCAAAAAAATAATCCTAATATCGGTTTAGCGCGTGCCCTTATATATTTTTTTAGATGAGAGATTTTCTGCGAACTTTGACTACCTATAAGTTTTTAACCGTAACTCGGAACTAGGTCATGTAGGGTGCCATTGCGAAGCTCTCGTCGAGAGCTCTTTCTAATGGCACCAAGACAGTCTCAATTGGAGCTATAGTTAAGAAGTTAGACTGTTTTAAAAAGGAACCTAATATCGATTCAATGCGTGGATGGCCTGTTTAACCAGTCAGATAACACATCTACGCGTTGAACCGATATTAGGGTTTGGAAAGCTTTTGCACCATCACCTGGAAATACAAAGGAGAAGTGAATGAGCACACACTAGCACAATTACGCTTGCCGGTTCCAAATGCCAGTTGCACATTTTTCCAAGGATGTGGGACCCCTCAGAGCACTTTTCAAAGGGGAAAATGTGCAATATTATCACATTTGCTTATGGAAATTAAGGCTACATGTTAACCATATAAGTTGGGCGGCGGGCAGTTTCGGAATCATAAAAACGAGCATAGATGTTGCCGGAAGTTTTCTCTCTCTTGTTAATCTTTCTCTATAGTCAAACTTCTTAAAGGGCCCATTTTGAGCCCATATTTTTCCTAATGCAAAAAAAGAACCCATTTTTCATAATACCTTTTGGTAGTACATTTCACTTTTTGGGAATTTGAGCTTGATAGATGCTACCCACGAGTTAATGCAATAGAGGGCCTAGTAATGATGGACCTACCCTCTTGGACTGTTGGGGGGTAAGTGGTGGGCCTACTCTCTCTCTTCCAATAAAAAACATAAATGCATTTCTACCCGTGTCCTTGACAGTCCATGGTGTACCACCAAACCATGCTTTTAGCCAAAAACTAAACTAAATCCACATCCACAGAAAGAATGGAAGGGCGTGATCATAACAGCATCACTCAAGAAAACCATCATGATCAAGGAGCTAGTTGATTGCCAAAACTCATGGAGGCTCTTCTCATTAATAGCACAGAGTTGAGAAAATACACGAAAAGCTCCCTCATAGAAGAGGGGACCTCTTAAATAAGCAAGAGAGGTGCTTAATAACCCGAAACACAAGCTCTGATACCATGTGAAAGATTTCAGATCCTTAAGATCCAATCTACTTGAATGATCTTTGGTTAGAAAGAGAAATACACTACCAATCTCACCAATGTAGAAAAATCAGCATCTACACACAAATTGAGATGCAAACACCAATAGAACTTGATCAAAATCGAATGAAATGATTATGTACTATTGATTTCCATACAAAACCAGCAAGCTACTGTATTTCACACGTGTGGATCAAAAATAGCAAATATAGATCATTCTACACATAGAATTGCAAGCAATCACCAAGATAGTGCACCAATGGATAGTAGAACCCAAGAGAACCATGTATAAGCATGAAATGAGATAGAGAATAGAGAAGATCACTCTCTCCATGAGTTACATCCTTTTATAGCAGGTCCAAACCCTATTTGGCCACTTGGCCCTTCCCACCAAAATGCTAACCCTACTAATTTTGGGTCTAGATTCAATGTACCCAACTATTCAAATTGAATCTACTCAAACTCGCATTCTAACTTTCCCACACTTTCAAAAAGTGTTTTATTCAAAAGAAATTTAGACTAATGAACTTTGAAAAGTCAACCTTTAAGTCTAAAACAAGTTTTGGCCTCAATATGCCAAATATGAAAATATTGCAAAATGTGATGAAACTAGTTGAATTTTTCACATCACGTACAGTCGTATGAATTACTATGATATTAGAGTGATGGTGAGATAAGTATTTAATGTGTCTTTTTATATGATATTGCATAGCTCTATAGGTGTGATTGGAAAACCAAACTAGGAAACCAAGCCACAACTCTTGAGTGGCTGGCACAAGCGATGACACAAATTATCTTAATGGGCTTTCAACATGAACCAAAATATGAAATTATTTTTTGCCTCAAACTTGAGGACTTTAAGAAACTATTTTAATGTAGCAAAAGTCCAAATAGAGAGAGAGAGAGAGAGAGAGAGAGAGAGAGAGAGAGAGAGAGAGAGAGAGAGAGAGAGAGAGAGAGAGAGAGAGAGAGAGAGAGAGAGAGAGAGAGAGAGAGAGAAGTCGAAAATGTCTAATTTGATTTTGTGACTAATTAATCTAGAATGACTAATTGTAAGATCATCAATTCTTTACTAGAAAGGTCAAACAATACTATGAGTCAACTAGGTAAGCCCCAGAAGACTTGAGAATGATGTTATTTAGGCTACCAAGCCAATTTCTACCTCCCTTATTATTCAAATTTTGAAAGTGTAGAAAATTATCCTTATTCACTAACATCAACAAAGATTGTAATGCCTGCATAGATGCACTGATGCTCCGGTTACCACTTATTGGTGGTTGCAGTCTGTGAACTCTCAGGAGATTGTCATTTTAAAGCTCTCTTGAATGGTCACAACCCCTCTTATGAGATTTGGGAGCTTCTCTTTTTGAGAGCTCTGGCTTTTACCTTTTGGTGGGTAATGTGCTTACCTTCCCATGAGAGCTTGATCATGCTCTAGCTTAAGGCCCTAATATAATGAATGATCATTTGAAGCAAAAATCTACCTACCTTTGCCTAATTTGGTGAAGCTTTCTACAAATTGTCTAGTACTTTGTATTTCTTGCTCCAACCTTGATTTTTTTATGTTCATGAATGGATTAAATGTTAAGATTCTATGATTGGCACATGAGATTATCAAAGCTTGAAGATCTATTTTAATAATTTCATGGAAATGATTTTCATTAGAATATTTTTAATCAAAGAATTTCTTGAAGATAAATTTTTGAAAAATTACATGGAAGCACTCATATCATTTAGAACTTTCTGGACTAAAAATGGCCTCTTTCTTACCAAAAGATTTGGACTTGACTAATGCGTTGATAAGAAAATCTCAATAAACTGTTGGTAATCATAATATTTTGGTCCATATCACATTCCTAATCTGATAGTCAAGATTTAATATTCTAAAGGATCCACTAATTTGATATATAATCTCTTTTTCTGCCATGTGCTCTTTTTTTCTCACTTCACACAACTTGAATGATGACAAAAAACATGTCACATCATACGGGAGTGTGTGAAAAGGAGGCTCAACTAGATCAAACTTTCCTTTCATGCAGTCTTGCAGTACATGGCCGAAAATTTATATATATTTAAAAAAAAAAAGCCATGTTATGCAATAGCGTTGCAGGAGGTGATGTAACATAGTCACCCAAAGATCATGGAGGTTATGTTTCTTGCCTTTACTTTCCACATCATTTAGTTGAATCATTTGTGTAGTTTGGTGGCATAATCCTTGGGCAATCTAATATTGCAAATGATGCATGTTAGATATTGTAAGGCAATGAGGGAACAATTGCCTTATATACTATACAAAACTTCTACTTCAACAATAAGTTGGCTATGACAAGTGTATGGTAGGCGATTCGTAAGTATAGAAATACATTACTATTGACGACATGGAAAACAAAATATTTCAAAGTGGTAGGGAGAATTATCTTAGTTTGGGCATTAGTTGATGTTGGTCCTACATTGCAAAGGTAGAATTTGGTCTAACATAGGATCTTCATGAACAAGGGAATTCTTTTATGATAGTCGATACAAATTTTCAAGATACAAATGATTTAGCATCTCATGAATCTCACAACAACACATTATTAAATTCAAATAAAAGGTCATTCAATTAGTAGTCCAATGAGTGCTGAGTAGAATATAAAAATGTGTTCTGTCAACTTAATTCACAATACACACAAACATGAAGGAGAGAGAGAGAGAGAGAGAGAGAGAGAGAGAGAGAGAGAGAGAGAGAGATAGAGAGAGAGAGAGAGAGAGAGAGAGAGAGAGAGAGAGAGAGAGAGAGAGAGAGAGAGAGAGAGAGGGAGAGAGAGAGAGAGAGAGAGAGAGATGTCTCCTTATCTAATTTATTAGTTTCTCATTAAAGCCTATATCGATAATAAGATAAAGAAAGGATATCCATTGCAAATGCATTCAACCACTCATATATTAATGAAAGAAATGTAAAATAAAATATAGATGTGTTGGTGATCACTTGGAAAAAGGATTATGCTTAAGTGTAGAAACCACAAATAGGAAATTAGTGTTGTCATTCTAGAGTGATCTTTCTTATATGACTCTCTTTTTTCCAAAATGGTTTTTTTGCACTAGCATCATCATGTACAATATGTATATCACAAGTAGGCCAAACCAAGAAGCAAAAAGGATCCAACCTTTTCACAATGCAATAGTTGATGAAACCATTACAAAAGTAGATATCACTTTTATCTAACTTGCACCAACTATGGAGGACAACATATGATCTTTTCAATGAGCAACTATTTACTATACTATAGTAGTAGAATTCTTACATCGCCAAGTAACGTTATTTGAGATTTTGAGTAAGCTAATAACTAGAGATCATGTGCAAGAGAACTATTGCAATTAAGTTGTTGTGAGAAGAAACCTAGCATAAGTTATAGTATAAAAGCGGCAATGATTTCAAAAAGACTAGAGAGTTTGTTGTATACAATAATCATATTTCATCTAGTTCATGACATGAGCAAATAGTATTTTCACCCGAGGCATATATGCAGCTTTTATAGAATCTTGAATGATCCCAAGATCCTTTATGCATATTGTTCGACATAGGCCACATGGCACAACAATCGTAACAAGCATTCATGAATCAAGTGGCAACACCAGTAAGAAAATTTCAACTTTAAAACCATAACAAAAACAAATTTGTAGCACTTCTAGATACATTGCATTCCATTCACTGACTAGAAATCAATTATTATAAGTTGTGCTCATCACAAATGGTTTGTCTACTATTATTGTAATGTTTAACCTCATCTAAATATCAGATCCTAAAGTTTGCCTTGTGCACAACCTTGATGTGGTCTTGAATATGCCCTAAAATGAAACCTCAGTTCGTTCAGCAAGGAACTTGCCAGATGGTAATTCAGAAGGTGGTAAGAGAGCAAGCCATACTACAGTATCTGCACCTTCTTCCACAGTGTTGTTACCCATGCCAAGAGTCATATCAGTTTGTGTGTAGCCTGGACACACGACATTTACATATACCTTTTCACCATATGCTCTACTCAAAAATTCATGAGCAAGGACACGTGTGTATGCATTGAGAGCAATCTTTGATACACAATAGTCCGAATATGCTTCAGGACCCCTCCCTTCAAGATCAATTGTAGGCCATCCTTTGCTTGTTATTTGACCATTGCTCACATCAGCTAAGAAGTTCTTTAGGAATGAGTCAATTACACTTTCTGAGAGCATTTCGTTAGAGATCATTGCCTTCAGCTCCTCACTCCTAAAATCCTGTTGCTCCAAAGAAGAACTTTGGTCATTGACATTGATAAATAGCATAGAATAACATACTTAAATATAATTCCAAACTAGACAAAGCCTTTCACTATCAAAGCTTACATTCATGTCACCCACCAAGCTGAGGGTAAAAACTTCATCTCAAGATAGATGCTCTAGATACGTTGTCCACAAAAACAAAACAATAAAAATCTTAAATAATGAAAACCACTTGTGTTTATTTTTTATTAATTGCAATTGCCTAGACTAGAACTTTTTTTTTTATCAAACATGATTCTATAGATCCTAGACCTTTTGATTGTGCTAATTGCATTTTCAGATGGAGGAAGATAACAAGAGTTTATAATATTAATGACAAATAGCTTTGAGAGCTCAATAAACTGGAATATTGTTGAACCAGGCACATGCAATTTGATTGGACTCACCTTAAGTAGCCCAAGACGAGAGCTAACATTGATGATTCGACCACCAAATTTTGATGGTTTGATTACTAGAAGAAGAGATTCTATAACTTTCTTCACACCGTAGTAATTTGTCTCAATTACATCCACCGCCCCTTGCTTCTTGTCATCATGGAAGTATGAAACTATTCCAGCATTATTGATCTACAAGTCAAAATTGTCAGGTATGATTCTTCATATTCATAAATCCTATTTTGCAATTACAGAAAAGCACAAATTGTTGCATTTCACCTTGATAAAAATCTTGAACAAAAGACAACTATGGTAAATGAACAATGCAAAAAGGAAACATACAAGAGATGCTTCAAGCATGGTAGTGATCAAAATTTCACAAATAAGCACGACTAGTGTATGTGACCAACTTAAGGCACGACAAATCAAATCAAATCAAATAGTTGTCATGGAGACATTTGCTTAAAGCCAATTGATAAGCCAACTTGCTCATTTCCATTTCCAAGTTGGATTCGTTATTACTACCAATGTGCTAGATTAAACATTATAGCCACACTTCTTGTGAAGCATCATATGCATTGACTAGTTGGACGAGAAGAATTATTGAAACAATGTTATTTTTCTACTTCAAAATATACATAGTTCCACGATTTGCTTGTTTTTGCCAGGAATCTTCTTTTATCATTATCCTGGCTACAAAAAATGTTGCCCTAGTTGCAGAAAAATTTACAGCCGAGTCACAAAGTACACCAGTGTGCTATTAGAATTTGGATGCAAATTGTTTTTTTGCAACCACGGCAAAATTGCCCTCAAATATTTATTATCTTACTCTAGCTACAAAAAAAGTTGCGATTGAAAAGCAATTTGTAGTATTTTCTTGGTTGCAAAAATAATTTACAGTTGAACACGCTAGTAGCCAAATCCCATAGCATGACGACATGCTATAGGACTTGGGCTACTTGCAACCAGGACAACATTTCAAATTTTGGAGTAATGTTACCTTCATTCAAAAAACTCTTGTCACTAAATGTTGTAGCACACCGCTATGAGATTAGGGCTATGTTGTGCACCAACGTGATATGGGATTTGATTGCAAATTTTTTTTGCTTTCAAGACATGGCAAATTTTGCAATCATGGCTAAAAAAAGAATCTATGACCAAATCCAATGGCTGGCAATGTGCTATGAGATTTAGTTGCTATAGAATTTTCTATACCTTGCATCTTTGAAGCATAAACAAGACTTCGAGGCCTTTGCCAAGCCAGTAACCACTAGAAATAGCAGTTGTAACCACTAGAAATAGCAGTTAGCACCTTATAAGACAGTAAAGGATAGTTGCTGCATTTATGCCCATCTTTCAAAGTGCATAAAAAGAAGAACAGCGACCCACCATTTTCAAGGGTAATTATGTTTTGGAGATGTAAATTTTGCTTTAGAATGGTCCTCTAAAAAAAAGCTCAGGTTTGAAAACGAATGCAGATTCTCCTGTATATTGGTCACGTGAAAAAGCAGCCACTATGGAATGAGCTGGGGGAGATGACATTCTGCCCAATAAAGAATTATAATCTCAGCCCCTCCTAGACTAGCCTATGACTCTTTGCTGGGCAAAATGTCATCTCTCCCAACTCATTCCATAACAAGTGATTTCCAATTTCTCATCAAAACTTTCTTTGCTAGTCGAGTTATGTAATTATTGACTGATCGTACTAAAATACTAGGAAGCTGAATATTATGAACATGACATGTGACGAAAAGTACCAGTATATCTAGACCACCGTATTTCTGTTTGATCCAAGCAGCCAATTCTTGTGCAGACCTTGAGTCTGTCACGTCCAGCCGATGAAACGCAACATTGTGCAACCCCTTGGCTTTCAGCTGCTCTACCGCTAGATGCCCTTGCTCTATATTTCTCGACGTTAAGACTGTAGTAACTCCCTTCTCTGCAAGCTGGCGTACGATTTCAAGGCCGATTCCTCTGTTGCCGCCAGTGACAACAGCGATGGTTTCATTTGACCACCATCTGCATCGTAAACATTCTCAATTGTTTTGAAAAGATAAGTTGAGATGAGCGTAATTTACTGCTTCATGTTGTTTATTTCAGCGCTTAGCAGTCTGAATTCGTTTAAAGCTTCTCATCTTTCAAAGAAACTATTGACACTCTTTTAAACTAGCGATGCATAAAGGTTTATTAAAGAGCTTACAAGGTTCGTTAAAGACAACAGAAATACCAAAGGAGGAGATCAAGCGAAAGACCAGAACCTACAAGGTTCATTAAAGAGCTTACAAGGTTCGTGAAAGACAACAGAAATACGAGGAGGAGATGAATCGAAAGGCACACAAACGAACGTTAGTAGACAACACTAAGATTCCAGCTGAGCTAACAATGAGAATTGTTTCATAGCCGGAGCTAATTTGATGATAGACAAAACTTACTGATCGCTGTTCGCCATGGTTACGGTCGCCCGCTCGAGCCAGAAAAAGAGGTAAGGAGAAATTCAATAGCGCATTCTCAAGTCCTCCGCTAACTGGCTTGCTATCATTCAATTAGCGCCTCTGATCTATCTCTCTCTCTCTCTCTCTCTCCCCCTCTCCAGCAACTTGTGCAATAATTCACGAAGAAAAAAAAAGTTTATATACATCAACATCCATCACATTGACATCTTGATTCCGAATGGCTAAAGAGTACAGGAATTTTGAGAGGTGTGTTTGCACAATACTCACAAACAAGTATTTTAAGGGGGGGGGGGGGGGGGGGCGGTCATGCTCCGAGGCCCTTCCGCCCCGGAAGACCCGAGGAGCACGGTCTTCCGCGGGCGGAAGGGCCGAGGAGCCGGCCCTTCCCTTCCGTGAATTCCGTTTTCACTTTTTTTTTTTTTGACGTAAAATTTCTTTTACACGCACCGGGCGGAAGGTGCATGTAAAAAATGTAGATTTTTTTACGTGCACCTTCCGGTGTCCGGAAGGTGCTTGTAAAAAAAAATTTGTCAAAAAAGAATTTGCCTCACATATTACATTCTGTGAGGCATCACCATTTTCTTTGTAAAAATTTAAAAACTGATTTTACGTCTCTTTGTATGGAGTGTCAATTTCTTTAATTTCATAACCACATCAATGTGGTAAGAAGTCTCACAAAAAAATTGTGCCTCTAAACTTATATTAAAATTTTGTTTCTCGAGGTGAGAGTGCCTCCAAGAATACAAAGAAAAAGCGACCCCCTAGAATTGCGGCGAGAAGAAGCCAATTATGATGAGTTTCTCTCCTCATGCTTTTAACTAATGCACACCAATAAAATAGTTAAAAATAGTTAACTCTCCACCCATACCATATACTACATAGTTAAAAATTTTAGAAACTTGTGGGTGTTCTCCCAACCCATGCCTCAAAATTTTATTATTTCATTGCAATTGGATGTCATTGTGATCTATGTTGATGTATTGAAATGTAGCTTAACAAGGGAGAGCCAAAATATTTTTTAATAAGGGTGAACTATTTGTAGGTCCATTCAAAAACTTCATTCCATTGAGAGAGAGAGAGAGAGAGAGAGAGAGAGAGAGAGAGAGAGAGAGAGAGAGAGAGAGAGAGAGAGAGAGAGAGAGAGAGAGAGAGAGAGAGAGACTCCCTTGTCCCCATGGGCCCTATCATTCTACTCAAGATTATATTTGTGCTATCCAATGCATCTACGCAACCATCATCTTCTTGTAGAGGCATGATATGGTGGGAGACTGGCCATGTGTCCATGGGCCTTATCATCCTACTCAAGATAATCTTTTTGCTACCCAATGCACCTACACAAGACTATCATCTTCTTATGGACGCATGATGACATGATGGGAGAGTTCTCTCTCTCTCTCTCTCTCTCTCTCTCTCTCTCTCTCTCTCTCTCTCTCTCTCTCTCTCTCTCTCTCTCTCTCTCTCTCTCTCTCTCTTCTTGTTTGTGTCTGAACTTTGAAACATGGTTGTGAAGTTTGAATGGGCAATGTTAGAAATTTGTTTTAGGCTGCAAGCCTTGTATGAAGTGCCCTAAAAGGAATGTCATAAAGAATATACCATAAAGCTTTATTGTCTTTTATTCAAGATTCTTATCAAGGTGACATGTAATAGTTTGTGCTTTTGAGATTATTATAAAACGAGATCTACAAAAATGAAGAATAGATTATATTTGATAGTTTTTAGTTGCAGATCAATAATGCTAGAATAACTTCATACTTTCATAATGACAAGAAGCAAGGGATGGTGGATGTAATTGAGACAAATTACTATGGTGTGAAGAAGGTTATAGAATCTCTTCTTCCAATAATAAGACCATCAAAGGTTGGTGGTCAAATCATCCATGCTAGCTCACGTTTTGGGCAACTTCAGGTGAGTCCAAGGCAATTGCATTTACTAGTCCAAAAGTAGCAGTTAAGCTTTCATAGCTATTTTCCATTCATCCTATAAAGTGTTTTTTGATTTCTAGCTTATACATTATAATGAGTTGTGACTATTGCTTATATGAAGCCCATCAAATGTGAGTAACACTCAATGCAACCATTACATAGTAGTGGTCTTGTAGCTTGATGAATTAATTATTCTATGTTACTATTTTTTTTAATGAATTCATCGTATGTAAGGATTGATGACGAGTTGTCGCACACATATTTTCATGTTGAGAAATAGAAACTACTAGTGTGCACTATTTAAGATGAGTTTTTTTCTATTTATTCTAAATAACATATAAGATCCTACGTAAGGGAGAGAGATTGTTTTGCAGGATCGGACTGATCATTGGCTATCCACCAGACCTTATTGCTGGCTGTCTATTGCGCCTCTTCGTTGTTTGTTGTACCTATATGTTGACCTAATCTCTAGCTAGATTGTTGTCTACTAGACCTGATCTGATCGTTGCCTACATACCTGTTTACTATCTGTTGATCGCTGCTTGCAGATTTGTTAGCCAACTGATTGAAAGTTGAATGGCTATGTAGATGTTGATTGGGGTGGTAGTATAGATGATAAAAGATCTACCATTGGCTATGCTTTCAATTTATTTACTACTATGCAAGCCAGAGATACACTTATTTTTTGTGATAGTCAAAGTGAAATCCAGTTAGCAAAAAATTCATTGTTTTATGCTAGAACAAAGCACATAGAAGTAAAAATCTAGCCATGATAGCCTTGCAATAGTTCTCTTTTGTCATGCCCCTGCAATATCAGAAATAAATCAAATATCACAGTCATGTGACATCCTCTTACTTTTTGAGTTAAGTAACCCCATTGTCGCGTGTCTACGATATTGGTCAGATATGATGAGAACAAAGCAGACTGCCCATCTACATTCTACTACCTCTACTACTGTTGGACCCATTCATCTTACTACTACTCAACCTCATGCTAGGGAGCAGAAAGAAAGTGTAGACCTTGGCTCAAAGATATCAGGAGATTACATAAGTCTACCAATCTGCTGATACCTAAAGGTCCCCTCAATATGACAGTGAGAGTGTGAAAAATCTAGCAACTTCACACGTGTGGAGAACCACAACAAAAGTGTGAATGATCTTTATCATGCTTTATGGTAGCACACGGATCACCTACAGAGTAATACTACAATCTACCAATAGATCTGAGGCTAGAGCACAATCTATAATGCTACAGATCAAAGCAACATTAATTCCTCACATATAGGAAAATTACACAAGCATAATAATGTATGAAGAAGACACTAATCTCAAGTTAGAGAGAGAATACAACTACAAGCAAAATAGCATGAGATGCAATTTTGACATTATGACCTTACCAAAGCTTGATTCATCATTAGAAATGAATGAGAACCATGTTTACATATATAGGAGAGCATAAATTCGTGGTACTACTAGCATGCAATGCATTCCCTACACCTATTCAAGTGTAAATACCATATTGACACCTAACAACTTGCATGCAGAAATTGCACCTAGCTTCTACCTACTTTTTCCATGTCAATTTCTCAACTAGATATGTACAAAACTACATGCATGTGTCCATTACTATATTTGCATGCCTTGCATGTGACTTCCCTAGATGAATTGGACATGTGTAGAACATGTATATTGTCTTGCATGTTGCATGCATGCACTCTGACTGAATTTGCATGTCATCAAATCTAGATCTATCTAACTCAAACTCGCCCTATTCTACAAGGATCTGTGCTCACTTCACACACCTTAAATATGTACAATCAATTTACATGGGTAGAAAAATCAACATACATAAGATAGATATGTTTTACAATTCTTTACAGAGAGATTTGACAAGATCTTTGTCTAGGGATGTGAAATGGTGTGTGACAAGAATAGAAGCTTTGCATACAGCTTAAGAAGATGATCATGTGATATTTTTTTAGGATACTATGCTTGCTAATATTCATGCAAAGAGGGTGACTATCATACCCAAAGATATGAAGCTTGTCTTCAGATTAAGAAACCAGTATGAGCAAGTGTTCAAGCTACCTCTGCATCCCTGACCTGCTCCCAGAGTTTGAGTCCCTGTCCAAAAGAGAAGGAACCAGACAAGGCTAGTCAAGTGAGAAACCAAGGCCAACCAATGGAAGAACAAGATTGACTAGCCAACTGATGATGAAGTTGGGCCATCTAGGGCAAAAGTAGAAAGATAGAAAGATCCCCTCTCATTTCCCTCCGCCTAAAAAAAAATAAGGCTCTTTAATTGTCGCTAAGTAGATGATGGGCCAGCCCAATTAATTCTTGATACACTGCAAATTCAAGGGGACCTTCCTCAGACCCCTGGACTAAATGTTTTACCGGATTCCTCTTCAGAGAGTAAAAAATCTTTGGATGTGTTTGTACATACTACAGAGGATCTAGATAGATATATAACAAAATCAATTGTTTCTTTTTCTTGAAAGCCCTTCCCAATGATTGGAAACCGTATATAAAAATATAGTTGTTAAAAAATTGATTCGTCTCAAGCAGACATTTTTTTTATTTTGAACGATATATAGCATTTGACGAATCGATCGATAAGAAAATTGATAGATTAGGTATTTTATATATATTCGGTCTCATATATGAATTATTTTATTCCTGATGTCTGTAAGGAACTTAAGAATAAATCTTCAGACCTCACAGATCCAATTGTGGAAGGTGGACTCAATTATTGGTATCAAAGCAACAATGTTTCCAGTGCTTTGGTTTTAACTCAATTTTTGTCACTTGCTCATGGACGAGAAGTCGGCTTTATCATCTTTATGACTTATGCAAGACGATATTGAAATATTTGTTGTATCATTCTATCAAAAGTATATATTAATGATTGTTTTATTTGGAATCTATGTGCATTGTTTTTCCCATGTTTAACTATTTTGAGACTATTCAAGTTCTCAAATAAAAAATCTCATCTCATAATATTGTCTATTATGTATTAAATATGTAAAAACAATGAAAAGATAGTATTATAAAATATGGCTGATGACAAAATTTCCAGAATTCACACATGTGGGGAATGTCCACAAGAGTGACTGATCTTAATTAAGCTTTGTGATTGGCTCTATAACCTGATTCTAGATTGATCAACAAACTAGTTCAGAAGAAATGGCTAATCCACAATCTAGCATGCTAATCAACAGAATATAATAGCAATGATCAAAGAATGAAAAAATATAAGATTTCAATGTATGAGCATTAGCCTCAATACGAGTTAGAGAGAGACAGCTAGAGAGATAACAAGCAATATTTGTTTAGATCCAAAATGACATGAGATAGCTACAAAACTTTGGTTCTTCAGTATTAATTGTGTGGAAAACTACACATATTTATGGAGATTGAGGTATCTCAAGGTAGAATCATATCTATCCATTCCAAAATGACATCTACAGTGACATCTAGAGTCTATGTGACATTTGTCACTTGTCATGCATGAAATTCTACCAACTTTTTACAAGTGTACTAGTTCTAACTAGAAATGTCCAAATCATCATGCATGTGTCCAATAAACTTTGTGCATGTCTTGCATGTCACTATGGATCACTTACAATTAATGCATGTGAGTTGCCACGAGTTTCTACAAGCATAATCATGCTAATTCTATGTCTACAAACTATATGCAAGTTGCATTTATCAAACTAGACAATACATAACCATGTAGCTCGAGTTCTATGTAGGCCAAACTTGGCATTTTGCATTAATGAGCTACATACTTGCATGGTACAACATTTGTTGCAAGCCAAGAAATCAATATGGATTGTTTTTCAATTTTAACACTCCTCCTAAAAATGATCTATATTGATTTGAATATGGATCTTGGTATAATTCCAAGGTTGTCTCTATGCTTGTTAAAGGACTTTTGCCCAAAGGTTTGGTGAGCATATCTGCAATGCAAGATGATGTGTCGATGTGCTCCAATTTGATTTCACCTCCAATGAGCTTCTCTCTCACGAAGTGATGTGCAACTTCGATATGTTTGCTCCTTGCATGGAATATTGGGTTGTTGGCAAGGGCTTGAGCTGAAATGTTGTCACACATGATCATAGGTATATTTTCTTCCATAATTATCTTTAGCTCCACTAGTAACCTCTTGATCCAAAGCACTTCCTTTGTTGTTGTAGTGAGCGCTTTGTACTCAGCTTCACATGATGAGAGTGATACAGTATCTTGCCTTTTGGAAAGCCAAGATATCAAGTTTCTTCCAAGATATATAACATAAGCACTTGTAGATTTCCGATCTGCTCTATCACTTGTAAAATCCGAGTCAGAATAACAAATAATAGAAAGATATTCACTTTTATATAATAAACCAAAATCAAAAGCTGAAGAGATATATCTAAGCACTCTCTTGGCCTTTTTCCAATGATAAATTGAAGGATTTTGCATAGCCTGGCTCAACTTATGAGCACTAAAGCTTATGTCAGGTCTAGTTATTGTGAGCCAAATTAAGGAGCCTATAAGACTTCTAAAAAGTGTGATGTCCTCGAAGGATCTTTCATCACCTTTGTTAGAGTCCTTTACATTTTGCTCCATAGGTGTTTCTATACTCTTACAATTCAACATATTGAACTTTTTTAACATTGAAAGAGCATACTTAGATTGACATATGAAAGCTTTATCTTTAAGAAAGTCAATCTTTAATCCTAGAATATAGTGTATTTTTCCAAGATCTTGCATCTTGAATTCTTTTCCAAGTGCAATCTTGGTTTCCTCAACTAACTTGATACAACTTCCTGTCAGAATGATATCATCAACATAAATAAGAAGGATGACAATATCTTTATCAAAAAACTTGACATATAAGGAAGGATCATAGTTACTAAGATTAAATCCTAGTGACCCAAGGAAGTTGTTAAGTTGAGAATACCATGACCTTGGGGCTTGCTTTAATCCATATAAACTTTTGAAGAGCAAGCAAACTTTTCCCTCATCATGGATGAACCCAATAGGTTGATCCATATAGCTCTCTTCTTCTAGATAGCCATTTCGAAATGCATTAGAAACATCTAGTTGAAGAATTTGCCAATTGAAAAAACAAGCAAGAGAAATTATGATTCTAATTGACACCATCTTTGCAACTGGGGCAAAGGTCTCCTCATAATCAAGTCCATATACTTGAGCAAATCCTTTAGCACAAAGCCTAGCCTTGTACTTGTTGATTGTGCCATCTTGATTATGCTTGACTCAAAAAACCCATTTGCAACCAATGGTATGCTTGTTGGATGGAAGATCCACAAGTTCCCATGTATTATTGGCCATCAAAGCATCATATTCTTCCTTCATGGCAAGGTACCATTCCTTTGAGTTGATAGCATCATATACATCCTTCGGCTCCTCATGAGAAATAAAATAGGCACAATTAGTGGAGTTGATTTCCACTTGCTTTCCTCTATCTTCATAGGTAAGCCTTCTAGGCTCCGGCCTTTCTCTTTGAGATCTCCTTGGTGAAAAAATTCGAGGTGACTCCTCCTCAAATCTCGGCCCCATCTCTCCATGATGATCTTCAAGGGTGATGATTGGAGTATCTTTGTGAGAATCTTTGAACTCGGCCTTCTCAAGAATGTATTTTTGATCTTCATGGAATATCACATCTTTACTCTCAATTGTAGTTGAGGTAGAGGGAACATAGATCCTGTAAGCTTTCTTGTTGGATGCATATCCAACCATGATCCCTTTAACAGAATTAGGATCATCTCTTTTCCTTGTTTCGAAGGGCATATTAACAAAGCAAGTACAACCAAAAAAAGGTGATCTACCGTAGGTTTTTTTTGAAACAAGACTTCAAAAGGTGAATTTCCAGCAAGAGCACTGTGAGGTAATCTAATGCACAAATAGTTTGCACAATTTATAGCTTCACCCCAATATTCAATAGGCAAAGAAGCTGCTACTCGAATTGCTTTAGCACACTCACATAAAGATCTGTTTTTCCTCTCAGCTACTCCATTTTGAGATGGAGAATAGGCACAAGAAAATTCTCTCTTTATTCCTTCACCTTCACAATAATTGATTGTAAAGGAGTTGAAACTCCTATGGAACTAAGTGTAAAAGGTTCTAAGGAAAGTGATGAAGCATCCTTTTAGGACATCACTGCCTATAGAATGCTTATTGGTTCCTTGATATACTTAACCATCACTAGACCAGATCTTAGTTTCTGTGTTGGCAAGTTGAGTCAATACATGCAAAGTCCATTAATGTGTCATTGGAAAGGAGCAAAAAGGGTGTTAAGGTGTAACAATTAAATATCCGATCCGTCCCCTGCTGACCCGACTGGCTCCTTCAATTACAACTCTGGAGTGAGGCTTCCCTAGTAGAATTCAGATGCTATGCAACCAATTGAAAGCAAATATGAGTTATCTGAGGGACAATGACTCTCTAGAATGAAGTTCTGTTACCAGTAGTCTAGATACATGCGATCATCAACATTCAATGCATCATCGAGATGAAGGTAAGTTTTTTCATCACAGCGCCGCTCGGGAATGAGGCTTCAACAGTAGCAGCCAGGTACTCTAATGATGATGATTGTGAGGCGGCGGGTGTTTCAGAAAAACAACAGCCTAAGATCAGAAGGGAGACATGATGGTGTTCCCAGAGGACAGAAATTATGCTAGCCTCAAATGTAAACAATGGGATATACTCAACTTCATCAAATTTGCATGGAACTTTAGTCAATACGCCTAGACGACAGTAGCCTCAAAATTGTCTGGATGACTTTTTAGCAGGCGTGGCCAACGAAGCTGTGTATTCTAGAGCCACATACTGATTCGAATATGTGATCTTGTGGATAGAACGTCAACGACGGTGCTCTGGCCACTCTCCGTGTTGCCTATGTTACTAGACCATAAAACAAGGTCTTCACTCTTATTCAGAAGATTTTAGAGTGAGTGGTCTGATCCTAGCTCTGGGATGATGCTCTGACAGTAGAACTTACATATCTGAAACGACGATCAAGTGGCAGTAGCTGCCCATGGCTCTCGGGTGTTCATGCACAGAATTTGTAAATCCATCCCTTTCTCTCTCAAAAGGGACTATTACTTTCCTCTCTTGTGGATCGAGCCATCTCCCTCCTGTGAAAATTGTCAACATTTCCTAGCTAGTTTGAGGCCTAAATTGGCTAAAATTGTAAATAGTTTTGGTTCTGGAGTTTCACACGTGTGAACCAGGCCACAATGTTTTTATTTACTGTATTTTTTCAGTATGATGAAGTGTCAAACTTCATACCCTTCAAAATGAGACCATTTTGATGTATTTTGGTCATATAAGCCATTTTTAGCTATTTTTCCTATATAGGGAATATCTAGGGTCAAGTACCTTCTAGAGAGAGGAGAGAGAGTCATCTTCCTCATCCATAAATAGTAGGGAAGTCGTGGAGAACAGGTTGGAGAAACCTTTTGTATGCTTCATTGAGATCAATAGATCATTGTCATTGTTTCTTCCTCCATTGAGAGCATTGTTGTGTGTATTGTCTTCAAGCTATTGTGTATGATCTTAGGTGCTTTCCAAAAGTGATAGGCTGATGTATTATGGACTGTATAATGCTATTTTGGGCCGCACTTGATGTTTATGGAAGTTTCCATTTGTGATAAATGCTTTTTGATCAAGTTCTTTGCATTCTAGGTAGCATAGAATGTGTTGCCAATTCCTAGCTTATGTAGTTTGGAGTGCAAGCATTCAAGCCAATGATCTTGGAGTTTAGATCCACTTAGGATCTGTATTTTTCACACCTCCCTCTACGGTGGACCCCAAAAAATCATGGCCTCAACCTCTCGTGAAGTTGGCTCCTAAAACATGGAAAGAAGAGCTCTCTCTCCCTTACAGAATGGACCCTCACAGGCTTTGATCATGACATAAACTCCCTCTCTCGCTCTCAAAGAACATCTCATTCTGACATCAACTCGCTGTTTTGCATAATCCACATAATGGCGGTTCTCTTATAGCCATACTCTCTCACGTAACATTGCCAAAGATTAACCACAACTCACTCTACCAATAACATACAAAAAAAAGTTCTCCTTCATCATCTCACCCTTCCACTCAACATTCTTCCATTCTCCCACGTTCATGCAAGAAGAGGCCCCTCCTCTTTATAGGCATCCCTCCAAGCTTTCCCCTTCACAATGCCAAATTTTCATGCTTCAAGCCTTTCATGAAAGGTGTCCCGCTTTGTGCATGGCTCTTAGTTGTGATTGGACTTGAAGTGGTACCCCCTTTGTCTTGAAAAGATGTTTTGGTTCACTGGTACTGGGGTACCACTTGTGTGAGCCACTTTCCTCTTTTGCACTTGTTGGTGGTGTAAATGGCAAGTACTTCACTTGCTTGTCTTTCTTAATTGGGTAGTCCTCTTTGCTACTTGTGGTCAACCCCTACCACTTTTAGGTAGGATATTTTTGCTATGCACTTTTGGCCTCCACTTGTATTTTTCATTTGCGTGTTTGTGGGCCATGGCTCAAGCCGTCGAGGTGGTTTGTCTTTCAATGTGCCGTTTCAACTTGCACTAGAATTTGCCAATATTTTTATTGCAGTTTCCTTGACCCTGTCCCATAATTTTCGACCGTTTGTTGTGAGTTGATTTTGCTGATTTTTTCCGTGTGTTGTTACTGGCGAGCACTCATGACTCGGGGTTTCTTCAAGGCAACAAGTTCCCTGAAAAACACAGTAGGCAATTTTTTCATTAATAAAAGTAATGGAGTACATTGAAAATTTGCTCAGACTTGCCGGCTAGTATTATCGGGCCAATTCTAAGGCCGTAAACTAGTCTATGGGCCATTTCTAAGGCCTCAAAATTTGCTCTAGCCACATTTTGGGTGGGCTGGGACCCACTTCTATGGGCAACTGTGTATTTTACCAGTAATAGCTGGGTTTTTCATGCCGATTTTTATACAAAACTATAAAATTGCTCAACAGTAGTCCGATCTTTCGTGTGAAAATATCGGCACCCTTGTTGGGTGATGCTAACCACAAGGATTTTGTATGGTGTCCTTAATCGCTTCTGGTTCCTGGCTCCATCGCTTCATTTGGGTTGTACCACCATTTGGTGAGGTGGATCTTTGTCGGTTTTATCCTAGGGCCCCAAGATTGAAGCAGCCACTTTTGTAGATAATGGGCATAATGACCAGCCAGCCGAACAAGCTCATCTTTGTGGTGTGCGGCAGTGATAGAGAATCCACATGAGCTTTCACAAGCATCCTTGTAATCCTCGAAACTGTCGGGGATGAGTGGCCACCTAAACCGGAGATGGGAGCTGGTGGTCTTATCTCAATGGGTTGGTCATGAAGTGGAAATTCCACCGGCGGCAAGTACAAAATGGAGAGAATTTCCTTTCCCTGCATGGGGTAGGATGGTAGTGCGTTCCTTGAACTGGTGATGTTAGATTTCCCTTTTTCTTTTTCCTTCTGTTGGTACTCATGCAACAGTTGGGCTATCATGGTTGTGGTGTTTTTTGTAGTGGCCAATTCGATTTTTTAAGTTGGCAATGATCTTCCTTGTCCCTTGAACTCCTCGTCATATCTTACTTTTCTCCGATCGCTCATGTCCTTGAGTTCGGTGTATTTATGCTTCCACATATCTCGGTCCCGCTGGGCACTATTGAAATCATTGGTGGCTCGAATAGTAGCGTGTTTCTGTCTTCTGAGTTCTTCTTGCAGCTCTCATTTTTATGTGTTTGTCCGCTATCGTTCTTCTAGCATGAATCTTGCCAATTTCTTGTGTTGTTCCACTGCACGTTGGTTGCTAGGTGGTTGTGACCCTCCTGCGCTTGGTTCATTTGATGCGTCCATTTCTTGTGAATACATGCAGTCATAGTTTCTCAATCTGCCAGATGCATTAATCCTTGTATTAAATCCTGGTGGTATTGGCTAAAACAGGTCCCTAGTAGTCTGCAGTTCATTGTTCATTCACCAATCTTAAGATCCATTTGAATCTGAGATATCAGAAAAAATAACAAAAATCAATCAAATCTGCCAGATTTGGTCAAAAAAGAGACAAAATTCGTCATCAGAGCTGATAACCTTTTACTCTCTTTCAAGAAACCTTTGCCGAATTGAAGACACCTTTGGTTTTTTTTACAAAACTTTCAGTTTGAAGGGCAAAGATTAATTCCCAGTGAATTTCCAGAAACATCAAAAAAATCGTTAAAAAACACCAAAAAATCGTCAAAACCCTAAAAATACAAAAAAAGAATCTTCGCCCGATTCACTGTGCTTAGGTGTGATTTAGATCTATCGATTGCTAGGTCGGCGAAGAATAATACCAAAAATAAAAAGGTTTTCAGAAGATCAGTTGTCATATTGCTGTATTTTTGCCAAAAAAGTCACTATTTTGCAAAAATACCAATCTTACTCCTGATACTTCGCCAGAACCTTCATCGAGATTCCAAAACATGTATTTATAGTGAGATACTATGTTTTGAGTTCAACGAATATTCTTCTTGATCAGATCACATAAATTCTTGAATTTTACCCTCACCAGACTACAGAAACTATAATTTCTTGTGTTAAAAACCTTCGTCCGATTTTCCGTAGTTGTATCTATGTCAGAACCTTCACCTGAGAAGTTGGCAAAGGTTATTTTCCTACAAATTGCCAGAAAAGTGTTCAGAGAGTTTTTTCCCAAAATAGCACTGTTGAACCTTCGCCGAGACAACCTTCACCAGACCTATTTTTAGTTTCTGATTTTCCAGATCAAGTATCTGTCAAAATTTGGATCAAATCTGATATATTCTGATTTAAATTTCGAGAGATTTATCATTTTTGAGAAGTATCGATCGATTAAATTTTGAAAAGTTTTTATCAAATAGAATCAGATTCTTGAAAAGTGGAATAGATCTAGTAGATCTGATCTGAGATAGTTTTTTGAAAAATCTAGATCCAATCTCATTATCTATTTTATCTAAATTTGTGAAGATGGCTACCCCTGGAGCTACTCCACAGGAAGTCAATCCAATTATTGCTAGAAGAGCACCTCGATTGGATCTATCCAAATAGAATGGATTAACGAATCCAGTTAGATTTCTTCAGATCTATGCTGAATCCTGTGAAGTCTATGGTGAGATTTATCCTCAAGATAAACTTAAGCTGTTTCCTATGGCCTTAACAGGCGCAGCACAAGATTGGTACTATAATCAAGATGAAACTGAGTGTACAGATTGGGAGGTTGTTAAGCGAGCCCTGATCACACGGTTTAGACCACAAAAGTTTATGGAAGATCCTTTCCTACTTTTAAGTAAAATTAAAATGGGAAAACGGGAAATGGTTCGAGATTACATTGAATGGGTGAAACGTCTTAGATCTAAATGCGAACCTGAGATAATTAACAAAAATGCCATGATTATGTGATTTTTGTCAGGTCTACCTAAATGGATCAGATGTGAGTTGAAATGCCATAATGAGTATGCACTCTTGAAAAATGATATGGACAATGCAATTCGGGAGAAGGATGAAGATTCAGATGAGGAGCCAAATATCAGTATGTTGCCTTATACAGCAGGACAGACTACTACGACATCCACCACCATTGCATCAACGAATGCCAATGCTACTGCAGAAATGCTGCTCAATGAGTTTGAGAAACATCTGCAAGAAGAAGAGGAGCTTGAAGTTGCTAAAGCAATAGCTGAAGTTCAGGCTTCACCATTGCAGCTGCTAAGAAATTTACGTACGGATATGAATGATCAGTTACATCATCTTGAAGAACCCTTCAAGATGACTGAACTAGAAGCACCGCATACAGAACTACTCATGAACATTTTGTCTAGAAAGATCAATATTTCATTGGGAGAGTTCCTGAAATTATTGCCAAAAGCAAAAGAAGTCAGCGCAAAAGTTAGCTCAAGAAGAACCAGAAGTCCATCAGGAGCCACTTTTTTGTGCTGGATTTGAAGAATCTAACGAAGTACTCCATGTTGGAGCCGCTTGGAAAAGTGAACAACAAAGCTATGTGCAAAATGGGGCCTTACAAAGATTAAGTCTGCTACTTTTGCTATTAAGCTAGCTGATCAAACGACAGTTTGTCCACCAGGAATGGTGGAAGATATACTTGTCAGAATTGCGGGAGTATAGTTCGTCATTACTTTCGTAGTGATGGACTTACCAGAAGCACCAAATGTCTACCGAATTCTATTAGAACGTCCATGATTACAAGTTGTGCAAGTAATTCACTTTTGAAAATCATGAACGTGCAGTTAAAATTAATCCTACAACTTGGAATATCAAACCAGTGGTTCAAAAAGAGGATGACAATTCGTCAACAACATATCATACTTTGACTAGAGAAAAATTTGAGAGTTTATTACGATTTTCAAACGGATACTGTCAATTGGAATGAAGCTCTTGCAACAATTGATTGTACAGCAGGATATATGTGTCAACAAGATAATCAATCAGATTTGAGCGAGATTTTCTTATTAGATCGAACTTTGGATACACCAATCACGTTTTCACTGAATGTGTTGAATGTAGCCGGGATATCAATGGAACCTATACCAGATCCGATTGAGGATGAACTCAGTCCTGTGAGTCATGCCTTGACTTATGATGGCAATGCAGAACTTACGGATGAGCAGATTCTAAATCATATGGATCTGACCAGATTTGGAGTGAGTAATGTTCTTGATGAACTCACAGTAAAACCGCCCAAAGTAGTTATATTAAAGGAAGACAAAATCACAGGATTGATGATGAAGAAACAAGCTAAGCAACATTATAATACGATCCTGAAATGGAAAAATCTCCTTTAAAAGATTGATTCAGAGACAGTGCCACCCTTATTGGATAAAGGCAAAGGAAAAGTCGAGATTCAATTCCTGCTAAGAAAGCTAAGCGAAGATGCAAGACAAGTCCTTTTGAGAAAGAACAAATAGATGTAGTCCAGCATTATATGCCTGAAAAGATTGTACAAGTTGGATCACAACTTACTCCTGAACAGTATCAAACACTCCGCTTGTTACTTATTAAGTATCAAGATTGCTTTGCATGGACTTATCAAGATTTGAAGAGTATTCCGACATCAATGATTGAACATACCATACCTTTAGTACCTGATGTAGTTCCAAAGTTTACAAAATTCTATCGTTGTAATCCTAATGTGGCGGACCTGATAAAGAAAGAACTTCGGAGATTGCTTGACGTCGATTTTATTTATGAGATCGAGCATACTGAATGGATTTCATCGATTGTCATTGTTTCTAAGAAAAATGGAAAATTGCGGATCTGTGTGAATCTCAAAGCGTTGAACAAAGTGATGCGAAAGGATCACTTTCTGTTACCTTTTACTGAAAGCATTTTGGATCGTCTTGCTGGAGCGGAATCTTATAGTTTCTTGGATGGATTTAGTGGTTACAACTAGGTTAAGATTGCACCTACCAATCGTCATAAAACTGCTTTTGCAATAGAATGGGGCACCTATGCTTACAAAGTAATGCCGTTTGGACTCTATAATGCACCAAGTTCATTCCAAAGAGTAATGCAATTTGCTTTTAAAGATTATCTGCAGAAATTTCTTGAAATTTACTTGGATGACTTGGGAGTTCATAGTACAGATACAGACCACCTAGATCGATTGGAGAAAGTATTTGAAAGATGCCGCAAATATCAGATTTTTCTAAATCCGAAAAAATGTCAGATATGGGTTTCCCACGGAGTTGTGCTTGGACATGTAATATCAAGACATGGTATTGCCACGGATTATTTTAAGATCAAAGTTATTGTGGAATTGCCACCGCCAGCAACAATTCGGAGTTTACGTATCTATGGGTCATGCGAACTACTATCGAATCTTTATTATCTTCTTTGCGGATTTAGCACGACCTATATACAAACTGACTATTGTTCCTATTTGGACAGTAGAAGCGTTAGAAGCCTTTGAAAAATTAAAAAAAACATTAACTTTAGGACCAATATTGCGTTCTCCTGATTGGATGATAGAGTTTCATGTTCATACGGATGTCTCAAAATACGCCATTGGATCAGTTTTGACGCAGCCAAGTGACTATAAGAAAGGTTATCCTATAAAAGTTGCAAGCAGACAGCTTACAGATCCAGAAAAGAATTATTCAACAACAGAATGTGAGGCATTAGCCATGATTTTTTTTGTTCAAAAATTTTATCACTACCTCATGGAAACGCACTTTGCATTTTATACGGATCATCAACCGTTACTTTACTTGGTAAACAAGACATGCAATACTGGACGTATTGCAAGATAGTTATTGTTATTGACTGAATTTGACTTTTGAATTGTGGTTCAAAAGGGCAAGCAACATTATCTAGCTGATCATGTTTCGCGAATTGAATCCACACCAGTTAATACTGAAGTGGATGATGAACTGCCAGATGTTGCATTGTTCTATGTTGAAGCAGTATCTAAGTGGGCAGCAGATATTGTTAAGTACCTGACACTAGGACAACCAAATGACTCCTTGACAAAAGTGCAAAAGAGACAATTGATTCATAAGGCTCAACCTTATCAATTAATTGCAGGACAATTTATCGTCGTGGATCAGATAATATTTAACGAAGGTGTATTTTACCGCATGAAGTACCAGATTTAATCATGTTTTCACATGATGGCATGGGTGGAGGACACTTCTCTACAGATATTACTGTTCGCAAACTTTTACAATTAGGTTGTTGGTGTCCTACGCTTCACAAGGACATAGAAAATTTTATTCAGACATGTGATGTTTGGTTGTTGATGTGAAATCTACGGCCAAGTTTCTATATGAAAATATTATAATCAGATTTGGATGTCCGATCGAGATTGTCAGTGATCGGGGTACACACTTTGTTAATCAAACAATAAAGTGTTTACTGGAATATTTTTTTGTTATACACAAATTTCGTACTCCCTACTATCCCAGAGGGAATGGCCAAGCTGAATCGTCCAATAATATCCTCTGCACCATTATGACGAAGACAGTTGAAGCGAGTTGGTCTGATTGGGAATATAAACTGTATGCAACATTATGAGCATTCAAAATCGCTTACAAAAATAGTACAAATCAAGCACCTTTTCAACTGGTTTATGGTCAAGATGTTGTCATGCCAATTGAATTTTTGATCCCATCCTTACGCATAGCAGCAACGAAATAATTAAATGATGATAAGTCTTTACAACTCCGTCATGAAGCGTTGCACAAATTATGTGAAACCCGATTTATGGCAGTTCATGCCTTAGCAGCAGAGAAAGCACGCCACAAGGCATGGCACGATCGTCGCTTACACAAAAAAGATCTAAAGGAGATCTTGCATTGATGTACAAAACCAAGCTGATCAAGGAAAAGTTGAAGTTTACCGGTGAAGGCCCTTATAAAGTGAAGAAAATCTTGAACTATGGTACAATAATTCTTGAACACTTGGATGGAAAACAATTTGATACTCCGGTAAATGACAGTCGATTATGCAAGTTTTGGCAGCCTGCTCCACCAGTTCAACAAGCCTGATCTCAATACTTTTCTAAATTTTACTTGTTTTTAGATTTTTTGTTTTTAGCACTTAATTTGCTAAGATTTTTGAAAAAAGATAGTAAAAAAAAAACAAAAAAAGTAAAGCAAAAAATGAGAAAAGACTGATGAGCAAAAGCCAGAAAGTCATCAACATAGGAAAAAGGAAGCACAATAATTTTTTGATGGAAAAAGACTTAGAAAATTACTGTTTTGGTCAGATTTGGCCTATACAGTACCAGAAACCTTCGTTGAGCTCTCAGATTGTACATCCACTCTAGATTTATCGAATTTGAGGTGGGTGAAGATTCATGTCAAGGGAAAACCCAGTTTTTGAGTTAGGCGAAGTATCACTGATATGCCATTTTGGAAACCTTCATCGAGCATCTTGACCTCATTATGAACCTTCGTTGACCTGCTAGATGACCTTAAAATGTTGAAATTAGGTTGTCTATAGGTTCAGATTGTGACAAAATACATTTATGACAGTACCTGGGTGAAGGTTCATCCTTTGCCAGACCTAGAAAACATTCGGCTAACAGGTTCAGATCCCTAGAAACCTTCGCCAAGATTTTTATAACCTATTTTAACAACTGTTCATGCCTGCAAATTTTTGTTCAGAACTGATCAGCCAAACTAGTATTCAGTGTAATGGACCCACCAAATTCACCTGTAATGGACCCATCATTGAGCCTTCAATCCACGTTGCTGCCTAGCTATTGAACAACTTCCTGATGGTTGGCAACCTCAAGAAAGACTGCATCACATCACAGATCCTCTATAGGATAGTGAAATCCCACACCAAGTTGGCCAAGGCCCCTCTTGAACCATATAATTGGTTCAAGACTGTTTCTGGTGAGTTCAAGCAAGCTATTAAGGCCAATATTAAGCAGCAGTTCATTGCCGGCTCTTTATTGTCCCTTTTAGTCCCTTCTCACTTCAAAAATAGAATCCATGGCTTCCACCTGGATTTTATGCTTTCGGTCTATGAAGAAGCACCGGCAGAGTCATCTCACCAGGCCTCGAGTTCTCATAGTCGTCGTCATCCACGCAGCGAGATCGTTATTCCTGACTCACCTTCCGCGTCACGACGCCGCACTAGGCATACCTCGTCAGCTACGCTTCCCACCCCTGTTGTTGTTCACACTAAACTTCCCATTACCCCAGCCTCTGATGCTTCCCTCGCCTCTGCTTCCATTCAAGGACAGTTTGTGACCATTGGGCCTACCATTCCCATCACAGCTGCCCAAGCCGCCTCACCCCCGCACACCGAAGCCACCTCACCAGACACACAGTTCTTCATGGATATGTTCGATGATTCCGACCCCCTTGGGGCCACCAAAATTTTTGAAATGCCCCAGAGCCCTGCGCCCTTTGAACTCCAATCCCCTGGAAGAGGATTCGGACATACTGTTGGTGTTGAAGATGTCAACCAGCAACCTCATAAGGAAGACAGTCCAGCCACACTTTGGGTCGACAAAGCTGTAAAATCACCAAAACAATTCGACGCCACAATGCTTGAAGGGCTTGAAGAGGAAGAAGATCAAATCTACCAATATTGCCAATTTAGAAAAATCAACATCTACTTAATGAAAGAGATGCAAACTCAATAAGAACTTAATCAAAGGGTAATACCCCATTACATGCATATTTTTCTTGAAATATTATTTTTTGATCCAAAACCCCAATGAATCTACTCAATTGATGAAGATAAACATTGAATATGAAGAAATATCTAATGGTCGTGACAATGACAAGTTATTCAAATATATATCAAAGATAAGAGGCCTAAATAAGTGTGACTGAAGGAAGGACTATAATGCAAAGGGCAATTATGAAACGACATGAACCTTAATAAGAAGGCTAGCCCTAAGAGCAGAACATTCCAGAAGATGCATTTATTATGCCTCAAGCAAATGTTGCAACCTTCCATGTGCTTGCTTCTCATTGGAGCAAAGTCACGTGACAAGGATGCCACCTAGGAATTTGACACTTGTAATTTTTCTATTGGATGGAATTAGTTAATTAAATCAAATAAGAAGTGGCATATCGATTACTAAAGTGCTACGTACTTTCACGCTCGTTCCCTATATGTACACCACTTACACTTCAATACAACCACCGAGCTTTTCAGGAGATCACAGAGAGAGGTTGAGTCTTCAAGTTTTCCTGCTCTCTTATACTAAGCAAATGCGGCTAGTGCAGTAGGACAACTAATTAGTTCATAAATCTTAATGGCCAATTGGCCATAGTGAGCTGGCATCTATCCAGTTATTACTTCCTGGAAATTTACTTGCTAAAAGGAAAAGTCTATAGCTTGAGCGATTCTCGAGTATCTTTGTAGACTGTCTAGAAACTTGCATAAAACTGTAGAACTGGATAATAAGTGAATAAAGATTAAAAGATCGATTAGTTGATGATCAGGATAATAGTCCAATAGATTCTGACACAAACAACAATATTGAGAGAGGGTCCGATTACTATAGTGATGATGAAATTCATCTAAGTGGAGATGAGTTGCAAGATATATTGGCTAATGAATTTGAATCTTGTGATGATGAATAAATTATATATATATGTCACAACCATTTTTGTGATAAAATGATAGTTTACATAATTATTGCATCTTTATACATTCTTGTATTTTTTAAGTTTATCTTTAGTTCTATCTAACAATCACTTCGGATTCAATTTAAATCAAATGCTTTCAATCAAATCTATATCTTATTAAAGATCTAGCAATTTAATTGATTGAGTAAAGGAAAATAATTAGCTAGTGAGAATATGCTGATTATTCTATATGCTTCAAAAACATTTTCCTTCTGAAACATCCTCACTATATTGAAAATTTATAAAAGTAATATCTTCATATCCTAATTCTAGTCGAAATGACTTTTCTTTTCAAATAAAAAAAATGGTTGTAGATATACACCTACTGATTGCGATATTCCTTCTTTGCCCAGTCCAAAATGTTGGCAATGCAATTCATCACAATCAAGTACGCACAATCATGCAAATTATATATTCACATTGTCATTTTACTAATATCATGAAAAGAGCACACATAGAACATGAGCAATTTATGCCTCTAACTATGTCAAATGACAAAATTGAAACAAAAACTAATGTATTTTCACTCAATTGTGCTTACTAAAATTTTCAGAAAAACCAATAGATTGTGTGGGTAATTACAAATTATCTTAACCAATAAGAATGTCTCAATACACATTGATAATAACTTCATAATTTTCTAGCATATGAAATGATAGCCATTCGTAACATATGACAATACTAGAGCAATCAAAATATTTGATATCTAAGCTAGCGAGCTATTAATTTGGCCACACATGGCAAATCACCAAAGAATTCTCTATAATTCTGCCATGCATGATAGTCTCACATGAGGCAAAATCTCCAGATTACGTCTCACATGGAAAGGTGGTTATTTAACAACTTTTCATGGCTCTACCATGCATGGTTGTGCCACGCCAACATATAAGATGAGATATTAAAAAAAATGGATTTTAAAAAATTTTGTGTGGTTGTGCCACACGTGGCAGAGCCACGTTTACAAGGGTTCATCCTTCAATTTTGGCTCTTTTGGACCTTGGGAACTCTCGCATGGGGTGTTAATATGCAAGCTAACTCTCGCAGAGATTTCTGTGTACCTATCTCAATGAGATGGAGCGTTAGAAGTCCATGCGAAGGCTACTTAGCAGTATTTTTAGATTTTTAGGATTTTTTGGATTTTTTGGCTAATTTGGCAAAATGGCTAGGAACTAACTCTCGCAGGCAATACAATAGGTTCCGTTGATGTGACAGAAGGTATTGACAAGTCTACGAGAGTTACTTCAGTCTAAACAAGAAGTTATTAAATTTGATATGTTTTTTTCGTCCTTTTTTCCTACCAAAAATAAATTTTCATGTTTTTTGATTTTTTATTGGTTTTTTGGACTTATGGAAGGGATTGGGTGCATAGAACTGAAACCTCCCACCCCACAATATCTCTACACAATGCATTCAAGCAAAAAATCACAAAAAAGCGGCAAATCTAACACTAAACCACACTAATTACACCACACTATAGTGCACTACACTAATCACACCACACTACACTGCACTAATCACACTACACTACACTAATCCCAAAATCAGATTTTTTTAGTGAAATGGAATGGTGAGAGATAAGAAGAAAGTGAGAGAAGAAAAAGAAATGTTATGCGGTGAGATGAGTGTGTGGCGCTTCCCGGCAACGACACCACTATTGTGTCGTTTTTGTAGCATAGAGGTTTCGCTACCTCGCCTTCACCTGGTTAGCACACACACACACACACAGAGAGAGAGAGAGAGAGAGAGAGAGAGAGAGAGAGAGAGAGAGAGAGAGAGAGAGAGAGAGAGAGAGAGAGAGAGAGAGAGAGAGAGAGAGAGAGAGAGAGAGAGAGAGAGAGAGAGAGAGAGAAGAGTTCCAAGAAGCGAGAGGTTTGGGAGGCCCGAGCACCTTTCCCAAACTATGCAGTCGCTACCTAGAGAAAGGAGAGAAGAAAGAGGGAGAGTGCCTAGGTTAAGAGAGGCTTCGGAGGCCCGAGCACCTTCTTAAAGCTATTCACCCAACCTAGAGAGAGAGAGAGAGAGAGAGAGAGAGAGAGAGAGAGAGAGAGAGAGAGAGAGAGAGAGAGAGAGAGAGAGAGAGAGAGAGAGAGAGAGAGAGAGAGACTAGCAGAGTTGTATTAGAATGAGAATAGAGATACAATACAAAGGAAATGGCTCCCTTTTATAGATTCCCTAGGTGAGCCTCCTTCATTTTGATTGGCCACACTTAATGGGCAAGGAGGGTGCCAACTCCCTCTCACTTATTAAATGCTAAAAAATGAATAATCTAATCAAGATTATCTCGATATCTACAAATCCTCCAACAATATTCCCCACCAAAGCTGGCGGAAGTCCCACAACGCCTCATGAGATTTATTACTTGGAGCTCTAATTTGTCTCACGCCGAAATTTTATGAAATGGTCATCTAGGCATGACTTGTTGAAAACTATGTCATGTGGAAAAAGACATTTATTGGCCCCGAACAACCAATTGGAAGCTGACCATGTAACAAATTTCTTTTCCCATGAGCCACCCATCATTGTCGCACAGTAGTACAGTCTTGCTAACAATAGTTGATCTGGTACTTTGTCTGATGCCATTAAAATATTAGGATTAAAAAATTTGACAGGCAAACAATCATCCCATCTCGTAGGAATTGACGTCAAAGTAGCCAAATCTTTAACAAAAATGGGTGACTGTCTAAATGTGGTATCTAGCAAAAAAAAATATTATTGGACATATGTTTGGAGTGCTTAAATGAAAATCCACTGATGTGTTCCAATTGAACGTCAGGTGGATGATTGGCCAATTCGGTGTAAGGATGGTAATTTTATCCAATGATACACTGCAATCCTTCCATTTGCTCCTTCGTGGCATAGGCACGTAGTATGTGCGGGCTCTAATACCAATCTGTGGGATCGGATGGATTGCTAATTTATCAGCTTTGATACCACTTTGGTGTCAACTGAAGAAACAAAGAATTCTTGGAAAAACAACAGGATCGTGAATTACTTAGAGAATGGAGTTTTATGAGCTATTCTTTGTGTGAACCAGATTATCAGCGTAGGAGTCGTAGACTGTCGTGAAGAGAGATTGCAAAAGATTAGGCTACGGAGATAGCCATGCAATCCTCTAATACTGATAACCTGGTATGAGGAAAATGTAGAGTCAATTTAGGCATCGGAGATAGCCATACAAATCTTTGATAATAGTGTTTTTGTAAAAGGAGTGAGAGTTATCATTTAACAAGAATACAAAAGGATATAGAACAATAGCGAATCTGTATAATGAAGTTGTAAACACAACGATCAGATCACAATACAATCGCGTTGATAAGCGCGTGGTCCTACTTACAAATTCAAAACAATTGCTACATTCTGAATATTTCTCTCTCTCTCTCTCTCTCTCTCTCTCTCTCTCTCTCTCTCTCTCTCTCTCTCTCTCTCTCTCTCTCTCTCTCTCTCTCTCTCTCTCTCTCTCTCTCTATGATCACTAACTCTAAGGAGTCAGCTACTGTAAGACCTGTTCTGGTCGTTTGATCTCTGACAAATGACTTATGATGACACATACAATGACTTCTATCTGATCTGATTGCTCTACATTTGTCTTCAATTGCTCATATACATTTATAGTAGCTGAAAGATCTTGCATTATTCTAGCTTTATAGTTGCAAGATTAGTTAATAGCTGATTAACTGCCTAATTAGACAGTTGTTATTGGAGCGTGAAGACATAGACAGTCTGTACATGGAATACTATGTATTTCTGCAGAGTGTCGCCTGTGTAATATTCGTGTAAATCTGCAATGTCGCTTGTGTAATATCCCATGTAAATCTGTAGTGTTGTCTGTTAGAGACTGTGAGAAAAAATGTCGCATTTTTCACCTATCAAAAATTGCATGTAAAAATGCAGTGTCACATTCTGCCCAAATTGTTGCCTGTCAAAAATTGCATGTAAAAATGTAGTGTCGCATTTTTCGAATTTTTTCGCAAAAAGTGTCAGTTTTCTGGAAGTGCATGATTGGCCCAAAAACAACTTAGATAAGTGTCGCTAAACACTTAGTTGCAAATTAAGACAAAAAGAAACGACAATATTGAGTGTCAAGTTTTTTGCCTATGGAAAAACCCGAGTAAAAATGCAGACTGTGGCAACAATGAGTTCAAATATGCAGACTATTAAAAAATAGTTCATTTTCTGCAGGTTGTATTTGAGAGAGTAAAAATCAGAGAAAGAAGAAGGGTTGTTGGGATGAGTAGGAGTTAGACTAAATTCCAACAGTATGGATCAATATGCAACTGCCTAGAACTAGCCACATAACTCCTTATTGAATCGGGAGTCTTCTTGGAAAGAGTCTTCCTCCAAGGGGGTTGCTCGCCCAATGTTGGCATCTTATCCGATTCTTTCCCCATACAGCTCCGGTTTTGACTGAGAAATTTCAAAAATTTGTAGAATTTGACTCACA
This sequence comes from Diphasiastrum complanatum, assembly GCA_029204225.1. Taxonomy (NCBI): domain Eukaryota; kingdom Viridiplantae; phylum Streptophyta; class Lycopodiopsida; order Lycopodiales; family Lycopodiaceae; genus Diphasiastrum; species Diphasiastrum complanatum. The sequence goes on from CM055111.1 coordinate 28,142,142, forward strand.
TACCCAATTTAAGTGATTTTTGGTGCAAAATCAAGCATTTTCTATAGTGAATCTAATCCCTTGATTAGTTCTTGGATTAGATCAGCCAAAAAAATAAAATTGAAGCTTGAATTAGGAACATTAAATGATTTTCTCTAATTTTTTGAGTGTATGTTGAAGTTGAGAGAGATTTTGCCACAAATCATAGATTAAGGAGTGATATGCAAGGTGAGAGGATGGAATCCATTGTACCATCACTCTAGATTTGTTCAAGAGTGATAGGGTCAAGTTTAGAAGCATCAATTTGCTAGAAAACACCCTTGGATTTGTCCTCCAAGTGAAACCTTTAAGAGTTTCTAGTGCATATAGAGCATCCGATGCAAATCTTTTGTAGAATTTGACATAGATTGGCTTAAATTGAGAGTTCTAGAAAAGAGATTGAGATCCAAGTCACATTGTTCAACCCTACTCAATTTTTTTAAGTCATTGTAAGGTTTGAAAAGAGTCATTAGGGTGTCTATGGCAAAATGATGTGTTCATTCATAAAGATGAAAATTGTATGTTTTCAATCCTAAAGGCAAGTTGTAAACTTCTTATGAGAATAAGTGAAGATCCAAAGTGGACACTTATATCCATAAGCAAGTAGTTAGCCTTATTGAGATGGAGATACCTTCTGATTTCAAAATCGGAAAAATCATGCCAAGTTTTGGTGATTTTTGGACTTATGTTTCTAGCATAAGTAATCTTGATAATCATAGGAAGTGCATATTGAATGGTCATACTTGTTGTGATCATTATGAGACGTGGAGGTCTTGGATTTCCATCAAAAAGGAGCACCATGAAGAGGATCTTAAGGAGTCATCTCAAGGTTCAAATGTGCCAAGGATTGAGGAGGAGAATCCTTCTCAAGGTTCAAGTGTGCCAAGGATTGAAGAGGAGAGACCTTCTCAAATTGTGATTCCAAAAATAAACTCAAAAAATATGGTTGAATCCATGTGGCTCACATTTCAAGGGAAAGAGGAGCATATCTCATGTGGTATACATCACATAATTACTACTCTTATGTCATTTGATAAATCAATTTGCTTTAGTGAGATAATTGCATCTCAAAATTGGAGTAAAGCCATACTAGTTGAGTATGAAGTCTCTCTTGAGAACATAGATGATGTTCTTAAAAGGTTGAAATTGATCTTAAATCAATTAGAAAGCAAATGGTTATTTCATCAAATGTATGATCTTAAGTCATGTAAGAGCAAAAGTGATTTGTTCACTCATAGTTTGAAAATTTGTATTGAGGCAAATTGTAAACTCTTTACGAGAGTACGTGAATCATCTTCTAAACACACTTATCTCCATAATGAAGTATTTAGCCTCATTGGATTTGAGATTAGCATGGTAAACAAGCATGAAGATATGATGCAAACATTTTGTTATTATAGCATGCATATTCTTGCCAATTTGGATGAGTCTAATTCTCTAGATCGTGGTAACATGATGGTAGATCTTTGTGATCCTAATAAATCAAGAAGCAATCTTTATTTTCTCATGAAGGAGCATGCACATGAAGAAGGAGCAAGCCTCAAGGTCAAGCATCTACATGAAAATTGGAAGGAATCAATTTTGGAGGTGCTAGGGTGGTGCAAAGCTCTCAAGCTCATCAAAGATGTCAACATCAAAGAAGCACTATCATGGATATGGTGATTTCAAATCAACATCAAGCTCATTGGCTGATCTTCACACCTTTTGAACCAGCAAAGACCAATTCAGCCCATGGAGTCAAGTTCAAGATCTTCATGTTTTCCATCAAGCTAGATTTTTGAGGAGGAGTGTGAAAAATGCAAAAATAAGCTTGGTAGAGGCCAAAAATCTTGTATATAGATAAACACACATATGTGGAGCCTATTCCCACATGTGAAACTAGTGTACTTGCCATGTACCATAATCATATATGTTGTACATATGATTTAATTTAAGTTCTAGTGGCTAAAAAGGCCAAAAACTAGTTTTCTAGACATATGACACATGGCATCAATCTATTGATTGCATGAGCCACATCCTTTGGTTAGGTGTCATATCACATGTGTAGAGGACAGCTCACATGTGTGGAATAATCTGAAGTTGGACTAAAAGTGCTCAAAATAGAAGGTTTTGTCCAAGTGTCAGTTTTGCATGACGAATCATCATATGACAAAGCACCTTCACACATGTGGAATCAGAGGGATGATCAGTACCACGAGCTCTCACTTATTGTATATATAGAGCCACATTTGGCCATAATCATTGTGAGACACCAATCTTGGTTTTGGAAGCAATTTTGAGTGATGCTCTCCATTTGTCTACATTTGTTTTGATTGTTTTGAGGTTCTATCAATGTGTACTTGATTTTTAGGTTGGAGTCCGTACTCAGACAGTGTTTCACAATTGTGAAACTAGAAAGTACACCTACCTTCAATTAGCGATTGTTTTTGTTAGGATTTTGTTTCTGGAATTGATCTAGATTGATCTTAATCTCAAGTAGATTGATAGATCAAGTAATCTGACAACCAATCCCTTCTTGAGGATCAGATTAGGATCCACTCTTGGTCCTTTTTGTACTTTTTGCACACTTCTAGTAAGGTCGATCTCCCTGTCTGTCATAGTTGCATCTTTGGAAAGCAGGCTAGGATTCCTTTTAGATCAAACCATATGCATGCAGCAAAAAGTCTATTACATGTTGTTCATACAGATATATGTGGACCTATGCAAACTCCTTCGTTACTAGATGCAAAGTATTTCATTACCTTTATTGAAGAATTCTCCAAAAGAACAGTTGTTTATTTCATTAAACAGAAATCAGCGGCTTTCATCAAGTTCAAACAATTCAAAGAGCATGCTGAGAATCAAACTGGTAAACGAATCAAAGCATTGAGGTCAGACAACGGGGGAGAGTACATCTCAAACAAATTAAGGATTACTGCCTTAACAATGACATTGAACAACAATACATCATTTCCTATTCGCCTCAATAAAATGGTCTTGTTGAGAGAAAGAACAAAACCTTAGTTGAATCGGCAAAGTGCATGTTATTACATGCGACACTTCTGAAGTGCTTCTAGGCTGAAGTTGTTTCAACAACAACCTATATACAGAACAGATGTTCTACTAAAGGCCTCTCAAACAAAACACCATTCAAAGTTTGGACATGTAGCAAACCTTATTTATCAAACTTATAAGTTTTTGGTTGTACTGTTATGGTGCAGATTCCTCGTGATCTCATGAAGAAGCTCGACTTCCAGAGTATCAAGTGTGTTTTCATCAGCTACACTACTTCAGATCAAGCCTACAGGTTGTTCGATTCCATCGAGTGAAAGATATTCACTAGCTGGGATGTCATCTTCATCGAAGATCAGTTTCAAGACCTCAAAGGAAAGGGCAAGGTTCCCATGTAGTTGACCTGTCAAATTCTCCTGACACTTTGAACTTTCCAGTCCCGCAGGCGACTATTCCCATTGAAGGTCCAAGCTCTTCTACTTCCAACAAACAACGAATGAACGGTGGGTCAGAAGATGATGATGTTGTAGAGCAGCAACTACAGTATGATAGAAACAATCAATTTCCTCTATTACCTAGAAGATCTTCAAGAACTACCAAACCACCCTACTGGTATATCGACGAGCCTACAGCCTACCTAGTTCAGGAATCAACATCTGTCCAAGAGGTACTCAGTCAGCCTGACTCAGATCTCTGGAAAGAAGCTATGGATAAAGATTATTCAGCTCTTATCAAGAACCAGACGTGGACGATTGTCGGATTACCTACCAGCAGAAACGTAGTTGATTGCAAATGGATTTTCAAAGTCAAGTACAATGTAGATGGAAGCATCAACTGAAGAAAAGCATGAATATACAACGTCGATTACATTGAGACCTTCAGTCCAATAGTCAAGCATTCTTCTATTCAAATTTTGATATCATTTGCCATTGTAGCAGATTTGGAAATACATCAAATGGATGTACAGACAACACATTTCAATGGAGTTATCGAAGAAGACATTTACATGGTGCAACCCAAAGGTTATATTATTGAGGGTAAACACAATCACGTGTGTAAAATCCATAAGGCACTTTATGGCTTGAAGCAATCTGCTCGAGCATGATTTCAAAGGATCAATACTTTCTTTATTGATCACGGCTATACACCTAGCTCTTCAGATTCAAACATTTACTTCAAAGTAGTGCAACAGTCTTTTATCATTATCACTTTGTACGTGGATGATACATTGCTTTTTAGCAATAGTACCGATCTGATAAAAGAAGCAAAGACAATGCTATCGTCCAAATTTGACATGACTGATCTGGGCGAAGCTCATTTCTGCCTTGGTATACAAATCCACAGAGACAAAAAATAGAAGTTGATCTATATTACAAAATAGAGGTACATCTACAACATGTTAGTCAGATATAAATCTGATCAATTGCAAGTTAGCTCTCTCACCAATGGAGCCAGGACTCAAATTGTCAAAGGACTAGTGTCCCCAAACAATTCATGAGAAGCAGCAGATGCATGAGTATCCTTACCATTATATTATAGGATCTCTTATATACGTCATGATTTGTACCAGACCAAACATAGCTTTTGTAGTCAGCTCTCCCAGTCAGTATATGACTAATTCTGGTATAACACATTGTGTTTTTACATAGTCTGTAGTTTTACAAGTGTCTTTACACAGTCTGCAGAATTACATGGACTGTTTCACAATGTCGCATTTTTCGCCTATCAAGAAACCCGTTGAAGAATGTATTGTCATCTTTTTCACATTTTTCGCCTAACAAAAATCTCGTGTAAAATCACAGTGTTGCATAAGCTTCCTCCTTGTTGAGTCGGCCAATTTGAACTTTCTTTCAGTAGGCTTGATATTAGTAAGTCCAAGTGCATATGTTGTATCTTTCATCATAATAGTGACACTTGATCCGGAGTCAATTGGTACTTTTTCAATTAAACACCCTAATATAGAGACATCAATATCTGGTGCTCCAAAGTCTCCAAGGTCAACTGCAAGAAGGGATATCTTAGATAGAGAAATCTTTTTCTTCCTCCTTGTCTATGATAGACTCTTTAGTTGCTTCCTATAGTAGTTGTTGTCAGATAGCATCTGCTCGAATGTGATATTCGGCCTCAAGGATCCGATATCTGAAACAATGTCATATTGCTTTTTTGTCTGCATCCCGAAGTCCACAACAACATTGAATATTTTTGAGCTTTATGGAACTTCCTCCTCGTCTTCAAAAGTGACCTTCTTTTGAAGCGGGCTAGCTTTAAGTTCTTCTTCAATTAGAGTTTTAGCTTCTTTTGTAACATTCTTCTTAAACAGCTTGGCAATGTTTTGATCATAATCAAAATCGTCCTTCAAGTCTTTTTGGGTAATAGACTTGTTCTTCAACTGCTTTATTGTATGCTTTCGCTTATTCTTCCGAGTCTTAGCTAAACTCTCTTTTGTTGGCTTGGGTGATTTTGAAGTGCTTCGAGTAGAGACTTTAAGAACATCTTCCAAATCACTTGGCCAAAAGGTATCAGTGCTCAACAGAGTGCCCTCGTCAGAGCATTCAATTCTCTGTATGACTGCATCTTCGTGCGTCTTCATTATTTTTGGTTCTACACCTGGTGTCTAGACATATTTGTACAACACATTCAACTTTTGAGGCTTTGGGCAGTCTGCAGCTTGATGTCCTTCTTTTGAGCAATTTGAACATAAGGGGACATAGCCGATTGGTTGGCGAGGCTCCGGGCAATCGAGAGAATAATATCCTTGCACACCACAATTATAACAATTGCCCCCGCCAGCTTCTTCCACGGTAGATTGACTGGTGCATAAACAGTCTTCTGGTTTGAGCTCACTATCTGAGTAGGTTTTGGTTTGGGCTACAATGCTGGTGAAGAGGATTCTTGAACATAATGGCAATGCTCCGCCGGATCTGTTTCATAGACATGCAAACATCTCCATCTACACTCTCAACATATGAAACTTGTTTGACTTTACATTCATGGTTAGAGTGACCTGGACCTCCACATTTGGTACACTAGATATTTAGATAAGAAGAAGGTGCCTTATTTGATACTTCGGATATCTGTGCTTTTGAATCTTGCATTTGCTTTGACAAATCTGAAATATTCTTCTTTCAAATCTTGTCGATCTTTGGAAATGGTTTCTTGAAAGGCTTGGACATCTTTTTAGACTTTTTCTCCTTCCAGTGTCTCTTATCATCTTTGGAAGAATTTGAGCTCTCTGTGTCGGAATCATTGCTAAAACTTGATGACTTCAAACTATCAGATGAATCCTCTTCTGAGCTTGAATCATCAGATAAAGCTGATGACTTCTTCTTTGTCTTCTTGCTGGAACGTTGCTTCCAAGAAATCTTTGATGTTTCCTAGTTCTCTACTATTGCAATAACTTCATCCATGGTATTCTTGGGTCCTTGTCGGCAATACTTGTCAATCTTACTTGGCATCCCTGCAAGGTACCATTCTATCTGCATTGCAATAGGATAAACACCCACCAATTTTTCAATTAAGTTTTTGACCTTTCGGGTGTACCTTTTCAGTGACTTCTTCTATTTCTTTTGAATAGAGTTCAGTCATGCAAGCACTCGAGTAGAGTAACCAATCTCGCGGAACTGAGAAAGGCTTCACTCAATAGGTCCCAAGTATTAATGGCTACATAATCCATTTGGTTGTACCAAATTCAAACTTGTCTCCACAACAAACCATGGAATATGCGTAATTTATCTGCATTCGTTCCCTCACTCTGAAAACAGTGATGGATTCAAACTAGGAGATGTAGCTATTAGCATCATCTGAAGAAGTTCCCTTGAAGTAATCATACTTGATTTTTGAACTGGAATTGAATTATGGTTGAGGTGGGTCCATTTTTTGTTCAAGATTAGAATCTAGATCTGGATTCGGATCAGGATCTGATTCAGAATCAGGATCTGGATTACCAATAATCTCAAGAAGTTCGGGTTCAAGTTCTATTTTGGGTTTATCGAATAGGTTATTAAAATAAACTTCAACTTCCTGATAAGTGGTAAAAGGCGATGAGTTGCGCTGAAAGGATTGTTGAGTTTTTTGAAAACGTTCTCATGAAGGCTTCTATATCTTTCCAAATGCTCAACTCTAGAACTGCTTGAACTGCTTCCTAAGGTTGGCATTCATCTTTCCATTTCTTAGAAAGTGATAGCGATATGATGTTCACTCCTGACCCACTATCAATGATAGCCGTACAATAGCTTGATCTTTATGGCTCATAGGTAAGGTGATGCAACCTCTTGTCTTTCTTGTTTGAAACAAGGTAGCATCAACCTATTGGGTCGGCCTTGGAATCTCCGATTCATGAGGTATTTCAGTATCCTCATCTGGTTGATGTAGTTCTTGGGATATGACCTTTCGTAAGAGTTCAGATAACTTTAGAACAGTTTGGAAAGGTAATGTGGTTTGAGACTGCAAAAGAATAGAATCGATCTCTATTTTTGAGGATTGTGGTGCGTTCCTCGGGTAACGGAATAGGTTCATTTTCATACTCTCGGAGTAGCTTATCTTGAACTTGCTTATACCTCTCTTGTTCAGCTATAGGATTTGGATAAGATCTAGGTGACATTGAAGTAGTAGAAGACCCTTCCTCTTCAATATTCTAAAGTTATTCAAACTAGATGCTTGTGTTATTTCTAACCAAGTTGGATGTGTGGCAAGTGAGCAAATACCTATTCAAGAGGTTTGGCATAAAAGGATGTTAGCAACTGTGCTAACACAGAGAAAATAAAAAAGAAATAAATAAAACTCCGTGGCATGTGTTTTGTAAGACCACGTATGAGTATCTGTCAATAAACTTCAGCCATGGCATGTGTTTTATAAGTCCATGAGTAGAAGCTTAAATAATAATAAAAAAGCTTAAACTTAGATTTAGAACTTAGACTTAGGAAACGTAAGATTAGAAATATTTTATCTTAAGTTTTCCTAAGTTAAGAAATTTGAAGTTCTAAATCCTAAGTTAGAAGTTCTAGAAAGGCTAGAAACAGATTAATCCCATAAGTTAGATACTTATGGAAGACTCTCCTTGCCATAAAAGGAGAGGTATTTGCATTGTAAACAACACTTTTGAGATTAAGCTATCTTGCTCTCTATTTTGGAGAACTATTATTCTATTTCATTTGTGTTCCCTTTGGAAAGGTGCATAGCTTGAGGGAAGGTGCTCGGGTCTCCTCTTGCCTCCTTTTCATCGGTTTTATTGTGGCATGTTCATTGTTGTATTTGCTTAGTATGTGCCGCAATCTCATTTTACTACCCTTTGGGTGTTAATCTAGGATTTAGTCTAATCACCTTGCTAGTTGGGTAAGCCTTAGTAAGGTTTTGTGTTTTGTCATCTCAGTTAATTTCATTTCTGTTTCGGGCTCTAGTTGGGTAAGCCTTAGTGCTTCATCATTATTTTATTTTCGTATTTCCATTGAAACTTGTTGTAGAAACTTAAAAAGTGGACGAATCTCTACATCCTTATACTATACCCTTAAGTAGATCTAGCCACCGCACGAACTAGAAATACTTTCAACATTGGTGTCGTTGCCACTTTTTAAGTATTTTCTACCTAGCTTCTTCTCCTTTTTCTTTTTGTTTTTTTTACTTCCGTGTTGTATGTTTGCTTGTGTGCTTGTCTCTATCTACCAACAAACAACACGCATCGTCTCTCCAGGTCCTACACGAGCTGCGGAGCAACTTTTTCAACTGGGGGGAAGCAACAAAAGAGTCAACTTGGGCATTTTCTTCAAAAGAAGTGACCCAAGTGACCTTTTTCACAACCAAAAAGGTATATCAGAATTCGCCAACCTGTCTACAACCTTAACAGACCCTAATCTTTCATTTTATCACCTCCACAAATTCTGACAATGACCAAATTTTGAGAAAACAGCCTGATATATTGTTGAAATCCCTTCTTTCTCACCCAAATCTTTGTCTTAGAATTCGCCGGTTTCACTGAGGCTAGATCTCATTAAGATCAGTCCTCCAGCAGCTCCGCAATTTCTATCTCAAAGATTTTGCCAGTTTATTGTCAGAACATCACATTTTTTTCCATACTCTCTATCTGCCAGTCAAACCTCTCTATTAGGATTCGTCATCTAGCCTAAGAATTCATTCTTAAAGAGCACGATTTCTCCGTCCTATCCGCAAATTTTGAAACTCCAATTTTTTCTCAAAAAATCTAAAAAAATCACTATTCTGACATTCAAAACTCCTTTTCAGAATTCGCGAGTATTACCGTTAGATTTATCTGCCTTTCCACGATTTCTCAGCCTGTCCACGAATTCTATTACGATCAGAAAGACTAGCTTTTGTCCTACAATATCCATTCTGCAAGCAAACTGCCCTTTTACCAAGTATAGTACTGTCCTCCTCATCTATATTCTGCATCATGTCTCGTGACTGTGCTGAATCTTCTAATCCGACTCCTCCACGACTAGAACGAAGAATTCCATGTATCGATGCACCAAAGTACAATGGTGAATCTGACCCAGTCCAATTTTTCCAAGACTTTGATAATGCATGCCGGTTTTATGGAGATACCTCTGAAACTGAAAAGCTTCGACTATTTCCCATGGTACTCTATGGCACCGCCAAGGAGTGGTACTTGAATCTCAAAGCTCCTAATCTTGCTTCTTGGACCACCCTCAAGGACACTCTCATCAAGCGTTTCAAACCATCCAAACTGACTCAGAGCCCATTCATTCAAATTACTCATATCAAGATGCGTCACAAAGAGTCTGTCTGAAACTACATCGAGCGTTTTAAACGTCTCAAAGTAGAGTGCCTTGATGAAAATATCATCGAACGAATGGCCATAAAACTATTCTTAGTTGGATTGCCAAAAAACATCCGCCGTAAACTCAAACCAGTTGACCTTTATGATCAACTTAAAGATGTGATGATCGATGCTATCCGTGAAGAAGTCAAAGGTTTTGACGATGACTTTGACCATCGTGAAAAGAAATCTAAGAATCCAAACCATCCTAATCACCTGAAGTCTGATAATATTTCTCAGTCTTCTGAACTTCTACATCAAATGGAAACCTGGCAAAAAGCTCAACAATCTCATATGGATAAACTCACTGCCGATTTCCATACTGCCATGAAACAGATTGCTGAGAAATCCTTTCCAGCAAGGGGAAATGTCTGGTGTCCAATCTGGTCACATCATCACACTGCTAATGAATGCCCTCAATTACGAAATCATTTCCCAATAGCCACCATGTGAAAAATGCAAAAATAAGCTTGGTAGAGGCCAAAAATCTTGTATATAGATAAACACACATGTGTGGAGCCTGTTCCCACATGTGAAAATAGTGTACTTGTCATGTACCATATCATATAGGTTGTACATATGATTTAATTCAAGTTCTAGCGGCTAAAAAGGCCAAAAACTAGTTTTCTAGACATATGACACATGGCATCAATCTATTGATTGCATGAGCCATATCCTTTGGTTAGGTGTCATATCACATGTGTAGAGGACAGCTCACATGTGTGGAATAAGCTGAAGTAGGCAAATTTTGACTTCTAGAAGATTCCCAAGTAGATCTCCATATAGAAGAAAAATGGACCAAAAGTGCTCAAAATAGAAGGTTTTGTCCAAGTGTCAATTTTGCATGATGAATCATTATATGACAAAGCACCTTAACACATGTGGGATCAAAGGGATGATTAGTACCATGAGCTCCCACTTATTGTATATATAGAGCCACATTTGGCCATGATCAATGTGAGACACCAATCTTGGTTTTGGAAGCAATTTTGAGTGATTCTATCCATTTGTCTACATTTGTTTTGATTGTTTTGAGGTTCTATCAAAGTGTACTTGATTTTCAAGTTGGAGTCCGTACTCAAACAATCTTTCACACGTGTGAAACCAGAAAGTACACCTACCTTCAATTGATGATTGTTCTTGTTAGGATTTTGTGTCTAGAATTGATCTAGATTGATCTTAATCTCAAGTAGATTGTTAGATCAAGTAATCTGACAACCAATCCCTCTTGAGGATCAGATTAGGATCCACTCTTGGTCCTTTTTGTACTTTTTGCACACACCAGACCCACCATCTATCGAGCTCACCACCCTTACCCGCCACAACAACCTGTGCCACGACCACGGGTTTACCAACCGCGACCACCTGCACCAAATCAATACCAATCCCCACGACAACCCTTTTCACACATAGGAACCCTTTCTACATGACAACCCTTTTCACATTGAGGCCGTACAGCTCCAATTTTGGCTGAGAAAATTCAAAAATTTGTACAATTTGACTCACACACCCAATTTGACTGATTTTTGGAGCAAAATCAAGCATTTTCTATAGTGAATCTAATCCCTTGATTAGTTCTTGGATTAGATCAGCCAAAAAATAAAAATTTAAGCTTGAAATAGGTGCATTATGTTATTATAGCATGCATAGTCTTGCCAATTTGGATGAGTCTAATTCTCTAGATCGTGGTAACATGATGTTAGATCTTTGTGATCCTAATAAATCAAGAATAAGTCTTTATTTTCCCATGAATGAGCATGCACATGAAGAAGGAGCAAGCCTCAAAGTCAAGCATCTACATGAAATTTGGAAGGAATCAATTTTGGAGGTGCTAGGATGGTGCAAAGCTCTCAAGTTCATCAAAGATGTCAATATCAACGAAGCACTATCATGGATATGGTGATTTCAGATCAACATCAAGCTCATTGGCTAATCTTCACACCTTTTGAACCAGCAAAGACCAATTCAACCCATGGAGTCAAGTTCAAGATCATCATGTTTTCCATCAAGCTAGAATTTTGAGGAGTGTGAAAAATGCAAAAATAAGCTTGGTAGAGGCCAAAACTCTTGTATATAGATAAACACACATGTATGAAGCATGTTCCCACGTGTAAAAATAGTTTACTTGTCATGTACCATAATCATATAGGTTGTACATATGATTTAATTCAAGTTCTAGTGGCTAAAAAGGACAAAAACTAGTTTTCTAGACATATGACACATGGCATCAATCTATTGATTGCATGAGCCACATCCTTTGGTTAGGTGTCATATCACATGTGTAGAGGACAACTCACATGTGTGGAATAAGCTGAAGTAGTCAAATTTTGACTTCTAGAAGATTTTCAAGCAGATCTCCATATAGAAGGAAAATGGACCAAAAGTGCTCAAAATAGAAGGTTTTGTCCAAGTGTCAGTTTTGCATGACGAATCATCATATGACAAAGCACCTTCACACATGTGGAATCAGAGGGATGATCAGTACCACGAGCTCTCACTTATTGTATATATAGAGCCACATTTGGCCATAATCATTGTGAGACACCAATCTTGGTTTTGGAAGCAATTTTGAGTGATGCTCTCCATTTGTCTACATTTGTTTTGATTGTTTTGAGGTTCTATCAATGTGTACTTGATTTTTAGGTTGGAGTCCGTACTCAGACAGTGTTTCACACGTGTGAAACTAGAAATTATACCTACCTTCAATTAATGATTGTTCTTGTTAGGATTTTGTGTCTAGAATTGATCTAGATTGATCTTAATCTCAAGTAGATTCATAGATCAAGTAATCTGACAACCAATCCCTCTTGAGGATCAGATTAGGATCCACTCTTGGCCCTTTTTGTACTTTTTGCACACACCAGACCCACCATCTATCGAGCTCACCACCCTTACCCGCCACAACAACCTGTGCCACGACCACGGGTTTACCAACCGCGACCACCTGCACCAAATCAATACCAATCCGCACGACAACAGTTTATTGTTAACCAACCTACCCCACAAAACGCTGTCCATTATCTTGATCCGCATGCCATCGATCCGGACACCTACTATGTGGAAGACAATACTCTACTGAAACAGTTGTTTATTATACGTATAATTCTAATGCTCAACCAGTGGATCCCAATAAGGACCCTCAAAGGCATCTCCATCAACCACCAAAGTCAAGAAGGACAAATCAAAGGTGAAGTCCTACTATTGTAGCAAGATGGGGCCTTATGCCTCGGAATGCTTCAAGAGGAAGCAAGATCAAAGCCAAGCCAACATGAGCAAAGAGGAGGAGGAGAGTTCACATGAGGACTCTCTCATGATGTCCAAATTTTCTTCAACAAGCTTTAAAGGAGAAGATCCCTGGTGGATTGACTCGGGTGCTAGTTCACACATGACTAGTAAAAGGGAGTTTTTCTCTTCTCTCTTATCTTATGATGGACCTATAAAGTCTATCTATACAGCAAATGATGAAGCTTGTAAGATTGAAGGAGTTGGTAGCATTCCCCTTTGCTTAGGATCTTCCAAAAAGATCAACATAGAAGGTGTTTTGTACATACAAAGAATCTACTAAGTGTTGGCCAAATGGTAAACAATGGTTTCAATGTTGACTTTGCTTCAAATGAATGTTTCATCAAGAAGAAGGGTAAGATAGTGGCTAAGGGCACTAGACTTGGCAAACTTTATAAGCTGGATGCATTTGTCGATACTAATGTTGTCATGTTGGCCGAGAAGAGCAAGATATCTACCTTTACTTTATGGCACAAAAGACTTGGACATGTCAACTCGGGTTCCATGGAGGCTATGATCAAGGAGGAGTATGCTTTAGGCCTACCAAGGTCTATTGGGAAGGAAGACAAGGTTTGTGAAGCTTGTGCCTTATCCAAGGCACATAAGAAGGTGTTTCCTAACTCCATCACAAAGTCATCTCATCCTCTTGAACTCATACACTCGGATGTGCACATTGCTAGCACCAAATCTAATGGAGGTTCATCCATGTTTTTAACCTTCATTGATGACTACTCAAGATATTGTTGGGTGTTCTTACTTTCCTTCAAGTCTCAAGTATTTGATACTTTTGTAAAGTTCAAGTTGTTTGTGGAAAAGCATCATAATCATAGCATCAAGATTCTTAGAAGTGACAATGGTGGAGAATTCATCTCCAATGAGTTCAAGGCCTTTTGTGAGGAGGAAGGGATCAAGAAAGAGACTTCTTGTCCTTACACTCCTCAACAAAATGGAGTTGCTGAAAGAAGGAATAGAACATTACGTGAATGTTCTAAGGCTTTAAGATTAGATGCTTGTTTGCCCAAATCCTTTTGGGGTGAGTCTCTTGTATGTGCAAACTACTTGATGAATAGGGTGTCTTGCAAAGCAATTGAAGGCAAAACTCCTTATGAGATATTGTATGGAAAGAAACCCAATCTTAATCACTTGAAAGTTTTTGGTTGTATATGTTATGTGCATGTGCCATTGGAAACAAGAACCAAGGAGGATCCATCTTCCACAAGAGGGATCATGCTTGGATATGCAAGCTCAAGCAAGGGCTACAAAGTCTATCTCCCATCCTTGAACAAATTTGTTGTTTCAAGGGATGTCATCTTTGATGAACATCATATGCATATGCTTGAAGAAGGCTCAAGTGCTCCAACAATCAAGATGAAGATGGCCGAGGAGCAAGATCTTGGTTTTGAGGAGGAGCTCATGGAGGAGCAAGCACCAAACCCACCTATTACACCAAGGAGATCTTTAAGGGCAAAAGTGGAGCCATCAAGGCTCACATATCAAGGCAAAGGACAGAAAGTTGAGGGTATCTCATCCACTTCTTATGCTTTATCTAGTTTTGAAGAACCATCTAATGTTGAAGATGCATTGAACTCCAAAGAATGGTATAAAGCTATGTTGGATGAGTATGATGCCTTGATTGAGAATGAAACTTGGTTGCTTGTTGAGAGACCTCAAAGGAATGTAATAGGATGCAAGTGGGTATTCAGGCTTAAGTTGAATGCAAATGGGAGTGTTAACAAACATAAAGCAAGATTAGTTGCAAAAGGTTATGCTTAAGAGAGAGGGATAGACTATGAGGAAACTTTTGCACCCGTGGCCAAGATGGTCACAATAAGGCTAATCATTGCACTTGCATCACATTTAGGATGGATTCTATGTCAAAAAGATGTCTCTAATGCTTTCTTGAATGGTTTTTTGGAAGAGGATATCTATATGGAGCAGCCACAAGGGTTCATCAAGCATGGAATGGAGAACAAAGTATGCCATCTCCAAAGAAGCATCTATGGCTTGAAGCAAGCCTCGAGATCTTGGAATTCAAGACTACATTGCTATCTTATTTCACTTTCTTTTGTTCAAAGTGAATATGATCCCACTCTTTACATTAAGTTTGACGATGTTGGTATTGTACTTTTACTCATTTATGTAGATGACATCATCATTAGTGGAAATAGTGTTGATGGTATTGAAAAAATCAAGATAGATCTATCCTTAGAGTTCAAGATGGTAGATCTAGGGTGTCTTCACTTCATCTTAGGCATAGAAGTACTATGAGGGTCTGATTTTATCTTTATAAGTCAAGTAAACTATGCTCAAAGTCTTTTGAAGAAGTTTAAGATGGAAGTATGCAAAAGTGTTGACACACCAATGGAGCAAGATGTAAAAGTGCCAAATGAAGATGACGAAAGATCCTTCATGGACATCACTTTGTTTAGGCAACTTATAGGTTCCTTAAAGATCTTAGCTTTAGTGTATGTAGGTTGAGCCAATCCATGCAAAAGCCATTGAATATCCATTGGAAAAAGGCTAAGAGGATTCTAAGATACGTCTCGGGTACATTGGATTTTGGGATTCTATATAGAGGAGATGTGATTAACCTTCATGCATTTAGTGATTCAGATTTTGCAGGGGACAAGAGGGATAGGAAATCAACAAGTTCCTATTCAACTTTCATAGGAGAAGGTGTGGTTTCATGGCTTTCAAAAAAGCAAGAAACTATATCTCTATCTTCAACCGAGGCCGAGTACAAAGCTTTGACAACCACTACAAAGGAGGTACTTTGGATCAAGAGATTATTGGTGGAACTAGAGATCATGGATTTAGAGGAGGCACCAATCATCTACAATGACAATATATCAGCCCAACACCTTGCATCTAACCCAATCTTCCATGCAAGATCTAAGCACATTGAGATATGCCATCACTTTGTGAGAGAAATGGTGCAAGCCAAGGAGATTGCTTTGGAGCACGTTCCAAGCAATGAATGTGTAGCTGATCTACTTACTAAACCACTTCAAAAGACACCTTTTATGAACTTCAGATCATCACTTGGAGTGATTAGTAAAGCAATGATTGAACCAAGCTAGATAGTGAGGAGGAGTGTTAAAAATTCACAATTCTAGCTTGACTATTTTTGGTCATATGACTTGTAAATAGTTAGATGGTCATGATGTGGCTTGTCACACATGCCAAATAGCATAGGATTCCATTCATAAGGATGTTCTCAAGTAGACCTAAGTGTTAGAACCTTTGGAATGAGTCCAAATTATGCTTAGATACAAGGGAGAAAAAATAGGAGCTATTTTTGGTAATTTTTGCATTGTTGAGGGATCTCCAAGATTCCAACCCTAACTTGGTAGGGATGAAAGATCCACCAAAATTAGCATTAGGGATAGGTTTAGGGCTACTCATACCTGCCCAAAACCTTGATGGATCATGTATATAGAGGTGATGATATCTCACCAAAATCAATCAAGCAATTTCATGTTTTTTCTCTCATAATGGTGCAATTGCTCTCTATGTTCATAATTGTTTGAGTACTTGTGATTACTAATGATTATAGGATTGAATGTAGGTCTGGTGTACAGTACTCAGACTGTGGGAGGCCGTACTTTCACATGTGTGAAGCCTTCTTCAAGGATTTGGGCCATTTAGTGAGGTTCAAGCATAGATTTTTGATGGTTCAACTTGTGCTAATCTTATGAAATCATAATCTATTGTTTCCCTCATCATTTCAAGTGTTTTAGGATCCTTATTTGCTGTAATTTTTACATCGCTTTAGTTGACAATAATCATCAATAGGTTTAAGCTCACGTCTAATCCTTTTTGGAAGACCAACTATGAACCAAGTGATTAGCATCTTTTCAGTTAGTCCTTTTGGCTATCCTTTTCTGAATTGTCCGCCACTGATTGGTCTCAAGCTGTTCATTCTCTCCACACTGCTTCTCTCTCATCAACTCACTCCCATCAATTCATGAACTCTCTCCCCTTGAAATTTAGTGTCCTTCTCTTTTCTATCTTCTCTCTCTTTTACTCGCCAATTAGTTTCTTGGTTGTTGCTTTCTACAACTGAATATTTTTTTTAGCTCTCCACGCTCATGTCACATCCAACTAGCTCTGAAGTAACTAACTAGTTTGTCCTCAGCTCATGGTCTTACACAACAAGATGCCATGGTTGGTTCTATAACCTACAAGTCTAGCTACCTTTTATCTCGGATCAGACAACACCAGAAATATTCCTTCGGTTGATTGTGATATTGGTAGAAAATCTACCAACAAGCGAAGAACAGGAAAAACTCAAGACTCTTCTCTGTTCTTCCGAAAACTCGGTGGTTACAATGGAATGTGTATGGAGTACAAATAGATGTCCAAGTGCGAATGGACACATCTCTTGGCAACCGATATGTTAGAAACAAGCATGTGGAAAGTTACAACATTTAAATAAGTTGCAAATAGTCTATGTCATCAAGTATATTATCTTTAGGGTTGGCCTTCTCTTTAAGATATATGTCATTTCATATTTGTCCTTTTTTTAAAGGTCCTTCCTTTAAATTCATTCGATTTGGTGTTGGTCATTCAATATAATAGTATGGGCTTTGATGCATCATTTAGATATTTCTTCTTATTTGAGTACATGTCTTCATCATTTGGATGGGTTGATTGTACTTTTGCACATCATAATTATATCATTTTATAAAAAAATACATGTGATAGGGTATTATAGGAAAATCTTTGGTGGATTGATATTGGGACAAAGTCACATATCACTTGCAAAAGAGAGTATTTTTCTTCATTCACATCATATTTAAGTTTAAGGAGTCCATTAGTTTTTCAAATGGTGTTGAATATGTGATTTATGGAATAGGAACCATTCCTAGTTGGCTTGGATCAAGAAAGAAAACAAAGCTTGAAATGTGTTGTATTCCCTTCATTTTCTAAAAATGTGTTGAGTGTGAGTCAATTAGTTGACAAAGGATGTAGTGTCAAGTTTGATTGAAATGTTTGCTTTATCATCAAGGGAGGGAAAGTCATTGCAAAAGGGATTAGAGATGGTAGGCTCTTCAAGCTTAATATTTGTGTGAAAACTAATCACATGTTGGAAGTGAAGGAAGACAAGGGAGAGCTCACTTCTCAAGAGGAGAGGATGGAGCACTGAAATCTCAATTACATGGATGATGACTCTTATGTTCACATCAAAAATGATGTTTCTTACGTGACTGAAAGTGTTTCAAGTGGTGGTGAAAGGAGGAGCACCAAGAAGATGATCTCGAGGAGCCATCTCAAGGTTCAAGTGTGCCAAGGATTGAGGAGGAGAGTCCTTCTTTTCAAGATATGATTCCAAGAAGAATCTCAAGAGACATGGATGAGCCTATGTGGCTCACATTTAAAGGGAAAGAGGAGCACATTTCAAGTTGTATACATCTCATGCTTGCTTCTCTTATGTCATTTGATGAATCAATTTGCTTTAGTGAGACTCTTGCATCTCAAAATTGGAGTAAACCCATACTAGTTGAATATGATGTCTCTCTTAAGAACATAGTTGATGTTCTTATTGGTTTGAAATTGATTTCAGATCAATCAAAAATCAAATGGTTATTTCATCACATGTATGTTCTTGAGCCTTGCAAGAGCAAGAGTGATTTGTTCACTCATAGTGTGAAAAATTGTCTTTTTCCATGTATTGAGGCAAATTGTAAACTCTTTATTAGAGTAAGTGAATCATCCTCTAAGTACATTTATCTCCATAATGAAGTATTTAGCCTCATTAGATATGAGGTTAGCATGGCAATCAAGCATGAAGATATGATGCAAATTCATTGTTATGTAAAAATTACAGCAAATAAGGATCCTAAAACACTTGAAATGATGAGGGAAACAATAGATTATGATTTCATAAGATTAGCACAAGTTGAACCATCAAAAATCTATGCTTGAACCTCACTAAATGGCCCAAATCCTTGAAGAAGGCTTCACACGTGTGAAAGTACGGCCTCCCACAGTCTGAGTACTGTACACCAGACCTACATTCAATCCTATAATCATTAGTAATCACAAGTACTCAAACAATTATGAACATAGAGAGCAATTGCACCATTATGAGAGAAAAAACATGAAATTGCTTGATTGATTTTGGTGAGATATCATCACCTATATATACATGATCCATCACGGTTTTGGGCAGGTATGAGTAGCCCTAAACCTATCCCTAATGCTAATTTTGGTGGATCTTTCATCCCTACCAAGTTAGGGTTGGAATCTTGGAGATCCCTCAACAATGCAAAAATTACCAAAAATAGCTCCTATTTTTTCTCCCTTGTATCTAAGCATAATTTGGACTCATTCCAAAGGTTCTAACACTTAGGTCTACTTGAGAACATCATTATGAATGGAATCATATGCTATTTGGCATGTGTGACAAGCCACATCATGACCATCTAACTATTTACAAGTCATATGACCAAAACTAGTCAAGCTAGAATTGTGAATTTTTAACACTCCTCCTCACTATCTAGCTTGGTTCAATCATTGCTTTACCAATCACTCCAAGTGATGATCTGAACTTCATAAAAGGTGTCTTTTGAAGTGGTTTAGTAAGTAGACCAGCTACACATTAATTGCTTGGAACATGCTCCAAAGCAATCTCCTTGGCTTGCACCATTTCTCTCACAAAGTGATGGCATATCTCAATGTGCTTAGATCTTGCATGGAAGATTGGGTTAGATGCAAGGTGTTGGGCTGATATATTGTCATTGTAGATGATTGGTGCCTCCTCTGAATCCATGATCTTTAGTTCCACCAATAATCTCTTGATCCAAAGTACCTCCTTTGTAGTGGTTGTCAAAGCTTTGTACTCGGCCTCGGTTGAAGATAGAGATATAGTTTCTTGCTTTTTTGAAAGCCATGAAACCACACCTTCTCCTATGAAAGTTAAATAGGCACTTGTTGATTTCTTATCCCTCTTGTCCCCTGCAAAATTTGAATTACTAAATGCATGAAGGTTAATCACATCTCCTCTATATAGAATCCCAAAATCCAATGTACCCGAGATGTATCTTAGAATCCCTTACAAGCTTCAACATTTGCTGTATAGATAGACTTTATAGGTCCATCATAAGATAAGAGAGAAGAGAAAAACTCCCTTTTACTAGTCATGTGTGAACTAGCACCCGAGTCAATCCACCAAGGATCTTCTCCTTTGAAGCTTGTTGAAGAAAATATGGACATCATGAGAGAGTCCTCATGTGGACTCTTCTCCTCCTCCTCTTTGCTCATGTTGGCTTGGCTTTGATCTTGCTTCCTCTTGAAGCATTCCGAGGCATAAGGCCCCATCTTGCTACAATAGTAGCACTTCACCTTTGTCCTTCTTGACTTTGGTGGTTGATGGAGATGCCTTTGAGGGTCCTTCTTGATCCTCAAGCTTTGTAGACTTCTTGAATGTTGATCCATTGCCTTTGGACTTGCCTTTGCCTTTGGTGAAGAGAGCTTGGTCATCTCCACCTTGTATGGAAAGCCTATCCATCCTCTCTTGCATTTGGCTCCTTCTTGATTCATCGGCCATGAGTGTGCCTTGGAGTTCTTCAAGTATGGGTAGCTTACCCATAATTGCATATCCCTGAACCAAATTTTCAAATTCAAAGCTTAGTCCATTCAATATGAGTTGAACAAGCTCTTCATCCTTGATAGGGTCACCTATAAAGGCTAGCTCTTTGTTCAATTCCTTTACTCTTAGGACAAAAGTATGTGCACTCTCTCCTTTCTTTTGATAGCTTCTATAGATTTGATTCTTCAAAGCTAACATTCTAGTTTGGTTCTTGGATTCATAGACCTTTTGCAAAGTCTCCCAAGCATCTTGAGCTGAAGTGCAATCTCCTACCTCTCTTAAGAGCTCATTTGCAACATTCATTTTTATGCAATGTAGTGCAACATTGCACCTCTTGATGTATTTGGCTTTTTCTTGAGGATGAATAGGTTCACCCTCCTTACCGTTTACAATTTCCATCAGATCTTGCATGATCATGATAGATTCCATTCTAACTTTCCATATGGAATAGTTAGTTTTGTTGAGCCTTTCATTAGTATCCAAAAGATATGCATTTATAGATGCCATCTAGTCTCCTAATCAAGGACTTGACACAAATGAAGGTTACTTCTATTGATTTGATTGAAGGTCTACCTTATCCCACTTCTTAGGGACCTGAAAAGATCAGTATTAGACTTCCTATAAAGATCTAAGAATGATCTCTAACAAAATCAAATCATAGAATACTAGAAACAATGCACTTGCTTGATTGAAGTAGACAATACTAGTAGAATGGCACCTCTTTCTATAAAGAACATTAAAGCTTAATATACTTCCAAAATCACTTGTAAAAGATCTAAATGGAACTTAATGAGGATGCAACACAATCTACTATCCAATCACAAGCAAAAAATGATCAAAATTGATGAAAAATTGATCTAATTTGCTGCATAAGTCAAGCAATGGTTGGACTGAACCTAAATTACTTTAGGAGGTGTCTACTACACCTTAGAACAGCCTTGAAGATTCCCCAAAACTCTGATCTTCCCTCTCCTTGAATGCTAGAAAGCCTCCTCTATGAAATCACCTCCAAAACTCGCTTAGAAATCAATGCTTGGAGCAAGCAAAACTTGTTATCTTGGTAATGTGAATTGAATTCAACTTTGCCTCTGGTTTTAGACACCTAAACACCTGCAAATGAAGTCACACAACACCAATCTCCAATGTATTTGACTCACTTTGAGTTCTAGAATCAATACTAGGAACCTTGAACCATATCACTTTATTGGTCTTGGACCAAAGTATTCAAACACAACTTGGGCAATGGGCCCTAGTAGGAGGGCACCCTCCTAAAGGGTCCATTGAGTTTCAAGTTCCACAAGAATAGTAATCAAAGGGTCATAAGTTATTGAAGATGTCTAATGACCTTCCATAAGCCTATGAAGGCTCTTGAACTCCTCTAGGCCTCTCTCTTTCTCATTGGATGTGCATGGAACTCCATAGTGTATTGGAGAGAACTAAATGCCATCTATATAAGAGGAGTAGGGTGTCCATTGGGAGAGAGAGAGATATCTTTTGCTTACCTTGCTTATGCTCTAGTGTGGCTACTAGTGTGTGGAGTAATTATTGTGTGTAGTATGCTAAGGTTTAGATCTTGCTTATGGTATGGGACATAAGTAGGATCTGGATCTTGAGTAAACTATGGTTTGTTGTGATATACTTGTGATTTGTTTATGGTTAGCAAGGGGGTCCTAGATAGGTCTGGCTTGGAGCTTGAATCTAGCTATGGTTGGGTGGTAAATACTTGAGGCCATCTTGTTATCTTCCTTTGTGTTTAAGAGTAGGGACAAAGGTGGAGGAGAGATCCTTGGAGGCTTGCAGATCCTTACTTGCAAGTGGAGGCATCTTGGCTTGGAGGTGGAGAAGCATCTTGGAGCTTGCAGGTTGCTTGGAGGACATTTGGAGGTTCTATCTCTTGGATTTGGAGGACTTTCTCCTTTTTACTTGTTAAAGTGGTATCAGAGCTAGACAAAGGATGGCAACCTATCTAAACTTCTTCAAGTTCAATTAAGATCACCAACTAAATTTTTGTTGGGGAAGATTATTGCCTTATCTAGTTGTAGGAAGCTTGTAGTTAGACTACCCAATGAATCTAATTTTCTTTGAAAAAGAGTAGTGATCCTTATAGAATTGTTTAGGGGCTGATTTTTTATTATGTTAGATGCTAAGATCCAATCTACACAAGATTTAGATCAAAAATTGTGATCAAATAGAATGAAAACCAAGGATTTAGCTCATTTCAGCCTTTAGGATCTGATACCATGTAAAAATTATAGCAAATAAGGATCCTAAAACACTTGAAATGATGAGGGAAACAATAGATTATGATTTCATAAGATTAGCACAAGTTGAACCATCAAAAATCTATGCTTGAACCTCACTAAATGGCCCAAATCCTTGAAGAAGGCTTCACACGTGTGAAAGTACGGCCTCCCACAGTCTGAGTACTGTACACCAGACCTACATTCAATCCTATAGTCATTAGTAATCACAAGTACTCAAACAATTATGAACATAGAGAGCAATTGCACCATTATGAGAGAAAAAACATGAAATTGCTTGATTGATTTTGGTGAGATATCATCACCTATATATACATGATCCATCACGGTTTTGGGCAGGTATGAGTAGCCCTAAACCTATCCCTAATGCTAATTTTGGTGGATCTTTCATCCCTACCAAGTTAGGGTTGGAATCTTGGAGATCCCTCAACAATGCAAAAATTACCAAAAATAGCTCCTATTTTTTCTCCCTTGTATCCAAGCATAATTTGGACTCATTCCAAAGGTTCTAACACTTAGGCCTACTTGAGAACATCCTTATGAATGGAATCCTATGCTATTTGGCACGTGTGACAAGCCACATCATGATCATCTAACTATTTACAAGTCATATGACCAAAACTAGTCAAGCTAGAATTGTGAATTTTTAATAGTTATTATAGCATGCATAGTCTTGCCAATCTTGATGTGTCTAATTATCAAGATCTCGGTAGCATGATGTTGGATATTTGTGATCCTTTTAAGTCAAGGAGAAATCTTGATCTCCATATTGATTTTCAGCTATTTTCAAGGAGGATGAGCTTTTGGATCAACCATATGCTTCAAGGATGGAACAAATCAATGGAAAAAGTGCTCAAGTGGTGGAAAGATTATCAAGATGCTTGGAGATGATTCTCATACAAAGAAGCCTTGTCATGGCTATCGTGATGTTGCTGAAATTTCAGACTTATTAAATGGTTTTCTCATCAATTTCATGCCAAAGTATCTACTTGAGAAGATATTAGTAGCTATTTAAGTTTTGGAGGAAACTAGCATAATAATCGCTAAATTTTGAGGAGGAGTGTGAAGATTTTACAAAGTCTAGCTTGATTACTTGATACTTTCATTTAAATATGTAAATATCACATGTGTGGATTATTTACCAGGTGTGGAGGTTACTCCTAATCATTTTAGCTCATTTATGTTGAGTTTGAATAGTCAATAGGCCTCAAACTTGAGATCTAGTGAGATAGTGACATTTGTCACATGATGTTAGGATTGAAATGCATCTATTTGGCCCAATCACATTTAGAGGCATAGATCACAAGGCCAATCACTTTAAGAGGTGCATTAAATGTGGACCAATCATGTTTAGTGGTGCACATCATGAGGCCCAATCAAATTGTGAGATGAAAATCATGAGGTCCAATCAAGAGGAGAGGTTCAAATCTAGGGGTCCAATCATGATGTAAAAAAACATTCTCAACCATTCCTCATGCTAGATCTTGAGCTGCTCCTTTATGGAAGTTCTCTCTTATTGTACATATAAGTTTTTGTGAAGCACTCTATGTGATACACATCGTTTTTCCTCATATTTTCTCTCCACTTGAGGGCTCACTCACTTTCTCTCTCTACTCAAGAGTAGGCTATTTTTATCTCTATAAAGCATGTACGAAACTTAGTTTTTTATGTACTTTGAGTGCCAATTGAATGTGGATTCATTATGCATGCAATTGTGCTCTTGCCTTAGAATCAATCTAGGAAGATTGTAGGGTGCAATCTATGTGATAGATCTATGTGCAATTACCAATACCTTAGAAGATCAATTGTGGGCTTTGAGCAGGTCTTCACACATGTAAAACCTTCACAAAAAAGAGATAAATTTTATGGGAAAGTGCTAAAATGCATCTTCATAGATATTGATGATCATGTTAAAGGCTACAAGAGTTTTGGTCATTTGGAAAGGAAAATGCATGTGAGTTACGAAGTTATCGTCAATGAATCAATGATGTACAAGGATGAAGATGTTGAAAAGGATGACACATTAGGTACTAAAGATGGTGTTGTAGGAATTTTTTTTGATGATGAGTCTTTTATGGATTCTCTTGATGATGGGCATGGTGATGTGCCTTGTGATACCACTCCACCAGTTTATGAGATAGTTTGGAGGAGGGACACACCTTTCTTATTTAAGAGGATCAAAGTTGGAGGTGATAAAGGCAAGGAGAAATATGTACCTTGGGACATGAAGCAGATCAGCTGATAGAAAACTTTCAAAATGGTAAGAGAGATTGATGGAAATTAGTCTTGATATGAATAACTTTTTAGAGTTATCTATCTAAGAAGATATACAAAGTTCGGCAAGAGACCTAAAGCTTATAATTATAGTAATTGAGAAGTAGGAATTGACCTCTTCCTATCATATGTGATCTTGATGGTAGAAAATGTTATGATTCCGAGTGCTTAATTCTCATTATGAGTCTGAAAATTATAATTGAGTATCCTTCTCTTGGTGTTGGGTATTAGTTGTCTATCATGTACTTCTAGTACATTAGTAATTATCAACGCTATATAATATCCAATGTAAGCTTTATAGGCTTAAAAGGAGCTATTATCCTTAAGAACAAGGAAGTTCTATCTTTAGGCCCTCCAAAGGAATTAAATAAGAATTATAGACCAATGAGGGCCCAATGTATACTAAATAAGACTTACTAGGGGCTAACTATCCCTCAAGGTAGTTATGTTTGCTTAAGTTAGAGCATTGTCTATAAGTAGGCAAGAGACATCATTCTAAGAATCTTTTGGCTCATTTGCAAGAGAGATAACTTGGAGATCCTTTTCTCTTCCTCCTTTGTGAATGTGAGCCTTGGGATTGCCATTTGTAGTCTCATGTGCCCTATCCACATGAATTCATGCTCTACTACATGTAATCATTTCCTCATCCTTAATGTAATTCCATGGAGATCTTCTTAATTTTAGCTTTTTATGGATATGCTATTTTGAATGCTTTGTAGCTTTTCTTGCTATTAGCTTTACTTCCATTCTTATTGATATTAGTTTGTATTTGGCACCCAATACCTTAATGTAAATGTCTGTTAACAACCAATTCTTTCAACCATCATTCCACCATGTCACCATACCTCATTGTTATATCTTTATTTGAGATACACAATATATAGTTGATTGATCATCATAGTCACCCCCTCGATTTGCATCAACAAAGCCTTGAACTTCAAGTAGATTACTTTGCCTCTTATACACTAGACTATAATTAGAAATGCCTTTAACGTACCTCAAAATGTGTTTGGCCACCTTCCAAAGCACTTTAGTGGCTGTTTTCATGAATTGACTCACAATGCTAATAAACTAACATATGTTTGGCACTAGTCGTAGTGAGGTAAATCGAGCTTCCGACAAGTTGCATATATAAAATGACTTAGAGTTATCAAACTTAGAAATCTTTCTACATGATTCAGTAGGAGTGTTCATTGACTTAGCTTGAAAACGTATAGAAAATTTTTGACATATATGGCTTGTGTCAACCCTATCTCTTGTAACTTTTGCCACACTTCGACTCCAAGACCATAATGCATAAGGTTAGGATCAATCATTTCAAATTTAATTTGAAGATTTATTTTGATTATATCCACTATGCTTTATTTAATTTTTGTACAATCAAGTCATCAACACGGAGTTCAACCAAAAAAATCACATCCTCAAAAGATAAAATATAGAAACTAGGATATGAGTCTTGTCATGCCTAGGATTATTAGATTATTATCCCGTTAGGAGGTCACTAGACCTATCTCGACTTGTAATTTTAATATGATTATGAGGGGTTTGGAGCTCCCATGTATATATGGGCATCATAAACAACATGAAGCTCTACTCCTTTGCTTGTTCTCTCACAAAATGATAAGCCACTTCAATATGCTTGCTCCTTGCATGAAAAAAAGGATTTCTTGCCCAAGAGAACCGTGTATAGGCATGAAATGAGATAGAGAAGAGATAAGATCACTCTATCCATGAGTTACATCCATTTGTAACAGGTCCAAACCCTATTTGGTTATTTGGCTTTCCCTCCAAAATGCTAACCCTACAATTTTTGGGTCTAGATTCAATGTACCCAACTATTCAAATTTGAATCTCCTAAAACTTGCTTCCAAACTTTCCCACACTTTCAAAAAGTGTTTATTCAAATGAAATTTAGACTAATGAACTTTGAAAAGTTATTCTCTAAGTCTAAAACAAGTTTTGGCCTCACTGATGCCAAATATGGAAATATTGACAAAATGATCAAACTAGTCACAATCTTTCACATCAAGCACTTGACTAACACTAAGAAAATTCTTGGTGATTGATGAAATGAACAAAACATTCCTCAAATTGACATTCCTATTGGTAGAGAGAGAAATAGGAATTGTTCCAATCCCTTTGATTGCACACTCACCATCATTGGCCGAGTAGATAACCTTCTTTCACGGTCAAATGCCATCAATAATGAATAATACTCATTATGAAATGTCATATGTGATATAGCTCCACTATCAATCTACCAAGGATCAATAGCTCCATGATTAGCCAACAAGCATGATAACATATCAAAGACATCATTTGAGATTTGTTCATCAACACCATCTTCATCTAGATGGCTTTGTTTCTCACATTGATCTCTCTTTGTCTTGAAGCAATCACTAGAAAAATGTCCTTTGACTCCACAATAGAAACATTTTATTAGATCTATATTTCTTCTTGCCAAGAAAAGTAGAAGGCTCACCTTGATCTTGCCCTTTTGACCATTTTCTTTTGCCCTTTCCCTTGAGCTTGCCTTTTGAATGGCATAGCGTCCTCCTCTCCAACTTGAGATGTAGAAGATGATCCTCCTCATGCTTTGGAATCTAAAATCTTCAGCCACCAAGACCTCTTGCAAGTCCTACATACTTGGCAATGTCTTTTGAATAGCAAAACTTTACACCAAGTTAGCATGATCATCCAACAAGCTATTAAGAACAACTTGAACAAGCTCTACATACTTAATGCTTTCACCAATACATGCTAATTCATCATTCGAAGCTTTAACCTTAAAAAAAAAAAATCATGAGCACTTTCATCCTTCTTTTGAAAACTTGGAAAATCTACCTCCTTAGGGTTAGAACCCTAGATGTAGACTTGGACTCATAAACCTTCTTCAAGGTTTCCCAAACTTCACTAGATGCAGTGCACTTACCAACTTCCTTGAGAAGTTCATTAGTCACATTTATCTTGATCACATTTAGAGCTTTCTTTGCCCTCTTGGCATACCTCAATTTCTCTTGAGTTGTCAAAGGTCTCTCCTCCACACCTACAACAATATCCATCAACTCATTCATCTCTAGCAAGGACTCCATCCTCACCTTCCAAATTGAATAGTTGCTTGAGGTAAGCCTATCATTGCTCTTCAACATGAAGCCTCCATTTGTAGACATGTTGCAATGATTGATATTATTCTTTGAACCTGTTCCAATGTACCTAGAACTCTCTTGAAAATCAATAAATCATGACAAGAAGAAATCACAAAGATTTGGAATCAATCTAGTCTCTCTTTTTCTCTCTTCTAGCAAATCTAGCACATAGAATTGATGATATCTTGACCACACTTGATCTACCACAATATAATGAACTTTTGAACACTCCTAAGATTTAAACACACTCTTGAAAAGTCCAGCAACTTCAAAATAAATAGAACCTATCAATTTTAGGGTTTTCACAAAATATTGTATCAAGCAAAGCTATATGCAAAAGCTAGAATTTTGACACAAATTCTAATAGAATGTAACATCCACAATCATGAGTAATTTTTTGTTTCCACATTCCAGTAAGTGATTAAACATGCTCCACACATGTGAGATTTACATATGTACATGAAAGTATAAACTAATCAAGCTAGATTTTGCAAAATCTTCACATTTTCTCGACTTAAACACCATATAATTTTTTTTCAAAAACCAAAGAGCTTATGCACACACGGTGTTTTACTCTCACTAAAAAGACTTTACATAGACTTCCTTTTTGGTGGCAACCTCTGCATGACTCAGGTTGCCACTTATTGGGATCGGGTCCCACCGACTAACAAGCCATTGTGTACAATTGGTTCTCACTAGACCTCAAGTATAGTAAATCTACTTGTACTGTAACAGAGAAGTTGATAAATTGTGTGAAATATCATAGCAGGGCTATGACAGTTGCTATTTCGCCGGGGGAGAGAGAGAGAGAGAGAGAGAGAGAGAGAGAGAGAGAGAGAGAGAGAGAGAGAGAGAGAGAGAGAGAGAGAGAGAGAGAGAGAGAGAGATCATATGCATGTCATGGGAACAATAGAAAGAGAGTATTTCAAAATCTATAAAAGTGCAATGGTACAAGGTTCATGCACTAGATAACGGGTGTTTGGAGGCCCATGATAAAAATAAAATGGCAGATGCCCTGTTGATTTGCCATCATATCCTTGCCATCAGTCACCAAATATCCACAATCATGCATAATGTGTCACAACAATTTCAATAGAATTAGGAACATAATTTTCAAGATTCCATCTTTGATTCTAGCCATGATGCCTATGTATTTTCAAGAATGCATTTGTGAAGCTACGTATTATCAAGATTCCATCTATGAGGACCTTGAATTTTGAATGCTGAAAATCAGATTTTCAAAAACAAAATGAGGTCCTATAACTATGCCCAAAGTAATGGTGGTCCCCAACTCAATTTGAATCTTTGATTTATGTAAGATTTGAGTGGACACACACATTATATGTTTTTGTCTATGGCTAAAGTTTGAAATATGGTAAAGCGTGACACTCAACACATAAAATAGCCAAGAGTAAAATTTGTGTAGCACTCAAAGCAAGTTAACATATACAAATAACAATAAAAAATGATATATTCTATATACCTTTCAAAGATACCTATTCTTTGAAAAAAAAATTCTAATTAACTCAAGGGTGTTCTAACAACCCACCTCTCAAAATGTTTTGATTTCTTAGCCACTTGTGATGGATGTTGATGTATATAGTTTTTATCTTTTTCTTTTTTTTTTGTGTGTGTGTGTGAGAGAGAGAGAGAGAGAGAGAGAGAGAGAGAGAGAGAGAGAGAGAGAGAGAGAGATCAGTTCCTCACACTCTAGTTCTTGGTTGTGGTCACATTTTTGCACAATTAGGAATTTTGGTGGAAAAGCGGCGAGTGGCCTGGTAAGGAAAAAAGTGCAGGTCATTATTTTCAACTTCTGACATCACTGTTGGCCTCTAAGTGACTTAAACAATCTTATGGGGACAAGGTGTGTGTGTGTGTGAGGGCCGGGGCCACATGGAAGAGGTAGGAGTAAAGTTCTCTACTACCTCCGGATGTTGAAAAAGTCAACCTCCGAGGTAGATTAGCCTTTAAGTATAGCCTCTACCAGTTAACATAAACATGCCCAATTACATGATGACATAGAGGTCAGAGGTATCACTCTACCCTCGACATGTGACTTGCCCCCACTTATCTGGAGACTACCGCCAGAGGCAACCACCGGTCGCAGCCTCGATCATCTGGCCGAGAGAGAGAGAGAGAGAGAGAGAGAGAGAGAGAGAGAGAGAGAGGCCACATGGAGGAGTAGGAGGGAATATTATTAAAATATTCCTTCCTACCAGCTCCCTCCTGCTTCCAAAGGTTGGCTCTCTCTCGAGGTGAAAAGAGTCAATCTCTGAAGGCAGGCTAGCCTCTAGAACATCTTGCCAGTTGGCAGCACCATGCCCAATCACACGATGACACATAGGTTGGAGGTAGCATTTTACCTCCGACATGTGGCCTGCCACCACATTTTTGGAGGCTGCCACCAGAGGCAACCACCGATGGCAGCCTCCATCATGTGGCCAACTAAGAGAGAGCCACATGGAAGACAGAGAATAGAATGTTTGAAGAATATGATCTCCTACCTCCCTCCTGCCTCCGAAAATTGCGGTGGTAAAAAAACGTCAACGTCCGAAGGCAGACAAGCCTCTGGCAGAAACATGCCCAATAGATGATGACACCGTAGGTTGGAGGAACCACTCTACCTCCAACATGATGTGGATTGCCCCACATTTCTGGAGGACCCCACATTTCTAGAAGATGCCACCTAAGAAACCACTTAGTGCACGACTTCATAGTGCGCTGCTGCATTTTTCCTTACCTCTGCTGCATTTCTCCTTACCTCTGCATTGTTATCGGCTGCAGCGTGCAACCATAATCATGAGCAATAGCAATCAGTAAGTTTTACATCTTTCTCGATTCGTCCATAACAACTTCTGGTTCAGCGTATTTGGTGTTGTATGAAAACGTTTGTCTGTGTCTCTTTTGCTTGATCTCCTCCTCTGGTATTTCTAGTGTCTTTAACGAACTGTGTAGGCTCTTTTATGAGCCTTTGTGCATCGCAACTACGAAACACTTGTCAATGACTTCTTCAACGATGAGAAGCTTCAAAAGAATTCTTAATCAAAGACTTTTGTTTAGACTGCTCAGCGTTGAAATAAGCAATACGAAGCAGTATATGACGCTCTTTACTTACTAGGGAACTTGACATATTATGGAACTAGTAGTGACATTCTGGCCGTGCTCCCACAGCCTAATGTATAGGGGAAGGCCCCCGCCCTCCGGCCTTCCCCGATTTAAGGCCCTCGGGCCTTCCCCGGCGTAAAGCACTCGTAAAAAATTTCTTTCAAATTTCCAAAAGTTATTATCTCTCTAAAAAACTTAGAGAGTTACCTTTGGCCATTTAAACCGCACGCATTTTCTCAGATGTTCAGGAATGGTGCTGGCTATTTGTGCTGACTGTGGAAGGAGGACGTTCTTAGTTGCGCTAGCTATGGAACTCTGAATGTGTGTTGGAGCTCAGGAGCTCGTAATGAGGAGAGCGCTCGTGATGAATTGCATTGGATGAATATAATACATCCTACAAATGGAACAGTAGATCTTATCACCAGATTGACTTAAATTTTGTGGTTTCTCTCTCACATCGCCGATTGAAGGTAACCAAAGGGATGAATCCTTCTTTCTTGCCATTGGTGCGAAAATGTTCTACTATGAATGCGTCTTCGTCTATGGAGCTCAAAACCTCAGCTCTAGTATGATTCATGTTGCCTAGCCTCTGATCTTTAAGCTAAAGAAGAATGGAATCTCTAACCTTATCTAGATTTAGCTATGTACAATGCTCCATGTTTATCTAGTTGTGTGCAGGACTCTAAAGATTATCATTCTATTTCTTTTTTCACCATTGCTGCAGATAATATAGCTGTTTTGTCATATGGTAATATTTTGTTTTTACAGTAAGTGAAATGTTTTTTGAATGTGGTAATATTTTTTTACATGTGGTAAAACGTTTTTACTGTTGGTAGAAAAACATGTCATTTTACTTGTAGTAAAACCATTTTTTGAGGACATTATAGAGTTATAAGGTTCTTGTAATGTTTCAAGTTGTTACAACTGTCAAATTCCTGCAATTAATGTTATTACTAAATACACATGAAATTTTTTAGGAGTGCTTTACGAATAGTTAAGCTCATGAACTTTTTGCACATGACCATTACCAAATAGAATCTCCATGTCAAAAAAATGCCTTAGTTGTCAAACATAGGGTCATTTCAAAATTATATTTGTCTATGGTTTCTTTAGTTTGTGTTTGTTATGGTTTTCTGTACTTGATTAGAGATGTTTACCATATAATGCCTTTCTAGCTATTGCATCTTGCCATTCCTTTGCCCCCAACCCGTAACTAAATAAGGGTTAGATGAAAGTGTTGAGCACCATACTTGCTAAAACTTATTGGTGATTGGTGTCCTAAAGTTTTACTATCAAATTTTCATGGCCTTTTGAGCATATGGTTTATAGGAAGCAATGCTAATTGGCATTTGGCACATTTATTGCTTAAACCCGATTTATATATTCTCATATTCCCACTTGACTAGAGTTGGATAACTAAGGCTTGTAGGACTAAATAAAGCCTGGTTGTGCAAACATACTATTCTCAAAGAGTTTATTTATTTTGTTGAGGATTGGTGTGGGTCAGTAAGGTATCTTACGATTTGAAGAATTGATAGAGAGTTGAAATGCTGACTGTTTATTATACTTGTATTTGAATAAAAAGAGATTTTTACATTATCGATATTTTCTAGTAATCATGTAATGGGTTGTTATGGGTATGTCTTGAAAAGTTCACTTTTCTTTGTAGGTTGAAAAAACACATTCTTAATGAAAATGTATCAAATAAGTATGTATGATATCAAGTTCTAAAAGTTAAAAAATGATTTATGCTCCTTAAGCATCTCTTGTAATTTTCTTTTTGTACAATCTATTAACATAAACACATCGTTTATTGGCTTTTATTCAGGATTGACATGTAATAGTTTGTGCTTTTGAAATTATTATAAAATGAGATTTACAAAAATGACGAATCGATTATATTTGATAGTTTTTAGTTGCAGATCAATAATGTTGGAATAACTTCATACTTTCATAATGACAAGAAGCAAGGGGTGGTGGATGTAATTGAGACAAAGTACTACGGTGTGAAGAAGGTTATAGAATCTCTTCTTTCAATAATAAGACCATCAAAGATTGGTGGTCGAATCATCAATATTAGCTCACGTTTTGGGGAACTTGAGGTGAGTCCAAGGCAATTGCATTTACTAGTTCAAAAGTAGCATTTATTATGCTTTCATAGCTATTTTCCATTCATCCTGTAAAGTGTTTTTTGATTTCTAGCTTATGCATTATAATGAGTTGCAACTATTGCTTATATGAAGCCCATCAAATGTAACACTCAAAGCCTACTAGCCTATGCTATACCTTTACTTGCTCTATGATGCAACCAATACATAGTAGTGGTCTTGTAGCTTGATGAATTTTTTTATTCTATGTTACTATTTTTTTAATGAATTCATTGTATGTAAGGATTGATTTTCAAACTGGGAAATAGAAACCACTACTGTGCACTATTTAAGATGACGTTTTTCTTTTTATTCTAAATAACGTGTTTGGAGTGTCAATGTTAAGATGGACTTCCTACCTTGAGCTAGCAAGTGGCTTGGTTTGTATGTAAGCTATGAATTCGAAAGGCTTTTCCAATTTGCAAAAATATATTAGTATGTTATTCTCTATTTTGTATCAATGCCAGTATTTAATGCCTTTCTTTGGAGCCACAAAATCTTAAGAGCGAGGAGTTGAAGGAAGTTATTTCTGATGAAATGCTATCAAAAAGTGTAATTGACTCATTTATGAACAACTTTTTAGTTGATGCTACAAATGGTCAAATAAGAAACAAAGGTTGGCCTACAATTGATTTTGAAGGAAGAGGTCTTGAAGCATACTCAGACTATTGTGTCTCAAAAATTGCTCTCAATGCATACACACGGGTACTTGCTCGTGAATTGTTGAGTAGGGAAGATGGCCAAAAGGTATATGCCAATGCCATGACTCCAGGCTACACAAAAACCGATATGTCTCTTGGAATGGGTAACGACATTGTGGAGGAAGGGGCAGATACTGCAGTGTGGCTTGCACTTTTAACACCTTTAGAACTACCGTTTGGAAAGTTTCTTGCAGAGCGAGCTGAGATTCCATTTTGATGCTTATTTAATACTACTTCAAGCTTGTAAAGGGGATAGATTTTCGATTGGATAAAAACATATCCTAATAATATAATGAATTCTCTAAGAAATGAAATTTTGGTGCATGTCTTCATTCCTCTCCTAGAGATCTAGAGTTTAACTCTATTTAGCAATAAACACCACAAGGACATACAAGAATTCATAAGAACGTTATGAGCAAACAAACCAAATATGATGTGCAAAATTTACAGAAATTGGTTGGCATTTGATATGTAAAGTGTAGTTGGACAGAAGTGCTATATAACATTACTTGTAGTTTATGGTTTGGCTAGCCATTTTACTCAATATTTTCTCTTGGATCAACTTATTTTAAATGAATGGAGATGTCCACATTTACTACACAAAAGTATACTACTATGAAATTGAGATATCAATTATTGCATAAATATGTAAATTAGAAGGAAATATTACACACACAATGTCATGTACTTTTAGTACATTAGTGCTTTTCAAGGCAATATAAAATCCATTGTTGTGGAAAAAGTACAAAAAGGACCAAGAGTGGATCCTAATTTGATCCTCAAGAGGGATTGGTTGTCAGATTAAGATCAAGAGGGAATAAAAAAATTTCAAGAGGGATAGAATAGTTACTAGTTTCTATGTTACTAGTTTTTGGCCATTTTACTCACTAGAACTTGAATTAAATCATATGTACAACATATATGATTATGGTACATGAAAAGTACACTAGTTTCACACGTGGGAACAAGCTCCACACATGTGTGTCTATCCTATATACAAGATTTTTGGCTTCTTCCAAGCTTATTTTTGCATTTTTCACAATTGTAAGCTTTGTAGGTCTAAAAGGAGCTATTAGACTTAATAACAAGGCGGTTCCCTCTTTAGGCCCTCCAAAGTAATTAATATAAGGATAATAGGTCAACAAGGGCCCAATGTAGTTTAAATTATACTTAACAAGGGCTAACTATCCCTCAAGATAGTTAAGTTAAGTAAGAGCATTGTCTATAACTAGGCAAGAGATATCATTTTGTGAATCTTTTGGCTTATTTGCAAGTGAGAGCTTCTAGCTTCCTTGTGAATGTGAGCCATAGGGATCTCCATTGCTAGGTCTCATGTGCCCTATCCACATGAATCAATGCTCCTTTTCCATGTAACAGACATACTGCCGTCCATAGGCAAACCTAAGGCACGACAACACTAAATGTTTCAATGCGTAGTGATCTACGTGAAAAACGAAAGGGTACCCTAAAATATAATGTCTAAATTTCTTTATTGAATAAATCATTCCTAGTGCTTCTCGCTCTATAGCGAAATAGTTCTTTTCTGATGCATCGAGTTGCCTACCCGCATAATAAATTGGGTAATCTACATTTTGGTCATCTTTCTGACTAAGGACTACACCTATTGCAAACAATGATGTATCTACATATACATGGAACTTTTTAGTCCAATTTGGAGGTCTAACTCCAGTGGCGACTGTTTCAATTGATCAAAAACTTGTTGATGGTCCTGTGACCAATGGTACTCAACAGACTTTTTTAATAAACTCGTTCAAGGAGCATAATCCTTAATTATCCTACGATAATAATCTACGTGTACTAGAAAACCTCTAAGCTCTCATAAATTAGTTGGTTCTAATAAATCTAAAATCATTTTTACTTTTTTGATGTCGGCTTTTATTTTAGTCCTTCGAAATTTTATGTCCTAACAGGATGTCTTCTCTCAGCCCGAAGTAACACTTGGCTGGATGCAATTTAAGAGATGTCTCTTGACATCTTCTCAATGTTTTCTCTAATGCGTCTAAATGGTCTTTAGTTGATGAATAGACACAAAAGTCATCCATGAAAATTTCTAAAAACTTCCTTAAAATTTTTTGAAAAATATTTGTCATCATGTGTTGGAATGTGGCAGGTGCATTACAAAGACCAAAGGGCATTCACGTATATGCGTACGTCCCCCAATCAATGGTGAAAGTGGTCTTGGATCTATCTTCCTCCTTTATAAAAACTTGGTTATAACCTGAGAATCCATCTAAAAAGCTATAATGTTCATGACCAGCTACCTGGTCAAGAATAGTACTTGTATACGACAAAGGATGATAATCCTTTGTTGTAGCAGCATTTAGTTTTCTAAAATCTTGGCAAACTCTATTCTTGCTCGTCTTCTTCTTAGGTACTATAACTATTGGTGACACCCACTCACTGCTTAGAACATGATATATAATACCCACTCTAAGACATCTATCTAATTTATCTTTAACTAACAAGGAGTTCTTTGGATTCAATCTATATTGGCGCTGCTTGACATGTATTGTTCCATGAATAAGATCTATTCTATGTTCGCCCCATTTAACTGGTATTCCTATTAAATCATCCATCGACCAAGCAAATACGTTTTGGTATTTTTGAAAAAGTAATATATACTCTTCACGTTCCTGGTCCGATTGGTGTTTATATAAATTCAAAATTTTACCTTGATTAATTTCTATTTCTACATAATTTGTTTTATCTACCATCCCTTTGGTCAGGCTTGCTCTGGTTCCACCAAGAACTTCCCTTGACTCGAATGTTGTTGGTATTTTCTCATCCTCGTCAATCTCATAGCATTCTATGAAATTGATCCAGGATTCAGCAGGTCTAGCTAACTCCTCACCCCATCTCAAAAGGTGATCCCCTATTGGACTGGCTGTGAGAATGTCTGGAAAAAATATTTGTTTGGTAGACCAATTTATAATAGCATCTGCTTGATATAGCCATGGTCTTCCAAATAATATTGAATAAGGTGGTGTATCTACTGAGTTTATGACAAAGAAATTCATAACAAACATTTTTGTCTCAAATCATAAGAATACTTTCTAAGTGGCGATGGATCTCTAGGTATTTACTGGATCTGAAAATGTTACTTTTTAAACTTTTCTAGTTTCTTCGTCTAAAAGGTTTTTAGCTTCTGAACTAATATCAACATCATAATATTTTTTAGTAGGCCTATCAAGGTCTAATTCTTTACTATTAGAAATTTTTATTGATTATTCTACGACTTTCGCTTTTTCTGTCGCATTTTTGCGGTTTTCGCAGATTTCGTTTTAGTTTTCTTCTTATCTTTAACAATTATAGAATCTTTACTACTTCTAGTAGTTACTTTATTTATCTCTACATCTAAATCTGACCATTGATGGTCTTGATCTAATGATTCAGACTCGGCACTCGAATAATGTCTACATTTGGTATAGTTTAGCACAATCATTGATAGAACTGTATGTATACATTTGAGATGATAGTCCTTGTCTAAAGAATTGAGTCTTTGATCTGTGTCCTTGCTTGTAACTGACATAAGTTTCTAACGTACTCTAAAACTATTCGTGCTCTTTAACCATAACCTTGGACTTAAGTTGTTGAGGACTTCTGTCTAGAAATGAACAGTTCTCGAACGCGATTAACTAATTGTCTGCACAAAGACAAATGCATCGAACATTTCCCGACTCTTTGTTGACACCTTAATCAGCCAGAGTGTAGTGTTGTTGTACTACTCTGATAACATCTCACCTGTAGAACGCATCTCATTTGATTTGATAGAGGCAAGACTATTGTTTTGGAATTATTTACACTACACACCCCAAACACAAGTAATACTGGTTACTTTCTAATGTCTATTGACAACCAGAATAATGCCCAAAGCCACTTCACTTGAAATAAATCATAAATTGTACCAAATACATAACTTTCTAATGCTGTCCTTTATGGGTTCGACATTATTTACTGCAAAATCTATATTAACCTTGTTGGTATAGTATGACATATACCAATTTTTGGCGCCGTTGACGGGGATAGCTAAGGAAAGTTATAAGAAAACTGACACATCCATCTTCATTTCTAGTGTATGTCAGATAGAGAATTCCGATTAGAATGATATCGTAAGCTTAGAGAGGAATTTTTACGAAGACAAAGTGAGAGTGTGAGTCGCAAAAATCTCAACGAGATCACTGCCCAGTTACTCGAACTCCTAATAAGCTTCGGTATGGAGGGTCCTGCTGCACGTTTCACTTCTATCTCAAAAATTAAGTACGATTATTTTAAAGGGACTACTTCAGATGACGCAAATAGTTATGTCTTGCAATTTGAGTCCATTGCTAATGCAAATAACGAAGGAACTGACGTAGACAAACTGCAAATCTTTCCTAGTCTGCTGAAAAAGCAAGCTCGCATATGGTACAATCAAGTTGAACCAGGCCATATAGGAACCTGGTTACTACTGAAAGATGCGTTTCTGAACCAGTTCAAAAAAATCTGTTATAAATCCAGAATTCTCGGACGTTTGAACAATGTTCAAAAGGAAACTAAAGAATCCCTTTGAAAATATACACGTAAGATTAAGAATCTTATAGAAAAACTAACCGGTGTATATCCCGTTGATATGCAGATCGAATGGTTTTTGGTTGGTTTACCACCAA
The DNA here is from genome assembly GCA_029204225.1 of Diphasiastrum complanatum. Lineage (NCBI taxonomy): Eukaryota > Viridiplantae > Streptophyta > Lycopodiopsida > Lycopodiales > Lycopodiaceae > Diphasiastrum > Diphasiastrum complanatum. The sequence goes on from CM055111.1 coordinate 28,181,118, forward strand.
AGATTGATCGATATTGCAGACAAGGGGACATGACTTCCTTAGCAACAGTAATAGCTAGTGCTTCTTCGAGACCTCAAAACTAGCACGAAAGCGACGCTCAACTAAAAGATTTCGTAAGTCTAAAACCGATTCTAGCGATAGCAAAGATGATTCAAATACTAAATCAAGCTCCAGTTCTTCAAGCTCGGAGTCTGATAGCAGTGATTCATCGAAATCAGAAGCTGATAAAGGAGATAAAAGAAGTAAACGACAATCCAAACGAAAGGATGACACAAAAACTATCGAGGATAAGTCGTCAACTTCTAAAGTTGAAAAGCTTTGGAAGAGTAATATGGCTGATCTTAATAAAAAGTTTAATGATTTGAAAGTGCAGATCTTTGAAGTTTCAGACAAAAGACCAAAAACATCTTCTTCCAACTCAGGAATGTGGTGTACGAAATGTGGAATTTATGGACATACTAAGGAAGACTGCACCATTGTGAATGTAAAGTATATTGAAGATCCTGCCCAGGAGGTACTTTTTATTTTTTAAAATGATGCGACTACTAATTATGTTCAGGGTACTGCAGCATCAGCCCAGCAGTTTGACCAAAGTTCACACCAAGAAGACACAATCCTCCTGAATTCGTTGGACCAGCGATGAAGACACAAACCGAGACTAAACCAATGTCAGGCGATTGTTACAACTGTGGAGAGCTGAGACAATTTTCACCTGACTGTCCTCAACCACGAAAGCCGATTGGTTATGTACCGTTATGCTCAAACTATAGGGAGTCTGGCCACAAGTATCCTGACTGCCCTTAGCTGCAGAAGCCGTGACCTAAGTACCAGTATTTAGCAACACCAGCTGTTGCAGACTCGAAAGCAAAAGCTTTGACTGATGTTGTTGTGCAAAAGATTGATATTATTGAAGGAAAATTGGCGAAGACAGAAGACCAGTCCTGGCCAAGTAATGTAGAGAAGATATTCAAAGTCACAACCAGAAGCAAAAGCTCTTCGAAACTTGAACAGAAATCTTCAACGAAGCGAAGAAACTCTTCGAAGAAGAAATCTTCTAGCAAGTCAACGAACAAATCTACAACCAAAAGATCTTAAAGATGACCTCGACTATGACCGCAATACTGCAAAATTATTTGCAAAAGAAATCTCAGTAGAAGCGAAAGAAATTATCAACACTGAACTTCAGTCAGCTGTTGCAGAGAAGGTGGTCACGTTCGAGGAAGGGGACGATGAAATACCAAAGACTAAATTGTCTAGTGCTGTTATTGACAAGCCAATCTCGAAATCAAAGACGAAGGACTATGACATAGTGACTGATATTGGATCTCTTTGTCCGAACATCACTTTTGAGCAATTGTTGGCAGACAACACTTATTACCGAAAGCAACTGAAAGGTCTTTCTATCCCTAAAAAGAAAAAAAAAATTTCTTTGCCAGATGCTGATGTATTGTCTATTAATTTAGGAGATCTCGGCGCACCTGAAATTGATGTTACCATTGCGGAATGTTTGATTGAAAAAGTGTCGATAGACTCTGGTTCCAGTGTGAACATAATAACAGAAGACACAACTCATGCTTTGGGTCTAACTGACATTCAACCGACACAGTGAAATATCAAGTTAACTGATTCAACGCGATGAAAACCTATTGGAGAATTGAAGGATGTCAGTGTTTACATTCAAGCCAAGCCTTTCACAATGAATTTCATAGTTATCAAACCACTTGGTTTGCCATCTTATTTTGTGCTAATTGGACGGCCTTGGCTTTATCAATCAAATGCAAGTGTTCATTGGAAATCCAGAGAGTGGAGATTTCAGACTGGTGAGACCAATAATTGAGGTAAGCCAGCAAAACAAATAATCACCTGGAGTCGTGACAAATATGAAGGTGAAACTCCTTTGTCTGACACCAGTTTTACCTTAGAAGATTCTTCTTATGCCTTATATATTTTTTCCAATGTATCTGACATCAAAGTGCAATATTTTGAATGCTATGAGAATACTAATGAAGAAGAATTCTTCGATGCCTGTAACGCTGAAGCATATGTTTTGAATGAAGAAATTAGCGTTGCAGACATGAACTCTAAAGAGTCTGATGATTCTTCGAGTGACGAATCTAAACACAAATTTGGTAATAAGAACCAGGCTGACGAAAAGAATATATCTATGGAGTCAACCATGCGTGAAATTCATGGCCATACCAAGGCCAGTATGACAGAAGGTATCAATTTACCAAATTCTACTAAACTAATTGAACTTGCACCTAGAAAATTTGTGCATGTTTCAAAGTCACTTGGAGAATTGGAATTAGCTGAATTCACATAATTATTGAAGGAGTACCAAGATGTATTTGGTTGGTCGCTCGACGATTTGAAAGGTATACCTGCAGAATTCGGAGAGCACCATATTGATCTTAAAGAAGATGTTGTACTTGTTTGACAGAGAGTATTGTCTCAATCCAAAGTACTCCCTCATGATTAAGGATGAACTCAACAAGCATCTTAAGGTAGGTATTATCTATCCCGTCTTAAGTAGTGAATGAGTTTCACCCATTGTTGTTGTTCCAAAGAAGAAGACTGGCAAAATACGAATATGTCAGGATTTTTGCAAACTTAATGCTGCCACAAGGAAGAATCATCATCCTCTTCCCTTCACTGATTCTATCTTATCTCAGGTTGTTGGTCAAGAGCGTTAGAGTTTTTGTGACGGTTTCTCTGATTATAATCAAGTTGGAGTGAGAAAGGAGAATCGTTCAAAGACAACATTTACTACGGATTGGGGCACTTATGCCTACAACAAAATGTCCTTTGGTCTTTGCAACGCACCAACGACTTTTCAACGAATAATGATTGAAAAACCAATTAATGATGATTTTCTAGACAAAAATTTACTTGAAATCTCATCTACGAATTCGTTATATCTGATATCATTACTTATCTCAAGGATCAGATATATCCGAATGGTTGTGATTTGGAGAAAAAGACAGTTTTTCAATATAAGGTAGCACCTTATACGATTACTAACAATGTCCAGTACAAGCTTGGTGCTGATCATCGATTAAGAAGATGTCTCATCATCATTGTCTTCGATCAGGTTTTCATTTGTCCTGATGCCATCTGGGGCGGTAGGGTCAGCCCGATCTGGTGATGCTACAAAAACTGTTTGTACAAATGCGTCATCAGGCAGCGGTTGGTTGCCCTCGGCAACATTTGGTGAAGCAAGTGGGGTGTGAGAAACAACTGTGGAAACATGGGTGAGGATGGTTTGTCCGAACGAGAGGATGGGAAGAACAGTGGGGAACTGAAGAGTGGTGTGGAGTATGGAAGACGGTGAGGATGGAGCAGAAAGTGTCTGGCGTGGGAGTGAAAAATTGATAACTTGCATCCATGCCAGAGTGTCAGGGGACAGTTGCGAATCAGAAGGGTTGAATGTGAGAGGAGCAACGGTGGTGGCATGAGTAATGGAGGATGCGATGGTGATGGATGGAGCATCGGACACTGGAAGAGAAGTAGGAGTGGTATCAATAGAAGAAATGAGGATGGAGACAGAAACAGATGTGGATGGAATAGGGAGAGAGGTAGCGACAACAGAAATTGGAGTGGGGTGTTGCACGGAAGAAGAAGTGGCAGTGGTCGATGGAGTAGTTAGTGCAATAGTGGAGACACATCGTCGGGTAACAGGTGGAGATGTGGATGTAGAGGCAGCGCCACGCATTCGTTTGCTGGCCATTGTGTTAATGACTGCGGGTTGGGATGAGGTAGATGCTTGAGATGGTGGGTAAATGTTAGTATGTGGCACAAGGGTAGATAGGAGGGATGATCATTGGAAACCGTGCACTTTCACCTCAAGAAGTGCGCAGGCAAAGTTACACAATAGGGGGCCTGCTACAATTCGCTCACGGTTGTTGGGTTTGATGGAGTTTGTTAGTTCTCGAATAAGGAAGCTATGCCAGTCGTATGGCACAACGGAGGGGTTAGGAAATTCCAGAAAGGATTCCACTATCTGACTCAGCAGCGTAGACTGGATTCTGTCCTTGCGAAATGTTGAAATAACCAGAAAGTTATTCAACAGATGCACAACTGCCTAAATGACGGGTTCTGTAATAGCTTCTATCAGGTAACCATTGTTAGTCTAGATGGGAATTTTTGGTGTGGTTTGGGTGACAAATGGTTTGATCAGAGCTTTGGCGTGGCGATGGGAGATGGGTTGACGATCACCGGACATAATGCCAACGGTGATCATCGAGTCGGCATTAATCCTGACCTTGTATGTGGTACCTTGGTACAGGAAGTGGAAACGATTACAATAATTTCTATTTCAGATCTGAGATCTTGTTGACAAATTTTTTGACAAGTGGGATAAGTTTTAGATTAAGGGACAGATTCAGAAAGGGGTGTCCTCTTCAAAAAAAAAAACAACTCAGCCAACGCTTGCTCCCATCCCTCATGATATGGGAATATTTGAGTGGAAAAAAAAAAAAAGAAATCATTTCCATGATGTCGTTGTGAGCATCCTTTCAAGAGTGGCAAATGGACAGTTCAGCCTTGCAGAAATGAGAAAAGAATTTCAAAGGTAATTTTTATTCGATTTCTCTACTAATTTCAGTCACCATTAAATTGATGAATTACTAACATCATTTTTTTTCAAACACAAACTTTTCATGAGAGTACAAGAGGCCATGGTCAAAAGCATTAATTGTTAGGATTGGGCAGAATGCCAAACTTTGTACCCAAACAACTCCAAGGATGAAGAGATTCAAATTTGATCATCCCTCTGATCCCACATGTGTGAAGGTGCTTTGTCATATGATGATTCATCATGCATAACTGACACTTGGACAAAACCTTCTATTTTGAGCACTTTCAGTCCATTTTCCTTCTATATGGAGATCTACTTGGAAATCTTCTAGAAGTCAAAATTCGTCTACTTCAGCTTATTCCACACATGTGAGCTGTCCTCTACACATGGGATGTGACACCTAACCAAAGGATGTGGCTCATGCAAGCAATAGATTGATGCCATGTGTCATATGTCTTGGAAAACTAGTTTTTGGTCTTTTTAGCCACTAGAACTTGAATTAAATCATATGTACAACCTATATGATTATGGTACATGACAAGTAGACTATTTTCACACGTGGGAACAGGCTCCTCACATGTGTGTTTATCTATATACAATATTTTTGGCCTCTACCAAGCTTATTTTTGCATTTTTCACAGTATCTATTTTTATGAATCTTTATATACGCCACAAACAGATGGAGGTTTTGGCAAGCTCGAAGCAATTCCATTGCCTAGCTTTTAAAGTGATGAGTGGCCTACTCCTGACAGTATTGTTTCTGACTTCATGAGATGCAAGCTAGTCATTGATATTAGAAATACTATAAAGATAAGCACTAGCTCAAAAATTGTTCACCTAAGTTGGTTTATCTCATCACATATCTTTGTTGATTTTTTCTCGAGTGCTAGTGTTCGTAGGACACCAGCTTTATTTGTTTGCAAAGATTTATCAGATGAGACTTTGTCAGATCTCATGGATCAAGGCTGGGATAGTAAAACAAATAATGACATAGAATGCAGGATTTAAAAGTCTTCAATGATCTTTCATTATCATAGCAAAAAACAAATGCTCAGTCTCACATTTAGCTATCAGAGATACAAGAAAATTGAAGGTACATGGCTACCACTGGATCAAGACTTTGAACTAAATGGTCACACAATCCGAATGGAGATAAACATTATCTACAATGAGAAATATTTGACTATGGTTGAGGTGGAAGAGCATTGGAAGCTTGATTTTATCAGAATAGAGCTCATGCTATTACAAACCAATCTGCCAACATATTTCAGATTTATCATCCACGGAAGACTTGTAAGTACTTGCATTTACCAATGGATTCGGTCCTCATTGGACCACATACATCACTATGAATTAAGACAAACTTATCACCAACTTTGATAGTCCCATCAATAGGAAAAGACTTCCGTTGAAAGTTACCAAGTATGCATCCTTCGCATACATGTACTTCGAGATGCTCCATATTTGGAATGCCTTCCACCATGTTGAATTTCTTCAACATATTCAAACTTCCAAAATTGAGGTGCCCGTACCTCGCATGCCATAGTTTAGCCAACTCCAATACATGTGAATTAGTAGCAACAAGACCAAAGGATGTCAAACTTTAGGTTCATAAATATCCAACAAAAACAAATCTCCTCGCAATGTTCCCAAAGCAACAATTAAAAGTGATCTCTTTGGGTCTTTTATAAGACATTTGTCTTCTTTAAATTCTACAATCAATCCTTGATTCATGATTGTATAGACCGAAATGAGATTTTTCTTAATCTTAGGAACATAAAGTACATTTCGAATGTACTTTTCTACTCCATTGGGAAGAATGAGGGGTATAGATTTAATGCCTTCAATTGGATAGGAGGTGTTGTCAACACCTTGAACCTTGCTTCCATATTTTCATAAGCTTTGTGAAGACGTCTCTATGGTGAGTCAAATGGCGTGTAGCTCCGCTATCAATCACCCAATCAATGGAAGAAAAAACAGCAACCCAAAAAGCTGAAGTAGTGTTGTTTTTTGCTGAAAAACCAGCAAGTCGAGAAGTGGTTGAAATCTCATTTTGATTAGAAATGAGATTGTTAGTGACAAAAGCAAAATCACCATTGAAATAATCATCCTCCTTTTGATGTTCTAATGAAATCATGGCTGTATTTGTATCAATACCTTTCTCTTTATCCTTAGTAAGCCTCTTCCTACATTCCTTTATGTGGTGCTCAGACTTTTTATAATAATGCCACTTACCCTTCTTTTTGGATCCTTGATCTTGGCCTTCCTTGGATTTTTGGTCCTTGGAAGAAGAAGGCTTACCTTTCCACTTGACCTTTCCTTTGCCTTTGGTGAAGAAGACTTGATCTTTTTGTTCACCAAAATTAATCCTTGTTTGCTCTTCTTGGAGAAGTAAGCCAACAAGCTCTTCAAAGGAGATTTGTTGTCCCCTAAGAGATATGCTTAAAGTAGACACAAATGGAAGATAGGAATGAGGAAGTGAATTAATTGAAACAAATGAGAGTTCTCAGCAATTTCGTCAATGCTAAGAAGCTCTTCACGAAGATCCTTGATCTTCATTAAGTGATTTGAAAGTGTATCACCCTCTTGCATCTTCAATGTTGAGAGCTAATTACATAGAAAAAGCACTTTCGCCGTATTCTTCACTTGGAACATCTTGTCAAGTACTTCCCAAGCACTCTTGGAAGTCTTGCATGATCGAATGTGAGGTAGGATTGATCTCTTCACGGATAGCGCTATGACCGAATGTGCTTGTGTGTCATGTTGATCCCACTTCTTTTGTTCTTTGAAAGACACATCCACATATGTTGAAGAAGTAGCTCTTGACGGTGTAGTAGGTGCCAAACTAGGGGCCTCTCTTCATCACCACCTACAACTTTAAACAAACCTTTAGCAATAAGGAGATTTTTGATCATGTAGTACCACAAGGAGAAATTAGTTCCATCCAACCTATCTTCATTGAACAAAGAACCTATAGATTTAGATTCTTTAGCCATTTCTGAAAATTCAGCTAATAATAGACGGGAAAAACAGATTCCAGACCAAAATCTACTAAAAAATCAGCAAGATCAAAGCTAAATTAATGAGCACTATAGATTGCAATACACCAGATGCAATAGCTCATTCACAAGAAGATATAGGTGGCTGTATTCTGCTGAAATAACAGAATACTAACTAATATGCAGGCTTCCAATGAAGCCAAAATTACAACCAAAACTTTTGTGATAAAATGGTGCGCCCTCAATGTGCTAATGGAACAGATGGTAGGATCTTCTTCCAGGCTCAAAAACAGAAAAATTTCAGCCACTAAAAATGTGTCAAAAACACATTTGTCTTCAAGGTAGATGGGCACCCTCCTCCATGAAAAAAATATGTAGGAGACTCCATAAACCAAAATGGGCTTGTTCAAGTCATACTTAATGGGTTAAAGGAGGAATATGACAACCTTGTTCAGAATTATGCCATTAAGGAGGAGCTACCAAGTTTGGAAGCATTCCAAAGTGTGCTCATTTACGAAGAATCAAGACAAGAGTATAAACTCTTGAAAATGGAGAGACTATCTCTCAACATTGACGGTAAAGCTCTCTTTACCAAAGACAAGCACAAGACAAGAAGTAATCTTATAAGCTCTTTAATTTGGCTTACTATCACTAGACCCGATTTGAGTTATTGTGTGCACAAATTGAGTCAATTTATGCAAGATCCCAAGATCCAACATTGGAAGATGGCCAAGAGAGTTCTAAGATATGTATCTTCTACTCAAGATTATGGTTTATTGTACAAGAATGAAGATCTAACCATTGTTGGCTATTCGGATTCCGATTTTGCAAGTGATAAAATGGATCGAAAGTCCATTAATGCATATACTATCTTTCTTGGAGGCAATCTTGTGTCTTGGCTTTCAAAGAAACAAGATACCATATCTCTATCATCTTGTGAGGCCGAGTACAAAGCTCTCACTACAACAACTAAAGAGGTGCTTTGGATCAAGAGATTAATCATGGAGCTAAAGTGCATCAAAGAGGATGATCTTTTCTTGATCAAATGTGACAACATATCGGCACAAGCTCTTGCAAACAGTCCTATTTTTCATGCAAGAAGCAAGCATATAGAAGTGGCACATCATTTTGTAAGGGAAAAGCTCATTGGAGGTGAAATCAACTTGGAACACATCGACACATCTTCATGTATTGCTGATCTTCTCACAAAGCCACTTTGCAAAAGGGCCTTCTTAAAGCATAGATCTAATCTTGGTCTTATCTCAAGATCAATGCTTGATCCACATTAGATACATTTTTAGGAGGAGTGTGAGAATATTGGAAAAATCTATCTAATGTTGTGAGTAGGGGTCCTAATGCCAAAGATGAATTTAGCTCTTTTGGCTTAGTAAAGACCCATCTTAGAATAAAATATTCAAGGTAGGTAGAAGTAGAAACTCGAGCTACCATAGAAATTTCCATTTGTACTTTACATGTCACATTCAATGCATGAAAAGACTAGGTGGCACAATTAGACATAGTGAGGTGGCTTGGATAAGTCTAGATAGCTTGAGAGTTGGATCCACAACTCCAATTCAAATCAAAGTAGGAGGAGAGTCCATGGATCTATATATATGTGATGTACTCTCATTGAGAAAATGACGAAATTTGTGTGTAATGCAAATTTGGAGACAAGCTCTTTGTGCCCTCTCTCTCTACATGAGTTTTGTACTTTCTATTTTCTCTCTCTAGCCGAGTTGAGGCATTTATGATGCTTAGTCTTATGTTTTGTTGACAGATCTTGCTTGTAACACAATAATATTTCTTGTATGATCAGCTTTCCTATTGTCAACCAATGCTAGTCTGATCTTTATGGTATTATTGGGCTTAGGAGATCAAAAGTACATGTGTAGGGCGTCCCACACGTGTGAATTTAGCAGCCCTTGACAACAAGTCTTGCTTTGTAGCATCCGACAGTGCGATCTGATTTTATTTTTCTTTTATATACCCATTTGCAGTCGACGATCTTTTTGTCTTCGAGCAGTGGCTCTAGTGTCCATGTCTCATTTTGCCTCATTGATTCGATCTCTTCTGACATTGTCTGCTTCTAGAATTCTCCCTCTAGACTCTGGATAGCTTCTTGATATGTTGTTGGTTTCTCAATGAAGTTGCAGAATTTGAAATATACATTTTCGTTCCATTGGAGATTGTTAATGTATTGATCTGGAGGTCTTCTTTGTCTTGTTGACGTTCTTGGTCCTATTTGTCATTGTTGGTTCTTTCTTCTTTGTCAGGTTGATCTTCAGTTTTTTGCTGCTCAAGAGTCTGGGGCTCGATGTTTTGATATGACGTTTGGTCTCGATCTCCCTCTGGCAACAGTCTGAAGATTTCATGGTCCTTTTCTTCCTTCAATCCAGAAAATGTGGATTCGTCGACTTTCGCATCTCGACTCACCACAACTTTCTTCGAGGTTGGGTTGTAGAGTCTGTACACTTGCGATCCATTCAAGTATCCAACCATGATTGTTTGCTTTGACTTTTCGTCAAGCTTGCTTATATTTTCTTTTGGTATGTGCTTGTATGCTGCACATCCGAACACACTTACGTATGACAAATCAAGCTTATTACCTGTCCACATCTCATACAGTGTCTTGTTTTCTAGGGATGTCGTTGTTGATCTATTCTGCAGGTGTATTGCTGCAGCTATTGCCTCAGCCCAAAATTGACTCGGCAATTGAGCCTGTGCCATCATGCATCTGGCTCCTTCCACTAGCCTCATAGTTTTTCTTTCTGTGATGCCATTATATTCTAGTACGTATGCAGGAGTGAATTGATGCTCTATTCTTTGTTCTTGGCAGAAGCTTGAAAACTCCTTGCTCTTGTACTCACCTCCATTGTCAAACTTGATGGTCTATATCTTTTTTGAGGTGTGTCTCTCTACGAATGCCATGAACTTCTTGAAAGAGTCAAACACTTTAGTTTTTTTCTTTAAATAATAGATCGTTGTCATCCGGCTATAGTCATCAATGAACGTCAAGAAATACCTTGATCTTGAGAGCGAATCGACTTTCATTGGTCCACAGACATCTGACTGGACGAGCTCAAGAACTTTCTTGCCTCTTCTACCCTCATGCACAAATGGACTTCGATGTTGTTTGCCCTTCTGACAAGCTTCATAGAATTTGGTATCGGGTCTGAATATCTTTAAACCTATGATAATCTCCTTTATGCTCATGTCGTATAGGCTTCTCATGTTCAGACTATACATTCTTCTGTGCCAGAGTTGATCTTTGTTCTCTGATGCATTTAGTATGCTATCAACTATTGATGATTTTTGTTTGGTATAGGTTACTTTCTCTAAATCCAATAGTCCGCAGCTTGTTTGTTGTTTTCTCGATCATCCGACATACATTGCCATCGAATAGGACTCTAATTCCAAGATCTATCATCTTTAATACAGATAGTAGGCCTCTTTTCAATGAGGGTACATAGAGTGCTCCTGACAACTTTGCTTGTCCTGACAATGTTCACAGTTGTAGAGTCCTGATGCCTTTGACATCATGTCGGCTTCCATTGTCTAGAATCACTGCTCTATTGCTTTTGAGTTCTCTATAGTTGATCAAGACTTTCTTGTTGCAGGTAATGTATGAGGTCACTCCTGAGTCGATGACTACATCATAGTCTTGCTCAACATAGCTTGTTGAAGTCTCATCAAATATTGTGAAGGCTTCATCGCTCTTGTCTGCATCCTTCGACGACTCTACAACATTCACCTTTTCGGCACTGTTCTTTCTTTTTGGGTTGAATCTGCAATCATATGTAGGATGAACTTTCTTCTTGCAGTGCACGCAAGGTATTGTCGGGTTGAACCAGCATCTATTGGCTATGTGTCCCAGCTTGTGACAATGATCACAGGAAGAGGTTTGTTGGTTGTCATTGCCTCTTCTCAAAAACTTTAAATTCGTCTTGTTGAATTTGGGTTGGTTCTTGTTTTTTTTCTTTCCTTTTGCAAAAAGAGCTTTCTCTTGGTCACTGCTTCCTTCTCTTTTGTCTCTCATTAGTCTCTCATCAACAACAAGACTGATAGCTCGTTCGAATGCCATGTTTGGTAAGCTTAGAATTAGCATTCTCAGCGGCTGATAGGACGTAGGTAGAGTTTTCATAAAGTACCATCAGTTGCTATGCTGATGGTACCTGGTGCTCCTGTCTAGATGCAACAAGTTCAGCAGAGATCATTCTGATCCTCTCGACATGCTGAGTCCAACTGATTGTCATCCCATCACATAGACTACAATTGATTGTGTAGGTGCATCACCAAAGCGGTAGTTCTCACTTTGTACTTCTATTTTAGTCTTTCTCATGCTTCATGGCTGCTCGCACATTCTTCAATCTACATGAGTATTTTTTCGTTTATGGACAAAACGATGATTGCCATTGTGCGTTCATCTTTTCTGATCCATTTCTCGGGTCTCCCTCTGGAGGTTGTTCTTCTATGAGTTCGGTTACTGACCAGATGCCTTTACCCATTAGAAGCGTTCTGATTTTGAACTTCCATATCATGATTGATTGTTATTTTTGTCTAGATCATTATAGCCATATTGTGTTGTCTTAGACAACCAGCTCTGATACCATGTAGAAATTTATTTTGTCTATTGTAGAATTTTATGTTTTATAGGATCCTAAGCAAATGACTACAGATCACAAATTATGTAGCATTCAATCAATAAAACAATGCGAACAATGGAAGAGGTGGATTGGAAGAGAGCAATTGTATTTTTATTTTGTTTTGAGTGAGTTGATCAGTGTCTCGCTCGTTGGCAGCCTATCACTCCTCTCAGGAAGTTTTGCTATGTTCTGCTCATTGGTAGACTTTCATGCATAGCTGATAGCGCTAACGGTATGCTAGCACTTTTTTTTCTCTTTCATCACACTCATTGGAGTTATCAATCATGTGTATATATCCACTACATGTAGTTTACAAGACAATTTATCAATAAATTACAAGACAAGTTTGTGCTAATTAATTAGTTAGCTACCCTGTGTCAACATCGCTTCTGGCGGCTGAGCGTGGGATTACAAGACTGCACGCTTGTCGAGCTGCCAACTGTCAGTTCGAATTGTTTTTTTTCAGTTCGTCTTTTCTTTCCAAGGTGTCTTGGTTATTTGGCTGTTGGGACGAACCTCGAACACTTTACCTTCGGACTTTGCTTCAACCTTTCAAATTCAAGGAGTACTAACTTAACAATGGCATTGAGCAACAATATATTATTTCCTATTCTCCTCAGTCAAATGGTCTTTGCTAGTCGAATCAGAAAAGTGCATGCTATCACATGTGTCACTTTCGAAGTCCTTCTGGGCTGAAGCTGTATCAACAACAAACTATATTCAGAACAAATGCTCTACTAAAGGTCTCTCAGACAAAACACTATTCGAAGTTTGGACATGTACCAAACCTTCTTTATCAAACTTATGAGGTTTTGGATGTACTGCTTATGTGCAGATTCCTCATGATCTAAGGAAGAAGCTCGACTTCCAAAGTATTAAATGTATTTTCATCAGTTACACTACTTCAAATCAATCTTACAAGTTGTTCGATCCCATCGAGTCAAAGATATTCACTAGCCGGGATGTCATCTTCATTGAAGATCAGTTTATCGACCTCAAGGGAAAACGCAAAGCCCATATAGCTGACTTGTCCGACTCATCCGATATATCAAACTTTTGAGTTCTTCAATCGACTATTCCTATCAAAGGTCCAATCTCATCTACTTTCGACGAACAACATATTGACGACAAATCGAAGATGATTTGCAAGTCAGCAACTGTAGGAATCCAGAATTAAGACTATTCATTAATACAAAGTATTCTCAAAGGGAAGAGAGAGATGGTTAGATGACCCTCTTGTAGAAACTTGTGGACAACCAATATGAACAGTAGATTGCTTAACAAAAGTGTGTATCATACAAATGAATGGCTACATATAAGTAGTCCAAGATGGCTATCTACCTTCATGACTGTTGGTTGTTCAATAACTTGACTAATGGCTATCTAGCTACCATAAGTTACATAAAATAATTAAGTACCCCAAATAACAAGTTAGGTACTTAATTCACATGTATAGGCCCCAAGTGGACCCACAAGTCCCTACAAGTTAGTTTCATACTAACTTGGGCCTAAAATATAAATGACCATGGTTACACATATCTCGACCTTTTGGGTCATAGTAACCTATGGCTTCTACATCATTTACATTTATTATTCTAACACCCTCCTTAAATGAAAATGACATGTATTCACTAAGTAAGAAAATCAGCATGTTGCTTTAAATTTAAAGCTTCACAAAGAGCTTTAAATTGAACTCTAGGCAATGCCTTAGGGAACACATCTGCAATATTATCCTCTGTGGGACAATATTCAAACATGACGTCGCCATTATGAAGCTTCTCCCGAACAATGTGATAGTGGATCTCGATATGCTTTGTTCTTGTATGAAATACTAGATTTCGTGCAACGACAATAGCACTTTGACTATCTGTAAATAGGAGAGTAGCTGAGGGCTGGCCATGCTTCATATTGACAAGTGATTGTCTCAACCATATACACTTCGTAGTGGCGGAAAATGTTGCTCTATATTCTGCTTCACTTGAGGATGTAACAACGGTGGGCTGCTTCTTGCTAAACCAAGAAACTGCAGAATTTCCAATGAAAGGGCAATGACCACTAGTAGAGTGTCTAGTGTCTTGATCTCCACCCCAATCCGAGTCACAAAAACCAGCCAAACATGCATCGTCACTAGAAGGATAAAACAGACCAAGTGTTTTACTTCCTTGAAGATATCAAAGGATCCTCTTCAATGCTTTCCAATGTGATGTCAATGGAGGATGCATGAATTGACTCATGAGGGAAACACTATAAGATGTGTCTGGTCTTGAGTTGCATAAGTAAATGAGACTTCCAACCGCTTGACAATATAGTGCAGTATCAAATGGTTCCCCACCTTAACTTCAGGCCCGTCTCAATTGGTGTAGCAACCAGCTTGCAATCTTCCATTTTGAAACGCTTCCAAATCTGCTTAATGTACCGCTGTTGGGTAATGAAGATTCTAGCCTTTCCTTGCAAAAACTCAAGACCAAGGTAGAAATGCAATTGGCCTAAATCTGATGTATCATAAACTGAAGTAAGATCAGATTTTAAGACTGCAATATATTGTTCATTACTACCCGTAATGATAATATCATCAACATATAACAAAATGATGATGATAAACTCAAATGTATGCATGACATAAAGTGTAGATTCACTAGGACTATTAGAAAACCCACGATCACAAAAGTATGTGTGTATCTTTTGATACCACATCCTTGGGGCTTGTTTTAGTCCATAGAGAGCCTTCTTGAGAAGACACACTTTGTCTTCTTGACTTGCAACCAAAAAACCAACAGGTTGCTGAAGGTAAACTTCCAATAGATGTAAGAGCAAAATCAGAAAATTCTATTGATTTAGATGAGGCACGAGTCTTCCCTTCATAGAAGCGGTTCACTTTGTTGTCCTGCAAAGTCTGCAATAGCCATTTAGGGACTGGTTTAGGCTGTCCAACAGTCTTACTTTGATCAACGCTTTGCTATCCAAAGTGATCTAAACTGTCAACACTTTGCTGTCCAAAGTACTCTAAAATTGGACAATGCTGTCCAAATTTTTCAACAGGTCGTTCCTCTTCGTAAATTTGCTCCTCTTGATGAAATATAGGATGTTCGCTTGAAGAACCAATGGGTTGTCCATTAGAGGATGATGGTAGTCCCTCCTCTTCAACATTAGATGGTGATACCAAATCATACCAAATTTCGTAAGGAGTCAAAGTCTTCAAGGTTTTAGTCGGACATTGATTACTAATGTATGCCGCCCTAATAACCGCTTCAGCCCAAAACTTGTGGAGAATGCCCTTTGCCTTAAGCATGCAACGAGCCATCTCTATGATTGTGCGATTTTTTCACTCGGCAACACCATTTTGTTGTGGTGTGTAAGGTGTAGTCATTTGATGTAGATTGTCTTTGTTTTGAAGAAACGTGCCGAACGTACTTTTAATGTATTCCCCTCCTCAATCGGTATGTAGTATCTTCAAAGTATGCCCAAATTGATTTTCTATCATAGCTAGAAAATCTTTTAAGCGCTGAAAAACTTCACATTTTGCCTTCATAGAAAAGATCCATGTAAACCTTGAAAAATCATCAATAAAAGTAACGAAGTACTTGCATTTACCAATGACTTCGGTCCTCATTGGACCACATACAACACTATGAATTAAGGCAAACTTATCACCAACTTTGATAGTCCCATCAATAGGAAAAGTCTTCCGTTGAAACTTACCAAGTATGCATCCTTCGCATACATGTCCTTCGGGATGCTCCATATTTGGAATGCCTTCCACCATGTTGAATTTCTTCAACATATTCAAACTTTTAAAATTGAGGTGCCCGTACCTCGCATGCCATAGTTTAGCCAACTCCAATGCATGTGAATTAGTAGCAACAAGACCAAAGGATGTCAAATCTTTAGGTTCATAAATATCCAACAAAAACAAATCTCCTCGCAATGTTCCCGAAGCAACAATTAAAAGTGATCTCTTTGGGTCTTTCATAAGACATTTGTCTTCTTTAAATTCTACAATCAATGCTTGATTCATGATTGTAGAGACCGAAATGAGATTTTTCTTAATCTTAGGAACATAAAGTACATTTTGCATGTACTTTTCTTCTCCATTGGGAAGAATGAGGTGTATAGATCCAATTCCTTCAATTGGATAGGAGGTGTTGTCAACACCTTGAACCTTGCTTCCATCTTTGATTTTCATAAGCTTTGTGAAGACGTCTCTATGGTGAGTCATATGGCGTGTAGCTCCGCTATCAATCACCCAATCAATGGAAGAAAAAATAGCAACCTGAAAACATGAAGTAGTGCTATTTTTTGCTGAAAAACCAACAAGTCGAGAAGTGATTAGAAATGAGATTGTTAGTGACAAAAGCAAAATCACCATTGAAAGAATCATCCTCCTTTTGATGTTCTAATGAAATCAAGGCTGTATTTGTATCAATACCTTTCTCTTTATCCTTAGTAAGCTTCTTCCTACATTCCTTTATGTGGTGCTCAAACTTTTTACAATAATGGCACTTACCATTCTTTTTGGATCCTTGATCTTGGCCTTCCTTGGATTTTTGGTCCTTGGAAGAAGAAGGCTTACCTTTCCACTTGACCTTGCCTTTGCCTTTGGTGAAGAAGACTTGATTTTTTTGTTCACCAAAATTAATCCTTGTTTGCTCTTCTTGGAGAAGTAAGCCAACAAGCTCTTCAAAGGAAATTTGTTGTCCCCTAAGAGATATGCTTAAAGTAGACACAAATGGAAGATAGGAATGAGGAAGTGAATTAAGAGTAATTGAAACAAATGAGAGTTCTCAACAATTTCGTCAATGCTAAGAAGCTCTTCACGAAGATCCTTGATCTTCATTAAGTGATTTGAAAGTGTATCACCCTCTTGCATCTTCAATGTTGAGAGTTGATTATGTAGAAAAAGCACTTTCGCCGTATTCTTCACTTGGAACATCTTAACAAGTACTTCCCAAGCACTCTTGGAAGGCTTGCATGATCGAATGTGAGGTAGGATTGATCTCTTCACGGATAGCGCTATGACCGAATGTGCTTGTGCATCACGTCGATCCCACTTCTTTTGTTCTTCGGAAGACACATCCACATATGTTGAAGAAGTAGCTCTTGACGGTGTAGTAGTGTCAAACTAGGTGGCCTCTCTTCATCACCACTTACAACTTCAAACAAACCTTTAGCAATAAGGAGATTTTTTATCATGTAGCACCACAAGGAGAAATTAGTTCCATCCAACCTATCTTCATTGAACAAAGAACCTATAGATTTAGATTCTTTAGCCATTTCTGAAAATTCAGCTAATAGTAGATGAGAAAAACAAAATCCAGGTCAAAATCTACTAAAAAATTAGCAAGATCAAAGCTGAATTAATGAGCACTATAGATTGCAATACACCAGATGCAATAGCTCATTCACAAGAAGATATAGGTGGTTGAATTCTGCTGAAATAACAGAATACTAACTAATATGCAGGCTTCCAATGAAGCCAAAATTACAATCAAAACTTTTGTGGTAAAATGGTGTGCACTCAATGTGCTAATGGAGCAGATGGTAGGACCTTCTTCCAGGCTCAAAAACAGAAAAATTTCAGCCACTAAAAATGTGTCAAAAACACATTTGTCTTCAAGGTAGATGGGCGCCCTCCTCCAAGAAGAAAATCTGAAATTTGAAGTATGTAATCTGATTTCAATCACATGAAAACTAGTTGAGTATGTTAATTGCCTCCAACATCATCTTTAACCAGATCACCTCATTCGCCACCTTCGATGCTTCCACATAGTCGGCTTCGCATGAGGACTGAGCTACGATCATCTGTTTTTTGCATGCCCAACTGATCGCTGCTTCGCACACTATCAAACATCCACTTGTTGTTGTCTTTGAAGCTCGCCCAGCTTGCATTACTATAGTGTTGCAGCATAAATTCATTTTCTGCTTGTAGATAATTCCAAATTCTGGGTGCCTTTTAGATAATGCGATATTCATTTTGCATGCCAGGATTGGAAGAGAACTGACTGAATAAGTAGACATAGAATACTATTCCAATATCGTGAAATTGGTTGGTCTGGAAAAATAGTTCAAACAAAATCTTGATGGCTTGGACCTTTTTGTAACCTTGTGTGAATGCAGGCAAGTGAGTTTCCAATTGCATAAAAACGTTTGAAAGCTTTACGAGAAACCTTAGTTGTTTCCAAGAAGTAAGCATAATCTTTTCGATCAAGCCTTACATATGAACAAATATAATAATTTTGATCATTTTTTGTCTTTGAGAAAAACTTTGATAGAATTTGCCTAAAAGCTTAACTTTTGTAAACACGAGGAAACACAACAACCTATGTTTCTGACTTTATGAATTTCTTGAGATTCGAACAATTGTTTTTGAGATCTCGTCATTTTATGACTTGCTTGTAAATCCTTTCAAAACATGTCTTTGCCCTTGGATTCTGCTCTATAAGAGGAACTTGTTGCAGTAGCACCTAAAGACGGTGGTAATTGTAGGTTGATATTCCAAGGAATATTCTAGCCATCCTGCGGAACATCTTTAATAATACAAGCATGATAGAATTTAAACGCAGAACTTGCCCATCAAGTTTAGGCTTTTACTTTATCCGTAATGACTTAGGTTATTCAGTTCTAAGTTTAAATTGTCATGGGCACTGCACATAGATATGTAATTTCAAGTTAAGTAAAAGTTAGTCACAAAGGCCTATTGGGGGTTTGCCCCATGGCACCAGTGTGATTCAAAGTTAAGTTAGTCTATGTGGCTTACTTGTCCCATAGTGCATTTCTATAAGTGACCACCACTCCAAGTATAAATAGGAGAGTCCATTTTCGAGAAGAACCTCATTTGCAATATATGCCTATCTTTTCTCTATGAGTGTTCTCCCTTGTGTGGTTTCATGTATTGTGTTACTTTACATTGTATTGTACAGTATTGATCTTGCAACAAGTTAAGCCAAATTAAGCCCTCCATTCTCCAGTAGATTCAACCTTAGAGAAGGAGATTTAGTTTAGGGTTTTATCTTTTAGGTTAAGCCGTCATTTGTTAGAAACTAAGGAGAGAAAAGAGAGAAGAGTGGATCTTGCCCGAAATACTCACCCACTCACTGTAGATCTTCTCATCCTTAAACCTCTCGGTTAGTTGGAATCCATAGCCATTGGTTGGGAAAGCCACAATGCATAGTCGAGGCCATAACGTGTTCTAGTTGGGAGTCCGCCATAGCACTCGTTAGTTGAAGCCATAGCCGGAGTTGAGGGATGCGAACAATCAACATTGGTGCCGTTGCCGCTCTTTCTGCTCTTTTCTCATGTTTTTTGCTTGATTTCTTGCTTTTCTAGTGTAAAAGTTCTATTTTGTATGTTCAAAGCCACTTGTAATGTAAAAGTTCTGTTTTGTGTGTTCAAAGCCATGTACGTCTTTATTTAGTTTTTAATCTTTGTTTTTTTTTGTCCTTTATTGCCCAAACATATTCTTTTGTAGGACAGCAGATGAAGAAAATATTTTTTTGATATTAGATAGTATTATTTTAGTGATTCGTTATGGAGTGTTCTCTGAAATGTTATCAAATTTGATGTCCTTACGATGTGTGAGTATAATCTGAGTTATTTGCTTCAAAAGATTCCCAGTTCCAAAGGATATGGACTGTACAGGCTGTGCAGCCATCTTGTTGTCAGTTTCAGGTCATCCTGCAGAGCAATGATTGGATCACTAACTCAGACCTACTATGAATGAGTAAGTTGAGACGATTCTGTTCACGCAGTATGGTGAATCTGCCTCCTGCTAGTGTGGTCTACAATCAGCTGGAAATTACATGAATGAAAGAGCTTTTGAGGTCAACTATAATTACCTACAGATGCTCACTGATCGAATAATCTTTTGTGAGAAAATCTAGAAATCAGCTATTATGCAAATACTTAAAGGACTTGGGCTGGAGGCATGTGAACAAGGGGCGCGCATACTGAGGCAGGGAGGAAGAGCGACGGACAGCAGCCAGAATAGATGCAATTAGATCCAAGAGATCCGACGGGTAGCAGCCAGAATAGATGCGATTAGATCCAAGAGATCTACCTTTTTCTTGACAAGAAACCTCATAGACGTTTCTGCTTGTACCACAAACTGCTAACTAAGCTTTCTGGTTGCTTTCAAAAATGATGGCGCACGGACCCTGCAGACTCCTATTTCCACCCGGTGCATAGACCCTACAGAAGTTTAAGAAGTGTAATAGGAAAGAGAGGCCGGCCCACTCGTGCAGCAGGTCTACACTACTCGCCCAATCCCAAATTGTTTTTTCTTTTCTGCCATTTTCAGCAAGATATGTGAGGAAGGATCATGCTTCCAATACCATAGAACCAAAATCCAGCATTCTGATATTACATATTACATCAGTCCACTCAAAGATCACAAAACCTTAAGTGCAGTCTAATTTGAACTCCATACATTTGCTTGAACTTCGTTATTACTGCTGATCAAATATGCAATGAACTAGCAAAAAAAAAGTGACCCATTTGCTACGTAAACTACTCGGCCAGCCCACAAAACACATCAAGTGCTAAGATCCATTGTTTGCAGGTGGGCGAGTACCAGAAGGCCCATTGCAACATCTTCATCCTTTTCTCGTCTTTTTGGAGAAAAAGTCATCAGACCTCATTTCAGACAGATTTTAGGTCTAGAAACCACTCGCCCGACCACTTTTCCTTGCTCGCCGGGTCCAATAAGGTGTTTTTTCGGTTCTTTGAGCGAGTACCTCTACTCTTCAAAGTTTGTTGTGCGAGTCTTCACAAGAGGTGTTGTGCGACTCATTTCTAAGTCATTACCTCTACAATTGTCTGTTGTGCGAGTCTTCACAAGAGGTATTGTGTGAGTCATTTCTGAGTCATTACCTCTACAATCGTCTGTTGTGCGAGTCATTTTCAGGTTTGTACAAGTCATTTTGTTCCCCTGTGCGAGTCATTTTCTACTTCTTTTTGGAAACCTTTCAAACCTGTGCGAGTCATTTCCGGGTTTGTGCGAGTCATTTTGTGATGTTTTTCACCTCCTTCTGACCTGTACGAGTCATTTTAGCCTGTGTAGATACTGATCTTCTTACGAGTCATTTTAGCCTGTGCGGGTACTGATCTTCTTACTAGTCATTTTAGCCTGTGTAGGTACTAAGCTTCTTATGCGAGTCATTTATGCATGTGCGAGTACCGACCTTTTTATGTGAGTCATTTTAGAATGTGCGGGTACTAATCTTCTTACGAGTCATTTTAGCTTGTGCGGGTACTAAGCTTCTTATGCAAGTACTTTATGCATGTGCGGGTACCAACCTTCTTATGCGAGTCATTTTTCGCAGTATACACGCCTGTGCGAGTAGTATGTTCCCTTGCGCGAGTCATGTCTTCTGTGCGAGTCATCTTCCAACTTTGTGCGAGTCATCTTTTCAACCCTATGCGAGTCATTTTGACTTGTTTTGCGCAAGAATCCACCCTCAGCTTTTGTTAGGCACTGTAGGATATTGTGCAAATTCTGTGCGAATGGATTTTGGTTTTTCTTATGATATTCTATGAACAACTTTCCATTAAACCACCCACTCGCTTTCCATTGATTGTGCAAGTTCATCAACTCTCAAAACTCTGTTGTGCGAGTTCATAAACCTTCCGAGTCAAGTGGGTACTCACAGTCAGGTCAATTGTGCTTAATCTCAGTCGTGGTATTTCAGCAAGTAAACCACTCGCCCAACATGAAAATCGATGTGTGGTAAGCTGATCTACACTCTAATGAAGTGGGCAAGTACTCCTTGAGACTAAATGGTACGACATTTAAAAAAAAAAAAAACCCTCTCAGAAACACCAAATTACATCGAAAATTCACCTGTACGAATAGGTCCCTAGGAATTTTTACTATAAGTTCCTTGCTTCGTGGTCCATTTGAGTTGACGAGTCATTCCTTGATATTCGCACCGACTCTTGTCAGCTACAAGAGCACTAGAGAAGGTGAACCAAAAAAAAAAAAAAGACAAAATCCCAGTGACATAAGCTACTCGCCCACCACATTTTGGGTCTCTCCTAATCAAACTCGATAACTTTTATCAGTGGGCGAGTACATTTTTCATACAAATTCTCGACATAGAGAGCGCTTGTTTTGTAACAAGTTTGCCTGAGATAGCTGCTTTTCTCGTAAGGAGTTCAATGGTATGTTAAGAGCGTTCAGATGGCAAGGAGCAAATGGCCTGTCATAATCTCAAGCTAACAAACGTTGAGTTTTCTGAGTGAAAATTTTGTATGTTGAGTTACTACTGACTGGTGGGGATCAATCCATTGCCTTCAAATCTCGAGACCGCCGATGAAGAGGCCTGTCCAGGTACTGCCACCCTCTAGTGGTAATATGAGAACGGGAGACTCTAGTGAGGAAAATGATAGTGGTGTGTGTCAACAATGCCAAACATGTCAAACTAGAATCAAATTTAATTGGAATAACTCGAAAACATTGTGAGACTCTATGCTATCACCAGTGGTAAGATATAGAGCAAAAATGGCTCTTTTTGCATATTTCATTATAATAAGTAATCTCACAGAGATAAAATATCTCTAAATGATTCCTTGCGAATACTCTACTTACTTCTCTTGACCAAGATTTCGAAAATGGCCCCCTAAAATTATCAAACATGGCCTATGCGAATAGGTTCGAGGTCCTTTTGCCATAAGGACCAGAGGTTCCAGAAACATCAAGAAAGTCCAGAGAAGGTGAGAGACACATAGCAACCTCCTCAAAATTATCTACTGAGTACAAATTCTTGATCTTTTCTCAAATAGTATTCACATAGTCTATTTTTGGCAAGCTCTAGACTTGTGCAAATTCCCAGGTAGGTGTGTGAATTCTCTCCAAAAGAGCACATTGATGAGCCTAAGTAGCACCATTCACTAAGAAAACTTGAATTCTAGTATCACCCTTGGTTGCGCAACGAAACTGTTTCACCAGGATAAATAGTTGGAAATAGTCTTAGGCACTCTAGTAGGGAAGCGCCTTAGACGTGACCTAGTAGAAAGCCACAGATTCCTCGTGATAAGATCATCATCTTGTAAATACCTTCCAATTCATCATCTAACCACTGTGTGTAGAATCATCTCTCTTAGATCACAATGTCAGGGGAGACAAACAATCTGCCTCCACCACGAGTAGATAAGAGAATTCCAAGAATCCATGCCCAAAGTACAATGGATAATCGGACCTAGTCAGGTTCCTCCAAGATTTTGATAACGCTTGTAAGTTCTATCGAGATAGCTCTAAAGCTAAAAAGTTAAGGTTGTTTCCAATGATTCTCAATGGTGATGCGAAAGAGTTGTATTTGTATCTAGAGAGTACAAATATTGAGTCATGGGAAACCACAGAAAAATCTCTCATCAAGCGATTCAAACCATCTAAGCTTACCCAAAGCCCATTTAGCCAAATGACTCAGATCAAAATGAAGGGCAAGGAGTCGGTATGCACCTATTCTGAGCATTTTAAACGTCTCAAGGTAGAGTGTGTTGACGATACAATCACCAAAAAATGGCCATTGAATTATTCCTAATCGGATTACCCAAGGCCATTAGAAGAAAATTGAAACCCGCAGACTCTTGCCAGAGTCTTATTATCCAAGGTCGATTGCTCCCCATCCAAAACAACAGTCTTTTGTAGAGAGTCAACATATTGCTACATCGTTTATCACACAAGTTGATTCTAGTGATATATTATCTAGAAGATACCATTGTGCCTGCTCATCAAGATGTCCATTTGCACCTTATTAAAATTAGTAGTATTAGATGTGTCTAGGCTCATCGAGGCTCATCTAGTCTTAATGATTCGTTTGTCATCCACGGATACATAGTTGCTTCCAATCCAAATAGAGTTACATCCTATCTAGCAACCATGTAAGGTCTATCTCAAACACCATTCATAGATAAGACCAAGAATGTACCACCTCAGATCTGTGTCTTCATTACGTCTCTATGACCAAGCAATTGATATCATACCCTGGAGCCAAGTTTTGAGCTGCCGCTTGATGAATCATGAGTTTTGTGTCTAGATGATAACCCGTATGTTTTATCTGAGTGAAATTAATCTAAGACATAATTGTCTTATTGCATGCTACGTAAATGTTATACGTTATCACTTGTTTTTCTTTTGTAACACTGTAGCTATGGCCTTGTGCCAAGTTCGATACTGGATTGTAAGGGTTTGGTTTAAGAGTGCTATGCAATTCCTTCTATAGTGTTATCTGATACAATTTTTTGTTTTTTTTTCTTATTTCAAGTTTTGTCCTATCAACTATGTTGTTTGTTGTTGTCTGTTTGCCCGTTCTATTGTCGTATGGTTTAGTGTGTTTTCTTTTGTAGCTGCACTATAGGTGATCTTTCATCGGCAATTTTAGTCTACTTCTATAGTTGCAGTATCACACGAATTGTCATTGGGATATATCTCTACATCTTTACCAATGATTTCAACAACTTTCAATAGGAACAAAAAGAGCAATCAAGGGACTTCAACAACAAATGCTCAGTTTGGCAACAAAAGGAACATCTTATCAGACTGCAATCGTGATCCAGCAAAAGATCCATCTTCCCAACAAGATGGAATATTTGCAACAATACCACCACCGCCATTATCATTAAGCAGTTGGTTTTACTTAAGCGATACAATATCCACGCTTTTCCAATTGTCTCACCCTGGCCATCACATCATCAATAAAGTGGCAGCTTGTACCAGTGAAGGGCTCTCAAGTCATATCAAAGGCAAAAGCTATGTGCAAACCGACATAGACGACAAGTGTTCCTACCAACGCCAACAATGATGTTTTATTGGACAAATGTACATTGAGCACTGCTCATAATCGTGTTTCAAGCCCATACTAATGTTGTTGTACATCATCCATTCAATCATCTACGGAGGCCACAAGAAGTACAAGTCATCCAATGCGTGAAATCTCATAGGACTACGTAAACTAAATGAATCTCACGTCAATCAGAGATTGAAGTTATGAGCGCAGAATCTCAATGACAAAACTATTTTTAAAGACGAAAAATGATGATTCCGTGGAGAATTTACAAAGAGCATTGGTTATAGTGGACAAATATGGAAAATCACACAAGACTCATCTCATTCCTTTTTTCTATCCATTCATTTCTATTCAAAAAGTACAAAAAGGACCAAGAGTGGATTCTAATTTGATCTTCAAGAGATATTGGTTGTTAGATTACTTGATCTATCAATCTACTTGAGATTAAGATCAATCTAGATCAATTCTAGATACAAAATCCTAACAAGAACAATCATTAATTGAAGTTCGGTGTACTTTCTAGTTTCACACGTGTGAAAAACTGTTTGAGTATGAACTCCAACCTGAAAATCAAGTACACATTGATAGCACCTCAAAACAATCAAAACAAATGTAGACAAATGTAGACAAATGAAGAGAATCACTCAAAATTGCTTCCAAAACCAAGATTGGTGTCTCACATTGATTATGGCCAAATAAGCCTCTATATATACACTTTTGGAGCTCGCGTTACTGATCGTGCATCAGATCTCACATGTGTGAGGATGCCTTGTCACCATCATGCAATTTGACACTTGGATCAAAACTTTTCATTTTGGGCATTTTTGGTCTATTTTCCTACTATATGGAGATCTTCATGGAAATCTTTTAGAAGCAAAAACTTGCCTACTTCAGCTATTTCCACACGTGTGAGCTGTCCTCTACACATGGGATGTGACACCTATTCAAAATATTTGGCTCATGCAATCATTAGATTGGTGCCATGTGTCATATATCTAGAAAACTAGTTTTTGGCCATTTTAGCCACTAGAACTTGAATTAAATCATATGTACAAGATATATGATTATGGTACATGAAAAGTACACTAGTTTCACACATGGGAACAAGCTCCACACATGTGTGTCTATCCTAAATACAAGACTTTTGGCCTCTACCAAGCTTATTTTTGCATTTTTCACACTCCTCAAAAATCTAGCTTGGTAGATCTAGCATAGATCTATCTATAACTCCAAGAGCCAATCTTAATTTTATAAATGGATCTTTAGGATATGCCTTGGTGAGTATATCAGCAATGCAATCTGATGATGAAACATGAATAAGCTTGATCTCCTTTGCTTGCACTTTCTTCCTCACGAAATGATGTGCAATCTCGATGTGCTCTGTTCGAGCATGGAAGACTGGATTGTTTGCAAGTTGTTGAGCTACTTGATTATCACAATATATGCATGGAATGTCTTCATCCTTGATCACATGTAGCTCCTCAAAAAGCCTTTTAAGCCAAAGAACCTCCGTTGTTGTTGTTGTCAAGCTTTATATTCGGATTCTATTGATGAAAGAGAGATGGTATCTTGCTTTTTTGAAAGCCAAGATATAGCTCCTCCACATAAGAATGTAGCAAATGCACTTATGGATCTTCTATCCATCTTGTTACCTGCAAAACTTGAGTCTGAATATGCTCTCAAACAAATATTAGTCCTTTCATAAACTATGCCAAAGTCTTTTGTAGCCGAGATGTACCTTAACACCCTTTTTGCTCCTTTCCAATGACATATTAATGGACTTTGCATGTATTGACTCAACTTGCCAACACAAAAACTAAGATATGGTCTAGTGATGGTTAAGTATATCAAGGAACCAATAAGCATTCTATAGGCAGTGATGTCCTAAAAGGATGCTTCATCACTTTCCTTAGAAACTTTCACACTTAGTTCCATAGGAGTTTCAACTCCTTTACAATCAATCATGTCAAATCTTGCTAAGATTGATCTAGCATACTTAGATTGACATATGAAAGTAAAATCATTACTTCTAGTGACTTTTATTCCAAGTATAACTTTAAGAAGTCCTAGATCTACCATCTTAAATTCACTAGACAAGCAAACTTTTACATTCTCGATGCCATCTAGATCATTTCCTATGAGTATAATGTCATCAACATATAAAACTAAGATAATGATTTTTCCATCATTACATTTGTAGTACAATGATGGTTCATAAGAACTTACAACAAATCCAATAAAAATAAGATAGGAATGCAACCTAGAGTACCATGCTCTTGGTGCTTGCTTGAGTCCATAAAGACTCTTCTTCAAGAGACACACCTTGTCTTCTTCTCCATCTTTGATGAAGCCCTCGGGTTGGCACATGTAGATTTCCTCTTCCAAGAATCCATTCAAGAAAGCATTTGTCATATCAAGTTGGAAGAGCTCCTATTTGAAAGAAGTTGCAACTCATATGATTAATCTAATGGTCACGAGCTTTGCAACAGGTGCAAAGGTTTCATCATAATCTATGCCTTTGACTTGCAAAAAACCTTTTGCTACAAGTCTAGCTTTGTACTTATGAATGGAACCATCTTGATTATATTTCAATCTATATATCCATTTACAAGTAAGAGGCTTCTTTCCATAAGGTAAATCAACAAGTTTCCAAGTTTGAACTCTACTTGCATGGCTTTCCTCCAATATTGAGATTTATTTGCTTCCTCAAAACTAATTGGTTCTTCAAGCATAGTAGTCAAGAAAGTATAGGAATTCAGTAGTTGAGAATCTTCCCTTTGCTCCCCTTTGTCACTATAAGTGAGCCTTGATGGCCCAATCCTTGTCCTTGTTGATCTTCTTGGCACCCTTGGACTTGGAGAAGGTTCCACTTGGTCTTCATCTTCATGAAGCTCATCCTCAGCCATAGCATGATCTTTGACAAGTTGAGTATTGTTGGAAGTCACCTTTCCTTTGGCTTGGAGAGATTCATCAAAAAGTAAATCTCCACTAGCAACAATTTATTTTGTAATAGGATCATATATCCTATAAGCTTTCTTACTTTCACTATAACCAACAAAAATGCCCTTGAAAGAAGTGGCATCTTCCTTTTTCCTTGTTTCTAAAGGAATATGTACATAACAAGTACATCCAAAAACTTTCAAATTGGCTTTTTGCCAAACAATACTTCATAAGGTGTAAGTCCTTTAATGGCACTATTAGTCATTCTATTACAAAGAAAGTTTGCACTTAAAATAGCTTCTCCCCAAAATGAAATAGGAAGAGATGCATCTAATCTCATAGATTTAGCACACTTACATAGTGTCCTATTCTTTCTATCAGCTACTCCATTTTGTTGTGGAGTATATGTACAAGTAAACTCTCTCTTAATGCCATTAGTTTCACAAAACTCTTTCATCCTATTGGAGATGTACTCCCCTCCATTTTCACTTCTTAATACTTTCAAGCTAGTATTAAGTTGCTTTTCCACAAGAGTTTTGAACTTTACAAAGGACTCAAAAACTTCACGTTTCTTAGACAAGAGATAAACCCAAGAGTATCTTGATTTATCATCAATAAAAGTGACATACATAAGAGCTCCACCATTTGATTCATGTGAAAATAAATGAACATCCTAGTGTATAAGGTCAAGAGGAGAGTAAGATCTTATCAAAGATCTCTTGAAAGGAAGCTTATGAGATTTGGAGAGTCCACAAGCTTCACAAAGCTTGCCACACTTGGATATGGTTTTGGAAAGTCCTCTTGCTAGCTCCTTTGTCATCATGGTCTCCATAGCTTTGTAGTTAGTATGGCCTAACCTTTTGTGCCATAATTCTGTGAAGTTTTTAGCATGTGTGAACTTCACCACACACCCTATAGGATCTTACTAAGGTGTTGTGATTGCGCAAGATTGATGAAAGAACAGTATGCTTGAAAAATCTAAGACAAGAGCACAATGGCACACATCTGATGTAAAAATCTGACTCTTCACTATGAGAAATGAATGTTAGAAATAATTCTAAGTGTTCAGTATGGGAAAAAGAGTCTGCTCTCAGATAGAGAGAGAAAATCATATATAGAAAACCTGAGTAGAGAGAGAATGAGTCCAAAACACCAAAATCTCAATATTCACAATATGGAAAAACATGCCCTGCTTTCCCTACATGAGAGATATTCAAATTTCTATAGTGGATTTGCATGGAAAGTCCACTTAATTAAACTAATTCACCTACCAGAGATCCACATGTGTAACTGCATGCATGTATGGTGCATGTACTGCATGTCAACTCATAAAATTGCCTAGACATGGGTAGATCACAGAAACTACTTTGCATGTTGCATGCACTGATTTCATGTGGCTTGCATGCTATCAAAACATCTGTATGTCATCATAATTGAACCTATCTAACTCAAATTCAAGCTACACTAGAAGGATATGTGCTCAATTCACACTTCTTATATGTACAACATGAAATCTAGTGGAAATTATCATGGACATGACCCCCAAACTCGAGATAGGAAGATAATATTTTAATAATCTTCACACTCCTCCTTAAAATTTATGTTCCTATCAACATAGATTTTGAAATCAGGCCAAGGTTTGACCTCATCTTCATAAAGACATTCTTGAGTAGAGGCTTGGTGAGAAGATCTAATTTGAAGATGAAACATGCTCCAATGAGACCTCTCCTCCAATGACCTTTTCTCTTACAAAATGATGAGCCACTTCAATATGCTTGCTCCTTGTATGAAAGACTGGATTATTTGCAAGAGCCTGATCAAAAATGTTATCATTCTTGATAATTGGTAAATGTTCATCTTCATAACACTTAAGCTCCAAAAGTAGCCTTTTGATCCATAAAACCTCCTTTGTTGTGGTTGTAAGAGATTTGTATTCAGCTTCACAGGATGATAAAGAAATAGTTGTCTACTTCTTTGACAGCCAAGAAACCAAATCCTCCAAGAAATATAGTGTAAGCACTTGTGGATTTCCTATCCAACTTGTCTCCTGCAAAATTTGAATCTGAAAAAGCAATCAAAGTCAGATCTTCTCTTTCATAGTATAGTCCATAATCCAAGGTAGAAGATATAAACCTCAAGACTCTTTTAGCCAACTTCCAATGACATAACTTTGGATCTTGCATGTGTTGACTTAGCTTATGAACACAAAAGCTTAGATCAGGCCTAGTCAATGTTAACCAAATAAAGGAGCCAATAAGACTCCTCCTATAAAGAGTGATGTCCTCAAAGGATTTTTCATCATCTGTAATGGGAACTTTTATAGTGTGCTCCATAGGTGTATTTATGCCTTTACGGTTCTCCATATGAAATTTTCTGAGCATGGAAAGTGCATATCTACTTTGGCTTATAAATGCATGACCTTTCCAAAAATCTATTTCAAGGCCTAGAATATAATGAAGAACTCCTAAGTCATGCATTTTAAACTCATTACCAAGTACATGCTTAGTTTCTTCAACTAACTTCTCACTGTTTGTGTCTCGAAAATCCCCAAATAATGTACTATTCTCCCTCGGGTGAGAATTGTAATGGTTCAGAATCAAGCAAGCATTTGGTTACTGATTCAAGTTACTCTACAATCCCACATCAAGGAACATAAATAGGGCAAAATATGCACGAAGAACCATTAGATCCAATGTTGTGAAATCAAAAAGATCAATATTATCAAATTTAGAAGATATTTCTAAAAGTGTAGAGCTTTTTAGTGAAAATCAAGGAGATGATGAAGAGGAGATACAAGAAGCATACGTACGAGGTACAACTTCAATATTAGTGTTGGTTGTTCGCATCCCTCAACTCCGGCTATGGCTCCAACTAACGAGTGCTATGGCAGACTCCCAACTAGAACACATTATGGCTCCGCCTAGGTATTGTGTCTTTCCCAACCAATGGCTATGGCTTCCAACTAACTGAGAGGTTGACGGATGAGAAGATCTACAGTGAGTGGGTGAGTATTTCGGACAAGATCCACTCTTCTCTCTTTTCTCTCTATAGTTTCTAAAAAATGACGGCTTAACCTAAAAGATAAAACCCTAAACTAAATCTCCTCCTCTAAGGTTGAATCTACTAGAGAATGAAGGGCCTAGATTAGCTTAACTTGTTGCAAGATCAGTACTGTACAATACAATGTGAAGTAACACAATACATGAAAGCACACAAGGGAGAACACTCAGAGAGAAAAGATAGGCATATATTGCAAATGAAATTATTCTAAAAAATGGACTCTTCCACTCCTATTTATACTTGGAGTGGTGGTCACTTACAGAAATGCACTGTGGGACAAGTAAGCCACATAGACTAACTTAACTTTGAATTACACTGGTGCCATGGGACAAACCCCCAATAGGCCTTTGTGACTAACTTTTACTTAACTCGAAATTACATATCTATGTGCAGTGCCTATGACAAAACTTAGAACTGAATAACTTAAGCCATTACGGATAAAGTAAAAGCCTAAACTTGATGGGCAAGTTCTGCGTTTAAATTTTATTTTGCTTGTATTTTTAAAGATGTTCCGCAAGATGGATACAATATTCCTTGAATATCAGCCTACATTATTCCCTCTGTTAAGAACTTGGCGGTCCCATGCCAAGTGCAATGTTAAGACTCTGATCCTTATGGTGCTGGAGGACTCAAAGTCGGTGCAGCTTGTAGATGTGGAACTTTTTGTAAGGTGCTGCTCCGTAGGAGATGAAACTTTGAAGAAGTACGAGCATCTCCAGAAGATTTGAACTGAATCAGATTGGAGTTGGATCGTTGATAACTTGCTTCCAATTGCTTACACAAATGATTCAATGGATGATGTATATGAGCTTAGTGTTAAAATATCACTTCCAACTTGTTGTATCTTGTAGATCTCAAGTTATTTGAGCTTGATAGGATCTCACACATGTGGTGTTTGTTCCCACGTGTGAAAGAATGTACATAAGTCATTTTTATTAAGCTAGATTGGTTCTAGCTTGACCTACACTAGTGTGAAATTGACCTTTGAGTAGAATCTTGAAAATGGTCAAATTGGTCAAACTTTTTGTAAATAGATTGGACTTCCATGTGAATGACTTATACTCACACATGTCAAGATACACGTGTGGATAAGCTTCTAGAAGATTTCCATTAGATCCTATTCTAAAGAGAATATTCCTATAAATGTGGTGTGAAGATTATTAAAATATTATCTTCCTATCTCGAGTTTGGGGTCATGTCCATGATAATTTCCACTAGATTTCATGTTGTACATATAAGGAGTGTGAATTGAGCACATATCCTTCTAGTGTAGCTTGGATTTGAGCTAGATAGGTTCAATTGTAATGACATGCAGATGTTTTGATAGCATGCAAAGTCTTACTATATGCATGCAAGCCACATGCAATCAGTGCATGCAACATGCAAAGTAGTTTCTGTGATCTACACATGTCTAGGCAATTTTATGAGTTGACATGCAGTACATGCACCATACATGCATGCAATTACACATGTGGATCTCTGGTAGGTGAATTAGTTCAGTTAAGTGGACTTTCCATGCAACTCCACTATAGGAATTCGAGTCTCTCTCATGTAGGAAAGCTGGGCATGTTTTGCCATTATTGTGAATATTGAGATTTTGGTGTTTTGGACTCATTCTCTCTCTACTCGAGTTTTCTATGTATGATTTTCTCTCTCTATCCGAGAGCAGTCTCTTTTTCCCATACTGAACACTTAGATTTATTTCTGACATTCATTTCTCATAGTGAAGAGTTAGATTTTTTCATCAGATGTATGCCATCGTGCTCTTGCCTTAGATTTTTCAAGCATATTGTTCTTTGATCAATCTTGTGCAATCACAACACCTCAGTAAGATCCTGTAGGATGTGTGGTGAAGTTCACACGTGCTAAATGTGCAAAAAGTACAAAAAGGACCAAGACTAGATCCTAATTTGATCCTCAAGAGGGATTGGTTGTAGAATTACTTGAAGATTAAGATCAATCTAGATCAATTCTAGACACAAAATCCTAACAAGAACAATCATTAATTGAAGGTAAGTGTACTTTCTGGTTTCGCACGTGTAAAACACTATCTGAGTACGGAATCCAACCTGAAAATCAAGTACACATTGATAGAACCTCAAAACAATCAAAACAAATGTAGACAAATGGAGAGAATCACTCAAAATTGCTTCCAAAACCAAGATTGGTGTCTCACTTGATTATGGCCAAATGTGGCTCTATATATACAATAAGTGGGAGCTCGTGGTACTGATCATTCCTTTGATCCCACATGTGTGAAGGTGCTTTGTCATATGATGATTCATCATGCAAAACTGACACTTGGACAAAACCTTCTATTTTGAGCACTTTTGGTCCATTTTCCTTCTATATGGAGATCTACTTGAAAATCTTTTAGAAGTAAAATTTCGTCTACTTTAGCTTATTCCACACATGTGAGCTGTCCTCCACACATAGGATGTGACACCTAACCAAAGGATTTGGCTCATGCAAGCAATAGATTGATGCCATGTGTCATATGTCTAGAAAACTAGTTTTTGGCCTTTTTAGCCACTAGAACTTGAATTAAATCATATGTACAGCCTATGTGATTATGGTACATGACAAGTACACTATTTTCACATGTGGAAACAGGCTCCACACATGTGTGTTTATCTATATACAAGATTTTTGGCCTCTACCAAGCTTATTTTTGCATTTTGCACACTCCTCCTCAAAAATCTAGCTTAGTAAATCTAGCTTGATGGGAAACATAATGATCTTGAACTTGACTCCATGGGTTGAATTGGTCTTTGCTGGTTCAAAAGGTGTGAAGGTCAGCCAATGAGCTTGATGTTGATCTGAAATCACCATATCCATGATAGTGCTTCTTTGATGTTGACATCTTTGATGAAGTTGAGAGTTTTGCACCATTCTAGCATCTTCGAAATTGATTCCTTCCAAATTTCATGTAGACGCTTGACTTTGAGGCTTGCTCCTTCTTCATGTGCATGCTCCTCCATGAGAAAATAAACATTTCTTCTTGACTTATTAGGATCACAAAGATCTAACATCATGTTACCATGATCTAGAGAATTAGACTCATCCAAATTGGCAAGACTATGCATGCTATAATAACAAAGTGTTTGCATCATATCTTCATACTTGTTTACCATGCTAATCTCAGATCCAATGAGGCTAAATACTTTATTATGGAGATAAATTTTTTAGAAGATGATTCACTTACTCTCATAAAGAGTTTACAATTTGCCTCAATACAAATTTTCAAACTATGAGTGAACAAATCACTTTTGCTCTTACATGACTTAAGAGCATACATTTGATGAGATAACCATTTGCTTTCTAATTGATTTAAAATCAATTTTGACCTTTTAAGAACATCATCTATGTTCTCAAGAGAGACTTCATACTCAACTAGTATGGCTTTACTCCAATTTGGAGATGCAATGATCTCACTAAAGCAAATTGATCTATCAAATGACATAAGAGAAGTAAGTATGAGATGTATACCACATGAGATATGCTCATCTTTCCCTTGAAATCCACATGGAATCAACCATATTTCTTGACTTTCTTTTTGGAATCACAACTTGAGAAGATCTCTCCTCCTCAATCCTTGGCACACTTGAACCTTGAGATGATTCTTTAAGATCCTCTTCATGGTGCTCCTTCTTGATGTAAATCTAAGACCTCCATGTCTCATAATGATCACAACAACTATGACCACACAATATGCACTTCCTATGATTATCAAAATTACTTATGCTAGAAAAATAAGTCCAAAAATCACCACAACTTGGCATGATTTTTCTAATATTGAAATCAAAAGTCATTTCCATCTCAATAAGGCTAACTACTTGCTTATGGATATAAGTGTCCACTTTGGATGCTTCACTTATTCTCATAAGAAGTTTACAACTTGCCTTTAAGATTGAAAACTTACAATTTTTATCTTTATGAATGAACACATCATTCATGATCTTATTGAAACGAAAAGATCTTATATTATGAAGATATTTCCATTTCCTTGACTTCATAACTAATGTTAGCTTACAAGGAAAACATATTTTGCTATCTCTTAAGGCATCACACTGAACTAGTATTGCCTTAATCCACCTTTGAGATACAAAAATCTCTTTAAAGCAAAATGGTTCTTCATAAGTTGACATGAGAGCATAAATCAAACTATTTTCATTTTGTGATTGCTCTTTATTTTTGATTGATTTCTCTTGGATAATCACAATATATTTGAACTTGTCCAAAGTTCCAAGCAAAATACTTTCCAAGGACATAAAATAAATCCAAGTTACTTTCATGAAAGTGACATCTATCTTTGCATCTTGAACCAAAGAATGCACTTCCAAATGAAAATTTTCAAAAGATTTGACATGTATTGTGATGGACTCTTAAAGGCAAATCTTGCAAGTCCTTGTGAGACTCCAAGCCTCATTCACCTTTCCACAAAGGAAACACCTTTCCTTGGACTTGTCCTTCTTGGATTTGCATTTTGAACTTGAAGCTCCATCCTTCACCTCGGCCCCCTTGCTTTGGTTCTCCTTGGATGGACTGGTCTTCTTTTTGTAGCATCTTGAAAAAACATATTCTCCCTTGCCACAAAGGTTGCACTCAGGATCCTTTCTTTCCTTCAATAGGATGCCACCTATTGATGCCATGTGAATAAAAATCTGTGATATGATTCTACAAATGTAATTTGTGACTTTCAAGAGACTAGATTTGAACATCTTCAACAATATAGAAGGATCTACAAAAGATCTAGCTCACAAACCTAAGAATCAATCTTCACAGTAATGACTAGTCACTTGAAAACTTTGTTTTAATCACTAAGACAAAAGCAAACAATCTTTGAATCAAATCACTAAAGAAATTAGATCCAATCTCCTATTGGACTCATCAAATACCAATGACTCTTTCTTTTGAAAGTTGAAATGGATATGAAAAAGATTTGACACCTAGAATTTTCTTTTACACTTAGACTAGTTCTCTCAACACTTGAGATTCTTGAACAAAAGATGGGTTTTGTTTCAAATACATGAAAATCAAACTTAATCACTTCTTTTGGACTCACTCTTAACCCAAATGAGATTAAGAATGAATTTGATTTGATTTGAAAACAAACTATACCACCAATTTTTCACAAAGCTTAAAAAATTAGACAACTAGAGATTCACAAAGATCTCAACCATGCATGAATACTCAAATATGGACTCCTCCTCATTCTAGACATCCAGAGGGATCTCAAATTGACCCTCATACTCTCACCTCAAAGGTTTCACTTGGAGGACAAATCCAAAGATGTTTTCTAGCAAATTGATGCTTCTAAACTTTACCCTATCACTCTTGAACAAATCTAGAGTGATGGTACAATGGATTTCAACCTCTCACCTTGCATATCACTCCTTAATCTATGATTTTTAGAAAAATCTCTCTTAACCTCAACATATACTCAAAAAACCAGAGAAGATCAAATAATACACCTATTTCAAGCTTCAATTTTATTTTTGTGGCTGATCTAATCCAAGAACTAATCAAAGGATTAGATCTACTATAGAAAATTCTTGATGTTGCACCAAAAATCACTCAAATTGGGTATGTGAGTTAAATTATACAAATTTTTGAAATTTCTTAGCCGAAACCGGAGCTGTACGGCCTCACACGTGTGAAAAGGGTTCCTACAGCCCACAACAAGATCTGGACCAAAAATTTTAAGGATAGCTATCAAATCCAACTCGCTACACAAAATTTGACTAGTTTCCAAAAAACTGCTAATCTTGGCTTTGATTTGGATTAACCCTATCAATTTCAACAAAACCTCTTGTACTAGGCTCTGATACCATGTGCAAAAAGTACAAAAAGTACCAAGAGTGGATCCTAATCTGATCCTTAAGAGGGATTGGTTGTCAGATTACTTGATCAATCAATCTACTTCAGATTAAGATCAATCTAGATCAATTCTAGACACAAAATCCTAACAAGAACAATCATTAATTGAAGGTAAGTGTACTTTCTGGTTTCACACGTGTAAAACACTGTCTGAGTACAGACTCCACTTCCAAAACCAAGATTGGTGTCTCACTTGATTATGGCCAAATGTGGCTCTATATATACAATAAGTTGGAGCTCGTGGTACAGATCATCCCTTTGATCCCACATGTGTGAAGGTGCTTTGTCATATGATGATTCATCATGCATAACTGACACTTGGACAAAACCTTCTATTTTGAGCACTTTCGGTCCATTTTCCTTCTATATGGAGATCTACTTGGAAATCTTCTAGAAGTCAAAATTCGTCTACTTCAGCTTATTCCACACATGTGAGCTGTGCTCTACACATGGGATGTGACACCTAACCAAAGGATGTGGCTCATGCAAGCAATAAATTGATGCCATGTGTCATATGTCTTGGAAAACTAGTTTTTGACCCTTTTAGCCACTAAAGCTTGAATTAAATCATATGTACAACCTATATGATTATGGTTGTATTAGAAAATGTGATCTTAAAGCTGATGACTTTGCGTTGATCTATAATAGTCGACATCAAAAGTTCCCTAGAAAACTTCATATGAGATGGCTTGGACCTTATAAAGTCATAGAGGTGTTTAAGAATGGTTCTGTACAACTCCAATCACTTGAAGGCAAACTATTACCGACACGAATTTGAGTCCAGACTCAAGAAATATCATCTTTGACCAGAATTTGTTTTTATTCTCATTATTTTCTAGGATTTTTCTGGAATTGTTCGCGAATTTTCTTTTATCTTTTCTGGAATTATTCACGACTTTTTTCCTATCCTTTCTAGAAATTTTTGTGAAATTTTCTACCACTTTCTAGCATTCTTCCAAAATCATTCTTAAGAATTTTCGAGAATCTTTTATGACTTTTTCATGACTTTTAAAACCTTTCTAAAATCTTTTTGAGATATTTTTAGATGCCTTTCAACATTTTTTCAGAAATTTTTTCCAGAGTCTTTTCGAAAAAAATTTTAGACTTCTTCCGCAATCTTTTAAGACATTTCCAAAGTGCTTTTCAAGAATTTTTTGAGAATTTTTTGCGAAACTCGATCTAATCAAAACGTGTTTTAATTTTCGAGGATCGTTTTTGAGAATCTTTCTAGAATATTTTCTAGTATCTTTCTCTGATTTTTCGCTAAATTTTCTGACATTTTTCTTTTGAGTAATTTTTCTACTACATTTTTTATTTCGAGAAATTTTCTAGTATCTTACTAAATCTCTTTCGAGAACCTTTCGTTAGTTTCTCCATTATTTTTTGGATTTTGCGAGAAGGTTTCACGAAACTTTTTAAAATCTTTCTAGCATATCTTTGAAAATCTTTCGAGAATCTCTCGACCTACTTTTTGTATTCATCCCTTAAAGATGATGGCCACGTGGTCATCATTATTCACACGTGTGTACACCTACATATCAAAACATATGTTGTTTATTTATTTATTTATTTCTTTTATTTTCACAAACGGTCTTTACCGTCATTAAGACTAATTTGTCCAATCATATTTTGAAACTATGAGTCATGCACGCCCTTAATAATGGAAATGACAGATGTCATGTCACTATGACATGTCATCATCCTCTCCACATCGCCACTGCATATCATAGTCATTTTCTATTTTTCTCCTCACACTTTCTTATTGTATTTTTATGCTTTCATGCGTTCAAAATCTTTGCGATCAAGCAATCTATTATGACCTATTGCAATCTGCCGAGCCTTCATCAATTGTTCGACACAATGGCTTCTGAATCAAGCTCTTCTATTACCTAGAAAGCACGCTCATGAATCCGCCTGGCATCAATCCAGTGCTTTTTGGATCAATGCAGGTTCGACAATTCTGGAAGTGGTGTCCACAAGCATTTAACATTGAATTACAATGACGTGTGGATTATCTGATGCTACCAGGCGCAGTAGGCATCGCCTTCGATGACTGGAAGATACCATGAAAAAATAATGACTTTCTCTAGTTATGGGCTCAATTATCTATCGAACAGAAATGATGTCTATGTTGGGGCATAATCCAGGGGAAATTCCAAGTGGTGCCTTTCTATTCAGCTGAGTTATACATAGGATCTTCTGCTATGTATACGCTCGAATACATTCGTATTAAAGAGTTTTAATTTTTGCGAAATGAAGACAATAAGCGACATTTTTGGAAACGGAATATTCTCAGTAGTATTCCTTGCCTCTCCTCTCCTTCGTGCCCAATAAAAAAATTTGTCGTAAATTTTGAATTTTTTTCTCCAGGTTCTTTGTATTTTCTTACAAGCATAAAAATATTTCAAGGATTTCAAAGTTTTATTCTATAGCCCCCTTCTAAATTGATAATAACACAATTCAAATTCTTCGATTTTACATAAGTTCTTGTTTGAGCTCAGATTCCAGTGTTACAAAAACGAAAAGTGATCAAAACGACAAGCCTGACACTGAGAAATTATTGAAATTTTGTAATTATCATTTTTTCGTTTATATTTTTTTAAGACCCCTTTTTTCTTCCTCAATCAAATTTTGTTGTATATTATTTGCTACCACTGGATCAAGGCTTTGAACTAAATGGTCACACAAACTGAATGAAGATAAACATTATCTATAATGAGGAATATTTGACTATGGTTGAGGTGTAAGAGCATTGGAAGCTTGATTTTATCAGAATAGAGCTCATGCTATTACAAACCAATCTACCAACATATTTCAGATTTATCATCAACGAAAGACTTGTAAGTACTTTATGTTTATTGCCATTTCAAAATAGTACAAAATCATTAAAAATGACATAATTTACAATTGCACATTCACTAATGTTTGTCATGTCACAGATGCGAAAAAGACAGGAGCTGGTAACGTGTTGCAAAGATCTACCTACACCTACAAAAATCACCATTGTGGAAGAACAATAGCTTCAAATAAAGTTTAATAAAAATCAGTGTATAGACTTTTTCATTCAATAAATGAAAGCCCAAGTTGGGCATCAATACATGTATTTTGTGCTCCCAAATTCATAAAATGGAACAACATATGATATACCAATGTATATTTCATTATGAATTCTATACATGTGCAATCTATTTATGTTATATGTTATCTGTATTGTTCTAATCTCTATTTAGTATAATTACATCATCCTTTGCACCATCATTAACAATGGGAGGCTGAAGCCTTGCCCTGGCCAGTATGCTTAGGATAATTTCTTGTCTAAATCTGTACACCTGGCTTGATGTGTACTCAGGAAGTGTAAACTGCAAGATAGACATTTATGTATTAGTAATGGCTAAAAACATCAATAAAATATAAAACTAATCACGATTCCAAAAATAAGAATAAACAAAATTAATTACCTTAGAAATATCAACATGTTCCTAAAGGATGAACCACTCAAAAAATAACTTTGTATTATATAATGTGTATCACCCACAGCTGAATGAATCATTTTGCTGGGGTGACTGCAAAAAAAAATCAACATACAAGAAATCAATTAAGAAACTAAATGAATTAAAATGAAACAAATACATTAGCATATTGATTTCAAAATGATGTTAAGAAAGACAAAACTTACCTCCAAACTAACGATCTGCCAGACATTGAATGGGGAACATCTGTTAGGAATATATTTACTTAAACATGACAAGTATATATCTACATCCTTATGCGTATTGCTAGCCGAGTTCATCTTGACACAAAATTTTTTAACAATATTATCTACAGATCTCTTAATAGAGATCAAGTTTAAACTCTAGTGGTCACTGCAAAATAAGATAGAAAGTCCATTAGCTGCAATTTTGAGAACTATTTCCATTGATAATGCCAATGATAAAGCATTAAACAGCAAGAAGGAATTAACGTATTTTACTTGGTATGATAAGGAACGACCAGGTATTTTGTTGCTGGTGTGAATCCACTAGTCAAACACTGTGACAATGTGTTGTTATTCTCCTTGGAGGCCTGAAGCAAAAAGTTACTGAGCACAGCAATTCATTGGATGAATCTCTTGCAATGTCATATTGCAAGAGTGTAATCTCAGACTCTATCACAGGATCATTGATAGAGGCTTGTCTATTTTTGAGATCCAAACAAATGACAACTCTATAATTTATACTAAAGTTCCTCTATTCTAAAACAAAATGGAATACCAATTCTATCTACATCATCGGCTATGTCCTTCTCAAACTTAATATAATCATCGGATACTATATATGTATAAAAATTTGAAAGAGGAGGAGGAGGTGAATGAGTAGAATCTACAGGAATTATAGGAGTATCCAAAACCTAGGGCAACATTATCTACATTTGCATCCGGGTTAGGCTTCACAGAATCGGTGGTATCATCCTCCTTACTTTCTTCGGAGCTCTCTTGGAGGCTGTCTGCTTCTTAGGTGTGCAAAAAGTACAAAAAGGACCAAGATGGATCCTAATCTGATCCTCAAGAGGGATTGGTTGTCAAATTACTTGATCTATCAATCTGTTCCAGATTAAGATCAATCTAGATCAATTCTAGACACAAAATCCTAACAAGAACAATCATTAATTGAAGGTAGGTGTACTTTATGGTTTCACACGTGTGAAACATTGTCTGAGTATGGACTCCAACCTAAAAATCAAGTACACATTAATAGAACCTCAAAACAATCAAAACAAATGTAGACAAATGGAGAGAAACACTCAAAATTGCTTCCAAAACCAAGATTGGTGTCTCACATTGATCATGGCCAAATGTGGCTCTATATATACAATAAGTGGGAGCTCGTGGTACTAATCATCCCTTTGATCCCACATGTGTGAAGGTGCTTTGTCATATGATGATTCATCATGCAAAACTGACACTTGGACAAAACCTTCTATTTTGAGCACTTTTGGCCCATTTTCCTTCTATATGGAGATCTACTTGAAAATCTTCTAGAAGTCAAAATGCGTCTACTTCAGCTTATTCCACACATGTGAGCTGTCCTCTACACATGGGATGTGACACCTAACCAAATGATGTGGCTCATGCAAGCAATAGACTGATGCCATGTGTCATATGTCTAGAAAACTAGTTTTTGGCCTTTTTAGCCACTAGAACTTGAATTAAATCATATGTACAACCTATATGATTATGGTACATGACAAGCACAGTATTTTCACACGTGGAAACAGGCTCCACACATGTGTGTTTATCTATATACAAGATTTTTGGCCTCTACGAAGCTTATTTTTGCATTTTTCACACTCCTCCTCAAAAATCTAGCTTGATAAATCTAGCTTGATGGAAAACATGATGATCTTGAACATGGGCTGAATTGGTCTTTGTTGGTTCAAAAGGTGTGAAGACCAGCCAATGAGCTTGATGTTGATCTGAAATCACCATATCCATGATAGTGCTTCTTTGATGAACTTGAGAGCTTTACACCATCCTAGCACTTCCAAAATTGATCCCTTCCAAATTTCATGTAGATGCTTGACCTTGAGGCTTGCTCCTTCACAATAATGGTGTGGTCCTTGATGAAGATGGACACAGATGCACTGCTTGTGAAACTGGCTGTTGTTCTTCAATTTTTGGAGCTCCACCCGGGTCCATGCTCGAATCCAGCCCTGTATCCATTGGTGCTTCAGGTTGGTGCAGAGGGGATAATTGCGGCATGACCGGTACTGAGATTTGAGGTCTAACTTCCAACACTTGAGAGGCAGCTTTTTCATAGGCACTGATGGTTGCTCTAGCCTTTGCCAACTCAATTGAAGCTGCGCCTTTGAATCTGTCAAAGCGGCCTTGGAATCCTTGAAGAGCCACTTTGTAAGTCTCAACTTTTTTGAACAAATACACGATCTCTATCGGAGTTATCAGATGATCTGGTATTTCTGTCTGGAGATACGCATCACGCTCAAGAGTGGTCACATCCAATTCACCTTGGAGACGTGTGTGATCTTGTTCTGCCATCTGTAGTTGACCTTGTAGCAGTTGCACTTGTTGCTTTGCATCCTGCACGGCCTTGTCCACCTGATTTGAGCGGTTGTCAGGGCATTCTGCAATGAGCTAACATATTCTTCTAGGCGATCAGCCAGTTGCTGTGCCGTCTTCTTCTCAGCTTCGGATTTTTTTTCATGCTGCTTGGCTTGTTTCTTTGACCTTGTGATCATGTCTTCCTTCAAAATAACTGCTTTGGGTGGTTTTATTGTTTGTTCATCAGGAACATTACGCACTCCAAATTTGGTCGGATCCATATGATTTAGAATCTGTTCATCAGTAAGTTCTG
This sequence comes from Diphasiastrum complanatum, assembly GCA_029204225.1. Classification (NCBI taxonomy): domain Eukaryota; kingdom Viridiplantae; phylum Streptophyta; class Lycopodiopsida; order Lycopodiales; family Lycopodiaceae; genus Diphasiastrum; species Diphasiastrum complanatum. Next base: position 28,224,342 of record CM055111.1, read on the forward strand.
CATTGTCATCATAGGTCAAGGCATGACTCACAAAAATGAGATCATCTTCAATCAGATCTGGTATAGGTTCCGTTGATATCCAAGTTACATTCGGCGCATTCAATGGAAAAGTGATCGGTGTATCTAAGGTTCGATCCAATAATTAAATCTCGCTCAAATCTGATTGATTATCTTGTTGACACATATATCCTACTGTACAATCAATCGTTGCAAGAGCTTCATTCCAGTTGACAGTATCCATTTGAGAATCATAGTGAACTCCCAAATTTTTCTCTAGTTGGTCACAAGTATGATCTGTTGTTGATGAATCATCCTCTTTTTGAACCACTGGTTTGCTAGTCCAAGTTGCAGGATCAACTTTGACTTCACGTTCATGATTTTCAAAAGTGCTTTTCCTGGTACCCCAGTTATGAGTTACTTGCGCAACTCGTAACCATGGACGTCCCAATAGGACTCGGTAGACATTTGGTGCTTCTAGTAAGTCCATTACTACAAAAGTAATGACGAACTGTACTCCCGCAATTCTGATAGGTATATCTTCAACCATTTTTTGCGGATGAACTGTCATTTGATCAACTAGCTTAATAGCAAAAGTCACAGGCTTGATCTTTGTAAGGCCCCATTTTGCACATAGCTTTGTAGAAATCAGGTTAACTCTTGAACCGCCATCTATCACGGCTGCTTCCTTAGGAAATTGTCTATGTTGTATCGGCAGAGTGATATTTTTTTATTCACTTTTCCAAGCGGCTCCGACATGGAGTACTTCATTAGATTCTTCAAATCCAGCACAAAAATGTGGCTCTTGATAGACTTCTAGTTTTGCTTGAGCTAACCTTTGCGCTAAGACTTCTTTTGCTTTTGACACCAACTTCAGAAACTCTCCCAATGAAATATTGATCTTGCTAGACAAAATATTCATGAGCAGTTCTGTTTACGACGCTTCCGGTTCAGTCATCTTGAAAGGTTCTTCATGATGATGCAGCTGATCATTCCTATGTGAAGCTCTTGGTGGCTGCAATGGTGAAGAACGAACTTCGACTATTGCTTTAGCAGCTTCAAGCTCCTCCTCTTCTTGCAGATATTTAATCCATTGCCTCATATCCTAATATCTTTTTTTTTCTGCATGAAGATTTGGATAGACTCCAGATGTTGTTGGTATATCAATTAACGGTATAGAATCAGCAGGTACTGGATCCGCTACTGGTTCTTTCTGCTTCTGTGCTCTGGTGACAACCATCAAGGGTACACTTGGTTTATTCTGAGCTACTGGTCTCTACTAGATTGTTATCAAATTTACAGGAGCTATAGCCGGTGGTGGCTTCGTTCTTGTTCGACAGTCTTTATAGCAATGCCCATAACCATAGTCACGACAGAATGGTATAAATTTTCTTTTATTTGAACATTCTACAACTCTGTGATTTTCTCCACTTGCAAAGCATCCAAGTGGTGCTCTGGTCCAATTTCTAGATGCTCGTTGTTGCGCGGCAGAATAAATAGAATATTGTTTTGAAGATCCACCTTCTTGATCATTACCATAGTTTCATTGCTCGACACTTTTATATGGTTCTAGTTCCATCAAATTGGCAGGAGGAGTGGAGTGCTTTGGTGGAGCAGGTAAGGCTAAACGTTCCGGGCATCCAAGAGCAGATTGTCGAGGTATACCTGCTAGATTTCCTCCATACTGTGGTTCTCGATATCCCATTTGGGCATACCGTTGTTGAATTATCCGAGGATTGAAGTTGCGAAAAGCAGTCTCATGATCAGGCGAATTACACAAAAGGCATACACTAATTTCCATTCGTTTTTTCAATTGAGGACACTCATTCACTGTGTGATTTCTTGTACAAATAGAACACCAGACATTTTCCTTAGTAGGAAAAGTCTTCGCAAACTTCTCAGGTTCCTTCTTCGCTTGTCCATGGAAATCTTCCAATGCTTTGATCTTCTCATCAAATTGCGACTGCAACTTTTCCATTTGTTCTGCTGGTTCTTCCCAAATTTCTCGAACTCATTGAGCATCATGTCTACAGTAGCGTTGACATTCGTTGATGCAATAGTGGTGGATGTTGTAGTGGTCTGCCCTACTGTATAAGGCAACATACTCATATTCGGCTCATCGTCTGAATCTTCATCCTCCTCCCGAATTGCATCATCCATAGCATTTTGCAAAAGTGCATACTCATTATAGTGTTTCAGCTCATGTCTGATCCGTTTAGGTAAACCTGACAAAAATCACATAATCATGGCATTTTTGTTAATCAGCTCAGGTTCACATTTGAGGCGTTTCACCCTTTCAATGTAATCTCGAACCATTTCCCGATTTCCCATTTTAATTTTAAAAGTAGAAAAGGGTCTTCCATAAACTTCCAAGGTTTGAACCGTGTGATAAGGGCTCGTTTAACAATCTCCCAATCTGCACGTTCAGTTTCATCTTGATTATAGTACCAATCTTGTGCTGCGACTGTTAAGGCCATAGGAAAAAGCTTAAGTTTATCCTGGGAAAAACTTTTGCCATAGACTTCACAAGATTCAACATAGATATGAAGAAATCTAACTGGATACGTTAATCCATCATATTTTGGTAGATCCAAACGGGGTATTCTTCTAACAATGATTGGATGGACTTCCTGAGAAGCACCTCCAGGAGTAGCTCCAGGGGCAACCATCTTCACAGATTCAAATCAAGCAGACAATGAGATTGGATCTAGATTTTTCAATCAAAAGTACCTCAGATCAGACCTGCTAGATCTATTCCACTTTTAAAGAATCAGATTTCTAAATCATGAAAAAGATTTTGAAATTCAATCAATCAATACAAAAATGAAAAAAAAATCAGAATCCAAATCAGACTATATCAGATTTGACCAAAACTTTGACAAAGACTTGATCTGGAAAATCAAAACCTAAAATTAGACTAGCGAAGGTTCCCTAGGCAAAAATTGGCTCGACAAAGGTTCAACAGTGCTATTTTGAAAAAAAGAACTCTGATCATAATTTTTTGATAATTTCTAAGGAAATAACCTTCGCCGAACTCTCATATTCAAAATCTGACACAAATAAATCTAGGGTAAACCCGACGAATGTTTCTGGCACACAAAAACACAGTTCATGTAGTTTGGCGAGGGTAAAAATCAAGATTTTCTATGATCTGAATAGGAAGAATGTTCGTCAAACTCAAGAATAGTATTTTACTATAAATAGAATGTCTTGGAAACTTGATGAAGTTTTTGGCAAAGAATCAAGAGTAATACTAGTATTTTTGCAAAAAAGAGACTTTTTTGGCAAAAATATGGCAATATGACAACTGATCCTTTGAGCAAACCTTCTATTTCTGATATCATTCTTTGCCGACCTGGCAGTAGATAGATCTGAATCACACCTATGCACGGACGAAGGTTCTTTTTTTATATTTTTAGGGTTTTGGTGTTTTTTTATGGTTTTTTAGATGTTTCTGGAAATCTGCTGGAAAGGATTGTTCGCCTTCAAACTAAAGGTTTTGTGATCAAAACCGAAGGTGTCTGCAACTCAGCGAAGGTTTTCTGAAAGAGGGCAAAAAGTTATTAGCTCTGATGATGATTTTTGTCTCCTTTTGACTAAAATCTGGCAGATTTGACTGATTTTTGTTGTTTTTTCAAGTGTCTCAGATCCAAATGGATATTAAGATTGGTGATCTGAATAGCTTTCCCTATTCCACAATTAGATTAAATTTCAAACAAGCAAATCCACTTAAATCAAGCAGAATCACTCCAAAACTAACCCTAAATGCAGATCTAACACTATTCATGCAACGACACATTGGCAAATGTTCTTAGCATTCTAGCGTGTGGCCCTTCCCAGAAAATTTGCTTGGGAAAGAGCCTCAAAAAAAGGCATTTTGAAAAAAAAAAAAAGTATTTTTATGGAACAGAATCATTCCGTGATACCCACAAAACACGTATTATATATATATATATATATATATATATATATATATATATATATATATATATATATATATAGGTGACAGTATATATCATATATGAATGCAAGTAACATCAGTACGTAATCTAATGTAAAAATTGCTACCTAAAATGAAACTATCAAATTGAAACAATGAAAAACAACCTACAAATTTAGATGAAATTTTAACAAAGATAGTTATAAATGATGAAGACCTCAGTTTAGGCAAAGGGTTACTTAAAAATTAAAGAACTTATCTCTTTCATTATATGTGAGCAACATATTATTCATTTTAAAATATGAAAAATATCTAGTTTCAATTTGTGCCACTCTAGTTTAAAGATAGTCTAAGAAAAAAGTTGACCACAATGAAAGACAAAGTTGGCTTATATCATAAAGAAGAAAACTCCAAATTAATTATTTAGTAAGAATTACAAAGATTTTTGTTTATTACACAATCCTAAAACTAAAAAGCTTTTTACTATATCATCACCTAAAGATTGATATAAATCCAACACTAAAATAACTTATTCAATGATTCTCTTATCCAATGGCATTGGCTCAACTGATAATCTTGACGTAATGGATTCTTGGTGACTATTCTACCCATTTCTGAACAGATTAAAAGGCAAAATAGTCATCAGTTTAAAAAAAAAATTAGTGCTGATTTTGCCTGTGCGTCAGCTGCACCTGCCATGTGGCAGCATTGGATTGGCGTAAATGTGTTTAGTGTTGATTCTGCGTGCGCCTGCCATGTGGCAGTGAAGGATTGGTCTAAAAAAGTCCGAGTATCCATTACGCAATGGAATGGGCTGGGCATAGCCCATTATGCCTAGTTCGACTTTCCAAAAAATTTTAAGCTTGGCACCTCCGGGCCTCGCCTAAAAAAATTCTGAAAAGTTTTACCGGGAAAAATGACCTGTGCCCGCTCATTCCATAGTACATTCAAAGTTTTTTTAGTCCCATATTCAAATCACCCTTGGAATACAAGATGCAATCAATAGGTCGCTTATCAAATCTCGAACAAAACTAGATATTTAAAATATTCAAAGTGCAAATTCATCATCAAATTATTATCGCTAGGCTTCCCGATTCTAGTTAGGTTGGTTGCAATAGTGAGAAGGTATCATAATTCTTCTCAATGTAAGGTGTCATTTTTTTACGAGGTTGAATGAAAAAATGCATTTTTTTATTCTCTTCGATATTATTTTCATAGTGCATGGGAAAGCTTGATGAGATCTTTAAGATCACCTTGATGTTTTGGTCTTTTTAACCATGTATGATATTTCATTTGGATGTGACACTAGAGAAAGACTGGTGCCACATAGCAGAAGCACATTCGTGCACTCTGCCGAGTGACAAATTTTCCACCCAGACCCCATCCGATCGTTTTCGTGCATTCTGGCGTGCGATGATGAGACAGATTTTCCACAGCCGCCATCAGATCTGCAAGACTGATGCTACGATTGACTACAAGGGTAAAGCATGCTGCATACGAGTCTCGCCGTCCACCCACGTAACGTAGCTGGGGCACTCACTTGCGTCGGACAGGATTCTGCCACCATGCATGCACGTGAACTTGACTATGGTCTCTTCAGATCTCAGCTAGAATTGGTCCGCAGACATGACTGCTCCCTGCGGCGAAACAAGGATCAGCAGTAGGTACAGTGAGAAACGGAAAATTGCTTCGATGCTATTTTGTGTCTTGGACTCCATCTGTAATTTGCCGTTGCTGCTATATCTGTCTGTATTTGTGCACTCTACACTGATGTCTTCCTCTCATCCTCACTGCTGCCCAATTCTTGCTATTGCTGCTACTACGCGAAGCTCATGCAATCTCTTTTAGACACACAGCAGACGCAGTAGCTTGTACCCACATCAACACTAGCTTGAAGTTCGTTCTCTCTCTCTCTCTCTCTCTCTCTCTCTCTCTCTCTCTCTCTCTCTCTCTCTCTCCCTCTCTCTCTCTCTCTCGCACACACACACACACACACACACAGTCTCTGGAAACTTACACTTGCGGCTCTTCTTTCACGTACTTCACAGTTCAAGTTTGTTAGAGGATTAAAGCTATTTCTACCTCAGCCCTTGGGATATCTGTTTGACCTGCAATTCCTTTGCTTATTTCCCCTCAATATTTTTTTTTCTATATATGACTTACGAGTTTGCAAGCAGAATTATAAAATATATTTTGCAAGATTCAAGAAGTGAGGTTCTCTGGCCATTGGAGCTTTGATTCAGCATTCCAAATTTTCGGTGTGCTTTGTCTAGTACATGATCTTTAATATTAATGATCTGATTACTTTGCTAGTTGATTGTGCAGGACACGAAGTTTTGTTAGGGCTGGAGTATTGAAATCGCTACTTCTAACTAGTGAACAAAGAGATCTTGTTTATCGAATGATTCTATAGCACATGCTCCTATCTTTTCAGAAATTGTTCAATTCTTTTGAAAATGATCGTCGGTCTTACATCTTCCTCATCTTATCGATAGTTTCTAACATGAAACGTTGAGTTTTTGGCTGATACCAAACTTTGTTATTAAATTAACAAAGGATATAAATTTTCTTTGATTTGGACTAAGATTACTATATTGTTTCGACTTTTTGTATTATGGAATGGGTCTCAAGCCATTCCTCTAGGTAATGCCCATGGAGGGAGCCGATGTTGAATCCCAGTAGGCGAGCCATTGGCCCTTCCAATGTGGAGGAATGGGCCTTCCAAGGGCCTATTTCACAGTGTTATTGACCTCAAAGTATTAAAAATGGACAATTCACTTGTAGACTTATGTAGGAGAATGGATAGCCTATAGATAGATTGTTCATTATGGAAATTAATCTTATCTCCATTTTTGCATAATAAGTCACATTGACAACTAATAACTCTTGCTTTCAATCATACAAGAAGGTGTCTAAAGTATTCCAAACAAAACAAAAACTAAGTTCTGATGGCTTATTTTGAAGTGATAAAAGCCAACATTGGAAATGCTCTCAAGTATTTTCTTATTTGCATTCAAGTTTTTAAACATGATATCTTACGATGAATGAATTCTTAAAGTTCAAGGTGGATATGTGAAGATGAGCAGGCCTTTTAGCATTCTCTTATAAAACAAACATTTGATGCCAATATATGCAATTCTAGAATAGGTAAAACGTGCTGCTTAACTTAGTGCCATTATGAATAGATGAATGGGTAAGTTTTTAAAAAATATGAGAAATGTTACTCTACATAGAATTTGGAGAGAGAGAGAGAGAGAGAGAGAGAGAGAGAGAGAGAGAGAGAGAGAGAGAGAGAGAGAGAGAGAGAGAGAGATTTCTACTTTTGACATACCATTCTTTCTTGATGTTGAATCTTGCTTATAGGCACATTAAGATATAAATATTTGTTTTTCCATAGGCTTCAAGAAATAGTTATTAGCTCACACTTGTCTCAAAATTTGTCACCAAGATTCTACCCTCAATGCATGCAAGTTTGGATCTAGACTGTGAACAACGGTGTCTTGTTCTTATAGTTTTATCTGATATCAAATTTTCTAATGCTTGAATGAATATGCCACTTGGTGAGCCAACTAGTTACTCCCTATAAAAAAATGTTAAAGCACAACCTTTTGATTCTAAACAATTTGAAATAAAGGGTTTTGTTTTTTGATACGCCATGTGGCATGGCAAGTCCAACGAGTTGCTCAACACTTAAAAAACTTGAAATCTATTTCTATTTGCTAGCAAACTAGGCAACATGAAATGAAGTAGCTCTTTTGATGCCATATGCAAATTACGAGAATGTTGATAGTTGGTAGAGTAAGTAGTGATTGGCACTAGTATTGATTGAGAATATAATAAATTTGCTTTTGCAAATTGGATTGAGTATCAATGATAAATCATGTTTTCACCATCTAGAGTTTTTGTATAGTGATAATGTGTACAATTGCTTAGTCATTTGGATCTCAATGTGTCAAGTGAACACATTTCATCTTTTTGACTACAAACTTGCATCTACTGGAGCAGAGTAGGGGCCGCCTTCGACAACAACCCATTAGTGGAGGACTCAAGAGTGTTGCATCGCATTTCTCCTTACCTTTGTTATTGTTTGCAGCATGCAACTATAATAATGATGACCAACAATCAGTACGTTTTACATCTACCTCTCGTTATTCAATACAACTCCCATATCATTTGTATGTCATGCTATTAGTTTTGAAAGACAATGAAATCATTCTCAACATTAAGTCATTTGTTTGTGTCTCTTTTGTTTGAACTCCTCCTCCTTCGACAACAACCCATTAGGGGCATCTTTATAGTTTTAAATATTTATTTATTGCAAGTCTAAAATCATCATCATTGATTTCTTGGAAAATGTCAAGCTTCAAAGAAATTTAGTAAACAAGAAAGGATCCTCACATATTTTTTAAACTACGATGAAAATATTTTACCTTGTAGAAAAGTGCCCTCCCTAAAATTCATGTATCCAATTAGCCATATAGGTCCACAATAAAAAAAATTGCACTAGAATCAATATTTGTTATCGTCAATAAATAAAAAAATATTCCAAAGAAAGACCCCAAATAGCTTTCAAAGAACATCTCACAATTGTAGTGGATAAGTTTAAGTATAATTTGAGCTCATCCTTTACATTTGGTAAGGTGAGACATAACTTTGAAAATTACTCAAACCACCATAAAGTTTGCTAGAAAATTAGTTTTCCTTGACAAACAGTATTTTAGACTGCTCAATGCCCACATACTTTTTAAACTACAATGAAAATATTTTACTTTGTAGAAAAGTGCCCTCCCTAAAATTTATGTATCCAATTAGCCATATAGGTTCACAATAAAAAAATTTACAATAGAATCAAGATTTGTTATCGTCAATAAAACAGAAATATTCCAAAGAAAGATGCCCAAATAGCTTTCGAAGAACATCTCACAATTGTAGTGGATAAGTTTGAGTATAATTTGAGCTCATCATTTACATCTGGTAAGGTGAGACATAACTTTGAAAATTACTCAGACCATTATAAAGGTTGCTAGAAAATTAGTTTTCCTTTACAAACAATATTTTAGATTGCTCAATGCTTAGCTAAATAATATGAACCAATAGTATGTTGCAGACATCCCACACCTATCCTGTTAACATGTGTGTTTATATTGTAGATGGTGGTCAAATGAAACTATTGCAGTTGTCACTGGAGGCAATAAAGGAATTGGCTTAGAAATTGTAAGCCAACTTGCAAAGAATGGAGTTACTACAATCTTGACAGCAAGAAATGTAGATCGAGGCCAATTGGCAGTGGATCAGTTGAGAGCCAAAGGCTTGCCCAATGTTGCATTTCATCAACTTGATGTGACAGACTCAAAGTCAATAGAAAATCTGGCTGTTTGGATCAAACAACAACACGGTGGCCTAGATATACTGGTACCTTTAGTTATATTGCATGTTGTTTATCTGATGACTAATTTTTGTGCAATTTTTTTTTGTTTGGTATGATCAATAAGAAAACAAAGACCTCAAATGGGTTCCTCAAGAATTTAAATAACATAAATTAGTATAGGACAAGTCCCCAATAGTTTCATTAGATTGTAGACTTTCTCTAGCCTAAAGATTGGTGTACAATGTTTTGGATGTTTACAATATTATAGGCTTTAGCTAAAGGGTGGAAGTGAGGTCTCATTACTCATTTATGGCATAAAGTACTGATAAATGAATAATACAAAGTTCTATACCCACAATGACTAGAAAAGGGTCTTCTAGAGGCCATTTCGTTGGGATTCAACAAAAATTTATGTTACACGTCATTTTTTGTGTACCCAAGGCTAATTAGAAAGCTCTACTGAGCTCTAGGAAAGGAAAGATCTTTGCCAACTTGAGGATGTGTTCCAAATCATTTTTGAATTCTCTCCCTAACAAGCTTATCATGACTTCTCAATAACCCCTCCCATGAGCAAAGGTCATTGGAAAGATGAATAGCCTATGTATGACTTTGGGAAAAACATTAGTTGCACAATTCTAACAATGCACTGATGAAACGTTTAGACACGTTTAGTATGGTGAGCTAATTTACAATATATATCACCAATATTCCAAGTTTTATCATGGGACCATAAAATCTTGTGAATTTAGTAGTGATGGATTTTTATAGTATGGTTGGAAAAACTAATGTTTTTGACCAAGCTATTCCATTATGGAGAAAAAATTTAATCAATCTAAAAAAAACCAGGGAAAATTTGTGTCCTTGAAGCCCACGAACCAGAATTTACATACTTGTACACATCAAATCTACCTTGCTGCACAAATCTTGATAGGTAAAATTCCAAGAATCTAGAAGGTATTTTATCATAGTAAACTGCTAGGGAAAAAGAAATGGAGGATTGTAATCCAATTTCCATCGGTGTCATACGTTGCGCCAAATCATGCAAGCATGCAAAAAAAAACACGATAGAGTTGTAGAAGCGAAAAGAGCATATAGTCAAACAAATCAGTAAGAGAGCCAGACAGAAATATAAAGAGCGAAGCATGCATATGACATTTTTGTTTGCAAAAAAAGAGATGATAATTGATTTAGATTGAGATATGAAAACAACTCGGTGAATGTTTTGACAATTGCAGGGCGAAATCGCATGCTCATGAAGCTAATTATGTTTTGTAACAACTATGAGCTTATTTCTAACAATCAGTTTAATAGAAGAAGTTGATGCATGGAAGCATCTATAGTGTGTCTATCTTTGAATTGAATTACAATTTTCTTCTTTATCATCACTTATACAATTCACACATGTGCAGATATATGTACAAAAATGGCATGGACTCTTGCGCCATTTGAAATAGATCATGGTTGTTGTCATTGTCTTGCATAGTACTAGAAGTGGGCAAGTGGTGTGAGCGTGAAAAGGCTTCGACTGTTGAGAGTTGATCATGATGCTACCAATAGTCAATAGAGTAGAGACAATCTTCTTGAAAGTCCGATGATGGTCCGCAACAATAGTCGATTGAGTCGGCCTCTCTCAATAGTTGGATTGCCACTGATGTTTGTCTCTGTTAGAGCATTTCTACAGACCGTGTGACAATGTGTGTAAAACTATAGAAATGTAAAAGGAACTAGATTAATATGGGATTTAGGAAAGTAGAGGAATAAATCCAACACCCCCTTTTTAATTTGAATCCATAAATGCTCTGATTTTTAGACTAAGTGATGCAAAAAATTTGTTGTGTGCATCAATGCTTAGTGCCTTGGTAAACACATCTGATGTCATGTCTTACATTCGATAGTACGTCAATCTTACCTCTCTATCAAAAACCTTACTCCTGACATGGTGATATTGAATCTCAATGGCTAAATCTAGGTTTGGCCAATAAGTCAATAGCACTCTGATTATCAGAAAATATAATTGTCGAAGGGTACTCATTCAGACTAATCTGAGTGTGGCCCTTTAACAATCGCGGGTCTGGATCCATTGATGAGTGAGTTTTCTTCAATTGATCAGATTATGTCTGATAAGGGTATTATGAAGATACATTTGTTGAGTGATGTAAATCAAATGTCTTGCTCTGTCTCAATGGATTTGAATTACTAGACAATAGTGAGCCTCGTCTAGATCGGTCATGTCAAATTCGAAAGATAGCATATTTTTAGCATCATTCACGTGATCGATAATTTGTTGTTGAAAAGCAATGTGTCGTCGACATACAAGTTGATAATAATAAAGAGATTATACACTGCCAAGCTCTCATAAGCTATAAAGTGCTTTATTGAGTTTATAAACATGATCATTCTTACTATCGAGAACGTATCCCTCATTGCACCATGTAGATGTCTTCTTCTATGACTCCATTTGCTACAGCCATATTCAATTAAGGACATGGAATAGTCCTAATATGGTAGGTCGGCGCTCTTGTGTTCGAGATTAATTCCACATCGAGGCCTGTTGGTGATTAATGACCTTGAGAGGACCCAAACACTCTAATCTAGACATATGGAGTAGTGCATGTACATGTGACAGTTATAAGCTGGAGGAATGCATGAAGAGCTGTGATCTATATATAGTTGACCTTCATGGGGATTGCATGTGGTCATGCACATGATCCTACTCTCTATATATTGAGGTAGAGATTATCTCATCGACGACTTTGGTCTAGGTTACCAATTGAGCTCTTCTCCTCTTGTTATCACATGGCATGGCTTGGGGGCTAGATCCAGGCGGACTCTTCAGGAGGGATCTAAGTTTGGTTGGGTGATTTTCATCACTTGGAAAGCTACAAACCATGGTAGACTTTCAAAAAACTCGGTTTATGGAAATTCAACATGCAATAGTCCTCAGAGAAACCATGCAAATGCATGAAAACTTATTTTCCAAGGCACATCCAAAAAATGAGGCCTCATTCATGCATGAGCCACCCAAAGCCCTAACCAAAGGGTTTCAAATGAAGAGCTGGAAAAAAGTTAAAGGCATACAAATTGGATCTTCCCTAGTTACTCGTTCTGAGGATAGGAATAGTTTAAGGGGGGAAGAATGTTACGTCTATATCCAATATGTGGGCTTCGAAGTAATTCTTGACATGGATAGCAAGTCACTCCAAGTGTATATGGTTATTGGTTATGCCTCGTCATTCTGAGCTTGGCTTGTAAAGTAATTAATAATCATATGAAGGCCCAGACCTATAATTGGACATAGGAGCACTTGCATGGTGTCTGACTGTTATAATGGAAGAATAGGAGGTCAATAGCTAATATAGGCTGCATGGGAATCCTAAGAAGAATATTCTCTCTTTGGAGAGAGAATACTTACCATGGAAACTCGCCCATCTCCCTATTGGAAATTCAATTTCTTCAGCCAGAATTCCTCCCCTCTCACCATGGCTTGGGGGCTAGATCTAGGAGGAAACTCTAGGAGGGGTCTAGGATTGGATGGGTGGTTTTGCTCCATAGGTGTCCTTTTGATTGTTTTGCAACAAGATCTAGTCATATCTTCATGCATTCATAGGCTGGAGGAATGCATGAAGACTTGTGATCTATATATAGTTGACCTGCATGGGGATTGCATGTGGTCATGCACAGGATCGTACTCTCTATATATTGAGGTAGAGAAAGAGAGAGAGAGATTATCTCGTCGATGAATTTGCTCTAGGTTACCAGTTGAGCTCTTCTCCTCTTGCTATCACATGGCATGGCTTGGGGGCTAGATCCAGGAGGACTCTGGGATCTAGGTTTGGTTGGGTGGTTTTTCTCCATTGTCTCTCTTGTGTTTTCCTATCCTCATCTTAGGGGTTTTCCCTAGTGGTCTTTACACCATTCAAATAACTTGTTTGTACATTGATGTACTTCGAGGTTGACCACAATAGCATACGATAGGAGGGCTCAGATCAAGAAATGCCAGCTATTATGTGTTGGGCTATATCTATAGGAGTCTAGGATTGGAACTGGTGTTGGAACCAATTTGGTTCAAGTTCTCATTTGGTGAAATTAGGGAGAAGCCCAGAAAAAATCACTTGGAGTCCTATATCTCAGTATGATCAGAGACTAGGATCCCCTAAGGGGTGACCCAAAGATGGACTTGCGTTGGCAAGATGAAAATTTTAGGCCTCAAAAGCCTTACAGGAGTTGAACTAAAAACTAGAATATTGCAAGACTCAAAGTCAATGCTAGGAGGCTGGATCAAGTGCCAAATGATTGCCAAACTGAAAATCTTTGTTGGGGGTACTCCCGACGAAGTGTAAATAAATAAAATCGTCCAATAAATGTGTTGTGAGGGCATGGCATCCTGCGCGTATAAGCCCATGGCCCAATGAGCAAGCAAGCTAAGTTGTAATTAAAATTTTAGGCTTGGGACTTTTGTAAATAAAATAAAACTTGAGGCCCAAAGTCAATTTTAAACTTAGAGATTACTTTTCTAGAATTGGGTCCAGTTTGGGACTCACATGAATCTTGTGAATTTCAATGTACTTTTTGTGGACCCTTGGATCAAGTTGGGTCCAAGATGAATGGATAGGATCAATCTAAATATTAGCCAATAGGATTTTGGGGCAAGGGCCTTCCCCATTTTATAAAAAGGCACCATTTGTACTCTATTTTCATGCTTAATGAGAAGGAGGAAACTCTACCAATTTGGAGAACTAAGCATCCTCATTTGCTAAGCACTCAGGCTAATGCTTTTTGTTGTGTGTTTCTAATTATTTCCATTTCTATATTGTTGTTTTAATTATTATGGCTTCTCCATTAGCATGCATCTTGAGCTTTTGAGCTAACCTCCCCCTCAACTCTATCTCTCTCTTTCTCACTTCTCCTTCGTTCTCTTCTATTCTACCCTTCCCTTTCACCAACAATCAAGATGAAGCTAGTTTAGGGAAGTAGAGTCAGTGCGAGTAGTGTTAGTGGAGGTAGAGTTAGATGAAAAGTAGAGAACTAACTAAAAGTAGCATCTATGCATAGTTAGGTGCCTATCCAGTGAACTAACCCTTGTTGACAGGTGGGAGGGTTATTACAACGTCGGATCGAAGACCCTATAGTGGCGCCATTGCCGGGGATAGGTTTCCACTAACTAGTATAGTTGCATTCTAGCTAATTCTTGCTTTTTAGAGTAGTTTTAGGTAGATTTTTGGGAGTTTAGAGTTAGTTTTCTACATAGAAGTTTACAAGAGTTAGTTCCAAGCAGATTGCAAAAATCAAAGAAAAATCATAAAAATTTCAAAAAACCCTTGAAAAAATCCAAAGAAAATGCAAATCTTCACCGGAACTCTTGCAGAGCCCTCTGAAGTTCTATCTCAGTGAGACCAGGACACAGAGAAACTTGCGAGAGTTAGTTTGATGTCTGAGTGCCTGTGTGAGAGTTCCTAGTGAAAAAAAGATGGGAAAGTACATAGAACCCTCGCAAACACCAAAATTTTCAATTCCAGTGGGCAAGAACTCTCGCAGAGGATTCTGAAGTTCCATCTCAGTGAGACCAGGACACAGAAGAGTCTGCGAGAGTTAGTTTGATTCCAATGAGCAGAAAATTGGATTTAAGTGCTAAAAAATCACTAAGAAGTGAAGATTCATCAAATCCTTCCAGTAAGAACTCTCGTAGACCACCTCAATCGATTCAGAATGTCAATTTCCATCAGTAAAGGAGCCTGCGAGAGTTAGTATAGAGATTTGGTGAAGATCAAGCCAAAATAGTGGTTCTGACCCTCGCATACAGTAAAATTTTCACTTAATGCGAGAGTTAACTCTCGTAGAGATTCCCATGGTGAGATCTGGCCTAGATTCAGCTATTGTGATCCTTGAGAGAGTAACTTCCCAAGGATCTGAGAGATATCAAGTTTTTTATCTACAAAAAAAACTAAAGAACCCTCGCACAAGAGAACCCTTGCAGACTAAATCAGTGAAAAGATCTACATCAGATCCAGCTATTGTCAAAATCTCAGGTCAATCAGTGCAAGGAGTAAAACGTTATCAAGGAAAAACCACCGTACAAGGCCTAAATTTCACTTCCGGCTGATCAGATTGATCAGATACTTAAGATCTAGACTGCATCCCAATGTACAAGCAAGATCCAACTACTTTGGAACCCACCATCAGATGAATCTGAGATCTGGACGATCAGTAGCAAGAAGGATAGCAAATCAAGCACCACACCTTCCCATATTAGCAACTGCGCAACAAGAGGCAGAGCCGGAACCAACACCAATGGAACCAATGGGCCAACTCGTACCTATCACTCCCTTGCAAGCAGTCTGGAGAGCACCACGGATGGAAATACCAAAATACGATGGATCATCAGATCTCATCCGATTCCTCCAGATCTAAGAGCAAGCTTGTGAAATCTACGGCGAATGGACACCTGCGGAAAAAGCTGATGTTGTTACTCATGTCCTTATTGGCAGTGGCTCAGGATTGGGTTTTCAACCTGTCAGAGAAAAAAAAATTTACCTGGGAAGTGGTAAAAGCTGATGCTCCATCAAATGCATCTGCTCTATCCACAGAACTGTTGTTGGATCAAATGACTAAATTACACAAACAGCAGATGGAGCAACTTACGGTGCTGTTTGATCAGAAACTGAAAGCCTCACAAGGAGTTGTAGCAGCAATGTCACATCAACCGGAACCAAACCAGCTACAGTATCCACGACGGGAGAATGTATGGTGTTCAATGTGCACGCAAAACCATACAGCAAACAAGTGTCTAGTCCTAAAGCAAAATCTGAGACTGACACATAGATTTTGCCATCTGTGCAATGCAACATCGCAGATACAGCATTTTGTCCGTTTAACCCCCGGATTGTTCAACAGAGTGAAGTCCTTATCAGACTTCTTATCCATATCATCAAGGGGCACCAAACGTGGCACCGAGGTACGGCGCACCGAATCAGCAACAGCGTATGGCCTTACTTGCACCACCTGGGCCAGTCAATCAACAAGTGGCCCATGTAAACCTGACAGCAGTGAAACCAAAGATGCAAGTACCACCTCAACTTGAGCAGCAACAATGGTATGGACCGGACAAACCATGTATGGATCCTGCCATAAATGAATATGTTGCATCCTATGCAGCACAAACTCAACGTCAAGGCGGGAGGAACTACGACTGCTACAGATGTGGTGAAGGACACAGAATTGCATAATGTCCTTACAAAGGACAATATACATCCTTTTGTCGAGGATGTGGTTATGGACACTACTACAAGAATTGTTCATTGAGACTTGGAACCAGTGCATCGCTAAACTTCATTGCAATACAACAACCAGCAATTCCAGCGGGGATGCCACCAGAAGGACAACAACTCCATGCTCCTGTGTTACCTGTTACGCAAGCACAAAAGAGGAAGGAAGTGGCTCCCTCACCAGCACCATCAGTCACTGATGACCAGCTCTCAACTTCAACACCATATCCTAATGTGAGGAAAGAAAGAAGACAGTATCAGAAATACGACACTGGGTACAGAGAGCCCAAGTAGAGGAAAAAGAGCAAGAAAGAGACAATCCTACAGAACCTCCAACTGACGGCGAATGGGAACCGCAAGCGGGCTCAACATTGCACACTGATCAAAATGATCAGTTGCATCGTCATGAACCACCTTTTCACATGGTGGATCCCGAGGAACCACGCACTGAAAGGCTCACAATCTTATTGGCAAGCTGTGCTAGTTTACCTTTAGGGAAATTACTGCGGATTGCACCACAAGCTAAAAGCTTTTTGGCTGAATGGCTTTATCCACCATCTGTCGCATCCACATCCTCCCAACTCACAATTACTGACACAACGGCCAGCAAGAGAATGCGTGGTGGTGCCCCTTCCTCCTCATCTCCACCTATCACTAGACGACGTAGCATCGCCACATCAGTAACCACTCCATCAACCATCGCCACATCTTCTTTTGTACAACCTCCCCCTCCTGTCTCTATTGTCACTACCCCTCTTTCTGTTCCATCCACGACTGCTTCTGTTTCCATTCACGTTTTTTCTGTTGATAGCACTTCCATTTCTGTTCCATTATCCACTACCCCTTCCATCACCATCGCATCCTCCATCGCTCCTGTCGCCAATGTCGCTCTTCTTCAGTTTAAACCCTCTGATTCTCAGTTGTCTCCGGACACTCTGGCGTGGATGCAAGTCATCAACTTTTCACCCCCACGTTAGACCATTTCTGCTCCATCCTCGCCTTTTGTGCTCCACACCACACTTTAGTTCCTCTCTATTCCACCCATCCTCTCGTTTGGACAAACCGTCCCCACCCCCGTTTCCACTGTCGCTTCTCTTACCCCACCTATTTCACCACCAAAGGTTGCCGAGGGCAACCAACCATCGCCTAATGACGCCCAAGAACCTGATTGAAGACAATGACGATGGAGCTCCACAAGTCATCGGGACCGCTACCACACAAGCCCCTATTAGTGCCAGTGTACCGATTGTTCCAATAGACTTAACGACGGCGTACCAAATCCTAGGCACATACATCCTGGAGGCGGTAGCAGCCAAGGCCATTTTGGACAGTAGAGTACTCCACCTGGCCACCAGCAACACACAGCTGTGAGAGGAACTCACAAAGCTGCAGCAAGATCTCATTCTAGCTCAACGACATGAACAAGAAGGGCACCGGGAGATTGCCAAGCTGCAGCAGAAGGAGGATGGCCTCAACCTATATATCCAAAGCACTGACAGAGGCCTCCACGAAGGTGCAGGAGCTTTAATCCGAAGCGTCCCAACGGCTTGATCCCCTCCAGGTGCAACTACAAATTTTTTAAGTAGAAAATACGCACCTGGGGGCAGAAGTGAAAGCCTTACAAAATGAAAAACTCGTCTGGCTAGCTCAACCTGCACCAGACTCAAGGCCACTCTCTCAAGCAGAGATGGATCTCTTTAGGCGTCAGGTGTGTGAAAGTACTGTACTTTAGGACCATAAATGGATCTACAAAATATCCACAAGAGTGATTGGATGCTTGCTTAACAATCTATCAAAAAACTAGACACAAAAAAGTTGATCTAGATTGGCAATTTGACAAACAACAAGCATTAACAATCAAAAGCATTGATAAACATTGAAATCCAAGCCCAGACGTGTGTACTACAGGCTGTAGTACGGCCTTCAACCTGAGAAACAAGTAGAAATTGATTTGGTTTCATTTGGATTAAAAAAACTCAATGTACATAGTGAACTAGCTTGAGATTGCCAATGAGCTCCAAAAAAAAAAAATTTCTTACTATGGAGAGAGGGAATACATAGCAAATTCGACTTCCTTCTTGAAGTTAGGTGGATTTCCAGCATGTAATAAGGAAGTTAACTCACTCTCCTTGACCTAAAATGAAATCCTAGTCTATTTCCTAGAGTTATCTTTGGTAGGTAGCTAGTTGGTCAAATTTTCACCTTAAACTTAGGTGTAGGTCCTATAAAGTAGGGATGACCACCAAATAGACATGACCAACTCTCTTGACTTGACCTAACCTACATTAGGATGGGTTTCCCATGTGGCATCATGGCCTCACATGTGTGGGACCCACTTATGTACACAATTTACATTATTCTACATGGTTTTTGATCAAGCTAGATTTGCCAATTTTTGGCAATTCTTCACACTCCTCCTCAAATTTAGCTTGATCTATTTACAACTCTCTTGATAGATCAATGAAAGCTTTTAGAAGTGTCTAAAAATCCAGCTACAAACAAGGGACTTTTGAGACTCCAATAGAGAATGATGTCCATGAAGGATCTTTCACCACCTCTTAGAGGATCCCTTACAAGATGTTCCATAAATGTGTCTCTATACATGTAGCACACTTCAAAACTAAACATCATGCCAAGCCATGGATGCCATGGCATTTTGTGCACTTGAAGATACATCAATTAAAATATTAAGTGCATAAATAATGTTGCCAAAGACAACTTGTCTTGCTTGATCCATATGATTGAGCCTAGATGGCTCCATCTTGATACTCAAGGTTCTTCTTGGAGTCCTTGGGTCTTGAGCTTGCTCCTCCACTTGACTTGACTCCAAAACATCAATGAATTGAATAATGTGTTGATCCAAAGGTGCTTCTTCAAGTTTACAAATCTTCCACTCTTGAAAGATCACATTTCCACCATTGACAAATTCTTTGGTTGAAAACAAGTAGATTCTACAATCTCTACTTGAAGAGCAAAACACTACCATTATTCCTATCATTGAAATACGATAATCTTTGGTCCTTACATTGGAATGATCATGCTCAAAGCATGTGGACCCAAAGATTTCCAATACAAATGATGTTTCATCTTTTATGGCACTATTCAAACTATTACAAAAATAGTTATCCAATGAAATTGCTTTATCAACAACAAATGTAGATTTCAAAGCATCCCATTTCATTGTCTTGTCATACAAAGTAATAAACACCATGAATCAGAAACAAGTCACCTCATGTCTACTAATACTTTCCAAAAAGTATTCAAAGATAGTAGACTCTCCAATGCTCACCACCCTTGCAAGATGCACACTTGAATGGACAATTTGCATGCAATTTGATGACTCGGACATTGTCATTGAGGACTCCCTTGGAACTCTCATGCTTTGAGGCTGATCCTCATGATCTTCCTCCTTTTGATGCTCCTCCTCAATGCAAGCAAGATCACACTTTGCCAAGATCTCCTCTTGAGTGATCTCCTCCTTTGCCAAGCTCATTCTTTCAAAAGCAACACTAGCTTCCAACTTAAACAATCTTCCATGTTTAAATCCCTTTGCAATGCAAACATCATTCTTCAAGATGAAGCAAACACCATGCTTAAAGTGGACATCCAAACCACTTTCTAAGAGTAGACCAACACTAAGCATATTCTTGGTGATTGATGGTACATAAAGGACATTTTCTAGATCCATGCATTTTGAGGATTCTAGATACAAAGAGATGGTGCCAACACCATCTATCCTACACTCTTCATCATTTGCAGTAAAGACAAACTTTTTAGCATCATTGAAAGAGTGTAAGGTTGAGAAAAAGTCCTTTTCACAAGACATGTGGGAGCTAGCCCCTCTGTCGATCCACCAATTGTCTCTTGAATTGCTATTGCTTGTTGGTGAGGATGTAGATGCCATCAAGAATACATCTACTTCATCCTCCTCCTCCTCCTTTGCAAGGTTTCCTTGTTTGTCCTCCTCCACTTGTGCTCTTAGCCTCTTGTAGCATTTAGATGCATAATGCCCCTTCTTTCCACAAAAGAAGCATTTTTGCTTTGACTTGTCCTTTGAACTTGATGCATCATCCTCTTCTTTGGCCTCCTTTGGATGCTTCTTCTTTACATTGGTCTTCTTTTTGCCCTTGAATGAGAAATTGGATTTCTCATCACCATCCTGCAAAGACAAGGAACTCATCCTAGATTTTGCATGGAGCATCCTACACTCTTCAGCCACTAATACACTGTGAAGTTTTTCTATAGTTGGCAAAGTGTCTTGGATGGCAAAACTTCGAACCAAATTTGCAAAGTCATCTCCTAGACCATTAAGGACAATTTGTACAAGCTCTCCATCATGAATCTTCTCTCCAATGGAAGCCAACTCCCTATTTAGAGACTTGATTCTGAGTACATAATCCTATGCACTCTCCTCACTTCTCCTCATGCTTTGCAAAATTTGATTTCTAAGCATAAGAACTCTAGAAGTGTTGCTAGACTCATAGATTGATTTTAAAGACTCCCAAGCCTCTTTAGCATTAGTACAAGCTGATACTTCTCTCAACAAATCATTGCTCACATTCATCTTCACACAATGAAGTGCAAGCCTAGATCTCTTCTTGTATCTAGCTAACTCCTGTGCACCTAGAGGTTCATCTTCATCTTCAATCAAGAACTCATAAAGGTCTTGGAGCACCAAGAGTGACTCCATTCTAACCTTCCAAATAGCATAATTTGTAGAATTCAACCTCTCACTAGCTTCTAGAAGGTATGCTCCAGCAGATCCCATCTTACGAGTGACTTCTACAAACAAGAAATCGATTTGATTGACTTGAAACTCACAAAGGTCTCACACTTGCAGTGTTTCACTCAAATTTGATTTCTAATCCAACAAATGGACTATCACTCCCTCACAAAGCTGGAATGAAGATAAGATGAAGTGAACACTACTTTCAAACAAATCTTGCCAAGAAATGGATTTGATTGTCTCTAGAAACTCACTAAGGTCTCTCTCTTGTAGTTTTTCACTCAAATTAGATTTATAATCCAACAAATGGACTTATAATCTCAGTTCTAGCACTCCCTCACAAAGTTGGAATGAAGATAAGATGATGTGAAATCTACTTACAATCAAATCTTGCCAATTTTGGCTATTTTTGGACAAAAAAATGGCTTAATCTCTTTCTTCCTTCTTGGTGTACTTTCAAGACCTGTTTTTAACCTTAATAGAACTTGAACTCAGCCTAGATTAATTAGATTCCATGAAACAAATTCAAATCTAATCAATGGCAAATGATCTTGGTAGATTATCCTAGGATCTCCACCAAAAATTACACCAACAGCTCACAAATTGAATTTTTTTGGATCAAATGAATACCATGCATTAAATGCAGGTTCAGAGATGCCCACACATGTGGACAGTACGGATTTGGACCCCTACCAAGTTTGGGATCAAATCTCCTCCCCAAAATCAAGATTCTAGCTTGCCCTCTCAATACTAGCTTTTAGCACCAAAACTTGCTAAAAATTGATTTGCATTAGATCAATGGCTTATGCTCTTGTACTTGGCTCTGATACCATGTGAAAGTACTGTACTTTAGGACCATAAATGGATCTACAAAAGATCCACAAGAGTGATTGGATGCTTGCTTAACAATCTATCAAAAAACTAGACACAAAAAAGTTGATCTAGATTGGCAATTTGACAAACAACAAGCATTAACAATCAAAAGCATTGATAAACATTGAAATCCGAGCCCAAACGTGTGTACTACAGGCTGTAGTATGGCCTTCAACCTGAGAAACAAGTAGAAATTGATTTGGTTTCATTTGGATCACAAAAACTCAATGTACATAGTGAACTAGCTTGAGATTGCCAATGAGCTCCAAAAAAAAAAAAATTTCTTACTATGGAGAGAGGGAATACATAGCAAATTCGACTTCCTTCTTGAAGTTAGGTGGATTTCCAGCATGTAATAAGGAAGTTAACTCACTCTCCTTGACCTAAAATGAAACCCTAGTCTATTTCCTAGAGTTATGCTTGGTAGGTAGCTAGTTGGTCAAATTTTCACCTTAAACTTAGGTGTAGGTCCTATAAAGTAGGGATGACCACCAAATAGACATGACCAACTCTCCTGACTTGACCTAACCTACATTAGGATGGGTTTCCCATGTGGGATCATGGCCTCACATGTGTGGGACCCACTTGTGTACACAATTTACACTATTCTACATGGTTTTTTATCAAGCTAGATTTGCCAATTTTTGGCAATTCTTCACAAGGTGTAGGTATATAGCCAAACATTGAACAGCTACCAGGCAGAGATCGATAAGTACCGGACAAGCGCAACTCACGAGCTCGCCCAGGCCAAACAAGCCCTCAAGACTTGCCAACAGCACATGGAGAAGAAGACCCAGTCCACCTCCGTGGTGATTCCACCACCACCCATTTTTTATGCTACACAAACCAGCACGAGCCAGGACCAAAGCCAGCAAGCAACAGGGGGGTTCAATCAAGATCAAGGGTCCGAAGGCCAAGACCAAGGACCAGCAGATACGGGTGCTGAGACGCGAGACCAAGGCCAAGATGCAGGTCCAAGCCAAAGCCAAGAGGAAGGACAGGCCTCGTCCTCCAGAGGTTCGCGCACCATATCTACCAACCGGGCCTTCCGAAGACCAAAGTCCGTAGAGGAGAAAATAAACGAATTCCTAGCGAAGTATCCCCACGAGTCATCACGAGGCGGCTGGCAGATATCTTTTCCAGCTCAGACAATAAAGGGCAATGAGCTGCAAGCATTACCTGCCCTCCACCCACACCAAAGTGGCGTCAGCAGCTTTTTGAAAGAGACTCTACGGCCATCAGAGCCTATGTGACAAGTCCGCAACAACTATGGGTGAACGCGCACTTCCTGCCATGCACACGATGATCCAAATGGGCGGAATGCGGCACCCCTCTAGACAAGATCACGATTCAGAATTTCAATTGGCCAAGGATTCCATCAGATCATGGTTGGGATACGGATGTAGACGCCGGAAGGGCTCTCACCATATTCGCCAATAAATATTTCAACTGCCCTGATCCAACAATCCGCGTGACAGCCACTTACGCCCGGAGAGCATTTAATAGGGATTGAAACTAAAGGGGACAATTTTCTCCCTCCCATATTCTTTGATCCTAATAAGGCGCTAGCTTCCGACAAAGTCGAAGATCAGCTGCCAGTCGCTCATGTCCATTACCGAGCTGCCTTCCTTGGCGATTCTTGTGCGCAGATTCCAAACGAGGGTCAACCAAGACTGGCTGATAGGAGTCCACAAGTCCCTTCACATGCCCAAGGACTTGAAGAAACTGGACCGCATCAATTTCATGGAAGATGTCACGGGCTACCTGATCCACCAGAGGCGGGCCAAGAAGACTCTTTACTGAACCAACAGAGTGCCCAGGGACCGGCACTACTTTAGGTCGTGGGTCATGTTGGGGGTATTCCCGACGAAGTGTAAATAAATAAAATCGTCCAATAAAATGTGTTGCGAGGGGATGGCATCATGCACGTATAAGCCCATGGCCCAATGAGCACACAAGCTAAGTTGTAATTAAAATAATAGGCTTGGGACCTTTGTAAGTAAAATAAAACCTGAGGCCCAAAGTCAATTTTAAAATTAGAGATTACTTTTTTATAGTTGGGTCCAATTTGGGACTCACATGAATCTTGTGAATTGCAATGTACTTTTTGTGGACCCTTGGATCAAGTTGGGTCCAAGATGAATGGATAGGATCAATCTAAATATTAGCCAATAGGATTTTGGGGCAAGGGCCTTCCCCATTTTATAAAAAGGCACCATTTGTACTCTATTTTTGTGCTTAATGAGAAGGAGGAAACTCTACCAATTTGGAGAACTAAGCATCCTCATTTGCTAAGCACTCATGCTAATGCTTTTTGTTGTGTGTTTCTAATTATTTCCATTTCTATATTGTTGTTTTAATAATTATGGCTTCTCCATTAGCATGCATATTGAGCTTTTGAGCTAACCTCCCCCTCAACTCTATCTCTCTCTTTCTCTCTTCTCCTTCTTTCTCTTCTATTCTACCCTTCCCTTTCACCAACAATCAAGATGAAGTTAGTTTAGGGAAGTAGAGTCAGTGTGAGTACTGTTAGTGGAGGTAAAGTTAGATGAAAAGTAGAGAACTAACTAAAAGTAGCATCTATGCATAGTTAGGTGCCTATCCAGTGAACTAACCCTTGTTGATAGGCGGGAGGGCTATTACAATGTCGGATCGAAGACCCTACAATCTTGAGTCATTGTAGGATGGTAGCCTTCATTTATCAAGATAACTTGTTGGAAGGAGTTTGGTTAGCTAGCTAAAAAGCTTGAATTCTTCTCTTATTTAACCATCAAAATTGTTCCTTGATTGTGTCTTTGGTTTCTAATGAAGTTGGAAGTTGGCTCTCCTTTTGTTCTTGTAGACATCTCTCTCTCTCTCTCTCTCTCTCTCTCTCTCTCTCTCTCTCTCTCTCTCTCTCTCTCTCTCTCTCTCTCTCTCTCTCTCGTTTATTCTATAAGAAAAATTAATGGAATGAGCCAATATTCTCCATGCTCTACCTCTTATACTACAGTTGCAACCCCTAACAACAATGTGCATGGCATCCATTACATTGCATATTGCCTTTTCTTTTGGGTTTTTATTGAAAATAATGTGTAATATAGTGCTAGTTCTTTTAATGAAAATTAAAAATCAATCATGTCTGATAGAGTTTAATTACAGATCAATAATGCTGGAATAATTTCATACTTTCATAAGGATAAGAAGCAAGGGGCGATGGATGTAGTCGCGACGAATTACTACGGTGTGAAAAAAGTTACAAAGTCTCTTCTTCCACTAATTAGACCATCAGAAGCTTTTGGCCGGATTATAAATGTTAGCTCACGTACTGGGCAACTTCAGGTGAGTACAATTCAATTGCATTAACCTTGTTTGGAACTATCAAACTTATTGAAATTTCATAGCTAGCAGTCATTCACATTATAACGTATTTTTCGGTCTATCCATATATGAATGCAAGCATCATAGCCATAAAGCCTAGACTTTACAAATCCACATTTGATTTAGAGTGCTAGTTAGGCATTTTCATAAGTTGTGATAAGTGCTTATATGAAGGCCATATAAATGCTAGTACGTTTGGGAGCCTCGGTAGGACTTTGCTTGCTCTATGTTCTAGGCAATGCATTGTAGTGCAGGTTTGCATGAGGTCGTGGTGCTACTTGAATTAATGAAATGTAGTGATTTATGATCAGTTGCCATGTGCATATTAAAGAACATATTGCTAGTGTTTATTTTTTTAAATTGCATTTATTTTTCTTTCGTACTACGTAGTGGCTATCTTAAAATGGAGTTCCCAACCTTGAGCTTGGTGACTTGATGACATCTAAGCTTTAGTATTATAAGGTTTTCTTTCCTTTCACTTAGAGACTGCTAGTCAAGAGTCATCTTTCATTATGTGCTTCACTCATCACGTGACTCTTTGGCTTATTCTTAAAGATTCTCGCAAATCCAAAATCTTTCTCAAAATCCATAAAAACTACTTTCTTTTGTCATGATCTATGTTTGTTTAGAATGTTAACTTCATATAACATTCATGTGAGAGATGTGGAAAAAGCAAAGACACACCTCGAATATCACCTTTCAAGCTTGCTAGCATGCTAAAAGAATCTGCTGTGATATATTTGGAAATTAAAGATAGACAACATTATGTCGATAGACAACCTGCCCATGTCTTGCGCTTGGCTTGTAGTGCAGCAAAATTTCTTGCCTGTTCTGTTTAAAGGAGAAATTTTCTTTGAACGAAGCGCATATTTAAGGTAAATCTGTTGTTTTCAAGGCAAATAATAACTTCCATTCAGGGCTTGCAACTCAAAGTGTCAAAATCTTGTGGCCGAAGCATGTTGGTGCCCGGATCGAAGCAGCAACGGGAGCTAAAAATGTCCTCTTCCGTGAAAGTAGAAAGAAAGCCTGCAATTCTCATGACCAAACCTAGAGTGTGATCGTGAGAAATTGAAAGATCTATGCATAAATGTTGCAAATACCTCCAGAGTTTGCCACTTTATCACACAATTCAATAAAACACTGATACTCCATTACACACTTTCTTCTGTGTAGAATTAGAATCAATAGATATACAAATCTATACTCAATTTAATTACATAGCAGATTTTAGCTTATAAAAAACTGTGCCCTAGCAGTCGAAGTACGCTATCATATTTAAACTTAAGAGCTTTTTGATGATTGATTTTGGATCAGCAAATTAGTAAGCTTTATGCATTAACCTTCAGGTGTCACCTTGCTCTGATCTTCTGTAAACAGTCATGGGCACTTCGTTTTTTACATGTAAGTGATATCTTTTTGTTTAACATGAATGTTTCTCATTACTTTCTACTTATTGCCGCTAAACATTGGAGCGACAGGTTCTCAGGAGTCAGGAGCTAAAAGAGGTTGTATCTGCTGAAATGTTAATAGAAAGTGTAATCGACTCATTTGTAGAGAACTTCTTAGCTGATGTGAGCACTGGACAAATAATAAGCAAAGGCTGGCCTATAATTGAAGGAAGAGGTCCTGAAGCATACTCGGACTACAGCGTCTCCAAGATTGCTCTCAATGCATACACACGTGTACTTGCTGGTGAATTGATGAGTAGGGCAGATGGCCCAAAGATAAGTGTGAATGCCATATGTCCAGGCTACACAAATACTGATATGTCTCTTGGATTAGGTAAAAAAACTGTGGGAGAAGGGGCAGATACTGCTGTATGGCTTGCTCTCTTACCACCTTCCGAATTACCATGTGGCAAGTTCCTTGCTGAGCGAGCTGAGGTTCCATTTTAGGGCCTATTGAAGACTACATCAAAGTTGTGCAAGAGGTAAACTTCAGGATTTGCTATGCAAATAAGGTTAAGTCTTACAATAATAATTTTACGAGTAGACAAGCTAAATGTGAGGAGCACAACTCATAAATAACTGATTTCTAGTCAGTGAATGGAATGCAATGCAGCTAGAAGTGCTACAAACTTGTTTCGAATAATATAGTTTAGTTGAAATTTTCTTATTAGTGTTGCCACTTGGATCATGAATGCTTTGTGTTGCGCCATGAAACCTGTGCCAAATTATGTGCATAAAGGATCCTGTGCTTATTCAAGATTCTATTAAAGTTGCATATAGGCCTCGTTGAAAATACTATTCGCTTCATGAACTAAATGAAGAAATGATTATTGTCTACAAGACATCTTGTCTTTATGCTATGGTTCCCACTTTCATACTCCAACTTATGTTAGGTTTCCTTCTCACATCATCTAAATTTCAGCAGTTCCCTTGCACATCTCTAGTGGTTAGCTTACTCAAAAACCTCAAACAGCTCTACTTAGAAGTTAGTGATATAATATGCTATTTAAGCGTAGTTATAAATAGTTGCTCATTGAAAAGATCACATGTTGTCCTCCATAGTTTTTGCAGAGTTAGATAAGAATGATATCTATACCCGCAATGGTTTCAGTTTCAGCTATTGAATTGTTAACGTTCAGATCCTTTTTGCTTCTTGGTTTGGCTGCTTGTGATATACGTATTGTACATGATGAGATCCTACACTAGAGGCAAATGAACATGCTTCAAATCTTTTTCCCAAGTGATCACCAACACGTCTATATCTGACAATACATTTATTTCATTAATTTATGAGTGGTTGCATGCATTCGCAATGGATATCCTTTTGAATAGAAACTGTTGAAATATATAGAGAGGCATCTCTACAGTTCCCACTCCCCGAGGCAACCTCTCTCCCTCTCTCTCTCTCTCTCTCTCTCTCTTTCAGGCTTCAGCATTCACCTTCGTCTAAGCGCTTACTGTGAAATCAGTTGACAGGAAACATTTTCATGTTCTGCTCAATCATGAGATGCCAAATCATTTGTATCCAGGAAAGTTGTATCAAGAAGAGAAGGCCCCATGATTCCTGAAAATATTCTAATTATTAGACCGAATCCTACGTTTTACAATGAAGGGCCAACGTCAGGTAATGCCCAAACTAAGATAATTCTCCCGATCACTTTGTATTAGTTTTTTTTTTCCGCGTCGTCAACAGCAATGTATTTGTATACGTATTAATCTTCTGGCATATACTTGTCGTAGGCCAGCTATTGTTGATAGAGAGCTTTTTTTATAGCATATAAGGCAATCATTCGCTCATGTATGGCTCAGGATAAGACGCGCACATGCATTAATGATTGTGCGCGTGGGTCCTTCGGTTGCCAGCTCCATATGATGCACCCTCGTAATGTTGTGTGCTCTGGTTTTTCTCGTGTTTTGGAGGCATCTTCACTAGCACAATTTTTATCAAAATTTGTATTTGCAAGATCCAGCTATATTACTAAGACATTCTGGTGGAATCTACCATCACAGCTGGATTAGTAGCTGATTTTGCCAGAATCACCACCCTCGCACCCCAGCATTACGCAGGGGAAGGCCTCTATCCCTTGGGCCTTCCGTGCTGGTCAGGACCTGCCCTCGGGCTCCCGCCCTCGGGCAAGGCCCTCCCAGCATGGACCAGCATTACGCAGGGGAAGGCCTCTATCCCTCGGGCCTTCCGTGCTGGTCAGGGCCTGCCCTTGGGCTCCCGCCCTCGGGCAAGGCCCTCCCAGCACGGACCAGCATTACGCAGGGGAAGGCCTTTAACCCTCCGGTCTTCCGTGTTGGTCAGGGCCTGCCCTCGGGCAAGGCCCTCCCAGCACGGAAGGCCCTCGTGCAAGGCCCCCTCCCCCACATAAAGCAATCCCAGCACGGACCAGCATTACGCAGGGGAAGGCCTCTATCCCTCGGGCCTTCCGTGCTGGTCAGGGCCTGCCCTTGGGCTCCCGCCCTCGGGCAAGGCCCTCCCAGCACGGACCAGCACTACGCAAGGGAAGGCCTCTATCCCTCCGGTCTTCCGTGCTGGTCAGGGCCTGCCCTCGGGCAAGGCCCTCCCAGCACGGAAGGCCCTCGTGCAGGGCCTCCCCCCCCCCCCCCAACCACGTAAAGCAATGTCTAAAAATTTTCTTTGTATTTACAGGTCCTTAAAAAAAAACCACCCGCACAGGTACCTTTCATATCTCAAAGGCACCTAATTAAACCAGTTTTACCATAAAGGTAATTCACACATATTTTTACCGCAAGAACAAAAAATTACATGCCATGAAAATTACAGGTTTGCTTCAACATCTGTCCCTTCCTGAAGTTCGCGTTTCTGACAGTCGATCAAGCTATACTTGATGCCATGGAAGGTGAGAAGGTTGTTCATATAATAGATCTGGAAGCTTGCGATGCTGTGCAATGGCTTGCTCTTCTTCAAGCTTTCAGCATCTGTCAGGGAGGTCCTCCGCACTTGAGACTCACTGTGGTAAGTGAGAGGAAGGACATGCTCGCGCAGATGGTCCTGAGGTGATCAAAGGAGGCAGAAAGACTGGATATTCCTTTTCAGTTTCATCCCGTACCTGTGAAGCTTGAAGCCTTGGAGCTGGACATGCTGGGAGTGAAGACTGGCGAGGCAGTTGGAGTGAGTTCAGTGATGCAGCATCATCCTCTTCTTATAGAGGAGGACTACGAAGGATGCGCTAAAAGCACTGAAAGAATGCCATCGTGGCAGACAGACGAAGCTAGTCTGTATAGAGCCGCTGCCGCTCTGGAACCTATTGACAGGGAAATAGAAGAGGATGAAGCCGCTGGCACTGGGTAAAATGTTTAACCCAGTGCCTTACGTCGGGGAAGGCCCTTTGCCTTCCCGATTTAAGGCCCGGAAGCCTCGCGCGTTAGAGAGCGGCTGCCGCTCTGGAACCTATTGACAGGGAAAGAAATAGAAGAGGATGAAGCCGTTGGCACTGGGTAAAAATTTTTACCCAGTGACTTACGTCGGGGAAGGCCCTAGCCCTAGGGCCTTCTCCTATACTAAATCATCGGCAGCCGGTCGACGACCCCTTTTTTGCCCGAGCGCCCCCCTTTTTTGCCCGAGCGCCTTGTCACTAGACAGCCAAAGAATGTCTCATAATCAACTAAGAATGTTTCTCAGTGGGGCATATATGAAAAAAATGGTCCCCTTGTTCTCGTGTGTGTGTGTGTGTGCCCCCGGCGCACCATGTGGCATCGGCGCCCCAACGACCAGGACCACGTGGCGCCGGCACCCACCACGGGGCGCCGGGAGCACGCAACACTGATCATCAGCCCACGTCCATGGCTCCCGAGACCACGTGGGTGCATCGGGGGTGGCCATGTGGCAACGGACCCATGGGCGTCGACGTGGCTTCGGGAGCATGCGGCATCGGCACCATATGACGTTGGCACCCCAATGCCTGGTACCACATGGGAGCCGGCCCCGAGACCGTGTGATGCCGATGCCCGCAAAGGACATTTTCTCGGGCACCAGCGAGCACTGCCGGTTGTAGGGGAGCGTCGGCTGCAGGCCGATGAGCAAGGTAAGTACGGTGCTAGTGGGGGGCGTACAACCCCGTGGGCACAAGCATTAAATGCATGTGCTCATTCTATCCCCAGGGCCCAAGCAATGAATATCAACGGATTCACGAAATAAAGATACATGATTGAGATTCAACAAGCATAAAATGAAGTGCTGGGTGAGGTATAAGATGAATACCAAGTGTGAAGGATTTCAGATCATTCAAGATCCAATCCATGTCCCTGAACTTTGGTTACAATAAGGAGCAAACCAACAATCCTGCCAATGTAGAAAAATCAGCATCTACATACAAAATGAGATGCAAACTCTAAGATATATTGATCAAACATGAACCAAAACATAAAATATATTTGTTGTCTATACAATTACAGTACCCTACTATATTTCACACGTGTGAAACCAAACATAGCAAAATATGAGCATTCTACACACAAGATTGCAAGATAACACCAAGATAGTGCACCAATGAGTAGTAGAACCCAAAGAGAGCCATGTATAATGATGAAATGAGAGAGAGAAGAGAGAAGATGTGTCTCTCCACGAGTTACATCCTTTTATAGAGTGTCCAAACCCTATTTGGCCACTTGGCTTTCCCTCCAAAATGTAAACCCTACTATTTTTGGGTCTAGATTCAATGTACCCAAAGTTCAAATTTGAATCTCTCTCAAACTCGACTACCAACTTTCCCACACTTTCAAAAAGTGTTTATTGAATGCATTTTAAACTAATATAACTTCAAAAA
Source organism: Diphasiastrum complanatum (assembly GCA_029204225.1). Lineage (NCBI taxonomy): Eukaryota > Viridiplantae > Streptophyta > Lycopodiopsida > Lycopodiales > Lycopodiaceae > Diphasiastrum > Diphasiastrum complanatum. Next base: position 28,256,109 of record CM055111.1, read on the forward strand.
GTTTATCTCTAAGTCTAAAATGAGTTTTGGCCTCTTATTGACAATTTACCAAAATATGACTAAACTAGACTAAGCTAGTTGAAATCTCTCACACTCCCTCTTCAACTAGTTTTGGCATAGTTTTGACAATAGAACTTTGATCCAACTTTAGAATGATCTCCATCCTAAGTATAGGTCTCCTTTCTAAGGTTCTAAAGTATCTTTCATAATTGATATAGAGAATAGTGTCCAAATTGGATGCTTCACTATTTCTTACATCAATTTTACACATCAAGATATAACTAGAACGTAAAGAACCAAATAGAATGTGAATGAAATGATTCCTCCATGCTTCAAACTTTGAACTCTCTGAAAAATTACAGCAACCAAACAATAATCACCCAACCTGCATCGATCCAAAAAGGACTGGATGGATGTCAGGTGGATTCCTGCGCGTGCTTTCCAAATGATATTGGAGCTCGAACCTGATCTGGAAGCCATTGTTCGAATGTTTAACAATAGCTTCGTAGATCGCAATAGTTCGCAAAAGAGTGCTTTGATTGCAAAGAGTGAGCGTAGAAAAGCATAAACTTCGCAGGTAGAAAGTGTAAAGAAGAAAAATGAAAAATAACTCTGATAAGCAGTAGCGGTGTGGAAGGGATGATGATGTGGCATGGTGACTTGACATCTGTCACTTCCATTTATGGAGGACGTGCATGGCTCATTGTTTGAAACTATAATTTGCCAGATCAATTTTTAATGAAGGAAGACCGTTTGTGAAAAGAAAAAATAAATTAAGGAGAAACAATATCTGTGAGCGTACACACGTGTGAATAATGATGATCACGTGGCCATCATCTTTAATAGAGGGATATAAAAAGTAGGTCGAGAGATTCTCGAAAATATGCTAGAAATATTCGAGAAAGTTTCGTGAAACTTTCTCGAAGGATCTTAAAAAATGTTACAAAAACTCACTAAAATTTCTCGAAAATTTTAGCAACATACTAGAAAATTTCTCGAAAAACTGGAGATAATGCTAAAAAATTTTTAAAAAAATTCTAGAAAACGATTTACGAAAATTTGATTAACAATTTTAGTGTCGCGAAAAAAAAGAAGTTTGAAAAGTTCTTGAAAGTACTCTTAAAATGATATTGAAAGATTGAGAGAAGTCAAGAAACATTCTCGAAAATTTCTTGAAAATTTCTAGAAAATTTCTTGAAAATTTCTAGAAAATTTCTAGAATGAAAAAAATAAAAGAAATTTCGCGAAAAAATTTAGACAAGATAAAAGAAAATTTGCGATTATTTCCAAAAAAATACTAGAAAATAATAAGAATAAAAAAAAAATTTGGTCAAAGGTAGTATTTCTTCAGTCTGGACCCGTTAATACGTGTCGGTAATAGTTTACCTTCAAGTGATTGAAGTTGCACAGAACCATTGTCAAACACCTCTATGACTTTATACGGTCCAAGCCATCGCATATGGAGTTTTCCCGGGAACTTTTGATGGTGAATGTCATATATCAGCGCATAATCATCAGCTTTAAGATCACATTTTTTTATATGACTGTCATATTTCTTCTTTCTTTGTTTCTGGATTTCCTCCGTTAGTTTTTGTGAAGTCTCTCGAGCTTCAGCTAGTTCTTAAATATTAGTCAACCTTTTGTTTATTAATTCTGCATCTGTTCATTGAGCTTGAATACGAAAGGTTTTCACCTCGAATTCAATTGGCAAGATAGGATGCATACCATATGTAAGAAAATATGGTGTCTGTTTCGTCGTGATTTTCTCTGTGTTGCGATAAGCCCAGAGAACTGATGGTAGTTTCTGATCTCAATCCGTTGCATGTGCAATAGTAATTTTAGTCAAGATCTTACATAATATTTCATTAGCTCTTTCTGTCAACCCGTTTGCTTTTGGATTATACGGTGTAGTTTTTCTGTGTTTGATCAAGAAATAGGTTGTCAGCAACCGTATCATATCATTTAGAAAATGTGTTCCTCGGTCACTTACTAGTTCGAGTGGACAACCATATCTTGTGATTATACTTTTGAATAAGGACTTCGCGACAGTTTTCGCATCGTTTCGTTAATAAATATTTCAAGAAAAGTTCTCAAGAAGACAGCGAAAATTAACATCATAATTTGCTGAAAAGTCGCTGGAGCGTTACAAAGACCAGAGGGCATTTTGTTGTAGGCATAAGTGCCCCAATCCGTAGTGAATGTGGTCTTTGAACGATCCTCCTTTCGCACTCCAACCTAATTATATCCAAAAAAGTCGTCACAAAAATTGTAATACTCTTGACCAGCAACCTGATCTAGGATGGAATCAGTGAAAGGCAAAGGATGATGGTCCTTCCTTGTGGCAGCATTGAGTTTGCAAAAATCCTGGCATATCCGTATTTTGCCAGTCTTCTTCTTTGGGACAACAACAATGGGTGAAACCCATTTACTACTTAAGACGGGATAGATTATACCTGCCTTAAGGTGATTTTTAAGTTCATCCTTAACCATGAGAGAGTACTTAGTACTATCTCTGTCGAATAGGTACAGCATCTTCCTTAAGATCAATTCGGTGCTCTCCAAATTCTGCAGGTATACCCTTCAAATCGTCGAGCGACCAAGCAAAAACATCTTGATACTCCTTCATATTTCAGTGAATTCCACTAACTTTAATTCTCCAAGTGACTTCGAAACATGCACAAATCTGCCAGGTGCAAGTTCAATCAATTCAGTAGAATCTGGTAAAATGATACCTTCTGTCATATTGGCCTTGGTATGGTCATGAATTTCACGCACGGTTGACTCCACAGATGTTTTCTTGTCGTCAACCTGGTTCTTGTTACCAAATTCGTGTTCAGATTCGTCACTCGAATCGTTAGACTCTTTTGAGTTCGTGTTTGCAACGTTAATTTCTTCATACAAAACATCCGCTTCAACGTCGCAGGCATCGAAGAATTCTTCGTCATCAGCATTCTCATAACATTCAAAGTACTGCACTTCAATATCAGATCCATTGGGAAAAATATTCAAGGCGTACGAAGATTCTTCCGATGTAAAGTTGGTGTCGGACAAAGGAGTTTCACCTTCATATTTGTCACGACTCCAAGTTATGATTTGTTCTGCTGGCTTACCTCGGTTATTGGTCTCACCAGTCTGAAATCTCAACTCTCTGGATTTCCAATGTACACTTGCGTTTGATTGATAAAGCCAAGGTCGTCCAATCAGCACAGAATAGGATGACAAACCGAGTGGTTTGATAACAATGAAATTATTGTGAATGGCTTGGCTTGAATGTAGACAGTGACATCCTTCAGTTCTCCAACAGGTTTTCGTTGTGTCGAATTAGCTAACTTGATGTTTCGCTGTGTCGGTTGAATATCAGTTAGCCCCAGATCATGAGCTGTGTCTTCTGTTATTATATTTACACTGTAACCAGAGTCAATTGACACTTTCGATCAAGCATCCCGCAATGGTAATATCAATCTCAGGTGCACCGAGATCACCTAAATCGATCAACAAAACACCAGCATCTGGCAGAGAAACTTTTTTCTTCTTTTTGGACACAGAAAGGCCTTTCAGTTGCTTTCTGTAATAAGTGTTATCTGCCAACAGTTGTTCAAAAGTAATGTTCGGACGAAGGAATCCAATATCAGTCACGATGTCATATTCTTTCGTCTTCGATTTTGAGGTTGGTTTATCAATAACAGCACTAGACGATTTCGTCTTTGCGATTTCTTCATCCTCTTCCTCGAAAGTGACCACCTTTTCTGCAACAGCTGTCTAAAGTTCAGCGTTGATGATTTCCTTTGCTTCTGCCAAAATATCTTTTGCAAATAACTTCGCAGCATTGCGGTCATAGTCAGGGTCATCTTTACGATCTTCCTTAGTCGTAGATTTGTTCGTTGTTTTGCTAGAGGATTTATTCTTCGAGGATTTTTTGCGCTTTGTCGAAGACTTTTTATCAGGTTTCGAGGAGCTTTTGCTTCTCGTTGTGACTTTGAATAATTTCTCCACGTCACTTGGCCAGGACTGATCTTCTGTCTTTGCCAGTTTTCCTTCAATAACGTCAATTCTCTGCACAACAGCATCAGTCGCAGCTTTCGCTTTCGTGTCTGCAACAGCTGGTGTTGCTACATACTGATATTTGGGTCGCGGCTTATGCGGTTGAGGGCAATCAGGATATTGTGGCCAGGCTCTCTGCAATTTGAACATAATGGTACATAACCAATCGGCTTTCGCGGTTGGAGGACAGTCAGGAGAAAAATGTCTCAGCTCTCCACAATTGTAGCAGTTGTCCGAAACTAGTTTAGTCGCAGTTTGAGACTTCGCTGGTCCAACAAATTTAGGAGGATTATGCCTTCTTGGTGCGAACTTGGGTCTGTCATGCTGGGCTGATGCTACACATAGTTAGCAGTCGCATGATTTTGAAAAATAAAAGGTACCTCCTGGACAGGATCTTCAATGTATTTGACATTCACAGTAGTGCAGTCTTCCTTACTGTGTCCAGAAGTTTCACATTTCGTACACCACATTCCTGAGTTGGAAGAAGACGCTTTTGGTCTTTTATCTGCAACTTCGGAGATCTGCACTTTCAAGTCATTAAACTTTTTATTAAGGTCAGCCATATTACTCTTCCAAAGCTTTTCAACTTTAGAAGTTGATGACTTATCCTCGACAACTTTCGTGTCGTCCTTTCGTTTAATTTGTTGTTTATTCTTTCTCTCTCCTTTGTCAGCTTCTGATTCTGATGAATCGCTGCTTTCAGATTCCGAGCTTGAAGAACTGGTACTTGAATCTGAATCTGAATCTTCATCGCTGTCACTAGAATCAGTCTTCGACTTGCGAGATTTCTTCGTCGATCGTCGCTTTCGTGCTAGTTTCGAGGTCTCAAAATTTTTGGCAATAGCTATTACTGCTGCTAAGGAGGTCATGTCCCCTTGTCTGCAATACCGATCAATATTTGTGGTAATCCAACCAAAAACCATTCGATCTGCATATCTATGGGATATACACCGGTTAGTTTTCCTATGAGATTTTTAACCTTACGTGTATATTTGCGAAGGGATTCTTTACTCTTCTTCTAAGCATTGTTCAGACGTCCAAGAATTCTAGATTTGTAGCCAATCGCTCTAAACTGGTTCAGAAACGCATCTTTCAGCAAGTACCAGGTTCCTACACGGCCTGGTTCAACTTGACTGTACCATATGCGCGTCTGCTTTCTTAGCAGACCAGGGAAAATTCGTAGTTTGTCTACGTCGGTTCCCTCGTTATTTGCATTAGCGATTGACTCGAATTGTGAGACATAGCTATCTGCATCATCGAAAGAAGTCCCTTTAAAATAATCGTATTTAATTTTGGAGATAGAAGTGAAACGTGCAGCAGGACCCTCCATACCAAAGCTAATTAGGAGTTCAAGTAACTGGGCAGTGATTTCGTCTAGATTTCTTCGACTAGTATTCTCACTTTGTCTTCGTAAAGATTCCTCTCTAAGCTTATGATATCGTTCTAATCTAGATTCTCTATCTGACATACACTAGAGATGGAAATGGATTTGTCAGATTTCGTATGACTTTCCTAAACTATCCCGGCAACGGCGCCAAAAATTGGTATATGTCGTACTATACCAATAGAGTTAATATAGATTTTATAGTAAATAATGTCGTTCCCACAGAGGACAACGTTAGAAAGTTATGTTTCTGGTACAATTATGGCAAGTGGTTGTGAGTGTTATTTTGGTTGTCGACAAACATTAAAAAGGAACTAGTATTACTTGTGTTTGGGATGGGTAATGTTAATAAATTCAGAACAACAATCTGGCCTCTATCAAATTGGATGAAGCGCATTCTACAGATGAGATGTTATCAGAGTAGTACAGCGGTACTACACTCTGGCTGATTAAAGAGTCAACAGAGAATCGATAATTGTTCGATGTATTCGCGACTGTGCAAATAATTAACTAATCGCGTTTGCGAACTATTTGTTTCTAGATAGAAGTCCTCAACAACAAAAGTCCAACTTAATGGTTAAAGAACATGAAGAGTTTTAGAATACGTTAGAAACTTATGTCAATGCTGATCAGGAAGACAGATCAGAGACTTAATTCTTCAGACAGAGACTGTCATCTCATATGTATACATATAGCTTTATTCAATGATCGTGCTAGACTGTACCAAAGATAGTCGTTATTCGAGGGCTGAAAAGAAAGTATTCGCGACAGACGAATAAGATGGTTTAAAGACAGTTTTTTAGATCATGCTTTACGGAAACACAGCAAACAACTGTAATGCACTAGAGCATCTATCTGATCAGAGGGAAATTCATGAAATGCGTTAGAGATTGTTAGCAGACTCAAGATCACTCACACTCAACAGTGCGGAGAACAGAGATAAGAGAGAATAACTCACAGAACTCTATTCACTTCTTCAATCTCTTACATAAGCATAAACTCTTCTCTCTCGATGATCAAGACTGAAGTATGAGATCAATATATGTTCTACGGGGCAAACAAACACACCTCTAAAACAACAAATGCGTCGCTCCCGCGAAAGGGTCTAGTTAACGATTAGTCTGAAAATACGTTCACCTATACCATAGGAGATATACTTAACTATGAGTTAAAGTTACTCTAGTTTATCATGTCTTTTTGTATCTAGTCATTTCGTATGGACGACCTAGTAAAGGTTGTCCAAGACAATGTCTTTTCCTTTAAAAGGTCTTGCCCTTAATTACAAGGCAAGTACTTACGAGATATATTCCCGAAAAATGACTTAGGCCTCTTCATGATTTATACTTAACCAGCTCATATCTTCATTTTTGAGTATATCATGCCATTTTTATGTTGATATTCAATATTTAACATTTTCGTGGCATCACAAATTGAACCAATACCTTCAATCACACACTCACCACCATTGGCCATGGGAATTGCTTTCTTGGCTCCATCATAAGTGACCAAAGAAGTAAAGAACTCCTTGTTACTAGTCATGTGTGAACTAGCTCCACTATCAATCCACCATGAATCTTTGTCACCTTCACTTGATATTAGACTTGAAGAACACATCAAAAGAGAATCACCACCACCTAGATCCTCATCATTAGTAGTAAAGTTGATTTGCTTGCTACCTTCATATCTTTGCTTCTTCAAACATTCATTTGCAAAATGCCCTTTGATTCCACAATAAAAGCATTTCAACTTAGACTTATCTTTCTTTTTGCCAAAAGAAGAAGTCTCACCTTGATCTTGCCCTTTAGACCACTTGCCTTTGCTTTTGCCCTTGAACATGCCTTTGATGAACATAGCATCATCTTCATAATGAGATGTCGATGTAGATCCACCTCCTCTTGATTGAAGCCTATACTCCTCATTCACCAAGATCTCTTGCAAATTCACAATACTTGGCAAGGTCTTTTGAATAGCAAAACTTTGAGCAAGATTAGCATGATCATCCAACAAGCCATTAAGTATAACTTGAACAAGTTCTACCTCCTTAATGCTTTCATCAATACATGCTAACTCATCATTGAATGCTTTAACCCTCAAAACAAAAGCATGAGTACTCTCTTCCTTCTTTTGCAAACTTTGAAAGATTTTCCTCCTAAGAGTAAGAAGTCTTGATGTAGACTTGGATTCATAAAGCTTCTTCAAAGCTTCCCAAGCCTCCAAAGATGATGTGCACTTACCAACTTCCTTGAGAAGTTCATTGGTAACATTAATCTTAATCATGTGTAGAGCCTTCTTTGCTCTCTTGTCATACCTCACTTAATCTTGAGGTGCTTGAGGCCTCTCCTCCACACCTTCAACAATCTCCATCAACTCATTCATCTCCAATAAGGACTCCATCCTCACCTTCCAAGTAGAATAGTTGATTGAGGTAAGCCTATCATTGCTCTCCAACATAAAGCCTCCACTTGTAGACATGTTGAAGTGACTTGATCTTCTCTTTCAACCTATTCCAATGCACAAAGCACTCTCTTGAATGTCAACAAATGAACTCAAGAAGAAATCACAAAGATATGGAAACTCTCAAATCTCTTCTAGCACTTCTAACTAGAAAATCAACACATAGAATAGTGGAATCTTGATCAAACTATGATCTATCCTCAATCCAATTATTCTTGCCACTTCCTAAGATTGAAACACACTCAAATGAAGTTCAGTAACCTCACAAACTAGATATCCAATCAAAATTAGGGTTTTGACAAAATCACAAAAAATTGAATATTTCAAATTGTACATGCAATTTCTAGAAACTTGATATATCTTCTTGTAGACTCCAATGAGACCTTCCTAATGCACCAAAAATCATCTAAATCCAGTAAACCAAGTGTGAAATCGGAATTGATCAAGTATATAACCCTATATTGAGTTTTGACCTACAAAAGATCAATTCTACACATGCAAAATGCTGATTTTTGAGTAGAAATCAATCTAGCGTGCTCCAGCATTGGTAACTCCTCCAAAACCTTGCTAAAGATGGCTGATCCTTTCATAACCGGAAAAACAATAGCTCTGATACCATTTTAAGGATTTCAGATCATTCAAGATCCAATCCATGTCCCTGATCTTTGGTTACAATAAGGAGCAAACCAACAATCCTGCCAATGTAGAAAAATCAGCATCTACATACAAAACGAGATGCAAACTCTAAGATATATTGATCAAACATGAACCAAAACATAAAATATATTTGTTGTCTATACAATTACAGTACCCTACTATATTTCACACGTGTGAAACCAAACATAGCAAAATATGAGCATTCTACACACAAGATTGCAAGATAACACCAAGATAGTGCACCAATGAGTAGTAGAACCCAAAGAGAGCCATGTATAATGATGAAATGAGAGAGAGAAGAGAGAAGATGTGTCTCTCCACGAGTTACATCCTTTTATAGAGTGTCCAAACCCTATTTGGCCACTTGGCTTTCCCTCCAGAATGTAAGCCCTACTTTTTTTGGGTCTAGATTCAATGTACCCAAAGTTCAAATTTGAATCTCTCTCAAACTCGACTACCAACTTTCCCACACTTTCAAAAAGTGTTTATTGAATGTATCTTAAACTAATATAACTTCAAAAAGTTTATCTCTTAGTCTAAAATGAGTTTTGGCCTCTTATTGACAATTTACCAAAATATGACTAAACTAGAGTAAACTAGTTGAAATCTCTCACACCAAGTTGGTTGTCAATGAACGTCTCAAAAATGAGGCTGCCAATACCACCATAGGTATGATGTAAATCTTCTCAAACTAACAATCCAAAAGATATGAATGAACTCAAAAGATTAGACAATAATCATGCATCAATTCCACATAAACAAGATGATTGCCAAAATTGCCAACAATTTGATTTTTATCAAAGAGGAAATCACTTACTATAAATTTACAAAGGATCGATCACATATATATACATCTTAGGTCCGACCTTATGACAGGATTCTATCACCCTTAATCTCTCCCTAATCAAGTTCTAATCATGTCTTAATTCAAGCTCCATTAGTTATGACATGATCTATGCATAATCACATGATTTACTCTACCGACTTCCATGATTGACCACAACAGGATGATTTTGAATTTGAGGTTGAGAAATACAATAAGAGAGAAGGTCACATACTCCTAAATATGTACACATGAAGTTTATATGGCAAAACAAGTCAAATGACCATTTTACAATAGCTAGTTTTGCCAAACTTCTAACAATATATTACATAGGAATGGAACACGGATTGAAGTATAAAATTTGGAAATGGATGGCATATTATTGTCAAGAAGGACTGCAGAAGCTGCACAACAAGCTACATAGAGCAAAAAAGAATTGGTTGTCTGAAACAACTAAATGGGGATTGGGGTCTCTCTCTCTCTCTCTCTCTCTCTCTCTCTCTCTCTCTCTCTCTCTCTCTCTCTCTCTCTCTCTCTCTCTCTCTCTCTCTCTCTCTCTCTCTCTCTCTCTCTCATAGTTTGAATTTGAGCAAATTGTCATCCAATTTGATGAAGATTTGACTAAGTTATGAGAGTTATTATGATGGAGGTCCATTTCCATTTTTTATTTTTCTTTTTTGCTGGAGTGAGAGAGAAGCACTTAAAGCTTTAATTTTTTCATGGGACATGCTAACTATTATAGGATCTTCATTCTAGATTTTGCGGAGTTAGCTTGACCAATTGGATTTCACTAATACGCACTTTAATTTCACTATAAAGGGCTGAATTCGAGTAATTTGTCACCTTTGCTGGCGAAGCTCTGCTCAAATTTTCACTGAAATTTCCAAGTTCTCCAAATTCGACCAAACTTTTACACAAGCTCTCATCTACATACTCTGAACCCAGATCTGCGCTCTGAACTACAGTTCTTACAATCCAACACTTGTTATTCACTGTTTTTCTCGTTCTCACCTCTTTTGACCTTTTCTACCATTTTTTCCACGTTTTCACACTTTAACTATCACTGCTAACATGGCCTCTTCATCTTCTGAAGACTCTGGCACCAAGTAGGTCATCCAACATGAGATACCCTCAGCCACCTAGATTTGGCGCTTGCCTTCTAACACTCTGATTCAACCATGGCTTCAAACTGCTGGCCCACTTCTTGAGGCAATGGGTTTTTTTCCGGCACTTTTCCATTCTGATAATAACATGGGCCTCGCCCTTCATGCTTACGTCACCTGGGACACGTCGAAGTCGTGTTTCCACTTCCTGTACCAAGGTACCACGTACAAGGTACGGATTAACGTGGACTCAATGGTCACCGTCGGCATTATGTCCGGTGACCGTCAGCCCATCTCCCATCGTCAGGAAAAAACCTTGATCAAACATTTCGTCGCTCAGACTGCACCAGAGATCCCCATCCAAACTAACAATGGTTACCTGATAGAGGCTATCATGGAACCAGTCATACAGACGGCTCCGCATCTGTTGAATAACTTTCTAGTTGTTTCAACATTTTGCAAGGACAGAATCCAGTCCACGCTGCTGAGTTAGATAGTGGAGTCCTTCCTGGGATTCCCTGGCCCCACAGTTGTGCCATACGAGTGGCATGCCTTCCTCATTCACAAACTAACTATCTCCATCAAACCCAACAATCGTGAGCGTATCGCAGCAGGTCCTCTGTTGTGTAATTTTGCCTAAGCACTTCTCGAGGTGAAAGTGCGCGATTTTTGCCGCTCCGGTCTTCTATCTTCCATTGTTCTGCACACTAACCTCTATCTGCCATCTTCCACATCCACATCCTCCCAACCTACAGTTACTGACATGACGGCTAGCAAAACAATGCATGGCGCTGTCCCTTCCTCCTCATCTCCACCTCCCACTAGACGACGTACCACCACCACACCAATAACCACTCCATTAACCACCGCCACTTCTTCTTCTATATAACCTCCTCCTCCTATCTCTGTTGTCACTCATCTTCTTTCTATTCCATCCACGACTGCTTATGTTTCCATTCTCATTTCCTCTCTTGATACTACTTCCACTTCTGTTCCATTATTCAGTACCCCTTCCATCACTATCACATCCTCCATTACTCTTGTCTCCATCGTTGCTCCTCTCCAGTTTAACCCCTCTGATTCTCAGTTGTCTCTGGACACTCTGGTGTGGATGTAAGTCACCAACTTTTCACTGCCATGCCAGACCATTTCAGCTCCATCCTCGCCTTCCGTGCTCCACACCACACTTCAGTTCCTCTCTGTTCCGCCCATTCTCTCATTTGGACAAACAGTCCCCACCCCCGTTTCCACTTCTATTTCTCCCACACCACCTGTTTCGCCATCAAAGATTGCCGAAGGCAACCAACCATTGCTTGATGACACATTTGTTCAGACAATTTTCATACCATCACCAGATCGGACAGATCCCACCATCCCATATGACAGAAGGTCCCCTGAGAACCTGACTGAAGACAATGACGATGACGCTCTACTAGTCGTCAGGGCCACTACCACACAAGCCCCTTTGAGTGCCAGCATACCGGCTGTTCCAACAGATTTAACGACGGAATACCAAACCTTGGGGACATACATCCAGGAGGCGGTAGCAGCCAGGGCTACTTTGGACAGCCGGATACTCCACTTGGTGACAAGCAACACCCAGTTGCGAGCGGAACTCACAAAGCTGTAGCAAGAGCTTCCAATAGCTCAACAGTATGAACAAGACGGGCACCGAGAGATTGCCAAGCTACAGCAGAAGGAGAATGACCTCAACCAATATATCCAAAGCCTCTCCAAAGCATTGACAGATGCCTCCACGAATGTGCGAAAGCTTCAATCCGAAGCATCCCAACGGCTTGCTCCCCTCCAGGCGCAACTACAAATTTATGAAGCAGAAAATATGCGCCTGGGAGCGGAAGTGAAAGCCTTACAAAGTGAAAAACTTGTCTAGCTAGCTCAACCCGCACCAGACTCAAGGTTGTTCTCTCAAATAGAGATGAATCTCTTCCGGCATCAGGTGAAGGTATATAGCCAAACGCTGAACAGCTACCAGGCGGAGCTCGACAAATATCGGGCAAGCGCAACTCACGAGCTTACCTAGGCCAAACAAGCCCTCAAGACCTGCCAGCAGTACATGGAGGAGAAGGCCCAACCCACCCCAGTGGTGATTCCACCGCCATCTGTTTTTGATGTTGCACAGGCAAGCACCAGCCAGGACCAAGGCCAGCAAGCAGCAGGGGGGATAAGTCACGATCAAGGGTTCGAAGGCCAAGACCAAGGACCAGCTGATACGAGTGCTGAAACGCGGAACCAAGGCAAGATGCAGGTCCGAGCCAAAGGCAAGAGGAAGGACAAGCCTCCTCATCAAGAGGCTTGCACACCATATCTGCCAACCAGGCCTTCTGACGACCAAAGTCTGCAGAGGAGAAAATAAATGAACTTCTAGCTAAGCATCCCCACGAGTCATCAAGAGACAGCTGGCAGATATCATTTTCGACGCAGACAATAAAAGGCAACGAGCTACAAGCACTACCCGCCCTCCACCCACAACCAGAGTGGCGTAAGCAGCTCTTTGAAAGAGACCCTGCAGTATTCATGGCCTATGTGACAAGCCCGCAACAACTACGGGTGAACGCGCACTTTTTGCCATGCACACGATGATCCAAATGGGCGGAATGCGGCACCCCTCTGGACAAGATCACTATTCAAAACTTCAATTGGCCAAGAATTCCATCAGAGCATGGTTGGGATAAGGACGTAGACGCCCGAAGGGCTCTCACCCTATTTGCCAATAAATATTTCAACTGTCCTAATCCAACAGTCCATGCGACAGTCTGTTACGCTCGGGACTTAGAGCATTTAATGGGTATTGAAACCAAGTGGGACAATTTTCTCCCCCCATATTCTTTGATCCTAATAAGGCGCTAGCCTTCGACAAAGTCAAAGATCAACTACCAGTCACTCAAGTCTATTACCGAGCTGCATTCCTTGGCGATCGATGGACGTGTAGATTCCAAGTGTGGGTCGACCAAGACTGGCTGACAGGAGTCCACAAGTCCCTTCACACGCCCAAGGACTTGAAGAAACTGGACCGCATTATTTCATGGAAGACATCACGGGCTACCTTATCCACCAGAGGCGGTTCAAGAAGACTCTCTACTAAACCGACAGAGTGCCAAGGGGCCGACAGCCGTGGATCCTGTTGGGGGTATTCCCGACGAATTGTAAATAAACAATATTGGCCAATAAAATGTGTTGCGAGGGCATGGCATCTTGCGCGTATAAGCCCATGGCCCAATGAGCACGCAAGTTGAGTTGTAAATAAAACAATAGACTTGGGCTCCTTTGTAATTAAAATAAAACTTGAGTCCCAAAGTCAATTTTAAACTTAGAGTTTACTTTTTAGAGTTGGTTTGATCAAAATCAGGCACCAGCAGAACAAGTCTTTGAGGGACCTGCACGGACACAGCCAATGAACCTCGCCGATCCAGGTGAAGAAGAAAAGATAGTGCATGTGGGAGAGCAGTCAATGCCCACGCAATTCAAGAGACTATGATCATTGTTGGTGAAATACAAGGACTGTTTTGCCTAGAGTTACAGTGATCTGAGGGGCATTCCACCAACAGTAGTCCAACACACCATAACCTTGGTGGATGGAGCAATCCCCAAGGTGAGTCGTTACTACCGCTGCAATCCGAACTACACTATTGGGGGTACTTCCAACGAAGTGTAAATAAATAAAATCACTCAATAAAATGTGTTGCGAGGGCATGGCATCCTGAGCACATAAGCCCATGGCCCAATGAGCATGCAAGTGAAGCTATTAATAAAATAAACTTGACTTGGGCCTTGGAATTAAAATAAAACTAGAGGCCCAAAGTCATTTTTAAACTTAGAGATTATTTTTTAGAGTTGGGTCCAAATTGGGACTTGCACGAATCTTGTGATTACCAATGTACTTGTTGTGGACCCTTGGATCAAGTTGGGTCCAAGATGAATGGATAAGATCATTGTGAATATTAGCCAATAGGATTGAGGCCTTCCCCATTTTATAAAAAGGCACCATTTGTACACTATTTTCATGCTTAATGAGAAGGAGGAAACTCTACCAATTTTGGAAGAGAAACATCCTCATCTGCAATTCAATGCTTGCTATTGCTCTTGTTGTTTTCTATTGCTTTCAAGTTTATGCTTTTTAGTTTCAATAGTTTATGTTTCTCCTTTAGCGAGTACAATGTGCATTTGAGCTAACCTCCACCCTCCCTCTATCTCTCTCTTCTATCTTCTTTTCCCTCCATCTTTTCTAATCATCCCCTTCCTTCTACCTACAATCATGATGAATGTTAGTGTAGAGGAGTGTTAGTGGTGAGTAGAGTTAAGGGAGAAAGTAGGAAACTAACTAAAAATAGCATCTTAGAATAGTTAGGTACCTATCCAGTGATCTAACCCTTGTTGACAGGCGGGAGGGCTATACTACGCAAGAACTTCGACCCTATAGTGGCACCGTTACCAGGGATAGGTTTCCACTAACCAGTTTAGCTGCATTTTAGCTATTTTCTTGCTTTTTAGAGTAGTTTTAGATAGATTTTTGGATGTTTAGAGTTAGTTTTTTATATTTTTCTGTATTTGCACTGTTCATAACTAGCGAAGGAGGTGTGAGAGGGTAGAGGAGGCCCTAAACAGTCTCTAAGGGCTTGAAACCCAAAGTAACCAGCCAAAAAACCCAAAAAAAAACACACCAATCTGCATTTTGGAGGGAAAAAGAGCCTAAAATCTCATCAGATTTTTATATCTCCAGAATCAGTGAGAATTAACCCTTGCATGACTGGCAGTAGCTCCAGGGTACTGTCCCAGACCTGCATAGAAGCTTGCGAGAATTAGTTCCAAGCAGATTGTGAAAACCAGAGAAAAATCATAAAAATTTCAAAAAACCCTTGAAAAATATCCAAAATATTCAAATCTTCATAAGAACTCTCGCAGAGCCCTCTGAAGTTCCATCTCAGTGATACCAGGACACAGAGAAGCTTGCAAGAGTTAGTTTGATGTCTAAGTGCCTGTGCGAGAGTTCCCAGTGAAAAAAAGACTGTAAAGTATGAGTGAACCCTCATAGACAGCAAAATTTTCAGTTCTAGTGGTCAAAAACTCTCGCAGAGGATTCTAAAGTTCCATCTCAGTGAGACCAAGACACAGAAGAGCTTGCGAGAATTAGTTTGATTCCAATGAGCAGAAAATTGGATTTAAGTGCAAAAAAAACACTAAAAAGTGAAGATCCAGCAAATTCTTCTAGTAAAACTCTTGCAGACCCTCTCAATCGATTCAGAATGTCAATTTACATCTGTAATAAAGCCTGCGAGAGTTAGTGTGAAGATCTGGTGAAGATCAAGCCAAAAAGTTGGTTTTGAACCATCGTAGACAGTAAAATTTTCACTTCTTTCAAGAGTTAACTCTCGTAGAGAATTCTAGAGTGAGATCTGACCCAGATCCAGCTACTGTGAGCCTTGGAGTTACTTCCTAGAGATCAACCCTTGCACAAGTCAACCCTTGCACAAGAGAACCCTCGTAGACTAGATTAGTGGAAAGATCTGCATCAAATCCAGCTACTATCAAAATCTCAGGTCAATAAGTGCAAGGAGTAAAAAGTTATCAAGGAAAAACCATCGTAAAGGGCCTAAAATTCACTTCCGGCCGATCAGATTCATCAGATCCTTAGAGATCCAAATTGCATCCTATTGTATAAGCAAGATCCAATTATTTTGAAACCCACCATCAGATGAATCTGAGATCGAGACGATCAATATCACGAAGGATAGCAAATCAAGCACCACACCTTCCCAGATTAGTAGTTGTGCAACAAGGGGCAGAACCGAAACCAGCACCAATGGATCCAATGGGCCAATCCATACTTGTCGCTCCCTTGCAAGCAGTCCGGAGAGCACCACGGATGGAAATACCAAAATACGTCGAATCATCAGATTTCATCCGATTCCTCCAGAGCTACGAGCAAGCTTGTGAAATCTACGGTGAACGGACACCTGCGGAGAACTGATGTTGTTTCCCATGTCCTTATTGGCAGTGTCTCAAGATTGGTTTTTCTACCTGTCAGAGGAAGAAAATTCCACTTGGGAAGCGGTTAAGACGACTCTCATTACGCGCTTTAAACCAAGAAAGTTCCTGGAAGAACCGTTTCTCCTGCTGAGCAAAGTCAAGATGGGAAAACGAGAAAGGGTCAAGGACTATATTGAGCGGGTCAAACACTTACGATCCGAGTGCAGTGCAGCCCTAACTTCCGATCGCGCGGTGATCATGTGGTTCCTAGCCGAACTACCACAAAGCATCAGAAGAGAACTGAAACAACGGGAGCAGTACACTACTCTGCAAGAAGCTATGGAAGATGCCATCAGGGAAGAGGATGAGGGATCTGACGACGACTATGTTGGGGGTATTCCCAACAAAGTGTAAATAAATAAAATCCTCCAATAAAATGTGTTGCGAAGGCATGTCATCCTGCGTGTATAAGCCCATGGCCCAATGAGCACGCAATTGAAGTTGTAATAAAATAAACTTGACTTGGACCTTGTAATTAAAATAAAACTAGAGGCCCAATGTCATTTTTAAACTTAGAGATCACTTTTTAGAATTGGGTCCAAATTGGGACTCACATGAATCTTGTGATTTCTAATGTACTTTTTGTGGACCCTTGGATCAAGTTGGGTCCAAGATGAATGGTTAGGATCATTGTGAATATTAGCCAATAAGATTGAGGGGCAAGGGCCTTCCCCATTTTATAAAAAAGCACCATTTGTACACTATTTCCATGCTTAATGAGAAGGAGAAAACACTACCATTTTTTGAAGAGAAGCATCCTCATTTGCTATTCACTACTTGCTATTGCTCTTAGTTGTGTTTTCTTTTGCTTTCTATTTCCATGTTTTATTGTTTGCCATAGTAAATATTTTTCCATTAGCAAGCATAAGAAGCATTTGAGCTAACCTCCACCCTCACTCTCTTTCTCTCTCTTTCTCTTCTCTTCTCAATCTCTTCTTCTCCATCCCTTCCCTTCAACCAAAACTATGATGAATGTTAGTGTAGAGGAGTAGAGTTAAAGAGGAGTAGTATAGTGGTGAGTAGAGTTAAGAGAGAAAGTAGGAAATTAACTAAAAGTAGCATCTATGCATAGTTAGGAGGCACCTATCTTGTAATCTAACCTTTGTTGACAGGCGGAAGGGTTATACTACGAAAGATCTTCGACCCCACAATGGCGTCGTTGCCGGGGATAGGTTTCCACTAATAGTTTAGTTCCATTTTAACTATTTTCTTGCTTTTTAGAGTAGTTTAGGTAGATTTTTGGGAGTTTAGAGTTAGTTTTCTGTACTTTTTTGTGTTTGGACTGTTCACAGCTAGCAGAGGAGGTGTGAGAGGGTAGAGGAGGCCCTGAACAACCTCTAAGGGCTTACCCAAACCAATCATCCAAAAAACTCAAAAAACACACCAATCTGCATTTTGGAGGGAAAATGAGCCAAAAAAACTCATCAAATTTTTATATCTCCAGAATCAGTGGGAATTAACCCTTGCATGACTGGCAGCAGCTCTAGGGTACTATCCCAGACCTGCATAGAAGCCTGCGAGAGTTAGTTCCAAGCAGATTGTAAAAATCAGAGAAAAATCATAAAAAATTCAAAAAACCCTTGAAAAAAAAAAATCAATTCCTCATAAGAACTCTCGCAGAGCCCTCTGAAGTTCCATCTTAGTGAGACCAGGACACAGAGAAGCTTGCAAGAGCTAGTTTGATGTCTAAGTGCCTGTGCGAGAGTTCCCAGTGAAAAAAAAATGGGAAAGTACCAGTGAACCCTCGTAGACAGCAAAATTTTCAGTTCCAGTGGTCAAAAACTCTCGCAGAGGATTCTAAAGTTCCATCTCAGTGAGACCAGGACACAGAAGAGCTTGCGAGATTTAGTTTGATTCCAGTGAGCAGAAATTTGGATTTAAGTGCAAAAAAATCACTAAAAAGTGAAGATCCAGCAAATCCTTCCAGTAAGAACTCTTGCAAACCCTCTCAATCGATTTAAAATGTCAAATTACATTAGTGATGAAGTCTGCGAGAGTTAGTATGAAGATTTGGTGAAGATCAAGCACAAAAAGTGATTTTGAACCATCGCAAACAGTGAAATTCTCACTTCTTGTGAGAGTTAACTCTTGAAGAGAATTCTATAGTGAGATCTGACCCAGATCCAGCTACTGTGAAGCTTGCAAGGGTTACTTCCCAGAGATCTAAAAGATATCAAGTTTTTTACCTGCAAAAATAGCTAAAAAACCCTCGCACAGCCAACTCTCGCACAAGATAACCCTCACAAACCAGATCAGTGGAAAGATCTGCATCAGATCCAGCTACTGTCAAAATCTCAGGTCAATCAGTGCAAGGAGTAAAAAGTTATCAAGGAAAAACCACCATAAAAGGTCTAAAATTCATTCCGGCCATTCAAATCGATCAGATCTTTGAAGATCTAAACTGCATCTTATTGTATAAGCAAGATCCAATCACTTTGGAGCCCACCATCGAATGAATTTGAGATCAGGACGATCAATAGCATGAAGGATAGCAAATCAGGAACCACACCTTCCCAGATTAGCAGTTGTGCAACAAGAGGTTGAACCGGAACCAGCACCAATGGATCCAATGGGCCAACCTGTATCTGTCGCACCCTTGCATGCAGTTTAGAGAGCACCACGGATGGAGATACCAAAATACGACGGATCCTCAGATCCCATCCAATTCCTCTAGATCTACGAGCAAGCTTGTAAAATCTACGACGAAAGGACACCTGTAGAGAAGCTGATGCTATTCCCTATGTCCTTACTTGCAGTGGCTCAGGATTGGTTTTTCAACCTGTCAGAGGAAGAGAAATCCACCTGGGAAGCGGTTAAAGTGGCTCTCATTACACGCTTTAAACCAAGAAAGTTCTTGGAAGACCCGTTTCTCCTGCTAAGCAAAGTCAAGATGGGAAAACGAGAAAGGGTCCGGGACTATATTGAACGGGTCAAACATCTATGATCCGAGTGCAGTGCAGCCCTGACTCCCGATCATGCAATGATCATGTGGTTCCTAGCTGGATTACCACGAAGCATCAGAAGAGAACTGAAAAGATGGGAGCAGTACGCTACTCTGCAAAAAGCTATGGAAGATGCCATCAAGGAAGAGGATGAGGGATCTGACGACAAATATCCTTCCACCCACACTCCTACTCCCTCGATCGCATCATCATCATCAAACGCATCCACTCTATCCACAGAACTGCTGTTGGAGCAAATGACAAAATTACACAAATAGCAAATGGAACAACTTACGGCGCAGTTTGACCAGAAACTGAAGGCCTTACAAGGAACTGTAGCAGTAACTCCACATCAACCAGAACCAACCCAGCTGTAGTATCCTTGATGAGAAAATATATGGTGTTCAGTATGCACACAAAACCATACAGCGAACGAGGGTCCAGTCCTAAAGCAAAATCTGAGACTGACACATAGATTTTGCCATCTGTGCAATGCAACATCGTACGATATGACATTTTGCCTGTTTAACCCCAGGTTTGTTCAATAGAAGAGAAGTCCTTATCAGACTTCTTATCCTTATCATCAAGGGGCACCTAACGCGGCACCAAGCTACGGCGCACCCAATCAACCACAACGCATGGCCTTACCTGCTCCACCAAGGCCAGCCAATCAACAAGTGGCCCATGTAAACCTGACAGCAGCAGAACAAAAATTGCAAATGTCACCTCAACCTGAGCAGCAGCAGTGGTACGGACCAGATGAGACATTTATGGATCCTACCATAAATGAATATGTTTCAGCCTATGCAGCTCAAACTCAACACCAAGGTGGCAGAAATTACGGCTGCTACGGGTGCGGCGAGGGACACAAAATTGTAGAATGTCCCTACAAAGGACAATATACAACCTCCTGCCGAGATTGCGGTTATGGACACTGATTCAAGAATTGTCCATTTAAACCTGGAACCGGTGCACTTCTTAACCTCATTGCCATACAGCAATCAGCAGTTCCAGTAGGGATGCCAACAAAAGGTCGACATGACTATGCTCCTGTGTTAGCTGTTATGTGAACACATAAGAGGAAGGAAGTGGCTCCCTCACCACCACCATCGGTCACTGACAACCAACCCTCAACTTCAGCGCCATATCCAAATGTGAGGGAAGAGAGGAGACAGTACCAGAAAACAAGACACTAGGTACAAAAAGCACAAGAGGAAGAAAAAGAGCAAGAACAAAACAATCTCACAGAACCTCCAGTCGGTGTTGAACAGGATCCGCAAACAGGCTCACCACTGCACACTGATCAGAATGATCGGTTGCACTAACATGAACCACCTTTTCACATGGTGGAGCTTGAGGAACCATGCACTGAAAGGCACACACTCTTGCTATCAAGCCACATTAGTTTACCCCTCGGAGAACTACTACGGATTGCACCACAAGCGAAAAGCCTTTAAGCTGAATGGGCCAAAACGGATGAGGAGCCAGTAGCGCTTGAGCCCATCTATTGTGCGGGCTATGATGAGACAAGTAACGTCCTCCACATCGGACCAGCATGGGAAAGTGAGGAACACAACATCACTTTGCCAATCAAACACAAGAGATACGAGGATGAGACAACAGTGGTAGATGGAGGATCGGGTGTCAATCTAATCTACACTACTTTGTATAAAAAATGAAGATTACAAGGATTGAAGCCAGCCAGATTCACCATCAAGCTAGCAGATCAATCCTGTGTGTAACCAAAAGGTGTAGTTGCTGATATTCTCGTAAAGATAGCAGGCATGAAGTATGAGGATGATGGGGATGGAGGTTAAAGCCTTACAAGATGAGAAGCTCGTCTGGTTAGCTCAATCTGCACCGGACACAAGGCCGCTTTCCCAATCAGAGATGAATCTTCTATGGCGTCAGGTGCAGATTTCTAGCCAAACCCTAAATAGCTACCAGACGGATTTCAATAAGTATCGGACAAGCACAACGCAAGAGCTCACCCAGGCCAAGCAAGACCTCAAGACATGCCAAAAATACATGGAAACAAAGGCCCAGCCCTCGTGGTAATTCCACTGCCACCTAATTTTGACGCTGCATAGGCTAGTAGCAGTCAAGATCAGAGCCAGCAGGCAGCAGGGGGATTTCAACCAAATCAAGGGTCCGAAGGCCAGGACCACGGGCAGACAAATGCGGCCGCTGAGACGCACGACCAGATCCAAGGCTCAACCACCAGCCAAGGCCCAGCAACATCATCCAGAGGGTCACGAACGATATCTACCAGTCGGGCCTTCCAAAGACCAAAATCCGTGGAGGAGAACATCAATGAATTTTTATCCAAATATCTCCACGAGTCATCAAGAGGCGGCTGGCAGTTATCATTCTCAGCTCAGACCATCAAGGGAAAAGAACTGCAAGCCTTACTCGCCCTCCAACCACAACTGGAGTGGCGTCAGTAGTTATTTGAGAGAGACCCTGCGGCCATCAGAGCTTACGTGACGAGTCCGCAATAGTTATGGGTGAACAAGCATTTCCTACCATGTCCAAGAAGATCCAAATGGGCGGAATGCGGCGCTCCTCTGGACCAGATCACACTCAACAATCTCAACTGGCCAATCATCAAATCCGAATATGGGTGGACAACGGATGTAGACACCATAAGGGCTCTCTCCGTATTTTCCAGCCGATACATTAATTGCCCCGATCCCACAGTCCGCGCGGCAGCCACTTACGCCCGGGACTTGGAATATTTAATGGGCATTGAAACAAAATGGGATGATTTCCTTCCCTCCATATTTTTTGATCCAAATAAGGCACTCACTTCCGACAAAGTCGAAGACCAGCTGCCAGTCGCTCGCGTATATTACCGAGCTGCATTCCTTGGCAATCCCTGGACGAAACGATTCCAAGCATGGGTGGATCATGAATGGTTGACAGGAGTTCACAAGTCCTTCCACATGCCAAAGAACTCGAAGAAACTGGATCGTCTCAACTTCATGGAAGACGTTACGGGATATCTCATCCACAAAAGGCGGTCCAAGAGAACGCTCTACTAAACTGGCAGAGTGCCGAGGGACTGACACTACTTCAGGCCGTGGGTCTTGTTGGGGGTATTCCCAACAGAGTGTATATAAATAAAATCCTCCAATAAAATGTGTTGTGAGGGCATGGCATCCTGCGTGTATAAGCCCATGGCCCAATGAGCACGCAATTGAAGTTGTAAATAAAATAAACTTGACTTGGACCTTGTAATTAAAATAAAACTAGAGGCCCAATGTCATTTTTAAACTTAGAGATCACTTTTTAGAGTTTGGTCCAAATTGGGACTCACATGAATCTTGTGATTTCTAATGTCCTTTTTGTGGACCCTTGGATCAAGTTGGGTCCAAGATGAATGGTTAGGATCATTGTGAATATTAGCCAATAAGATTGAGGGGCAAGGGCCTTCCCCATTTTATAAAAAGGCACCATTTGTACACTATTTTCATGCTTAATGAGAAGGAGAAAACTCTACCATTTTTGGAAGAGAAGCATCCTCATTTGCTATTCACTACTTGCTATTGCTCTTAGTTGTGTTTTCTATTGCTTTTTATTTCCATGTGTTATTGTTTGCCATAGTGAATATTTTTCCATTAGGAAGCATAAGGAGCATTTGAGCTAACCTCCACCCTAACTCTCTTTGTCTCTCTTTCTCTTCTCTTCTCAATCTCTTCTTCTCCATCATTTCCCTTCAACCAAAACTATGATGAATGTTAGTGTAGATGAGTAGAGTTAAAGAGGAGTAGTATAGTGGTGAGTAGAGTTAAGGGAGAAAGTAGGAAATTAACTAAAAGTAGCATCTATGCATAGTTAGACACCTATCTAGTGACCTAACATTTGTTGACAGGCGAAAGGGTTATACTATGGAAGATCTCCGACCCCACAGACTATCCATCCACCCACACCCCTACTCCCTCGTTAGCATCATCATCATCAAACGCATCTGCTCCATCCACCGAACTGTTGTTGGAGCAAATGACAAAATTACACAAACAACAGATGGAACAACTTACGGCGCAGTTTGACCAGAAATTGAAGGCCTTACAAGGAGCTGTAGCAGTAATGCCACAACAACCAGAACCAAACTAACTACAGTATCCAAGATGGGAAAATGTATGGTATTCATTGTGCACGCAAAACCATATAGCGATCGAGTGTCCAATCCTGAAGCAAAATCAGAGATGCATTGGTTTCAGCACCAATCTTATGTCCACCCAATTGGTCCATTGAGTTTCATGTGCATACGAACGCATCGAAGTATGCAGTTGGAGCAGTCTTAACCCAGCCAAGAGAACACAAAAAGGATTTTCCAATCCAATTTGCAAGCCGACAGCTCAGTGATACAGAAATAAATTATTCAACCACAAAGCGAGAAGCATTGGCGATGATCTATGCGGCTAAGAAATTTCGGCACTACCTGATGGCCACACATTTTGCTTTTTATACGAACCATCAACCCTTGCTCTATCTCGTTAACAAAACTTGCAACACAGGGAGAATCACCAGATGGCTACTTCTGTTATTGGAGTTTGATTTTCGGATAGTAGTCTGCAAGAGAAAACAACACTACATGGCAGATCATGTGTCGCAAATCAAGGGAAAGGAGGTCGCAACCCAACCCGATGATGAGTTGGCCGATGCTGCCTTATTTTATGTGGACACAGTACCAAAATGGGCTGCCAACATTGTTGAATATCTAATGTGGGGCCAACCAGACAAATCACTACCAAAGGCGGATCAGCTAAAATTGATCTTGAAAGCTAGACCTTATCAGCTGATTGCCGACCAATTATACCGAAGAGGACCAGATGGGATTCTTCGGCGGTGTATTCTTCCTCATGAGACCACCCAGATTATTTCGCTTTCACATGAAGGCATGGGTGGAGGCCATTTTGCATCTGACATTATAGTTCACAAGATCTTGCAATCAAGATGTTGGTGGCCAACGATTCATAAGGATACGAAAGAATACTTGAGGAAGTGCGATGTGTGCCAAAGGGCAAGGAGACCAACGAGATTGAATTATGACCTACTACACCCGATCTTAGCCCAAGTGTGAAGATTATTAAAATATTATCTTCCTATCTCGAGTTAGGGGTCATGTCCATGGTGATTTCCACTAAATTTCATGCTGTACATAAAAGGAGTGTAAATTGAGCACATATCCTTCTAGTTTAGCTCGGATTTGAGTTAGACAGGTTCAATTATGATGACATGCAGATGTTTAGATAGCATGCAAAGTTTTACTGTATGCATGCAAGCCACATGCAATCAGTGCATGCAACATGCAAAGTAGTTTCTGTGATCTACACATGTCTAGACAATTTTATGAGTTGACATGCAGTACATGCAACATCCATGCAAGCAGTTACACATGTGGATCTATGGTAGGTGAATTAGTTCAGTTAAGTGGACTTTCCATGCAACTCCACTGTAGGAATTCGAGTCTCTCTCATGTAGGGAAAGTTGGGCATGTTTTGCATTATTGTGAATATTGAGATTTTGGTGTTTTGGACTCATTCTCTCTCTACCCGAGTTTTCTATGCTTGATTTTCTCTCTCTACCCAAGAGCAGTCTTTTTTTCCCATACTGAACACTTAGAATTATTTCTGACATTCATTTCTCATAGTGAAGAGTCAGATTTTTTTCATAAAAGTATGCCATTGTGCTCTTGCCTTAGATTTTCCAAGCATATTGTTCTTTGATCAATCTTGTGCAATCACAACACCTCAGTAAGATTCTGTAGGGTGTGTGGTGAAGTTCACACGTGCTAAAAACTTCACATGGTATCAGAGCTTCATGCCTTAAAGAGGTGAGGGTGTATACATCAGATTATCAGTGTTTTTGCTTGCAGGAACTTGGATTTTGGAGAGGGATTCAAACTCCCGAGAAACAAGCAATTTGTGGATCATAAGTGGATCAAATCAAGGCTGATCTGATCCAGCAGAGCTTTGTACGGATAGAGAGCTCACATGTGTGAAATCAGCCCTCATTAATGAGTGCTACTTCTCAAGGAATGATCCAAATTTGATGTTCTATAGCTTGTAGGATAGGTATTGAAGAGTAGAATGTGTTGCTCTTGTTTCTAAATCAATTTGATTTGTTTTTAGAAGAGTTTTAGGCAATCAGAGAGTTTGAGAGGGTACTCAACTCGTGGGATATGCCAAAGTGAGCTCACATCTGTCTTTTTGACCATTTTCATCAATTTTCATTGTCAATCAAGTAGAATTGGATAGAAGTGAGTGTTCTGAGGTCTTAGACTTTTCATTTCACACATATTACTGTGTTTGAGTTGAAAGTAAGTTCCTAGAGAGTTTATCAATACTTTGAAACTCGTGGGAGAGATAGACTTCTTGCTTGCATGTGCTTCTTCTTTTGTGACTGAAGCAAGATCCAAATTCAAGATAGATTGATTTTCTGTATTGAGAATTTGTTCTCGCATCTGTTGCTAGATTTCATAGGGTGGATCAACATATATGTTAGATCCTAGATTGAGATAGCAAGCAACATCCTTTCAACTCCATTTTTTATCATTAACCAGAATTGCCCTTCATTTTATAAAAATGAATGTTACCAATGAAGTGTAAAAAGAGATCAGTACATGCACCACTGCCAAGGAAGCTTGGGATACTCTAAAAACAATCTATGAAATCAAAAATTCTTCTAGATTGCTTACACTTAGAAAACAAATATTTCTAAGTTATCAGAGAGTAGATGAGAGTGCTTCATCATATGTCATGAGAGTTAAGGATCTTCATCAAGAGTTAGCTGGTACTAGTGATGCTCTTAAGAACACTGAACTTGTTCAAGTGGTCCTAAATGGACTTGAATTTCTAGTTAAGTATCCCCACGAGTCATCCAGAGGCGGTTGACAGACATCATTTTCGGTGCAGATAATAACCAGAGTGGCATCAACAACTCTTTGAAAGAGACCCTGCGCCCATCAGGGCCTATGTGACAAGTCCGCAACAACTACAGGTGAACGTGCACTTCTTGCCATGCAGACGATGATCCAAATGGGCGAAATGCGACACCCCTCTGGACAAGATCTTTATTCAAAACTTCAATTGGCCAAGAATTCCATCAGAGCACGGTTGGGATACAAATGTAGACGCCTGAAGGGCTCTCACCCTATTTGCCAATAAATATTTCAACTGCCCTGATCCAACAGTCCGCGTGGCAGCCACTTACGCTCGGGACTTAGAGCATTTAATGGGGATTGAAACCAAGTGGACCAATTTTCTCCCCCCCATATTCTTTGATTCTAATAAGGCACTAGCCTCCGACAAAGTTGAAGATCAGCTGCCAGTTGCTCGAGTCTATTACCGAGATGCATTCCTTGCCGATCCCTGGACGTGCAGATTCCAAGTGTGGGTCGACCAAGACTGGTTGACAGGAGTCATCCTTGAGAGGCGGGCCAAGAAGACTCTCTACTAAACTGGCAGAGTGCCGAGGGACCGGCACTACTTCAGGCCGTGGGTCTTGTTGAGGGTATTCCCAACACATTGTAAATATATAAAATTGACCAATAAAATGTGTTGCGAGGGCATGGCATCCTGCGCGTATAAGCCCATGGCTCAATGAGCATGCAAGTTAAGTTGTAAATAAAATAATAGACTTGGGCCCCTTTGTAATTAAAATAAAACTTGAGACCCAAAGTCAATTTTAAACTTAGAGTTTACTTTTTTAGAGTTGGGTCCAATTTGGGACTCACATGAATCTTGTGATTTCCAATGTACTTTTTCTGAACCCTTGGATCAAGCTGGGTCCAAGATGAATGAATAGGATCAATGTAAATATTAGCCAACAGGATTTTGGGGCAAGGGCCTTCCCCATTTATAAAAAGGCACCATTTGTACTCTATTTCCATGCTTAATGAGAAGGAGGAAACTCTACCACTTTTTGGAAAGAAGCATCCTCATTTGCTATTCACTACTTGCTAATGCTTTTGATTGTATTTTCCATTGCTTTCTATTTTCATGTTTATTGGTTGTCTTAGTTAATGTTTCTCCATTAGCCACTCTCACTCTCTATCTCTCTCTTTCTCTCTTCTCTTCTCAATCTCTTCTAATGTCCCCTTTCCTTTCACCTACAATCATGATGAAGGTAGTTTAAAGGAGTAGAGTTAGTGGAAGTAGTGCTAGTGGTGGTAGAGTTAGATGAAAAGTAGGGAACTAACTAAAAGTAGCATCTATGCATAGTTAGGTGCCTATCCAGTGAACTAACCCTTGTTGACAAGCGGGAGGGCTACTACTACGGCCCTACAATCGTTTCGTTTCGTTGCTTCCACTTCAACATTCTTCGTTGCATAATCCGTCGCAACCAAAATATATCGACACTTATTGTGTTGAGTAACTGGCTTTATTGGACCCACAAAATCAATCCCCCACTTTTCAAATGGTGCAAGTGGAATGATTGGCGTTAACAGCCAATTCATAGATTTGGTTGGTTTGCCAGATCTCTAGCATGGATCACAAGATCGAATATAAATGGACACATCCTTAAACATGGTAGGCCATCAATACTTGGTGGTCATAACCTTATTAACAATGTTCTTCAAAGCAAAATGTCCACCGACATCTTCGGAATGCAAAGGTTGAATAACTTTTGGAATATCTTCCACTTCAAGACATTTTCTTAGCTGATGATCTGCACTAAGCTCATATAGAACGTTGTTAATAATGTTATAAGGTGCAACTTTGTATTGAAATATTGTCTTCTTCTCCAAGTCATATCCTTCAAGATATACCTGATCTTTGAGATAAATAATTATATCGGAATATAAAGAATTTGTAGAAGATATTTTGAATAAATTTTCATTTGAAAAATCATCATTTAAGGGTTCTTCAATCCTTCTCGTACTAAGTCGTGAAAGATAATTAGCATTAGTATGATACTTTTCTCGACGAAGCTCAACTTGATATGTGAACTCTTGTAGCAACAAAACCCAGCGAGCAATTCGACCAGATAAATCAGGTTTATTAACAAGATACTTCAAAGCATAATGATCAACATGGAATATAAAAGCATATCCCAGCAAATAATGTTGAAATTTATTTACAATAAAAATCATTCAAAGTGCTTCTCTTTCTATTGCTGAAATTTTTTTTTCGAGGAACTAAGCTGATGGCTAGCATAGTATATTGGATGGTCTTTCTTCTGTTCGTCCTTCTGGCTCAGACAAACATCAATAGCAAATGCTGACACATCAACATAACAATGAAATAGTTTTGTCCAGTTAGGTGGTCTCAGATTTGGAGCATTAATCAATCTGTGCTTAAGTTCTTTGAATGCTTTCTGTTGTGCTAAGCAAGGTACTTCTTAAGTAACTGTGTAAGGGCTACAGCAATATAGGCATGATTCTGGATAAATCTTCAATAATAACCAACATGTCCTAAGAAACCTCTTAGTTCACGTAGATTCATAGGTATCAATAGATTCTTTATCACTTCAACTTTATGTTCGTCGACTTCAATTCCTCTGTTGGATATTCTATGGCCCAGAAGTATACCATCTGGCATATCGAAAAAAGATTTTTTGGGGTGAAGTGACAAACAAGTGTCTCGACACCTCTGCAATGAAGCTTCAGTTTCTGTATATGAGTCTTGATATTACTGTAAACACAGAAATCATCAATGAAAATTTGAGAAATGTTCTTAGAAAGGCAGCAAAAATTAGCATCATAATTCTCTGAAAAGTAGCTGGTGCATTACAAAGACCAAAGGGCATTTTATTGTACGCATAAGTGCCCCAATCAGAAGTAAAAGTGGTCTTCGGTTGATCCTCCTTCCTTAATCCAACTTGATTCTAGCTAGAGAAGCCATCACAGAAACTGTAACGTTCTTGCCCAGCGACCCGGTCTAGAATGGAATCCGTAAAGGGCAATGGATGGTGATCTTTCTTTGTAACAACATTCAGCTTTCTAAATCTTAGCAAATTTGAATCTTGCTAGTCTTCTTCTTTGGAACTACAACAATGGGAGATACCCATTCACTACTTAAGACAGGATAGATAATATCTGCCTTAAGGTGCTTGTTGAGTTCATCTTCTATCCTTAGAGAGTACTTTGGATTGAGATGATATTGTCTCTGTCGAACAGGCACAATATCTTCTTTAATATCAATGTGGTGCTCGCCAAATTCAGCAAGTATTCCCTTTAAATATTCAAGCAACCATGCAAATACATCTTGGTACTCTTTCAACAGCTCAGTAAATTTTGCTAATTTTGTCTCTCCAAGGGACTTAGAAACATGCACAAATTTTCCAGGTGCAAGTTCAATTAGCTCTATAGAATCTGGCAGAATTATACCTTCCATCATATTGGCATGTGTATGGCCATGAATTTCGCGTATGGCTGACTGCATAGATTTATTCTTGTTGTCAGCCAGGTCTTTATTACCAAATTCTTGTTCAAATTCGTCAAATTCCTCATATGTATCTTCATCATCTACATCAGAATTTTCAGAATTCTGGTCTTCAGCTTCTCATTCACTCACATCAGCATTTGCATTGCATACATCGAAGAGTTCTTCTTCACCATCCGATGAATCATTATTCTCGTAGCATTCGAAATAATTTACTTCAATGTCTGATGCATAAGAGAATATATTAAGATCATAAGAAGAATCTTCTGAAGTAAAACTGGTGTCGGACACAGGAGTTTTGCCTTCGTATCTGTCACAACTCTAGGAAATAATCTGTTCTTCTAGCTTACCATGATTATTTTTCTCGCTAGTTTGGAATCTCAGTTCTCTAGACCTCCAGTGTACACTTGCATTAGCCTGATAAAGCCAAGGTTGTCCAATGAAAACAGAGTAAGATGACAAACCAAGTGGCTTGATAACAATGAAGTTCATTGTAAAAGGCTTGGCTTGTATGTATATTGTCATATCTTTCAATTCACCAACAGGCTTTCTTTGTGTTGAATCAGCCAATTTGCTATTTTTTTGGGTTGGTTGAATATTAGTCGAACCCAAGGCATGAGCAGTGTCTTCAGTTATTATGTTGACGTTCGAATCTAAGGCAATCGACACTTTTTCAATTAAACATCCAGCAATTGTGACATCAATTTCCGGTGCACCAAGTTCTCCTAGATCAATAGATAATATGCCAACATCTGGCAGAGAAATTAGCTTCTTCTTCTTAGGAGCAGAGAGACCTTTTAACTGCTTGCGATAATAATTGTTATCTGTCAACAATTGCTCAAAAGTTATATTAGGTCGAAGAGAACCAATATCAGTTATTATATCATAGTCTTTCGCTTTTGTTTTCGAGATAGGTTTATCAATAATGGTCTCCGAAAGTTTTGTCTTCGTGATTTCCACGTCCCCTTCCTCAAAGGTGGCTTTCTTCTCTGCCGCAGCTATCTGTAATTCAGAATTGATATTTCTTTCGCTTCCGCAGAAATATCCTTTGAGAATAACTTGGCAGCGTCACGATCATAATCAAAATCAGCTTCAGATCTTCCTTCGTTATTGACTTGTTCAAAGATTTCTTTTTCGAGGACTTTCTCCGCTTCTTTGAAGATGCTTTCATATCAGGTTTCGAGAAAATTTTGCTTCTTGTAGTCACTTTAAATAACTTCTCGACATCACATCAACCTTCTGCACAACAGCATCAGCCAAAGATTTTAATTTCGAATCAACAACAGTAGGTGTAGCAACAAACTGGTACTTTGGACGCGACTTCAGTGATTGTGGACAATCCGGATACTTGTAGCTAGGTTCTTTACAGTTCGAACACAAAGGTATAAATCCGATCGTTCTGGTTCACCACAGTTATAATAGTTTCCCAAAACAGGTTTATTCGAACTAGAAGCACCAAAAGATTCTGGTGGGTTGTGTCTCTTTACTACA
The DNA here is from genome assembly GCA_029204225.1 of Diphasiastrum complanatum. Taxonomy (NCBI): domain Eukaryota; kingdom Viridiplantae; phylum Streptophyta; class Lycopodiopsida; order Lycopodiales; family Lycopodiaceae; genus Diphasiastrum; species Diphasiastrum complanatum. The sequence goes on from CM055111.1 coordinate 28,287,440, forward strand.
AACCTTGTTTGCCTTGTTGGAATGGTGCTACAGGACCTTGAACATAATTGGTAGTCGCATCATCTTGAAATATAAAAAGCACTTCCTAAGAAGGATCTTCGACATACTTTACGTTTATAGATCTACATTCTTCTTTAGAATGTCCAAATGTACCGCATTTCGTACACCATAGTCCTGAGTTCAAAGAAGAAGCTTTCAATCTTTTGTCTTCAACTTATGAGATTTGAACTTTCAAGTTGTTGAACTTCTTATTAAGATCAGCCATATGATTCTTCCAAAGTTTCCAAGTATATTTGTCATTTTGGAGTAGATATACATTATTTAACAAATATGTGGTATCACACATTCAGTCCAGAAGCTGGTTGTCATCATATATGTCGCAGCTTGTGGTTATGAGTGCTCCTTGCTTAAATGTAAACTGTGTTGGGCTCTTGGCATGGGCTCTAACTTATTGGCTGAGTTGGATGGCTTGCTTGGATCAAAGTTACCTGTTTATGGATGTCTAGCCTAGCGTGGTGCTAGGTTGGCTCCTTGTGCTCATGGCGGAGCTTCGAGTATTAGGCCAAGCAACCTAGGTTCAAAGGTAGATGCACCAAAGATGTAGTAACACAGACAGAAAACACTCTCCTCAGCAAGCTCACATAGCAACTGTATTTCTCAAAATGAAATTACACTGTACATATCGTTGTTCGCTCAGGCAACCCATGCATGACCCAGGTTGCCGTTGGCGGGACGCATGTCCCGTCGACTTGCCTCATGGCGAGCCCAACTGATCCTTATCCACTGATAGGACCCACAGTACAGTAACACAGTGATTCTAACTTTAATTCTAACTAAACCATGTTTTGGTCCACAACCCTCTTTGTATGTTCTATCGATATATGTGTGGATATTTGGCTATTGTATTTTTGTGTTATCAAAATGCCACTACAACTGCCATGATTGATATCCAACTTATAATTGGAGCATTTGCATGCTTTTAAAAACGTAGCTTCTCAGCACACCAAAAATTTGAAGTTTATTATGGCGTGCAGATGGTGCATGTATCTTCTTGTTGGGAACCTCAAGTTTGGTTCCAATGTCTAGATTGTGGGACCATCGAGCAATTATGTTGTACACATACATAACATACACGCATATCTATTAGCGTTATGTGTGTGTTTTATTTTCTTTCATATGAATATGGACTATGCCCACTTTCAGACTTGAGTATGGGTAGTAAGCAGTTAGGATAACACACATACGAGTGACACATGTCACAATACTAGTTGATAGTTCTAGACAAACAAACATCTCTTTGAAATCTTCAATTCGATAATGTTGCTAAAATGTTCGATGTAGGGGCCTAATTCTAGTGATATGTTGCGACTAACCAACCGAGTTGTAGCATGTTGTCAAATACAAAACACAACAATGTTTAGTATTGCTATATTCTATGGCTACTACGTGATATCTACCACCTTATGACAAGTGTTGGGCGGGGTATGTAGGCAGTTGGCAAGAAGATACCAACTCAACTATCGACACGAGTATGAATGGACTTACTTAGTGGTATGTGTTTTTGTGATTGTAGGGTCAAGAAATGAACCCACCCCATGATATTAGCTATGTTAATACTAAAGCTTACATAGTCGTGATGAGTGCTAAGAGCCCCACCTTTATCCAACGATCGAGAAAGCTTGAAATGAAGCATTCGCCGTCATGAAGTCTCCTTAATGAATCATTTTTATTATTTTTTTCGTTAAAATGAGTGAAAAGTCAATTGATATTAACAAACCCATCAATCACCCCGGTGCATTTATTCATAGGTGGCACAACCTAAAGTTGAAAAAAAAAACTTGAAAATCTAAGAATAATCAAAATATCTAGACATAAAAGAGATCAATGATGTGATTACTAATATACTATGATCTATGATCATGTGTGTAGTAGCACATGCCATTGTTCGGAAAAGTCGGCATAGTTCAAGAATGGAACCGACATCTTTTCCTTAAAATCAGCATTGCAAAAATTAGGCAGGATTTTTATGTCATATATCTTGGGTTTTATAGGAAAAAATTGGCAAGTAAGAGCATGTCACTCGATAGAGGCAAAAGAACTTTTTCACATACCGGTTTTTGGAGGGAACCTCAACATTCCTCCAACCTCAAAAAGGTTTCCCCAACATTGGCACATGCTGACTTCTAAAAAACTAAAGGCACAAATTCCAGATTTCGAGAAGGATTTGGTCATTTTGTTCTGCAGACCCAGATAAGATTTTCAGCCCCCACAGTGATGCATTCAGATTTTGCCAAGTCTCCTGTTGAAACACGTGGTTGCAATCCAAAGGGGTGGGCTGAAACTCTGGAATATCAAACTCTGCCTTGTGCTATTATGATCAGAGCATATTTTATCGGATGTCTTCCAAGAGACAATCAGATCATATTTGCTTGATTCAGAAAAATATGATCTGATTCAGAAAGCTTCGTTTTCTCTTTCTGGTTTTTTGAAGAAAAGAAACAATTGGTGCTATTTTAGGATGAGGAAAGAACTTAAGAGCCCCTCTTCTGTGCAGATTTTTGGTAGAAATTTCAGCCTAATCGTTTGTGTTACTATGCCTTCCTCCAGGCTTGTGAGCACTTTTATTTTAGGTATTTTGTTGAATTGGTAGCTTTGTATGTTGCAATCTGCCTCTATAGTGGTTGTGCACCTAGGTTTGTTTATTGTTTTGTGTTAGACTGTTATTCCTGTTCTAATTTTCTATTTTGCTGCTGCCCTGTGTTAATCTGGTAGCTCTACATGTTTCAATATACCTCATTAGTGCTTGTGCACCCAGCTTTGTTATTGTTTTGTGCTTAGATTGCTATTTTCTTTCAAATGTCTTATTTCGCTGGTGCTGTGAGTGGCAAGTAGCAGCAAGCAATTGCTTGTTCACCCAACTTCAAAAGACAAATTATTTGGAGGGATTCCTTTTTCTGTTCCGGTTTTTTATTTTGCTGCTGCCCTAGCCCATTTTTTCTGTTCCATTTTTTGATTTTGCTGCTGCTGTAATTTGCTAACAGTAGCTAGCAATTGCTTGTTAACCCAACTCAAAAGAGCAATTTTTTTTGGATAGAGTGCTTTTCGTTTTTTCACTTTGCTGCTAGCTGCAAGCAGCAGCAATGAATGAGGGGGATTCCATACGCGCATCTAATGCTCTTGCACGATACCACTCTGCTCCAAGCACTTTATTGGCAAACCTAACAGATTTCCGTGAAGATGATCTTCTTCACATCCCTGCAGATCCAAATACTCGGGGGACACAAGCTCTCATTGCCTCATTATTCTCGGATGACTTCCCCGTGGCTTGGCCTCAGCGGCAGTTGCATGAGGTTGGCATTCCCGCCTTGCCAACAAACCCCCATCTGCTCCAACCATATCCGCTGGCAGTGCTGGGGGAATCGCAGAACCCTCTTCAATCATCTGCTCAGACCCCATGTGATTCTATGGATTTCAGCGGCGGTAGCAACACCATTTGCAGCGACAATTTTATCTGTGCAACCAGAAGTTGGGACAGGCGGCAAGTTCAAAATGACCATCAGGTTTTGATGGACACTTCTTCATGCTTGCAAACCTTGTCGCCAGTGGCAGTGCCTTCTTCCTGGCTGCCCACTACGCCTCCCAAGACAGGTATTCTGCGTCAGAGTAGCTCGCCTGCCACATTTTTGAGCAAGTTATCTGGTGAATTTCACCTGGAGCCGAGACTGAAATTCAGCCATAGAATGCTGGCATCCCTAACCGGGAGCTATGAACTGCAAGAGCCCTGTCTTAGGGAGGAATCAAGCGATGAATATGACGAGGATTCTTCTGGCCACTCTGCCCAACAACCACTTTCCAATAAACGATTCCGCAGCGACATCTTGCATCAGTTGGGAAGTGTTTCCGAGGTGATCACAGCTCTTATTCATCTGAGTTGCGCTAATTCAGCCTCCTATGTATCTCCAGCGATGTTGAGCTATTGATTATTCTGAGCATTTGCTGTCTTTTTTAAAAACGTCTTGAATATCCCATCAGTATAATCTGCAATTGTAAAGAAATGCACAACAGGGAAACGGATGTGTGGAGCAGCAGATCCAGATAGCAGGAAATTTGAGTTTGCCAAAAAAGCTCTCAGAAGGGTTACTGCCATGCAACACAACACCATGTCTAGCGCGTGCCAAGCGTGGTTGTGCGACCCATCCTCGCAGTATCTCGGAGAGAGTAAGATCCATTGCATACTTGTTTTTTGGCTGGCACGGAGAAGTGTCCGTCACTGATGATGATCATGTCTTAGAGTTCAGTATTGGAGAATAAAGTTATAGCTTGTCGATAGACAAAATGTGGGTGAAATAAATTGTAGTTTTGGCTTCAAAGGCTTGAGTAGAGATGATAAAATTTCTCTCTTTTGTCCTGGAACAGCTTCGTAGAACCCGAATAAGCGAAGGAATCAAGAAGCTGCAGGAGCTTGTTCCAAACATGGACAAGGTATATACAGTAAGTGCAACATGTTGGGCATGTTTCATAGAAGCCCAAATGAACTATATTGAATCTTTTTGAGTGCTGAGTCAATGAACCGCTGAAGGTTTGCAAATTCTAATTCTTATAAATGTCTGTATACTTTGACAGCAAATAAATACAGCTGACATGTTGGATGAAGCAGTGGAGTACATAAAGTTTCTTCAAAATCAAGTTCAGGTCTGTTTCTTCGTGCCATTGAATACAACTTATTTTAGGTTTGGCCGTATAAGAATCAGCCTACCTTTGAAGGAATGTGCAGTGATACCCTTATTTTTTCTATTGTATTACTGTTATTTAGAGGAATTTATTTTTAATCATAATTCCTCATGTTTGGTATCTTTATGCAGGAGCTCTCAAATAATCAAGTTATCCATTCTGAAGTCAAGCGTGAATCCAAACCCTAAGTATTTTCCTATGATGAAATCAAGCATTACAAAAGGTCTACTTATGTCTTTAAAAACCTTCTAGTAGAATGCAATTGAGGATATTGTTCGTCTGGATGGTAGGGATTTTCATCAAAGACATCAAAGCAATATGTAGGAGTACCATACCTAACACTCAATTCCATGCAGCTATGGCAAACTTGAAGTGCCAATGATAGGTGTTTTTCTGACTCAGTTAAGCACTTTCGGATGTACTGGCACATTCTTAAGGTTTGCTGTGATCCAGCATATGAAAAGATAGGTAATAAGGGATCTGTCTAGAATAACCCTTTGTATAGTTTTTAAACCTTTTGTACAAATTGAGCTTTTAAGTAACATCACAGAGATGTTCTAGATGCTCCAAGTGAGCTCCCTTGGAAATTTCCTTTTCAATTGGAATTATTTCTGCTATCCAGTTTCCTTTTCATTTTTTCTATTCTTGGATGGATAAGTTGATGCTGCTGCTGACTAGGAATGAGTCCAGGTATCATGGTTTCAAATGATAATGTGCTTTGAGGTAAATCATTTCCAATTTCCAACTGAGTTGTTCTACCAGCTTAGAAATCTGTGAATTGATTAGTCAGAAAGTGTTTGTCATGCTTTGCATTGAAAGCACTACATCAATTTTCAAGTAGGCTTAAGTCAACCTCAAATTTGTAAAGCAATCTATTTTGAAAATAGATCAAAATGTTACTTGCTTGAGTTTTGAGTTGTTGAAGAGCCATCTATGTAAGAGTATGATGAACTTTCAAGATCCATTCATATACTTCTGTTTAATTTGCCCTTATTGACCTGTATCTATGGGTAGAAGGGTCTTCTGTTAGAGCAAGATGCATTGGGCACTTGGGTGGAAAAACATAGCACCGTTTTGCTACAGAACCAATGCTAAGAAAAGGTTGTTCTTGCTATATAGGTGGTTCAGTACCATAAGATAAAAAAACTTTTATTATCAGTTTCTTTTTCAGCAACATGGAAGATGGCTCAGTAGCATGAGATTAAAGCTTGTAATGTATTTTTCTTCAAAGCAAAACAAATTCCTTGTGAAATTGGAGCACAAAACATGGAATAAACAAACAGCGTTGCTGTCACAAAATTACACAGGGCTGCACAGCAACAAGGGTGGCCTCATTATCGAACCGTGCAGCAGTGTTTGGCAAGCCTGCATATGGATTGCAAATCCTAACTGCAATGTGGCTGCTTTCATGAACATCTTTCTTTGAGTTCATAGGCTTCTTATTCTTTCTTTCTGGGACAGATCATTGCCATAATATTCGCTTGAAGCCGATTGATGGATTGAACATAGCGATAAAAAATTTTTTGAAGCATCATATGCATTGATTGGTTGGATTGGAGAGCTCAGAAGAAAGAAAATTTGAAATGGTAGAATCCCAAATGCTCTCACTGGTCTTGAATTATGTAGGATCCCAAATGAAATCAATGGAAATCAAAGTTTTTCACTGAAGTAATAAGCTGTTTTTAAAATATTGCTAATAGGCTAGATGTAGTAGAGGTACATGTAGGGTTAGGGTTAGGACTATTTTTTGTTCATTTTTAGGAGTAAATTTTAGTTGTGTGTGTGTGTGTGTGTGTGTGTGTGTGTGTGTGTGCATGTCTATATATATATATATATACTAGTTGTGTGTGCCTGTTGTTGACGAGAAAAAACTCTCATTGACAATAACAAATCTAGTATACACCCCTATGAAACAATGTTATTAGGTTCAATGAGGACTTTAAATCTGGAACTTTATAAGGCCATAAATGGTTTTACTTTTTATCGCTTTCTTGGTGCGTTTTACTAACCAAGCCGAGAAGGCGCAAGAAAGGATCTCATCGAAAATTCTTGCACGGTCTCGTAAGGTTCACACAATTGCATGCCGAGCGATCTTTGATCCTCCGTCGACTTGGGAGCAAGGCTTCACCTCCACCCCCCTCCCCCCCTTTGAGACTCGATCAACAGCTCGAGCTTGGGACAGCCACAATTCCACCAAATCCTTAGGCCTTCTCTCTCACACCTCTCTCTCTCTCTCTCTCTCTCTCTCTCTCTCTCTCTCTCTCTCTCTCTCTCTCACACACACACACACACACACACACAAAAAAAAAGCCTATCTCTTTCTCAGGCCTTGCGCGCAGGAGAGAGAGACAGAGAAAAGTCTTTATTATTGAGAAAGAGGCCTGCGCGCAGGAGAGAGAGAGAAAGAGAGGTCTTTTTTGAAAAAGAGAGGCCTGCGTGCAGGGCTAGAGAGAGAGAAGCCCTGCGCGTAAGAGAGAGAAAGAAACTGGCACAAGCTTGCATGCTTGCATGTAGAACTCTATCCTCTGATCAACATATAAACATGCAAGAATCCACCCTCTCATTAAGAATTGAATTGCCAGCTATGGTACATCCAAAATGACAAAAACGTCAGCAAATGTCACACAAAAGCAACTTGCAACACACGCTTGTATGTTGCAACACCTTCCCCATCTCAGAATGTAAATCGTATAAGGCAACCAAAGTATAACCAAATCTCATCTGATTCAACAAAACACTTACGATATTCAATGGAATATGCTGAAATCAAATAAAAAAGACTCATCAATAGCAAATGTATTACAATGTTCCATTCTATGGCTGTTTTCAAGGCCCTGCCTAGTTTCAAAAAAGAAGACCGCTTGAGTTCCCAAGATTTATGTCTACCAGCAGCAGCAGAATCAAATCAACTAGGTATTATGAGCCATTACATGTGATGCAAGATGTACCATTCGTGTGTAGCCTTCCTCACTTCCACCATCACTCGAGCCTTCTAGCAGAGCTTTGGTAACGGAAACATTTTGTTTCTTCAGCCCCCTCTCAAAGCGTGATTGCTTGATGACTCCAAGACTGCTCCTCTTTTCTCGAACAGACATTTGTCTACGGCCTTTGTGAAAATGTCAACAACCATCTCCTTCGTTCCAATGAAAGTAGTCTGCAGTTTCTTCTTCTCGATCAAATCCCTTATCAAGTGGTATTTGATTGCAATGTGTTTCATCCTTGAGTGAAACACGGGATCCTTTGTTAGGTGTATTGCGGATGTATTGTCCATCTGCAAAATCAGAGGTTCATTCCTCGTTTCGCCCAGTTCGTCAAGAAACTATTTGAGCCAAGTGATTTCATTGGCCATATTTGCTGCTGCTACGTACTCTGCTTCGTAGGATGACTGAGCCACAATGGTCTGCTTCTTGCTGACCAAGAGAATTGATGTCCCTGATGCGATGGTACATCCTCCTAAGACACTTTTGTAGTCATCCTTGAGAGATGCCCAGCTAGCATCATTGTAGGAAAGCATCCGGAACCCTGCATCTCAAAAATAACACAATCCAAAATCCTTCATTAATTGAAGGTATTGCAAGATTTATTTCGCGATCTTCCAATGAATCGAGTCTGGATTCATACTGAATTGGTCATCCTGAACACGACATAAGCAATGTCAGGGCGTGTGTTATCTGCAAGATACATTAGTGATCCGATCAGCTTCTTGTATGGTGTATGCTCCATCAATTCCCTTTCTTCTTCAGTCTTCGAACAATCTTCATTCGTCAGGATTGTACCTGCAAGCATTGGAGTATTTGCTCCTTTGCAATTCACCATCCCGAAATCTTCTAGGATTTTCTGGATATATCTGGACTGAAAAAGGTACAATTTCCCTTCCTCATAGTCTCTGTCAATCTGTAAGCCAAGATAACATCTGGCTTCTCCTAGGTCTGCAATCTCGAAATGTTTCGAGATGTCGTACTTTACCTCAGCAATAAGTTCTTCACTTTTGCAGAGTATCAGAATGTCATCCACATACATAGTTACAATGATGATCTTCTCATCTGTAATTCTTACGTAAACATTGGAATCAAGTATTAGTGGCTTGAATCCCAAGGATTTCAGGGCTTGATCTTTCTTCTTATACCGTTGTCACGCTGATTGCTTTAGACCGTAGATACTCCAGTGCATTCTGCATGCATAAGTAGGAAGTGAGTTCGAAATGTAGCCTGGAGGTTGATCCATGTGCAGTCCTTCTGTGAATGATTCCTCGATCATTGCAAAAATCAGTGAATTGGTTTGAGATGTATTTTCCACCTCGGTCTGTTCTGATCTGCTTCACCTTGTTTCCTATGTATCTTTCTGCCCAGTTCACATACTCTGTGAATTTGTCAAATGCATTTGATTTATTGTGAATGACGTAGACTCTGGCAAACTTACTGTAATCATCAATCAAGATGATATAATATTTCAAGCCTCCTACTGAGATCATGTTGAAAGGTCCACAGATGTCTGAATGTACTAGCTCCAGAATTTTTGTTGTTCTATAGGAGTCCTTGACAAAAGGAGTACGTGACATCTTACCTTTTATACATGCATCGCAAGTCATCGAACTGGTTGCATTCGAGATGCTCACCCCTGTGATTGCTCCATAATGACTTGCTTGATACAATGTCATTGAATTCATATGGCATAGTCTTCTGTGCCATAGAATATATGACGAATCATCATGGGTCTGATGTACTTGATCTGTAGGTAGGCGTACCCTCAGGTGATACAGGCTGTCTTTTCTTCTACCTTGAGTAATCAGTGTACTGGTGCTTGCATCAACAACATTGTGTGTTTCATTTGAGAACGTTACACGCATCCCTACATTAGCTATTCTTGCCACTGATAGCAAGTCATGCTGCAGTGTAGGCACAGAACGCCTTTGAGTCGTCTGTCTGTCATTTGTGTTGAGCCATAGCGAACCAATGCCATTCACTTGATGCTTTGATCCGTCTCCAAGAATGATAAATCTTGATGGATCTGCACTCCGAAAATCAGACATTATTTGTCTTCATGTAACGAAGTGTGCTCTTGAATCAAGGATTACCTCATGTATGTCAGGTGTCGACACTGCACACATGTCTGCACAGATGTAGGCGGTCGAATTTCCATGATTCGATCTTTCTTCACCCATCTTCAAGCTCTCTGGTTCTTCGACGTAGAATGAATTATTATTGTTCTCTCGTCTGCCTTAAGCTTGTTTGTTTCTTGGGTTCTGGTGGCAGTCCATGGCTGTACGACCCTTCTTATGATAGTGGATACACTCAATTTTCGGATTTAGCGAACACGAATCGACAATATGTCCTTCACGTTTGCATCTCACACATATCTTCTTGTCTCCATTCTGTTGTTTCGGATTTTCTTTGTTCTTCCATTTGCCTTTGCTGGCTAGCTCCTTCTGCTTGTTGGTCTCGATCCTTCTGCTTGTTGGTCTGACTCCCTCTTAGGCTTGAATTGTTTCTTAGTCTTCTCCTTGTTGTTGTAGAGAGCTTGGTCAGAAGCATCCTTGTGATCAAGGTGCTCTCAAGCTTCGACTTCTTCTTTAATCTCGACAACTGCCTTTTCGAGTGTCATAGCTGGATCCCTTGAGCAGCGTTTAGGTTGTCTGGAAGGATCTTGGTAAAGCTCTTAATATATAGGTAAGCTGCTTCTTTGCTGATACTACATTTTCTGCTTCAGAATTGTGTAATGAAAGGAAAGATCCTTCATCTTTCTGATAAAGGAGGTGAGGTCTTTGCCATCTCATTGCAGATTTGTCAGCTGATCTTCAAGAAGCATGATCTGACTGTGTGATTTCGTCTGAAATCTTGTGAGTAAAGTATCCCACATCTCTCTTGCATTGGAGAGTGTAGCCAGGTCAAGAGTCAGGCTATCTTCGATGGATGATGACAACACGGCTACTACCTTGTCATTCTTCTCTCTCCATTCGCGTAGCTCCTTGCCTTCTACCCAGGGAAATAATCCTTCTCCCTTTAGTATAAGAGAGGTCTTGACCTTCCATGCTAGGAAGTTAGATCCTGATGAGTCGAGGATTGTATAGATCTTTGATTGTATACTACTTATTGAAGCCATTGTTGTAGACTGTGTTCTCACTTGTTAATGGTTCTTTGTCTTGAATGCTTTGCCTCTTGGATCTGATAGCTTTGCAGCTATGTCAAAATATGATAGGCTCTGATACCACTGAAGAGAATTAATTCAGGACTATGACTACTACTGATAGCAATCAAGCTCTGATACCACTAAAGCGAAATAATCATGAACAAAATGAATTCGGATGGAGTTCGGATATGATTGCTGGTCACTGCCTGCTATATCATTCCTACAATCCTCTAGAAAGTAGACAAACAATGCTGACCTACGTTATAAATTAATTCAGCATTCAACAAGATTGAACCAATGTGCGAAATAGATAAAACAAGTGAATGAGATGCACGAACAATAATAGACAGTATTTCATTCGAGATCAGACAAGATTTAGAATGATATGTGCATAACATCTACATCATCTTCTATTAATCCTCTTTTTTTCAAGCACTGTGTGACAGACCTACACAGCACATTGGCGTGAGAGAAGCGGTGTTCCCCCACGAACAATGTCTTGCTTACTAGCGGACTTCTTGGATCTTTGTGGATCCTGCTTACAAAATTGTCTCACTCACAAGCAGACTTCTTTTCTGTACTTTGTCTATCTGCTATTGTTTGATGCATCTAGCAATTGTATATATTCAGAGTAGCATTTCTGATTAGATAGATTAAACAATCTATAACTAATCATGGATTACAAGAGTGGTGGGTTAGGCACGTCCTAACGCTCTTCTGCTGACGTCATCATATCATATCAAGGATTTGTACTTCATGGTACTTGTTTGATCTTCCTGATCCTTTGGAGCAAGAAGGGTTTTGTGTCGTGAAGATTTTCGTATCGCGAAGATTTTCATGTCGTTTGACCTTCTCCTGTTGTGTCGCGAACATTTCTCTTTTGTGTCTTTTCGTCAAAAAAGAAAGTTGAGAGCTAGCAGAGCTTTGGTAATAGAAACATTTTGTTTCTTCAAGTTTAGGTAGTGCATGAAATTGTGAAGTAGCCGTTCCCATACTACGACACATTGAAGTATTGCAAGTGCTTGAATACGTTGTAAAGTAGTCGAAACTCATTGACGAAAACAGGACGTAATGATGGATTAAGGCGATGCACCATGTCCTTGGAGTTTCGCTTCAAATCCTACACAGATTCATAGAAAAACATCGAATTTTTTATGAAGACACCCATAAGTCTCCAAGGCAAAAGGAATAAAGTCTTCTCTGGGAGTGCGATGCAAATAATCTCGCTCTTTATCTTGAGCTGCATGAGAAGCGACAACACCTTGGATAGTTGAGGCACGACGAAGGAGGTCTGTCTGCAAAGGATCAGCAAGAACAACATCCCCAAGGGTGCAAATCCCCTCACGCAAAAGGACAAGGTCAACCCGACGATGAGACAACTATGAGTCAGAGGCAGGCAAAATGTGAGTCTGCTCTACATGAAAGCCGCATTCATGAGCAATAGATGCAAGTATGTTTTGAATGTAATCATGAGTCGCGATGTGATCCCCACCAGAAGGGCAACGCATGAGATGAGTGCCAAGAGAATTAAGAGGGTGACCATAGGAACACTTCGTCATCAAACCCGCCAGCACTGGATGAGGGTCTGATACGAAGGGTGGTGACAAACAACTTTGAAGGAAGGCAGAGGAGTGGAACAACAGGGCATGCAAGAAGCCAAGCACCAGCACTTGGGGCTGCACAAGAAAGAAGGTCGAGCTCGAGTCTCGCTAGAAGGCAAATCACTGAGGAGCTGGGTGAAAGCATGTGAATGGAACCACTCCATAAGACTCTTTTGAAAATGAGGCCGCTGATGGCTGAGTAAAGTCTCAAAGGGAGACAAAGAAGCTTGCACAGGTGGACACATAAAATCCTCAGCCGCACAAAGATGTTGTTGAAAAGGAAGATTGCATGTTTCCACATGAGCTACTGAATCAAGAAGAAGGGGTTGGTTGTCCTGCTAAAATCGAGAGATAAGTGCAGAGACAACAAGAGGCCAATGTGAAGAAAATCATATCACAAAGACCTAATTATGGCCTTCGATCTTTGGCTTAGTAGGAGAGCACATCTAGCACCATTACAAATGTAGAAATATTGCATCTGCTACACATAGATGATGTAAACTCAACAAGAACTTGTCAAAATCACTTATGTAAATTAATTTATTGTTCTAGTCCGTACAATGTTCTTACTAAAACATTACTCACATGTGGGAACTCATACATATAAGAAAAATAGGATTCTATACACAAGAATCCATTATATCATCACCAAATGCAAAAATGGATGTAGCCCCTCTCCAAAGAGATATCTTCTACAAGAATGAATGAGAGAGATGATTTCCTCCCACTTTTTATAATTGATATAGAGAATAGTGTCCACATTGGATGCTTCACTATTTCTTACATCAATTTTACATATCAAGATGTAACTAGAACATGAAGAACCAAATAGAATGTAAAATTTGCAATGATTCCTCCATGCTGCCACCTTTGAACTCTCTGGAAAATAATAGGAAACAAACAATAAATGTGAGTAATTCCTTGATGTGTCTCCACCAAGAAAATCCATGATTGAGCCTCCATCTCCATCTTGCCATAAGATATCATCATCACTTGATGACTTAACCATGAATGAGTGATATAATGAGCTTCCATTAGCTTCATTTCCATCATCAAAACCAACCAAGAATGGGCCAGTTTTGGCTTTAGAGGTCTAATAGTCAAGTACACATGTTTTATCATCATTGGGCCAAAAGTCAATTATGACATAGCTCAAGCTAGTTGGGCTTGTGACACATGTGTAAATGTAATTTGATGAGTGACACACTTCAAGTGTTGGCAAGAATCAAGGGGTCCAATCACAAGTGAGATTTTCATGAGAAGGGTCTAATAGAATTGTGAGGTGGATGCATGACTCATCCAATAGGATGTAAGAGGTTGTAGAGATGGGGTCCAATAGGAATTGAGCATGGACTACCTGAGTAACTACTAGTATGATGATTTTCCTCATTGTGTATTGGGTTTTTTGGAGATCAATGTGATTTGGAGTTATAGTCACATTGGTGGTTTCTCTCTCTACCCGAGCCCAATTTGTGGCATTCTCTCTCTACCCGAGAGCTAGGACTTTTTAAGATAGAGACCAAGGGAGGTCGTCGTGTATGCCAGATACTGCGCACAATTTCCATGTGTGAAATATCAATGCTGACCTCTTGTGCGAAAGATTTTAATATGTCTTTTCGCTCACCTTTGTATCTCTTTGCGGCAAAAACAACTCCTTCGGGAAAAAAGGATATCCCGACGATCTCTTTTTTAAAACATGATCCGAATGTACCAGATCCCACCTTATCTTTCCAAACAATTGCGTCATTTGGAATCTCCATTGATAGAGTGCATTTGGAGTTCCTGACGTTCGTCTCTAGTCAGATAAAAAAAAAAAATTCAACTCCATGGACGAACTCTCTCCCACATGTGAATGGCGTTGATGTTCTAATTGCATTTTTTTTTATAACACAACTTGAGTCTTGATATGTTTAGCTCTTTTATTTTTTTCCTTCTCTATCCTCCACAACTTGTCCCAAATTTCTAATTTTTTTTTTATTTGTCCCCGAGGGAGCTTCATCTCCCAGATCTTGAAGACACTTACTCGCATCTCCAATAAAACTAAAAATATTTTTCATAACTTTCTCTACATTGGCGTTGTATTCTTTACACACCACTTGAACTATTTCATTCATAAGTGCTCGCACATGAGCCTCATTGGAAACAACTTCCTCTAGCTCAATGTTGTTAAAGTCATCTGTTAACCGGCAGATATTACAATAACGAATCTCATTTGATAACAAATATTATAATAGCAAATATCATCTAGTAAAAAATCATATTGTAAGCATGTGTTGTGATTGAAATATGAAATACAAAATTGAAATCTATTGTATCACATACACAAATATAAACATATACTAAAAATGTTGAAATTGAAATATTTATACAATCTTAATTCATCACCCAACAAACATAGAATGCACACAATTCTTAAGCACGCAACATTTGATAACAAATATCATTTAGTAAATACTAAAAAATCATATTGTAAGCGAAAGTTGAACAATCTTCAAGAACAATTGTATACTTAGGCTAGTCAAATATTGACATAGTACTATTGATCTTGTTGGCATCTTATTGTACAAGCATATCATAATGATCTAGTTCTTCACGTGTTAGCATGTTATGTGGAAGAAACAATTTTTTTTAATGAAATATACAAGTCTCCACCCTGAAATTTATTAATCTCATTGAATACGCATGGTCAATGTAATTTGAGAAGTATACCCGATTTGTGCATTGATATTATATCAATAAATTCTACTATAATAGCCCTTGATTACATGAAATATACATGAAACAGCTCATTTTTGGTGGATGACATGTTTTCTCTATAAAAATTTGTCTTGTGAATAGTATAGCAGTCTCCAACTAAAGACTAGTCAATTGTTCAAAAAATGGTCTTAAGCTTATTCTTTAACACTTGTTTGCCAAATGAAGTACACATTACATCTTGTTGCGATAGATATTTATAAAGTATGTAAAAGGAAAACTTAGGGTAAAATGTTATTTTATTAGTTATTGACAAGCTCTATGACTACCTAACTATACAACAAATTTGACCTTTTGTTTTTGTTATGAAGCTTATGTTATTTACTCATTGTGAGGTCCTCTTTAGCCATTCTTTGTGATTTTAGTTTGAGTAGATATGCTCCAATCCTTGTCAATCGTATATAATAACAAAGCGCTTGTTTATCTTTCAAGACAAAAATAACTAAACATATGCTCCAAGAAAGATCATTCACAAGAACAATTGAATTTTATGATGCATGATGCCATTATAAGTCAAAACAAGGCTATTATGTCAAATTAATGGAGAATCATATTTTCAACTTAAAGTGGTGATGATCGATAATTGAACCTCTAGAGATAATGTGCATTGAGATGCCCACTTTTTGTTAAGCTCTTTGACTCTTTGTTTTTATGATTAAATCAAATGATAAAGGCACTTGAAGAGTTTTTTTTTTTCTTTTTGGGAAGTTTCTACACATTTATACGTACACCATTAGAATTCAATTACCACAAGTAGCTAATGAAAGCAATTATTTGCAAATTATTATTATTATTTTAAAGCATGGTGCTCAGTTCACATATGGTAACAACATTTGAGCTACTTTATACTTTTAAGGTTATTAGCAAGTGTACAAGAGTTGGCATATACAATGTCTACAAAAATGGCCAAGCCAAATCACCTTAGAATTTGGAAGACAACGCTTTGAAATGTAATTGTGTAGTGGCTAGGATTAAAGTGTACGCGTCCACTCAACTCAACCCACTTGTGGTGGATAGTTATTTTTGCATTTGGTTTTTCATAATCATAAATGGATAACATGTTACATCAAACAATCATTGAACACAAGAACACATGTAGCAAATATCCACGCACAATACAAAGGTGGCGCGGGCAAAAAAATTTCGCGTGGATATGGCTGTGGATAGGCATGGATACAATCGCGTGGATTATCCACGCTTGGATGTTCCACGCAATTGTCATTTCCGACAGCAGATCGGCCGGACGTCGTGAAATTCAAATTGCATGGATTATCCACTCCAACTCCGACAACCAGCAACCGAGAAAACCTCCAACACCCACAGCCAAAAATGAGAATTTTAATTTGGCGTGGATAATCCACGCATGGATAATCCGCGCCATAGTAAGATTTATAAAAAAAAAAAGGCTTGGCTTTCGCGTGGATACCGCGTGGCAAATTATCCATGTAAAAAAAAATTTATCCACGCGAAATCCAAAAAGCTGGGGCCGTGGATACCGCGTGGATAAATTTTTTTATATCCACGCGGTATCCATGCGATTAAATCTCTGGATTTTGCATGGATTATCCACGCGTAGATAATCGACGCAAATTTTTTTGACCAAAAAAAAAACATTTGACGCAAACCAAAATGTGGTTCGCTCCTAAACTAGAGGTCGACTTCCTTTTTTCTTTTGTGTGAGACAGAGAAAAAGAGAGTATAGATGGGAGTGAGGATGAGATGGGGATGAGTGTGAGTGAGAATATTGATAGTGTTTAGGGTTTTTAGTTCATTGATGGATGTTAATAGTATGTGTTTTGTGATCATAAGTTTTAAGATATTTTTTGTTTGTGATGTAGGCTTGGATATGAAAAATGAAAAAAGAGCTTTCATTGCAAAGGATTGAAAGATCAAGTGCATGCAAAAGGAAAAGCAAAGATTGCAAAACAATGGAGATACAATAGTAAAGGTAAATTTACATTTATTTTGATTCATTTGATATTTAGTTGATAACTTAATGTGTTATCTATTGATGTATTATATTGTGGTTTCCATTACTTTCCATTGTGCTTTCCATTACTTTCTATTGTGCATTCTAACATGCAAATCATGTGTTAAAATAGATACATTGCATTGAATTCATCAATAGATACATTTGCATTCCATAGATGTGCATTGAATAGACTATACATTGCATTGAATACATCAATAGATACATTTGCATTCAATAGATGCGCATTCAATAGACTATACATTTGCATTCATGAATTAAATATATATTCATTCAAAAAATTTGCAAGAATGATATAGTGCCAAAACATTATATTGATTGATTAAAAAAAGAGTACATTGATGAGAGAATAAATTCTCCCTTCATACATTGCCTTCTACAAGGCCTTACATTTAATTTAGAATCTCTACTCATTATCACTTCCTCCGTCCTCGCTTCCTTCATGTTGTAGGTGTACGTTCGTGTCCACATCGTCAAACTCCCCTTCGCTCTTATTCACGTTCTCTTCCACATTTTGCTCCTCAATATTTTCAACATTTTCTTCCACATCACGAACGCCTAAATTTGTAGAGCTCCTCTACAAAATAGAATCAAAGATTCAATTAAATTGAGATTAAACTTACTTGTAAACCACAAAGGAAACAATCACAAAACAATAAAGGTTAGGAGTTTATGATTGGAAACAATTCATGGGATTCCATAAAAGCCTTAAGGTCAACATATCCATGATCGTAATCTTGTTTGTACTCCGCGGCGGTCATGTGTCTTCCAAAATCACTAAGCTACATCTAACAAAAAAACATAGTTTAGCAATACAAAAACATTAACAATCTCACTAGAAAAATAGAATTATAGTGAGAAATATTGCACTTACAAATTGGGCCTCTAGATTGCCCCTTCCTCCCGATCCCAAGTGACTTTGGCCAGCTCTTCTCATCAATTGTCTTTTGTTTCGAATCCATAGGCATATTGCATTCAAGGCCCAAGTCCTACTAAAAGCATTGGAGTGAGAGAATTCAGAATATAAAGTCTCTATTATTTTATTTTTGTCTTGAAGCGATTGGGAGGACCAATCGATGATGTAATCTTTACCAAAATGTTAAGCAACTAAATCATGCAAACGGGCATGAGCTACATTGCCACACGTATTTATAGCTTCACCACGTGGATTAAGATCATAATACACACTACACGATTCTTGGGAAGGGGCATCTTCGAAAGCTCTTCTCTCGGATGATTCACCCGAAGAAGATAGCACGAGATTTTTGATTCTATCTCTTTGTTGAGGAGATAGATTCTCAAACCACTCTTGATCATATTCTTCGGGCTCCTCACGAGCTCTTCTCCTAGATGGTCTCCCACTTGACCTACCACTTGAAGACATTGTATCAAAAAAAAACTTTAAAAGTTAGAAAGTAGTGGAGAATGGGAGTGAAAGAGTAGTGAAGAGTGTTAGATTAGAAGAGTAAGCAATGACAAGAAAGCAATAGATCAATAGTAAGCAAGAGCGAGCAAGATCAATACCAAGAAAGATCAATAGATTAGGAAGAGATTGCAAGCAATAGCAAGAGCAAGATCACTAGCAAGGAAGAGCAAGCAAGCAAGCAAGATCTATAGAGCTTGGACGAGCAATAGCAAGCAATAGCAAGCAAGAGCACTAAACACTAGTTTAGGAAAACCTATAAAACTTGAAAGCAAAAGAAGAAGAGCAAGAATGCTCACGGAAATGTGGTTTTATTGGCATTCAAGTTTCGCATGGATTATCCACGTAGAAGTTATCCACGCGTGGATAATTCACGCGATATCCATGCGTGGATGTTCCACATGGTCTTTTTTTCCTCTCTTCACACATGAGAGGGTCTCCCACATGGGCTTGCATGCTTTAAATGTCATTCATGCAAGTCATAATCTTTTCTAGATTTTATGAGAACATTTTACTGTGGGATTTGACATAAAATCTTACATAAATATATTTTTTAATATGATGGAACATAAAAAAATCAATTCAAAGATCATTATGGTAGTATTTAATTGTTAAAACTAGTTTTATATTGTTATCAATTTTATTTTTCTTGAGATTTGACATACAAGACAAAATCATGAGATAAAAAATAGTACATATTGTTATTAAACAAGTACTTTGACAAGCTTTTTAGGATTTTATGACATAATATTATGTCAAATCGGTGATGTCATAAAACATTTAGTTTATTAATAATCTAGGTGTCATAGATTTGATATAATTTGATGAGATAATTATATGGTCAAATAGAAAAATTTTGCTTTTGTCATGTGACCTCTTAAATGGTTGCATGGGGTCATTTAGATTCATGATCAAAAGCATTTATGTTATATTGAGGACCTTAGTGATATGTGACCTATATGACATATTTTTTTAATTGTTGGTGTGTGACCTATATAACCTTATATGAAATCATAGTAATCAGTTGAAATATCATTTAGCATTGTAATAAAGATGTTGATCAATGGTGTGCTAGCTAGTATATGATTGATTGACATTGTCCAATTGCTCGTCTTTTCTTTTCGATTGGGGAACATCATCTTGCATACAAAGCAACCATAGATAGAAAGGGCGAATGCATATTGCTCGTCATGAGATACCATGGCACACTAGGCCAATCCAAAGAAATTTCTCCCTAACTAACTCGAGCCAAGTATTAATTAATCAAATGAGTGATTGAGTGGGCAATGAATCAATTGAGTACATGACTGATTTTTTGATTTTGATCATTCCATTTTGAAAGAAAGATTGAGTGAGATCATCACTCATCTTGGACAAGAGTTCAAACTGAAAGCTTCGAACATTGACTGCTATGTGGTCTTTAAATTAGTTGAGATAGGCCTGCGCGCACTATCTACTGATGTCTAACATTTGTCAGTATGAACCTCATTTTGATTGCTCGTCATGTGTTGCCCCACCCAAGCAATTTTCTTGATAGCAATGTTACTAGAATATTAGATTTTCATTAAGCATAACTAGAATATACATGGATCAAATTTTGGCATGTCTTTAGCAAATTTTATTATATTTGTTCGGTACATATGGTCTCATAATGATTACTTATGATGTGGTATAGAGTAGCTGGCTATAGTGTGTATATGTCATCGATGATGTCATCATCATCAGATAGCGATTCATCTCACGATCGCAACAACAGATATATATTGTTGTTGATATTGACATCAATTGCACTTTATTTGTTATTTAAATATGATTGTATAATTTTTCTTGCAAATTTATTCTTACAATGACATTTGATTAGAATTATGAATTCTAGGGAAATTATCATACCTCCACATGATTTAGAGAAAGAAAAAAGAATTGAGCTCTATCACAGAAAAAAGGAACAAGCAAGACTAAAGTACAATGAACAACTATTGATTGGTTCATCTTCAAGCTCTTCCATCAGTTAAGGAAAAATCCAAATAGAATGATTAGATGAAGTTAATTTCTCACTTGCTTCTAAAAGAAAAAATCCAAATAGAATGATTAGATGTAGTTAATCTTGATTTCCATATCCAATCACCCATAATAGACTCATTCATGTCACACACACACACACACAGAGAAAGCGAGAGAGAGAGAGAGAGAGAGAGAGAGAGAGAGAGAGAGAGAGAGAGAGAGAGAGAGAGAGAGAGAGAGAGAGAGAGAGAGAGAGAGAGAGAGAGAGAGAGAGAGAGAGAGAGAGAGAGAGAGAGAGAGAGACTGATACATCTAATATTTTCAACTTTTGTAGAAGAAGGAACATAAGTTGGTTTCAAGGAAAAGAGTTGCAAGAGAGATCAAGAATATTATTGATAGGATAAATCACATGAATATTGATTTTGGATCATCATTGGCCTTAGATGATGTGATGATGACCCCTTGCATGATATAATTAGTTCATCAATACCTTGTGATTCAATCCATGTCTCCAAATCTCTAGAACGTTCTTACCACCCAACCACACCTATCCTAGATGTTGCACATGAGCCCTCCACGATACTCCACGTGGATTCCACAAACTTGACCACCCCTTTAAAAAAAAGAGAACACGTCTTGGATGTATTATGACTAGTTTGAAAGATAATTGCAAATTACTACGCACTATTGATGTGTTAAAAGACATTCTAGGTTCTTTGTCTAACCTTCCTCTTCCACCTAGCTTGCAACCATTAGTAAAAACTTTCATTAGAAGTAGATATTTGTGTTGGCCACTCCAATCACCATTATCATTAAATGGAACACCATTGACGTATTGGGGTCGAAATGTACATGATCATGCCTAGTGAACACTTTCCTGAGGCTGTTTTGGGCCTTTTTGCATTGAGTAGTATTGAGGTCCCTCTAAATAATGTTGTGACATTGATGCCATATGCAGGACCTCAATACAATTGGGATGATTGGCATGCTTTGTGTCGTCACCAATGGAGGATGCAAGTATATGGCTTGAATTCAAATGCTTGTTCTTTAGAGGAGCAACGCATGCAAGGAGGCAACATCTCAAGGGCAAATCGTACATACATTGATGGACATCTAGATGTGCATGGAAACATTGCTACATATATAAATAGTTCCATTGGCCACCCTCTATTGAAGAATTGCCATTTTGAAGAACGCACCAATGGAAAAGAAGAATATTTTACTAGGAATGTAAAGGGCACTTATGTAATGGTCTGTGCCACTAGATCTATCAGGTTTGGGGAGGAATTGTTCATCAAGTATAGTTTCGACCATACTTTACCCAAATGTTTGCAAAAGACTAAGTCAAATGTGAAGATTTAAATTTTGTTGCATATGAACAAGTATAGTTTCAACCGTCCTCTATCCAAATGTTTGCAAAAGACAGTAAGTCAAATGCGAAGATTTAAATTTTATTGATATGCAGAGATGTATAATCCATGCATCTTGATTGTGTTTGGTTTGTGTCATTAAATATGTCAGATGTTAGGAGCATTATTCATCAAGCATTATTTGTCATTTGCCTAGATGTTTACATAAGATAATAAGTGAAAGCTAATGAATGTGAAGTTTATAAATATGTAAATGTGTATAAGCATGCAATTCTTTGAGTTGATTGAATGTTAACAAGTTGAAAAGAAAAATGGTCTAATAGATACATTGGTATGTTCATACTTTTTAAACAAAGAGGTAATTTATATTCATATGCAACATTTAGATCTATCAAGTATTGGGAGGAAATGTTTATCAAGCATTGTTTCAACCTACTTCTTGTTATTTTGGTATATAAAATTCTTCATCCTCATTTAGCGTTGGAGACAATAATCCTCGTAATGGTCGACGTAGACGACGAATGTCATACAACGGTCCTCATATAAAGCAATTACCTCGTCGTCTATGTCAAGGCTTAAAAGAGATGATGGAAATTGATGAGCGCATTATGGCAAGAGATTAATGCATCTGAATCTAGCTCATCTAGATCTACTTCTTCGCAAACAAGTTCCAACGATGAAAATGAGCTTCCAATGAATGATGAATTTGAAGTCATGGGAGACATGTTGGATAATATGTATGAGAAGAATAGTGCAGCTAGACACAATGAACAAGATGAGGAGGCACTTTTTTCTAAAGAAAAAAAGAAATTGCGAGAAGAATCAAAGGTCGCATTGTATCCTGAAGCAAAGACATCTCGTTTGTCGACTTCTCTACTTCTATTAAATCTTCATGCCAAATATAGATGGAGTGACCAAAGCCTCACATCATTATTTGAGTAAACCCAACGGGGTTGGCTCAACTGGTTAGCTTGGCATCCAAAGTTTCTTTGGTCCCAGGTTCGAGCCTCCCCTTGGAAACCAAGAAGCATTATTTGAGTAAAAAAAATTTCATCTACTTGTCATTTTTGCTTTGAAACAAAATTTACCATTTGGACATCTAGTGATAATTTTTTTACAATGACTTCTTTTGTCATGTATAGACTATTGAAAAACAAAATTCTCCCAGAAGGGAATGTCATGCCTGAGACAAGAGATGAGGCACAAAAGATGTTGTCTAACATCGGGATGGACTACAAGCAATATCATGCATGTCCAAAAGATTGTATTTTATATCGAGGAAGGTACGAATCACTCAAGAAATGTCCCATTTGTGATACTCCTCGATATAGAGATGATTTGCAAGGGGCAACCATTCCGTGCAAAGTTTTACGACATTTTTCAGTAATTCCACGATTGCAACGTTTATTTCATTGTAAATCTCTTGCACAACTTATCGATTGGCATGCACACCATACCTCTACGGATGGGATGATGATTCAGATTCACCTGCATGGAAACACATCAACAAAGAGTATCCAAGCTTTGCCAATGAGTCAAAAAATGTGAGATTTGGTCTTGCAACAGATGATGTGAACCCCTTTGGTGTACAAACAACTAGTGGTCCATTTGGCCTATTTTCTTGGTAAATTATAATATTCCTCCTTGATTGAGTACAAAAAGGGACACATTATGTTGGCACTTCTAATTCTTGGCCAACACAAGGTTAAGAACATGGATGTGTATCTTGAGCTTCTTATTGACGAGTTGGAAGATTTGTGGAAGGGGATAAAAAAATATGACATTTCGCACCCCTTACATGAGAAGGAGTTTATATTACATGCCATTGTAATGTGGACAATGCATGATTATCCAGGATTAGGTGAATGCTCAAGTAATCATTCAAACAATGTCTATCTTGTGTACATAGGAGTTTGTTTACAGTTACATACAACTAGTAATTCCTGGCATTTACATGATATACTACAATGGCTAGAATTATTCTTTGACATATACTTTTTTAATAGTGATTGATAGTATCCATTTGTTGGGTAGGCTTTCAAACGGCTGGAAAAAATGCTTATATTTGTGCAGGCCAAATCTTGTGGGAAGATACTCTTGTAGTCTCAAAAAAGTGGTTTATGAAAATCATTGTAAGTACTTGCATGAAGGCCATCCATTCAAAGACACTCATAGAAGACATTTTGGAGGAAGAGTTGAGAGAGAGAGATGCCTCCAAATAGGATGTCTGTGGAAGATTGGTTTAAACTATGGGAGGAATTTCAAGCAAAGCCAATCCATGGTTTGAAAAGGTTATCTATATTTCATCGTTTGGAATATTGGAATAACCTTTTGATTAATCACCTACTTGATCCCATGCACATATTTAAAAATGTGAGTGAATATATTTGGAAACACTTGATTGGTGAAAAAGATACCATTGCTGCAAGGCACGATCTAAAAGAATCAAACACCAAAAAAGAATATTGGATAAAGGATGGTGAAGATCATGCTCCAAAAGTACCTTGGACATTCACTAAGGAGGAGCTTAACCATGTGCACTCCATTATTCATGACATGAGAACACCAACTAGTTTTGCCCATTCTCTACGGTCATCATTCACAGTGGATGGAAAGTTGTAAGGTCTCAAATCTCATGATTGGCTAAAGATGATTCAATTCATCTATCCATTGTCAATTCACAGGTGCTTGTCAAAAGATATTTGTGAGACCATATACAAACTATCAATCATTGTCAGGTATTTACATGTACTTGGTGCATTCTTTTATTTAGTATTTATTGATTGGAAATTCAAATAGACATAAAATGGATTGAATATGTTGCAGATGGATGTGTTCAAAAGAAATTCGTGATCTGGATCTTCGCAAGAGACATGAGGATATGGTGGAGATTGTGTGCATGTTTGAGAGATATTTTTTGACTTCCATCATGGACTCGCAAGTGCATTTATTGGTGCACTTGGTTGAAGAAGTTTCTATTGCTGGTCCAGTGCACACTAGGTATAAGTGCATAAATTTTCTTTTGCATATGTATTTAAACTAAATCAATTGATAGTTAGAAACATTGTTTGTCAATACTTTAAAAAAAAACTAGCGAAAGATACTAATTGTATTCTAAATACATAAGGATTTCACCATTTCAATTTGATGATAGTACCACAAGTCAATCATTATACACAAAAAAAAAATAGTTGGTAGCTTTCTAAAAATCGTTTCACATTAGAAACCAATTTTGCAAGTTTTAACATGGTAAACAGAGAAGATGTTATCCTCAACTCAATGAAATGGTCATAATATACCAACCATCTTGTGGAAATAAAAAGTAGAAACCAATGCATATTCAAAAGCATCAACATATGATCATATCACAAGGCATTTTTCTTCACTCAATTTGTTAAATAGTAAAGATCACCAACTGGCATTCTATTCATCAGTTTTTTGCATTCTTATGTTTTATCTCATTCATCTCACTGACCTATTATAATATTGAGCTTAGTAATTAGGCCTACAATATAGATATTGATAAATTGCAAGACCTACATGGACAACTAATGTTAAATTTCACACGTGTGGGACACCTCAAAAGTGTGATTGATCTCCTAAGATGTTGGTGATGTTGGAAAGAGGTGATAGCAATAATGACAAGTTGAAGCTTGTGAATGACTTATTGAGCGTAGCGAAATGAGCCTGCTTTTCGAATGCATGACTACACCTATCAATATTGAACAAAACACAATGACAAGAGTCACGTTCAATCTTTTAGCAACTAACTTTGAAATCATTAAAGCTAAAATAATTACGTAGCCAAACAATGAAGAATTGAATTATTAGACAAAAGTAATATGAGATCATGGAGATTCTGGCATAATATTGAATGCAATAAAGGATAGATTGATTCAGCAAAATGATGAGCACAAGACAACTACGGATAAAAACCACGTACTCTAAGCTATCTCTGAAAAACTTTGTCTGATTGGCACTTCCATTGATAAACAGGAAGTGCTAATTATAAAACTCTAAAAGAACTGAGCTAGAATGCTTAAGAGTGTTCAAGCTTGAAAGCTTGAGAGAGCTACTACGTTATTATTCAAACTAATAGAAGTATGATCAGCTATTTATAATAAGCAAATGCGGCTAGTCTAGTAGGCCAATTGATTAGGTCATAGATCATAATGGCCAATTGGCCATAGTGAGCTGGCATCTATCCAGTTAGTACTTCTTGGAGAATAATCCAACATTCCCCCTTAATCTGAATCCATGAATGCTTTGACCTTCAAACTTAGTTTTGCACAAAATTTCTTGTGTGCATCCAAGCTTATCTTTGGAATCAACGACCACCCCTGATGCAACTAATGGGATGTTGGGATCTCGGGTTGAACTGGAGATGAAGGCCGGATAGAGCCGACTTGGCAGCCGTAGCTACTGCTACTTACTACGGCCTAATTCTCTTCCAAGTCCTAGATTGTTTCTGATGATTTGTTGTAAAATTAAACTTGTAAACAGAAGATAATGTTGAGTAAAACAACAGTGGAAAGTTATCCACTGCTAGCATGCATTCCAATATTGTAGATCATACACATTACAAAACATAGCATTACGAAGATCGCTTCTATTATTAGAACTAAATTTACAATATTTTCTTTAGCGCTGTCTGTTTCCCAGATCAGCGCATTGGCGTAAGAGAGGTGTTCTCTCGCACGAGCAATATGACTAGCTATTGCTAATCTGTAAACTCTATCTCAAACTTTTTATAGTTCTGTCTATTCTATGTCCGTGACTGTATCAGTTTGTGTATGTGATCCCCTTCGTGATCTATTTTTATGTGATCAATGTAGGAAACTAATTAAGTTAAAGCTCTAATCAAAAGAAATACATTAGGCTTAATCAAAGTTGATTCTAGTTTCCTGTCACTGTCCTCTGTGCATCAGCTGCTTTTTGCCCATCACTTCACGCTGCAGACCTTCGCATTTTGCTAAAAGACATCTTCACGATTTTAAGGACAGTGTCGCATTTTTAAGGGCATCTTCACTTTTATCAGGAAGGCATTTGGCAACAGTGTCACTTTTTTTTTTGAAGGGCAAAAAAGTGCAACATTGACGCTTTTTTTTTAAGTGAAAATGCGACAGTAGGCTAGAAAATATCTCTAAGGCATTTGGAGATAGTGTGGCTTTTTTCCCAAATGTGAAAAATGCGACAGTGTCGGGACAGTTGGCCAGAATTATTTTCTAAATATTTTTTACTTAGTGATGCATTTTTCTCATGATCCAAAAATGCGAACTGTGAGACAAAACAATTGAAAAATGCAAATTGTGCGAAACTTAGTTCAAAATGCAACAGTCAAGAAAAACAGCAAGAAAAAACTAAGAAAAATACTAAGGCTTTGAAGGATAGAAACTCTTGGTTTCTTCAGCTCCCTCTCAAAGCTGGTATTTTTTTTATTCCTAGGCTTGCATGCTGCTTCTCAAAAATTGCCTTGTCAAGAGGCTTTGTGATTATATCAGCCACCATTTGTTTCATTGGAACAAACTCGGTCTTCAGCCTGTTTTTCTCAACCAGATTTCTTATTGAATGATATCTAATAGCAATGTGTTTCATCCTAGAATGAAACATATGGCAGATGTGTTATCCATGAATAGTAGCAGCGGCTCGTTGGAGTCCTCTCTCAGTCCGTCAAGGAACTGTTTGAGCCATGTAAGCTCGTTTGCCATCTTGGCTATTGCAATATACTCTGCTTCATAGGATGATTGCGCAGTTATGGTTTGCCTCCTATTGACCCATATCACAGTTGCACCGGCTACTATTGTGCATCCTCCCAAGATGCTTTTGCAGTCATCTTCTAGGGACGCCCAGCTTGCATCACTATAGGATTTGATCTGGAATCCTTCATGATGAGAGAAACACAGCCCATAATCCTTCATCTCTTGAAGGTATTGCAGAATTCTTTTGGCTATTTTTCAATGCATATCGTCTGGATTGATATTGAATTGGCTCATTCTGAAAACTGCATAAGCAATGTTAGGATGTGTACTATCTGCAAGTACATGAGTGAGTCAATCAACCTCCTATAGGGCATGTTCTACATGGCTTCCTGCTCTTCTGCATTCTACGGGCAGTCCTGTTTTGTCAGAATCATTCCAGCTACCATCGACGTATTAGCTCCCTTGTAGTTTGTCATCTGAAAATCATCAATGATTTTCTAGATGTACCTTGACTGGTGAAGATATAGCTTCCCTTCATCAAGATCTCTGTCAATCTGCAATCCTAGGTAGCATCTTGCTTCCCCTAGGTCTGATATTTCGAAATGTTGTGAAATATCATGCTTCACCTGAGAAATCAGGTGTTTCTTTTGGACAGAATCAAAGTGTCATCAACATAGACAACAATGATTATAATCCCTCCATCTGTGACCATTGTATAGACATTGTAGTCAGTCATCAATGGTTGAAATCCTGAGAATCTGAGCTTATTCTTATACCACTGCCTGACAGACTGCTTCAGTCCGTATATGTGTCTTTGCATTCGGTAATTGGCAAAGGATGTACAGATCAATTCTGGAGGTTGGTCCATGTAGACCCCTTCATTCAACTCGCCATGTAAGAAGGCGGTCTTTTCATCCACTAAGTGGATCTTGAGACTGTATGCTGCTAATATGCAAATAGTAGGCATATGGAAGAATGCTTTACGACTGGAGAAAAGGTTTTAGTATACTCAACACCATACTTTTGAGAGAAATCTTTTGCTACCAATTTGGCCTTGTACTTTGATACGTTGCCATCAGGTCCATACTTGTATTTGAAAATCCATTTTCACTTTATAGTCTTCTTGTCTGTTGGTAATGGCTCTAGATTCCAGACTTTGTTCTGCTCCATGGAATTTATCTCATCTTCCATTGCTTTAATCCACTTGTCCTTATCTGGACAGCTAATAGCTTTCTCATACGTTTTAGGTTCTCCGCCAAATCCACAGAATTCTTCTGATATAGAAGCTGAGCTATCAGGCACAAATCTAATAGGTGCTCTTCTTTTTCGCACGGATCTTCTTGGAGAGTCTGCGGTCAGATTGATGGCCTTGTCTTTGTCAAGTTTCTTGCCTTTGCTGACTGCTGAAATATGGTGAGTAGCCGGTGTCCTGGTACAGGTGTTGCTCATCGTCTGAACAATCATTCTATCCATCTAGAATTTGAACATCTTGTTTTGGATGCTCAAGGTCCACTCCCTTCGTTGATGTTGGCAGGTCATAGTAGCCTCTAGTCAGGATTTCGTAGTCGACTGGATCTCCATCAGCCATTGTCTTTGACTCATCAAATCTGACATCTCTAACAGTCTTAATATGTCTGTTGTCAGGCATGTAGATGTTGTAGTATGATGAATGAACATCATATCCTACGAGAAATCCTTGCTCCACCTTTTCATCCAACTTCTTTCTTTTTTGATCTGGAATGTGGACATATGCGACGCAACCAAAAATGCGCACATGTGTCAAACTTGGTTTGTTGCCCCACCAAACCTCGTGTGGCATGGTATGTGCAACACTGGATCTACCTATCCTATTCTGCAGGTAGTTGGTTGTAGCTACTACTTCAGCCCATAAAAAATTTGATGCCCTTGAATAGGCCATCATGGATCTTGCAGCTTCCATGAGAGTCCGATTTCTCCTCTCTACCATACCATTATGAGTAGCTGGTGTGGACCATTGTGGTGTGTAGGCTGCAGTCTTCAAATGAAGTATCCCTTTATTGGTACAAAACTCTTCAAAGCATTTGGAGACGTATTCTCCTCCTTTGTCCATTCTCAGCTGCTTCACGTTCTTCCAGAATTCTCCCTCTGGACTCTAGGTAGCTTCTTGGTATGTTGCTGGCTCTTCTGTGAAGTTGCAGTACTTGAACTGCATGTCTTTGCTCCATTGAAGATCATTAGAGTAGCAATCTGGAGGTCTTCTTTGTCTTGTTAACCTTCTAGGTTCATTTCATTGCTGTTCAAATGTTTCTTGTTCGTGGGGTTGATCCTCTGCTTCCTGCTGCTTTGGAGTCTACGGCTCTACATTCTGATTTGATGTATGTCCTCGATCTCCCTCTTGAATGGGCAGCAGCGTGAAGATCTCATGGCCTCTCTCGTCTTTCAGTCCAGGAAATGTAGACTCATCAAACTTCACATCTTTGTTCGAAACAACCTTCTTCGTGGTTGGATCATAGAGCCTGTACACATGTGTTTCATTCGAGTAGTCGACCATGATTGTTTGCTTAGATTTGTCATCGAGCTTGCTTCTTTTTTCTTTTGAAATGTGCTTGTATGCTGCACATCTAAACACTCGTACGTATGACAGATCAGGCTTTCTGCCTGTCCACATTTCGTATGGTGTTTTGTTTTCTAGCGTTGTCATTGTAGATCTATTTTGCAGGTGTACAGCTGCAGCTATTACCTCAGTCCAGAATTGACCTGGCAATTGAGCCTGTGCCATCATGCATCTGGATCCTTCGACTAGCATTTTGTTTCTTCTCTCTGCAACACCATTGTATTCTGGTGTGTATGCAGGAGTGAACTGGTGTTCAATCCCCTATTCTTTGCAGAATTTTGAGAAATCTTTGCTTTTATATTCACCTCCGTTGTCAGATATAAGAATCTGTATCTTTTTCGAGGTGTGTTGCTCTACAAATGCCATGAACTTCTTGAAGGAATCAAACACTTTGAATTTCTTCTATAAGTAGTAGATCGTGGTCATCCGGCTGTAATCATCTATGAACATTAGAAAGTATCTCGAATCTAAGAGCGAATCCGTCTTCATCAATCCACAAACATCAGAGTGGACGAGCTCAAGAACTTCCTTGGCTCTTCTTCCCTCATGCATCAATGGATTCCGATGTTGCTTGCCTTTCTAACAGGCTTCGCACAACTCAGCTTCGGGTTTTGAAATCTTGAGATCTGTGACTGTCTTTTCTACTCATGTCATATAGGCTCTGCATGTTCAGATGATACATTCTCCTATGCCAAAGCTGATCTTCATTTTCTGATGCATTTAATATGCTATCAAAGTTGCTAATTATCTTGGCCTAGTAGAGGTTCCTTCTTTGCATTCGACCATTAGCAACTTGTTTGTCATCTTCTCGATCATGAGGCATGTGGTGCCGTCGAACAAAACTCGAATGCCAAGATCTGCCATCTTGGAGATAGATATCAGATCTTTTTTGAGTGAGGGCACATAGAGTTCTTCTGGCAGCTCTGCTTATTCTGACAGTGTTTGCAGCTTTAGAGTATCGATGCCTTTGACATCGTGTCTGCTCCCATTACCTAGAATCACTGCTCTATTGTTTTCGAGCTCTTTGAAGTCGATCAAGATCTTCTTCTTGCAGGTTATGTCAGATGTTGCTCCCGAATCAATGACTACATCGTAGTCATGTTCAGTGTAGCTCATTGAAGCTTCATCGAATATCGTGAAAGCTTCGTCACCTCGGTCAGCATCTTTTGATGACTCTACAACATTAGCCTTTTCAGCTTTGTTTTTTCTTTTTGGATTAAATCTACAATTGTATGCAAAATGACCTTTCTTCTTGCAGTGCATGCAAGGTATTGTTGGATTGAACCAGCATTTGTTGGCCATATGGCCTGGTTTGTGATAGTGATTGCAGGAAGAAGATTGCTAATTCAAGGACTTCGTCTTCTCGAATCTTGGCTTGTTTTTGTTCTTGTTCTTTCCTTTCGTGAAGAGAGCCTTCTCTTGATCACTGCTTCCCTCTCTTTCATCTCTCATCAGTCTCTCATCAGCGACAAGACTGACTGCTTTGTCAAATGTCATATCTGGTAGACTCAGTATGAGCATTCTCAATAGTTGATAGGACGTCGGTAGAGATTTCATGAAGTACATCAGCTACTGTGGTGCTGGGACCTAGTGCTCTTGTTCTGATGCAATGAGCTGAGCGAAGATCGTTCTAATCTTCTCAACATGCTAATCCAACTGGTTGTCGTCCCATCGTATGAATAGTAGTTGATTGTGAAGGTGCATGACTGAAGCTGCAGTCCTCACTTCATACTTCTGTTTTAATCTTTCTCATGCTGCATGGCTGCTTTCACAATCTTCAATCTGCATATCCTCGGGTCTCCCTCTGGAGGCTGCACCTCTGAGAGTTTGGTCACTGACTAGATGCCTTCGTCCTTCAGAAGTGTTTGGATTTTGAATTTCCAGATTCTGTAATTTGCGCCATCAAGACTAATTTCTACTCTTGTTTGGATTGTTGTAGCCATATTGTGCTGTCTAGAAGATTCATTGCTAGGATATCAGTAGTGATAACCCGTGTGCTCTGATACCATGTTGTGGAAGTGGAAAACTCTGTTCGTTTCAATGTCACAAAAGTGAAACTGTTTCTTTTTCGTTTTTGTTTTTGTTTTTGTCTTTGTATTCGTGAACGATTTTGTGTCATTGAATTTTCTTTTGTGCAGAAGCTTTTACAGGAATCTAGACACTTGACTGCACATCACATAACAGATTTGTTTCTAGAAATCAAGACAGACGACACAAGACAAGGAGATGCACAAAAATAGAGCGACTGTATTATCAGTTTGATTTTAGAGCGAGATCGTCAGTGTCTCGCTCGTTGGCAGAATGACACTCTGCTCTTTCACTGTGTTCTGCTCGTTGGCAGACTTTTATGCACAGCTCTAGTATTTTTCTTTTCTGCTCTATTTGCTATCTCTCTCTCTCTCTCTCTCTCTCTCTCTCTCTCTCTCTCTCTCTCTCTCTCTCTCTCTCTCTCTCTCTCTCTCTCTCTCTCTCTCTCTCTCTCTCTCTCTCTCTCTCTCTCTCTCTCTCTCTCTCTCTCTCTCTCTCTCTCTCTCTCTCTCTCTCTCTCTCTCTCTCTCTCTCTCTCTCTCTCTCTCTCTCTCTCTCTCTCTTACAGAAATTCTGTCTAGTCTTTTCACGCATTGTTTTGGATTCAGAGAGGATAGTTTATACCTCCACAGTGTGAAGTTTAAAAGATGGCTTGACGCAGAAATCACAAGACTAATTAATGCTAATCAATTAATCAGTTATTCTTTGTCGTTGCCTCTTGTTTCACCTGGCATAAAGTCTATGACTCCATGTTCGTTGAGCTGCTAGCTGGCAGCACGAAATATTCCTCCTCGTTTATTTCGCAATCTCCCGTTTTCTTTTGTTCTCTTCATTTCTTTCGTAGTTTTTTGTTTTGCGTCCCTTTGTAGTTTGCAGTCCTGGAGGTGTCTTTACGACTCACGAATGATTCGCGAATCATTCGTGCTTTGAGTCAAGGGACGTTGACTATCACAAATTGTTCTCGTTCGACCTTCATTTCTTGTTCGTGCTGCGACAAAGTTGCAGGAGTTCACCATTTCTAACACTCCCTCTTGAACCTTGCAGCTTTGTACGTTTAATCCAATTGTCTTTCTTTGCTTGGCAAAGAGTGGCTTGTCGAGCGGTTTTGTGAGCAGATCTACAATCATATTTTCAGATTTTATATACTAGACCTAGAGCTCTCCTTGCAAGATCAAATATCGAATGTGATGGTACTTCAGAGGTATGTGCTTTGTCTTTGAATGGAAGACAGGATCTTGGGACAGATAGATGGCACTCTAAGAGTCCATCGTGCTTGGCCCTTCTTGTGGTATCCCGATTGCCTCCAGCATCATATGCAGCCAAACTACCTCATTCGCCACCTTCGAAACTGTGACATATTCAGCTTCGCAAGAGGATTGAGCCACCAAGGTTTGTTTTTTGCATATCCAGCTGATTGCAGCTCCACACGCTATTGTACATTCTCCAGTAATGGACTTGCTGTCATCTTTGCAGCTCGCATCACTTTAGTGATGCAGCTTGAATCCTTTTTTTTTGTTTTTAGCTCTATAGATTAATCTCATATTATGGGTACCCTTCAGATACTTTAGGATTTGTTTGGCCATTTTCCAATGTGCTAGGCTGGGATTGGAAGAGAATTGGCTCAAGGCGTAAACAGAGAAAGCTAGATCGGGTCTGGTACAAACTGTGAGGTACATCATACTACCGATTAAGTTCTGGTAGGGTATACGTGCCATCTTCTGTTCTTTCTCTTCCATTTTTTGGCAATCTTGCGTCATGAGCTTTGCTCCAGCTATCATTGGTGTGGCCTTTTCTTTGCAGTCCATCATGTGGTACTGATTTAGCACTTTTCTGGCATATTCTGACTAACTCAAGTGCATTTCGCCCTTTGTTCAATCTCTTCTGATCTCTAGCCCTAGGCATTTCGTTGCTTCTCCAACATCTGTAATTTTGTAGCTTTCAGAAATCTGACTTTTCGTGTCTTTGATCAGCATTAAAAAATTTCCTATCATCAGCGAATCATCCACAAAAATGGTCAGTATCACAGAATCATTTCCTCCTCTTTTGATGTAGACATTGCAGTCTGGTTGAGCAAGATTGAAGTCTAGAGACTTCAGAAGACCATCAAGCTTTTTATACCAGGCTCATAATGCATGTTTTAGACCATAGATGCATCTCTGCAACCGACAGACATATTGTTGATTGTCGGGGTCTTCATAGCCTTCAAGTTGCTTCATGAAGATTTCCTCCTCTAGATCTCCGTGGAGAAAGGTTGTTTTCATGTTAATCTGGTGAATTTCCAGATTGTGTGGCATATGCAAGGAGTAGCCTTATGCTTGTCATCTTGACCATAGACGAATATGTGTTGAAATAGTCAACACCATATCTCTACGTGTAGCCCTTCACGACGAGCCTTTCTTTGTAACAGCCAATGGTGCCATCTGATTTCATCTTTTTCTTGTACACCCACTTACAATCGACTATTTTTCTGTTTCCTGGCAGTGCCTCTAGTGTCCATGCCTCATTTTGACTCATCGACTCGATCTCCTCTGACATTGCATGCTTTCAAAATTCTCCCTCTGGACTCTGGATAGCTTCTTGGTATGTTGTTGGCTCTTCTATGAAGCTACAGTACTCGAACTGTGTGTCTTCACTCCATTGAAGATTGTCAAAGTAGCGGTCTGGAGGTCTTATTTGTTTCGTTGACCTTCTAGGTTCGTTTCATCGTTGTTCAAACATTTCTTGTTCGTGGGGTTGATCCTCTGCTTCCTGCTGCTTTGGAGTCTGCGGCTCTGCATTTTGATTTGATGTCTATCCTCGATCTCCCTCTTGAATGGGTAGCAGTGTGAAGATCTCATGGCCTCTCTCGTCTTTCAGTCCAAGAAATGTGGACTCATCAAACTTCACATCTCTGTTCAAAACAATCTTCTTTGTGGGTGGATCATAGAGCCTGTACACGTCTTCTGTTCAAGTAGCCGACGATGATTGTTTACTTAGATTTGTCATTGAGCTTGCTTCTTTTTTCTTTTGGAATGTGCTTGTGTGTTGCACATCCAAACACTCATACATATGACAGATCAGGCTTTCTGCATGTCCACATTTTGTATGGTGTTTTATTTTTCAGCGTTGTCGTTGTAGATCTGTTCTGCAGAGTTTTGTTTCTTCTCTCTGCAACACCATTGTATTTTGGTGTGTATGCAGGAGTGAACTGGTGTTTGATCCCATGTTCTTCGTAGAATCTTGAGAATTCTTTGCTTTTATATTCACCTCCGTTGTCAAATCTAAGGATCTGTATCTTTTTCGAGGTGTGTCACTCTGCAAATGCCACAAACTTATTGAAGGAATCAAACACTTCGAATTTTTTCTTTAAGTAGTAGATCATGGTCATCCGGTTGTAATCATCTATGAACGTTAGAAAATATCTTGTACCTGAGAGCGAATCCATCTTCTTTGGTCCACAGACATCAGAGTGGACGAGTTCAAGAACTTCCTTGGCTCTTCTTCCCTCATGCGTGAATGGATTCCGATGTTGCTTGTCTTTTTGACAAGCTTCGCAGAACTCAGATTCGGGTCTTGAAATTTTGAGACCTATGACTATGTCTTTTCTGCTCATGTCATACAGGCTCCGCATGTTCAGATGATACATTATCCTATGCCAGAGCTGATCTTCATTTTCTGATGCATCTAATATGCTATCAAAGTTGCTAATTATCTTGGCCTGATAGAGGTTTCCTTCTCTGCATCAGCAACTTGTTTGTCGTCTTCTCGATCATGCGGCATGTGTTGCCATGGAACAAAATTCGAATGCCGAAATCTGCCATCTTGGAGACAGATAGTAGATCTTTTCTGAGTGAGGGCACATAGAGCGCTCATGGCAGCTCTGCTGGACTAACAATGTTTGCAGCTATAGAGTGTTGATGCCTTTGACATCATGTCTGTTCCCATCACCTAGAATCATTGCTATGTTGTCTCTATGAAGTCGATCAAGATCTTCTTGTTGTAGGTTATGTGAGATGTTGCTCCTAAATAAATGACTACATCGTAGTCGTGTTCAGTGTAGCTCGTTGAAGCTTCATCGAGTATCATGAAAGCTTCGTCACCTCTGTCAACATCTTTTGATGACTCTACAACATTAGCCTTTTCAGTTTTGTTCTTTCTTTTCAGGTTGAATCTGCAATTGTATGCAGAATGCCGTTTCTTCTTGCAGTGCATGCAAGGTATTGCTGGATTGAACCAGCATGTGTTGGCCATATGGCCTAGTTTGTGACAGTGATCGCAGGAGGAAGATTGTTGATTCCAGGACTTCGTCTTCTCGAATCTTGGCTTGTTCTTGTTCTTCTTCTTTCCTTTTGTGAAGAAAGCCTTCTCTTGATCAATGTTTCCCTCTCCTTCGTCTCTCATCAGTCTCTCATTAACGACAAGACTGACTACTTTGTCGAATGTCATATCTGGTAGATTTAGTATGAGCATTCTCAGTGACTGATAGGACGTCGGTAGATATTTCATGAAGTACATCAGTTGTTGTGGTGCTGGGACCTGGTGCTCTTGTCCTAATGCAGCGAGCTGAGCAAAGATCATGCTAATCTTCTCAACATGCTGATCCAACTGGTTGTCGTCCCATCGTATGGATTGCAGCTGATTGTGAAGGTGCATGACTGAAGCTGCAGTCCTCACTTCATACTTCTGTTTTAATCTTTCCCACGCTGCATGGTTGTTTTTGCAGTCTTTCTGCATGAGTAGATCTTCATTTATGGACGAAACGATACACGCTCTTTTTTTTTTATCCATTCAGCTCTCCTCGGGTCTCCCTCTAGAGGCTGCACCTCTGAGAGTCCGGTCACCGACCAGATGCCTCCGCCCTTCAGAAGTGTTTTAATTTTGAATTTCCAGATTCTATAATTTGCGCCATCAAGACTGATTGCTACTCTTGTCTGGATTGTTGTAGCCATATTGTGTTGTCTAGAAGAATCACTGCTAGGATATCAGTAGTGATAATCTGTGTGCTCTTATACCATGTTGCAGAAGCAAAAAACTCTGTTCGGTTCAGTGTCGCAAAAGGAAAACTGTGTCTTTTTCATTTTTGTTTTCGTCTTGGTATTCGCAAATGATTTTGTGTCTTTGAATTTCCTTTTGTGCGGAAGTTTTTACAGGAACCTAGACACTCGACTGCACATCACATAACACATTTGTTTCTAGCAATCAAGACAGACGACACAAGACAAGGAGATGCACAAAAATAGAGCAATTGTATTATCAGTTTGATTTTAGAGCAAGATCGTCAATGTCTCGCTCATTGGCGGAATGACACTCTACTCTTTCGCTATGTTCTACTTGTTGGCAGACTTTCATGCACAGCTCTAGTATTTTTCTTTTATGCTCTATTCTCTACCTCTCTGTCTCTCTCTTACAGAAATTTTGTCTATTCTCTTCACGGGCATCGTTTTGGATTATACCTCCATAGTGTGGAGTTTACAAGATGGCTTAACGCAGAAATCACAAGACTAGTTAATGCTAATCAACTAATCTGTCAGTCTCTGTCGTTGCCTCTCGTTTCACCTGGGCGTAAAGTATACGACTCCAAGCCCATTGAGCTGCCAGCTGGCAGCATAAAAGATTCCTCTTCGTTTGTTTCATAATCTCCCATTTGCTTTTGTTCTCTTTGTCTCTTTCGTAGTTTTTCGTTTTGCGTCCCTTTGCGGTTTGTGCTCCTGGAGTTGTGTTTACGATCCACGAATGATTCGTGAAGTGTTTGTGCTTTGATTCAAGGGATGTTGATTGTCGCGAATTGTTCTCATTCAATCTTTGTTTCTTGTTTTTGCTGCGACAAAGTTGCAGGAGTTCACTCTTTCTGACATATACAACGCTAGCTGGAGTGGAACATTCACTAGAGTCAATATCAAAGATGCAGCATGCTTGAAGTCCTGTGATGTCTGTAATAAAGGCAAGATGTCACGTATACCATTCACCAAGGACTCTTTCAGAATGAAAGAATTCCTAGAACTAGTACACTCTGACATCTGTGGACCATTTGACCATGTACTTTATCCACAATAAGTCAGAGGCCCTGGACAAATTCACTGAGTTCGTGAATTGGGCTAAGAAATGGACTGGCAGGCAATGTCAGAGGAGATCGAGTCGATGAGGTGAAACAAGGCATGGACACTAGAGCCACTACCAGAAAATAGAAAAATAGTCGACAGCAAGTGGGTGTACAAGAAAAAGATGACATCAGATGGCACCATTGGCCGCTACAAAGCAAGGCTCGTCGTGAAATGCTACACGTAGAGATATGGTGTTGACTATTTCGACACATATTTGCCCATGGTCAAGATGACAAGCATAAGGCTACTCCTTGCATACGCCACACAGCACAATCTGGAAATTCACCAGATTGATGTGAAAATAGCCTTTCTCCACGGAGATCTAGAGGAGAAAATCTTCATGAAGCAACCTGAAGGCTATGAAGACCCGACAATCGACAATATGTCTATCAGTTGCAGAGATGCATCTATGGTCTTAAACAGCTTGATGGTCTTCTGAAGTCTCTGGACTTCAATCCTACTCAACCAGACTGCAATGTCTACATCAAAAGAGTAGGAAAGGATTTTGTGATACTGACCATTTTTGTGGATGATTCGCTGATGATAGGAAATTCCTTGATGTTGATCAAAGACACGAAGAGTCAGATTTCTGAAAGCTACGAAATCACAGATCTTGGAGAAGCAACAAAATGCCTATGGCTGGAGATCAGAAGAGATCGAACAAAGGGCGAAATGCACTTGTGTCAGCCAGAATATGCTAGAAAAGTGCTAAAGCAGTATCACATGATGGACTACAAGAAAAAGTCCACACCAATTATAGCTGGAGCCAAGCTCACGAAGCACGATTGCCCAAAAATGGAAGAGGAAGAACAGAAGATGGCAGGTATACCCTACTAGAACTTAATCAGTAGTCTGATGTACCTCACAATTTGTACCAGACCCGATCTGGCTTTCTCTGTTTACACCTTGAGCCAATTCTCTTCCAATCCTGGCCTAGCACATTGGCAAATGGCCAAACGAATCCTACAGTATCTGAAGGGTACCCAGAATATGGGATTAACCTACATAGTTGAAAATGAAGAAAAAAGATTCGAGCTGCATCACTACAGTGGTGCGAGCTGGACGAGCTGCAAAGATGACAACAAGTCCATTATTGGAGGATGTACAATAGCGTGCGGAGCTGCAATCAGTTGGATATGCAAAAAAACAAACCTTGGTGGCTCAATCCTCTTGTGAAGCTGAATATGTCATAGCTTTGAAGGTGCCGAATGAGGTAGTGTGGCTACAGATGATGCTGGAGGCAATCGAGATACCACAAGAAGGGCCAAGCATGATGATAATGGACTCTCAGAGTGCCATCTATCTGTCCCAGGATCCTGTCTTCCATTCAAAGACAAAACACATACCTCTAAAGTACCATCACATTCGAGATTTGATCTTGAAAGGAGAGCTCCAGGTCCAGTATATAGAATTTGAAAATATGATTGCAGATCTGCTCACAAAACTGCTCGACAAGCCACTCTTTGCCAAGCAAAGAAAGGCAATTGGATTAAATGTACAAAGCTGCAAGGTTCAAGAGGGAGTGTCATAAATGGTGAACTCTTGCAACTTTGTCGTAGCACAAACAAGAAACAAAGGTCAAACAAGAACAATTCGCGACAGTCAACATCCCTTGACTCGAAGCACGAACTATTCGCAAATCATTCGTGAATTGTAAACACACCTCTAGGACCGCAAACCGCAAAGGGACGCAAAACAAAAAAACTACGAAAGAAATGAAGAGAATGAAAGCAAACGGGAGATTATGAAACAAACGAAGAAGAATCTTTTGCGCTGCCAGCTGGCAGCTAAACGGGCTTGGAGTCATAGACTTCACGCCCAAGTGCAACGAGAGGCAACGATGGAGACTAACTAATTAGTTGATTAGCATTAACTAGTCTTGTGATTTTTGTGTTAAGCCATCTTGTAAACTCCACACTGTGGAGGTATAAACTATCCTCTCTGGATCCAAAACGATGTGTGAAGAGAATAGACAGAATTTCTATAAGAGAGAGAGAGAGGTAGTGAATAGAGCAGAAAAGAAAAATACTAGAGCTGTGCATGAAAGTCTACCAATGAGCAAAACACAATGAAAGTGCAGAGTGTCATTCCACCAACGAGCGAGACACTGACGATCTCGCTCTAAAATCAAACTGATAATACAGTTGCTCTATTTTTGTGCATCTCCTTGTCTTGTGTCGTCTGCCTTGATTGCTAGAAACAAATGTGTTCTGTGATGTGCCGTTGAGTACACACAAAATTGTTCGTGAATACGAAGACAAAAACAAAAACGAAAAAAAAAACAGTTTGGCTTTCGCGACACTGAACCGAACAAAGTTTTTCGCTCCTGCAACAGTATAGAGCAATTGTATTGATGTGATGCAATCTCCTATGCCATAGAATATCCATCAATTCGTTGATCTGGTGAGCTTGCTCTGAAGGTACTCGGATCTTGAGGTGATATAGGTTCCCCTTTTACTTTTTTGTGGTGACAAGTTGAGTGGTTGTGTATTCAACCACTTCGCAGGTATCGCCTTCAAAGTGATTGTTAGTCCTTCGTCTACCATCTTAGCAACACATTACTGAAATGGGCTGCCGACATAGTTGAATATCTAATGAGGGGCCAACCAGACAAATCACTACCAAAGGCGGATCAACGGAAATTGATCTTGAAAGCTAGACCTTACTAGCTAATTGTTGGCCAATTGTACCGAAGAGGACCATATGGGATTCTTCGACAGTGTATTCTTCCTCATGAGGCCACCAGAACATTTCGCTTTCACATGAAGGCATGAGTGGAGGCCATTTTGCATCCGACATTACAGTTTGCAAGATCCTGAAATCAGGATGTTGGTGGCCAAGGATTCATAAGGATACGGAAAAATATCTGAGAAAGTGTAATGTGTGTCAAAGGGCCAGGAGACCGACGAGATTGAAATATGACCTTCTTCACCCGATCTTAGCCCAAGCACCATTTGAAAAGTGGGGATTGGGTTACATTGGTCCAATTCACCTTGCAGTAAGAAGTACCCAAGCTCGATACATAATCGTGGCCACCAACTATCTCACCAAGTGGGTCGAAGCGAAGGCAGTAAAGAGTAGCTGATGCTAGGACCACTGCCAAGTTTCTCTATGAAAATATCATTGTGCGCTTTGGGTGCCCGATGGAGATTGTCAGCGATCGCGGGAGCCATTTCATCAATGAGACCATCAAGGTCATGTTGGAGGACTTCTTCATGATCCATAGAACCAGTACACCTTATTATTCTCGCGGTAATGGGCAAGCAGAATCATCCAATAAGATCCTGTGTAGCATACTCACAAAAAAGTTGAAGCTAGCAGATCGGATTGGGAACACAAGTTGCATGCTGTTTTGTGGGCATTCTAGACAGCATATAAGGGAAGCACTGATCAAACGCCATTCCATTTGGTATATGGTCAGGATGTTGTAATGCTAGTAGAGTTTTTAGTCGCTTCATTAAGGATTGCCACAACTCAACGCCTTGATGAACTAGACCTGTACAATTATGCCACGAAGCTCTGCATAAGCTCTATGAAACACGCTTACTAGTTGTACATGTACTGGCAGCTGAAAAGGAGAGACGCAAAGCATGGCACGATCGCCGGTTACAAAAGAAAGATCTTCGATCCGGAGATCTAGTTGTGATGTATAAACCCAAGGTGATCAAGGGGAAATTACAATTCACAGGCGAAGGTCCTTATCGAATCAAAGAAATTCTTAATCATGGAGCCGTGAATATGGAGAAGCTAGATGGGACACCTTTTGACACACTCATCAATGGTAGCCAGTTGCACAAGTACTGGCCACCGCAGTGAGATAGATCCAGGTTGGTGGTGGCATGTTACGAAAAGTTTATCTGTTCAGCCATCACAACTAGATCCAGGAAGACCAAGCCATATCAAGCTAGATCCATCAAGCAAGATAAGAGAAGATCCAACAAGATCCAAGAGATTTCTAGATCCAGATAGGATCAAGAGGGAAGCAGATCATCAGATTACACCAATTAGGCCCCCAATTTGCAGATCATAGACCTCGATCTCAGTAACCATGGCAAGATAAGGGCAAATTTACCAAAACTGATGGATCTGCTACCAAATATCTATCAAAACTTTTAGAGAGTTACTAACAGTTAGATATAACATGGATGTAGCAGATTATCAATTTGCAAAAGTTAAAAATGAGAGAATCTCAAGATCTCATCAAAAAACACTCTAAAAGAGCATGTTTTTCATGATTTTTGGAGATCCTCTGGGAGATAGCTCTTGAAACTTGGACAGTCACTAGATCTGACCCATATGCATCTATGAAAATCTTTGTGAGAGTTATTGATGGAAAAAACATCATTTTTTAATGTATGTGAGGGTTCCAAGAAGCATAATATTCAGAACCTTTGCAGAGCATCAAGATTATCAAACCAACTTTTGCAAGGGGCATAAATGGAATCAGAATAGTGAAATTAGCCTGCTTGCATGGTCTGATCTTGAAAATCCCACCATGGGAGCAAGTTGTGCAAGCATTCACTTCCTGCGAGGACTGAACCCTCGCAGACTACCTGAATCCTCGCTGAACCTTTGCAGGGCATTCAAATCACCTTCTGAATTCTCGCAGACTTCTTTAAGGTCTTAAAATTTTGTGAAGAAGGTCGTTGCCAAAATTTGGGTGGTACTGAGCAAGGGAAAGTGGATTTCACCTAGTACGCACTCTAAATTCCGTTATATAAG
Organism: Diphasiastrum complanatum; assembly: GCA_029204225.1. NCBI lineage: Eukaryota > Viridiplantae > Streptophyta > Lycopodiopsida > Lycopodiales > Lycopodiaceae > Diphasiastrum > Diphasiastrum complanatum. The sequence goes on from CM055111.1 coordinate 28,330,558, forward strand.
GGCTGAATTCAAGCCATTTGTCACCTTTCCTAGCGAAGCTCTATTCAAATTTAGACAAATTTTCCAAGTTCTCCGAAGTTCATACAAGCCATCATCTACATACTCTGAACCGCCCCAGATGACAAGAAATCACCGGAGAACCTCATAGAAGACGACAATGACGGCATTGTACAGGTCGTTGGGGCCACTACCACACAAGCCCCTACAGACGTCAGTGTATCGGCTGCTCCAATGGACTTAACGACGGCCTACCAAGCCTTGGGAGTATTCATCCAGGTCTGGTAGCAACCAGGACATCATTGGACAGCCGGATAATGCATTTGGCAATGAACAACAGCCAGCTACGAGCAGAAATCATGAAGCTACAGCAAGAGCTCGTGATTGCTCAACAACACGAACAAGACGGACACCGGGAGATCAAAAAGCTGCAGCAGAAGGAGGATAGCCTCACCAATATATCCAGAGCCTCTCCAAAGCACTGACGGATGCCTTCACCAAGGTGCAGGAGCTTCAGTTTGAAACATCCCAACGGCTTGCCTCCCTCCAGGCGCAACTTTAGATATATGAAACAGAAAATACGTGCCTGGGAGCCGAGGTACAAGCCCTACAAAATGAAAAACTCGTCTGGTTAGCTCAATCCGCACCTGACTCAAGGCCACTTTCTCAAACAGAGATGAATCTTTTCAGGCATCAGATGCAGGTCTATAGTCAAACTTTGAATAGCTACCAGGCGGAGTTCGACAAATACCGAGCCAGCGCAAGTCAAGAGCTCGCCTAGGCCAAACAAGCCCTCAAGGCTTGTCAACATTTTATGGAAAAAAAGGCTCAACCTACCCCAGTGGTAATTTCAATGCCACCTCTCTTTGATGCTGCACAGGCAGCAGGGGCAATAAGTCAGGATCAGGGGTCATGTGGGAAAGACCAAGGACCTTCTGATACTGGAGCTGAGACGCAAAAACAAGGCCAAGACATGGGTCCCAGCCATAGCCACGAGGAAGGACAACCCTCCTCATCACAAGGCTCGCGCACTATATCTGTCAATCAGGCTTTCAGATGACCCAAGTCCGTGGAGGAGAAAATCAACGAGTTTTTACTCAAATATCCCCACGAGTCTTCAAGAGGAGGTTGGCAAAATATCCTTCTCAGCGCAAATCATCAAGGGAAATGAGCTGCAGGCACTCCCCGCCCTCTTACCACAACCTAATGGCGTCAACAGCTTTTTGAACGTGACCCTACGACCATCAGGGCTTATGTGACCAGTCCTCAGCAACTACGGGTAAATTCCCATTTCCTGCCATGTCTATGACGAACCAAATGGGCGGAATGCGACACCCCAATGGACAAAATCACGCTCAACAACTGTAATTGGCCAAAGATCAACTCCGAGCACAACTGGACAACGGTTGTAGATGCCCAAAGGGCTCTCAACAAATTTTCCACAGAGTATTTCAATTGCCTAGATCCAACAGTCCGCACGACCGCAACTTACACCCGGGACTTGGAGTATCTGATGACCATCGAGACCAAGTAGGATAATTTTCTCCCACCCATTCGTGTGTATTATTGAGTTGGACTTTTGGGCCACCTCTGGATGAGCCACTTTCAAGCTTGGGTCAATCACGATGGATCATCGGCATCCACAAGTCTATGCACACAAGTAAGGACTTGAAAGATATTGGCAGAATCACCTTCATGGAAGATGTAACATCTTACCTGATCAACCAACGATGAGCCAAGCGCTCACTTTACAGAACCGACAGAGTGCCAAGGGACCGGTACTACTTCAGGCCATGGGTCCTGTTGGGGGTATTCCCAACACAGAGCGAATAAAAAAAAATGAGTCAATAAAAAATTATCTCGTTGGCCATCTTTGCTCAATTCAAGTGTCAGACTATCCTCGATGGATGATGATAGCAAGGCTATTTCCTTGTCATTTTTCTCCCTCCACTCGCATAGCTCTTTGCCTGATGTTGTAGGCATCTCCTCTGTGCCATCCACCCAGGGGAATAAACCTTCACCCTTTAGTATCAGCAATGTCTTCACTTTACATGCTAGAAAGTTAGATCCTGACGAATCCAGAACTGTGCAGATCTTGGATTGTATGCTACTAAATAGAAGCCATTGGTTCTGAATTCGTGTACACTTGTTGATGGTTGACTGTTTGAATACTTTAGCCCCTTTGATTTGATTGCCCTTTGGCTAGTCAGATTATGACAAGGTAGGCTCTGATACCACTGATGACAAGAAATGCAAAAAAATACACTCAGAAAATACAAAATTCTAGCCAAAACTCTGGTGACAAACTAATAGAATTAAATTACGAACGATTCGCGACACTCGAATTATTTCTGTTCGAGTTGGATCAAGCAGGCTTAGTAATACAACCAAATGAAACGAGACAAATTATAAACAAAAGCGAAGCAAAGTGAAGCAAAGCAAAGCAAAGCAAAGCGAAACTTAAACAAGCTCTGACATTGATTCATGTTGGAAGTACACAGATTGCGAAACTACATGAAATGAAACAAAGCGAAAGAATTTTTGAACGAGATCAGTTTGTCAGGAGTTCAAATGTGATCGTTGGTCACTGCCAGCTGTACCACTCCTACAATCCTTCAGAGAGTAGTCAGACACTACTGATCTACATTAACAGATTAATGTAGCATTCAATAAGATCAAACCCAAGTGCGAAATAGAATGAACAATCACATCAGACACACGAATAGTAGCAGACAAATTTACATACAAGATCATACAATCATCTAGAATAATAATGTGCACAACAGCTACAAAATCATCTATTGATTTTTTTAATTCTTCAAGCACTGCATGCATATCCACGTAGTGCGTTGGCGTGAGAGAAATACAATTCTCTCACGAATTCGAGTCTCACTTACTAGCAGACTTGTGGATCTACAGATCCTATGCAGCATTGTCTCGCACGCAGACGGACTCGTATTCTGAATAATTTGTCTTCTGACATCTTGTCTTGCTTACTAGCATTAGACTTACTATAATTTGCATCAATCCGAAAGTATATAGTTCACGAACATGTAGGGTCTTCGATCTGTTGTAGTAGTAGCCCTCCCGCCTGGCAACAAGGGTTAGTTCACTGGATAGGCACCTAACTATGCATAGATGCTACTTTTAGTTAGTTCCCTACTTTTCATCTTACTCTACCACCACTAACTCTACTCCCCTAAACTACCTTCATCATGATTGTAGGTGAAAGGAAAGGGAAGATTAGAAGAGATGGAGAGAAGAAAAAAGAAAAAGATAGAGATAGAGGGTGAGAGTGGAGGTTAGCTCAAATGCTCCTTATGTTTGCTAATGGAGAAACATTAACTAAGACAACCAATCAACATGAAAATAGAAAGCAATGGAAACACAATCAAAAGCATTAGCAAGTAGTGAATAGCAAATGAGGATGCTTCTCTCCAAAAAGTGGTAGAGTTTCCTCCTGCTCATTAAGCATGGAAATAGAGTACAAATGGTGCCTTTTTATAAATGGGGAAGGCCCTTGACCCAAAATCCTATTGGCTAATATTTGAATTGATCCTGTCCATTCATCTTGGACCCAACTTGATCCAAGGGTCCACAAAAAGTACATTGGAAATCACAATATTCATGTGAGTCCAAAATTGGACCCAACTCTAAAAAAGTAGACTCTAAGTTTAAAATTGGCTTTGGGCCTCAAGTTTTATTTTAATTACAAAGGGGCCCAAGTCTATTATTTTATTTACAACTCAACTTGCGTGCTCATTGGGCCATGGGCTTATACGCGCAGGATGCCATGCCCTCGCAATACATTTTTGTTAGAATTAAGCAATTTTCACATGGTTTTTGATGTATTTTGACATCTATGTGGATCCACACGTGTGAGGACCTGTCCACACGTGTGAAATGACACTTGTAATATTCAGATCCATTTTGATTAGCTTTCATTTGAGTCTAATATGTCATCTCCTAAATTATAGGAGTTAGATCCTAGATTGTAGGAATCTAGAAGGTCAACACAAACCACCAATGTATGATGTGGCAAACTTGATAGATCTTATCCAAAGTGGATATGCATGAGTACAATGAGCTGTCCCACATGTGCTGGATGCAGCTTAGAGAGAGAGTATTGTGATTTTGTACTTGATCCATGATGGATCCATTATTGAGCTAATGATGAGAAATCTTGGTTTGTGAAGCAATCTTTGTGTTTTGACTCTCTTAAGCACTTTCTTTGTGGATGAATGCTTAGTAAATGATAAGTACACTATTTCTCTATTATCAGGCCGTACATTAGTTGTACATCACATGTGTGAAGCCGTGGATCATCATTTTTTATTGTTCTTGCTTGGATTCACAAAAATTGTCAAGTAGAAGCTACATTTGGAAGCTAGTCTTGATATAGATCAAGATCCCAAGCTACCAATCACTCTTTGTGATCATTTGTAGATCAATTTCAGTCCTTAAACTCTGAAATTTGACATGGCATCAAGGCAAAGAGCTTAGTTGATGATCCAAAAATCTTCATTTTGGTGAAAGCATTGGTGCTAGATTCACTTTGAAGGAGAGCGACCTTTTCTAATAGTTTACTTGTGATGTTGAGGTTCAGATTAGTGTGTAAAGTTCAGATGTACTTCTCACACGTGTGAGAGGCTGCTGGAGTTGTACTTTCACCAAAACTTTGTGTTTTTTCAATATTTGAGCTTCAAACAAGTTGTGTAGAGTGAAACTAGTGATGTGCTTATGAAAAACCATTGTTTCCATTATAGATTTGATGAGTGAATGGTGTTAGAATCTTATTAAACCTACAAATCCTTGAGAGAGAGTTTGAGGCTTATGTTTTTAGTTCAAGAGTGAAACTAAAACCAATTCTAAACACCATAGGAAGGCATTGGCACTTTCAAAAATCAAATCCAAGGTTCTAAGTGAATAGATTTGGTAGAATACACTTTCCCAAATCTTTTTGAGTTAGTGAGATTCAAAAGAGTAGCATTTTAGCTAAATTCTGAGAAAGGAAGAAGGGAGAGCCTTTGAATAGTACATTTGTTGTACTTGTTACTAGATAGAATGGGTTCAATTGGAGCCTATCTTCTTGAGACTAGTGAAAGGCTAAATTCTAATAATTATTCAACTTGGAAAGTAAGAATGGAGTCACTACTTGTGCTCCAAGATATGTTTGATCTTGTCATAGGAGAGAAAGAGGAACCTCAAGGAGGGCAAGATCAAGTGAGGTACAAAAAGAGAGCTAGACTAGCATTACATTGCTTGAAAATGAATGTTAGTAATGAACTTCTAAAGGAAGGGGCATCTTGTACCTCGGACAAGGAGGCATGGAACTACCTCAAAGGTACTTATGAATCCAAAAATACCTCTAGAGTGCTTATGATTGTATGTTGATGACATTATCCTTAGTGGAAATGATCTTGATGGTATACAAGAAGTGAAAGTAGCATTGTTTAAGGAGTTTAAGGTGGTGCATCTTGGTAATCTTCATTTCATATTAGGAATATAAGATTCAAGAGGCAAGGATTTGAGTTTTATTTGTCAATCCAAATATGCTTCGTCTATCTTAGAAAAGTTTGAAATGAAAGATTGTAAAGGAGTAGAAACTCCTATGGAGCAAAATGTAAAAGTTCCCAATAGTGATGATGAAGCATCCTTTGAGGACATCACACTATATAGGAGACTTCTAGGCTCCTTGATCTATCTTACTATAACTAGACCTGATCTAAGTTATAGTGTAGGCAAACTAAGCCAATCTATGCAAAATCCATTGGCTTGTCATTGGAAAAATGCAAAAAGGGTGTTGAGGTACATGTCGGCCACCAAGAACTTTGGCATTTTATATGATGGATATAATATTGCCTTAAGGGCATATTCGGATGCTGATTTTGCAAGTGACAAGGTGGATAGGAGGTCCACAAGTGCTTTTGTCACCTTCCTTAGCAATGGCATAGTGTCTTGGCTTTCCAAAAAGCAAGATACTATTTCTCTATCTTCAACCGAATCGGAATACAAGGCACTAACATCCACAACAAAGGAGATCCTATGGTTAAAGAGGCTTTTGTTGGAATTGCAAGTCATGGAGGCCGAGGAGCAGCCAAAAATATTTTGTGACAACCAATCAACCCAAGCATTAGCAACTAATCCCACATTCCATGCAAGGAGCAAGCACATAGAGATTGCTCACCATTTTGTGAGGGAAAAGGTTCAAGCAAAGGAGATCAAGATACATCATGTGTCTTCTTTAGATTGCCTTGTTGATCTACTCACTAAAACCTTGCCAAAGGCTTCATTTATCAAGTTAAGATCAGCCTTAGGAGTTGTAGATAGATGTACTATAGTTGTATCATGTAAAAATTGAGTGGTAGAATTAAGCAATTTTCACATGGTTTTTGATGTATTTTGACATCTATGTGGATCCACACGTGTGAAATGACACTTGTAATATTCAGATCCATTTTGACTAGCTTTCATTTGAGTCTAATATGACATCTCCTAAATTATAGGAGCTAGGTCCTAGATTGTAGGAATCTAGAAGGTCAACACAAACCACCAATGGATGATGTGGCAAACTTGATAGATCTTATCCAAAGTGGATATGGATGAGTACAATGAGTTGTCCCACACATGCTGGATGCAGCTTAGAGAGAGAGAGTATTATGATTTTGTACTTGATCCATGATGGATCTATTATTGAGCTAATGATGAGGAATCTCGGTTTGTGAGGCAATCTTTGTGTTTTGACTCTCTTAAGCACTTTCTTTGTGGATGAATGCTTAGTAAATGATAAGTAAAATATTTCTCTGTTATCAGGCTGTACAGTAGCTATACTTCACACGTGTGAAGCCGTGGATCATCATTTTTTGTTGTTCTTGCTTGGATTCACAAAGATTGTCAAGTAGAAGCTAGATTTGGAAACTAGTCTTGATATAAATCAAGATCCCAAGCTACCAATCACTCTTTGTGATCATTTGTAGATCAATTTCAGTCCTTAAACTCTTAAATTTGACAATCTTATTGGCCAAAATTATTTATTTACAATTCGTCGGGAATACCCCCAACAGAACCCACGGCCTAAAGTAGTGTCGGTGTCTCGGCACTCTGTCGGTTTAGTAAATAGTCTTCTTGGCCCGCCTCTGGTGGATCAGGTAGCCCATGACGTCTCCCATAAAATTAATGCGGTCTAGTTTCTTCAAGTCCTTGGGCGTGTGAAGAGACTTGTGGACTCTTGTCAGCCAATCATGGTCGACCCATGCTTGGAATCTGTGCGTCCAAGGATCGCCAAGGAATACAGCTCGGTAATATACTCGAGCGATTGGCAGCTGATCTTCAACTTTGTTGGAGGCGAGCACCTTATTAGGATCAAAGAATATGGGGGGGAGAAAATTGTCCCACTTGTCGAAAATTGTCACTTCTCACTTGACATTGGTTCATGTAAATATTGATCAAACATTAGAATATGTTGATGATCTGATTTCACACGTGTGGAGCCTGTTCCCATGTGTGAAAGGATGTACTTTTCATGTTTGTATATATCCAAATTGATTTTGTATCATTCTAGTTAGTGTGAACATGAAATGACTAGTTTTTAGTCAAGTTGACTAGTCACCTACAAATTAGCTTTTCCTTGCATGTGCATGAGTAAATGCTCTCACATGGCAAGTGGATGTTCACACGTGTGTATAGAGTACTAGAAGATAAGAGTTGACCATTTTTCTTAGATCCTATTTTGTAGGGAATATTCCTATATTCTAGGAGACTAGCTTTTTGGATTTTAGTCATATTCTAGAAGGTCAACTATTGGATAAGGATCAAGAATGGATCAAATGGATAGATCTGAGTGATGTGGCACTCTTCACACGTGTGAAGGCCTGCTGGACTGTACCAGAATCATGGATGTACTTGATCCATAAAAGGATCATCATTTTGCTAAGAAGATTGATGAGACTTTTGTACTCTACACTTTTGTGAGATTTCTAGTCATTTGTCTTGTGATTTTTATGTATGATTGCTATCTAGTATCATTGTACTTGTTGTTTCAGGTGTAGGCCATACAGTGGACAGTATTCCACACGTGTGAGGCCGGTATCACTAAAAAATGATGTGTTGATCCATTGCTCTTGCTTAAATCCAAGTGTAGTGAATCTAGATCAAGATCTAATGTGTAGAACTTGATAGATTCATTGACTAAGCAACCAATAACTCTCTATGATTGTAAAGTACAATTATTATTGTCCTAAAAAACTATAAAATTTATCACCACTTGGTTTCAATACCCATTAAATGCTCTAAGTCCTGGGCATAAGTGGTTATCGTGTGGACTGTTGGATCAGGATAGTTGAAATAATTATTGGCAAATATGGCTAGAGCCCTTCGGGCATCTACATCTGTATCCCAACCGTGCTCTGATGGAATTCGTGGCCAATTGAAATTTTGAATCGTGATCTTGTCCAGAGGGGTGCTGCATTCCGCCCATTTGGATCATTGTGTGCATGGCAGGAAGTGCGCGTTCACCCGTAGTTGTTGCGGACTTGTCACATAGGCCCTGATGGCCACAGGGGCTCTTTCAAAGAGCTGCTGATGCCACTTTGGTTGTGGTTGGATCATGGGGATACTTAGCTAGAAATTCGTTTATTTTCTCCTCCACGAACTTTGGTCTTCGGAAGGCCCGGCTGGCAGATATGGTGTGTGAGCCTCTTGATGAGAAGGCTTGTCTTTTCTCTTGGCTTTGGCTCAGACCTGTGTCTTGGCCTTGGTCTTGTGTGTTAGCACCTGTATCAACTGGTCCTTGGTCTTGGCCTTCGGACCCTTGATCTTGACTTATCCCCCCTGCTGCTTGTTGGCCTTGGTCCTAGCTCGTGCTTGCCTGTGCAACATAAAAAACAAGTGGCGGTGGAATCACCACTGGGGTGGGTTGGGTCTTCTTTCCATGTACTGATGACAAGCCTTGAGGGCTTGTTTGGCCTGGGCGAGCTCGTGAGTTGCGCTTGCCCGGTACTTGTTGAACTCTGTCTGGTAGTTGTTTAACGTTTAGCTATATACCTGCACCTGACGCCTGAAGAGATTCATCTCTGCTTGAGAGAGCGGCCTTGATTCTGGTGCAGGTTGAGCTAGCCAAGTGAGTTTTTCACTTTGTAAGGCTTTCACTTCCGCCCCCAGGCACGTATTCTCTGCTTCATAAATTGGTAGTTGCATCTAGAGGGGAGCAAGCCATTGGGACGCTTCGGATTGAAGCTGCCGCACCTTTGTGGAGGCCTCTGTTAGTGCTTTGGAGAGGCTTTGGATATATTGGTTGAGGCCATCCTCCTTCTGCTGCAGCTTGGTGATCTCCCAGTGCCCTTCTTGTTCATGTTGTTGAGCTATGAGAAGCTCTTGCTACAGCCTCGTGGATTCTGCTCACAACTAGGTGTACCACCTCTTTGATGTATATCCCCAATATTTGGTACGCCGTCGTTAAATCTGTTGGAACAGCCGGTACGCTGGGACTGAGAGGGGTTTGTGTTGTAGCAGCCTTGATGACTTGTGGAGCGTCGTCGTCGTTGTCTTCAATCAGGTTCTCGGGGGACCTATTGTCATCTGGGGCGGTGGAATCTGTCCGATGTGGTGATGGTATGAAAATTGTCTGAACAAATGTGTCATCAGGCAACAGTTGGTTGCCCTCGGCAACCTTTGGTGGCGAAACAGGTGACGTGAGAGAAACAGTAGTGGAAACAAGGGTGGGGACTGTTTGTCCAAACGAGAGGATGGGTGGAACAGAGAGGAACTGAAGTGTGGTGTGGAGCACGGAAGGCGAGGATGGAGCAGAAATGGTCTGACATGGGGGTCAAAAGTTGATGACTTGCATCCACGCCAGAGTGTCCGAAGACAACTGAGAATTAGAGGGATTAAAGTGGAGAGGAGCAACGGTGGAGACAGAAGCAATGGAGGATGCGATAGTGATGGAAGGTGTAGTGGATAATGGAACAGAAGTGGAAGTGGTATCAACAAAGGAAACGGGAATGAAAATAGAAGCAGTCATGGATGGAACAAAAAGAGGAGTGACAATAGAGACAGGAGGAGAAGGTTGTACAGAAGAAGAAGTGGCGATGGTTGATGGAGTGGTTACTGATGTGGTGGTGGTACGTCGTCTGGTGGTAGGTGGAGATGAGGAGGAAGGGGCAGTGCCACGCATTCTTTTATTAGTCATTGTGTTAGTAACTACGGGTTGGGAGGATGTGGATGCGACAGATGGCGGATAAAAGTTAGTGTGTAGCACGATGGAAGATAGAAGGATGGAGCGACGAAAATTGTGCACTTTCACCTTGAGAAGTGCGCAGGCAAAATTACACAGCAGGGGGCCTGTTGCGATACGATCACGGGTGTTGGATTTTATGGAGATGGTTAGTTTGTGAATGAGGAAGGTATGCCAGTCGTATGGCACAACCGTGGGGCCAAGGAATCCTAGGAAGGACTCCACTATCTGACTCAATAGCGTGGACTGAATTCTGTCCTTGCGAAATGTTGAAACAACCAGAAAGTTGTTCAACAGATGCACAGCCTACTGTATTACTGGTTTCATGATAGCATCTATCAGGTAACCATTGTTAGTTTGGATCGGAATCTTAGGTGTTGTCTAGGCGACAAAAGGTTTGATCAGGGCTTTTGTCTGACGATGGGAAATGGGCTGACAGTCACCAGACATAATGCCAATGGTGACCATCGAGTCTGCGTTAATCTTGACCTTGTACATTGTACCCTGGTACAGGAAGTAGAAACGCACTTTTGGCGCTTCCCAGGTGGCATAAGCATGAAGGGCGAGGCCCATGTTAATGTCAAAAGTGAAAAGCGCCGAGAACAACCCCATTGCCTCTAAAAGTGGGCCAACAGTCTGAAGCCATGGTTGAATCAGAAAACTAGAAGGTAAGGGCCAAATTTGGGTGGCGGAGGGTATCTCGCGCTGAATCACCTACTTGGTGCCAGAGTCTTCAAAAGATGAGGAGGCCATGTTAGCAGTGATAGTTAAAGTGCAAAAAAGTAAGAAAAATAGTGAGAGCAGCATGCAACTTGTGTTCCCAATCTGATCTGCTAGCTTCAACTGTTTTCGTGAGCATGCTACACAAGATCTTATTGGATGATTCTACTTGCCCATTACCGCGAGGATAATAAGGCGTACTGGTTCCATGGATCACGAAGAATACTTCCAACAGGACCTTGATGGTCTCATTGATGAAATGACTTCCACGATCGTTGACTATCTCCATCGGGCATCCAAAGGGCACAATGATTTTTTCATAAAGGAACTTGATAGTTGTCCAAGCATCAGCTACTCTTACTGCCTTGGCTTCGACCCAATTGGTGAGATAGTCCGTGGCTATGATTATGTATCGAGCCTGGGTACTCCTTGTTGCAGGGTGAATTGGACCGATGTAATCCAATCTCCACTTTTCGAATGGTGCTTGGGCTAAGACCGGGTGTAGTAGCTCATAATTCAATCTTGTTGGTCTCCTTGCCCTTTGGCACACATCGCACTTCCTCAGGTATTCCAGTGCATCCTTATGAATTGTTGGCCACCAACATCCTGATTGCAGAATCTTGCAAACTGTAATGTCAGATGCAAAATGGCCTCCACCCATGCCTTAATGTGAAAGCGCAATGATTTGGATGGTCTCATGAGGAAGAATACACCGCCGAAGAATCCCATCTGGGCCTCTTCGATACAGTTGGCCGGCAATCAACTGATGAGGTCTAGCTTTCAAGATCAATTTCTTCGGATCCACCTTTGGTAGTGATTTGTCTTGTTGGCCCCGCATTAGATATTCAACAATGTCCGCAGCCCATTCTGGTACTGTGTCCATGTAAAATAAGGCAGCATCGGCCAGCTCATCATCGGGTTGGATTGCAACCTCCTTTCTCTTGATTTGCGACACATGATCTACCATGTAGTGTTGTTTTCCCTTGCGGACTACTATCCAAAAATCAAACTCCAACAACAGAAGCAACCATCTGGTGATTCTCCCTGTGTTGCAAGTTTTTTTAACGAGATAGAGCAAGGGTTGATGGTCCGTATAAAAAGCAAAATGTGTGGTCATCAAGTAGTGCCGAAATTTCTTAAGTGTAATACTTGGGTGAAGATGTGTTGGGTTCAGGATCTGATTCATATTGACGTGCTTGGCAGTCAATAGTTGCTAATGCATCCGTCCATCTCACAACATCCGTCTCTGAATCATAATGACCACCCTTGGCTGGCCTTGGGCGATCAATCGTGTGATCTGTCATATATGATCCGTCATGAGCTTTGGGTGAATAGGTTTCACCGCCCATGTGGTTGGATCAACCTTTACAGTCTGCTCTCTGTTCTCAAAGATGAGTTTTCCCATACCCCAGTTGTGTACTACTTGCGTAGTCCTCAACCATGGTCTTCCCAGTAAAACACGATATGCAGTTGGAGATTCAGGTATATCCATGGCTACAAAAGTGATCACAAACTGCATGTTTGCTATTTTTACAAGGATATCGGCAACCACACCCTTTGGTTTTACACAGGATTGATCCGCTAGCTTGATGGCAAATCTTGTTGGCTTCAACCCTTGTACACCCCACTTTTCATATATAGTGGAGATCAAATTGACACCTGATCCTCCATCTACTACTATTGCCTCGTCCTCGTATCTCTTGTGTTTGATTGGCAGGGTGATGTTATGTTCCTCACTTTCTCACGTTGTCCCGATGTGGAGGACGTTATTTATTTTTTCATAGCCCGTACAATATGTGGGCTCATGCGCTACTGGCTCCTCGTCCATTTTGGCCCATTCAGCCAAAAGGCCTTTAGCTTAGGGTGCAATCCGCAGTAATTCCCTGAGAGGTAAACTAACACTGCTTGCCAATAAGATTGTAAGCTTTTCAGTGCATGGTTCCTTAGGCTCCACCATGTGAAAAGGTGGTTCATGACAATGCAACCAATCATTCTGATCAGTGCACAATGGTGAGCCCATTTTTTATTAGTGCACAATCGTTTGCGATCCCCGTTCATCGTCAGTTGGAGGTTCCGTAGGATTGTCCCTTCCTTGCTCTTTTTCCTTCACTTGTGTTCTCTGTACCCAGTGTCGTATTTTCTGGTAATGTCTTCTTTCTTCCCTCACATTCGGATATGGCGCTGAAGTTGAGGGTTGGTCATCAGTGACTGATGGTGATGGTGAGGGAGCCACTTCCTTCCTCTTTTGTGCTCGCGTAACGGCTAACACAGGAGCATGGAATTTTTGCCCTTCCGGTGGCATCCATGTTGGAACTGCTGGCTGTTGTATTGCGATGAAGTTTAGTGGTGCACTGGTTCCAGGTTTCAATGGACAATTCTTGAAACAGTGTCCATAACCGCATTCTCGACAAAAGGATGTATATTGTCCCTTGTAAGGACATTCCGCAATTCTATGTCCTTCGCCACATCCGTAGCAACCGTAATTTCTTTCGTCTTGATGCTGAGTTTGAGCTGCATAGGTCGCAAAATATTCATTTATGACAGGATCCATAAATGGTTCATCCGGCCCATACCATTGTTGCTGATCAGATTGAGGTGGTACTTCCATCTCTGGTTCTGCTGCTATTAGGTTTACATGGGCCACTTGTTGATTGGCTGGCCCTGGTGGTGCAGGTAAGGCCGTACGTTGTTGTTGATTCAGTGCTGCGTTTGGTGCCCCTTGATGATATGGATAAGAAGTCTGATAAGGACTTCTCTTTTATTGAAAAATCTGGGGGTCAAACGGGCAAAATGTCGTATCGTGTGATGTTGCATTGCACAGATGGCAAAATCTATGTGTCAGTCTCAGATTTTGCTTTAGGACTAGACACTCATTTCTTGTATGGTTTTGTGTGCATACTGAACACCATACATTCTCCCGTTGTGCATACTGTAGCTGGATTGGTTCCGATTGATGTGGCATTGCTGTTATAGCTCCTTGTAAGGCTTTTAGTTTCTGATCAAACTGCGCCGTACGTTGCTCCATCTACTGTTTGTGTAATTTTGTCATTTGATCCAACAACAGTTCTGTGGATAGAGCGGATGCGGTTGATGATGATGAGGCTATCGAAGGAGTAGGAGTATGGGTGGATGGATATTCATCGTCAGATCCCTCATCCTCTCCCCTGATGGGATCTTCCATAGCTTCTTGCAGAGTAGCGTACTGCTCCCGTCGTTTCAATTCTCTTCTGGTGCTCCATGGTAGTCCGGCTAGAAACCACATGATTACCGCATGATCGAGAGTTAGAGCTGCACTGCACTTGGATCGTAGATGTTTGACCCATTCAATATAGTCCCTAACCCTTTCTCTTTTTTCCATTTTGACCTTGCTGAGCAGGAGAAACGGGTCTTCCAGCAACTTCCTTGGTTTAAAGCGCGTAATGAGAGCCGCTTTAACCGCTTCCCAGGTAGATTTTTCTTCCTCCGATAGGTTGAAAAACCAATCCTGAGCCACTGCTAATAAGAACATGGGAAATAGCATCAACTTTTTTGCAGGTGTCCGTTCGTCGTAGATTTCACAAGCTTGCTCGTAGATCTGAAGGAAATGGATGGGATCTGATGATCCGTCGTATTTTGGTATCTCCATCCAAGGTGCTCTCCGAACTGCTTGCAAGGGAGCGACAGGTACGGGTTGGCCCATTGGATCCATTGGTGCAGGTTTTGGTTCTGCCTCTTGTTGCACAGCTGCTAATCTGGGAAGGGGTGGTGCTTGATTTACATATGTGAATCACTTCCCACCTATGCATGCCGAATGTGCAAAAGTATGTACAAATTGAAGCAATCCACGCGAAAGTGGTACAAGAAGAAGGATCATGCCCTATGATCCTTGGTTTTCCGACCACTGATGGCTGATTACAATGTTTATGTAAAGGTCACAGATGAGAAGATCATCATTGTTGTTGTGTACGTGGACGACACACTGATACTATGCAGAAGTGAAGAGTTGATTGCCAAAGTGAAGAGCGACATCTCGAAATGTTTTCAGATAACAGACCTAGGAGAAGCCAGATGCTATATAGGCTTGCAAATCGACCACGACTATGACGAGAAAAGCTATACCTTCATCAGTCAAGGTACATCCAAAAAATCCTAGATGATTTCAAACTGTCAGTTTGCAAAGGGGCAAACACCCCAATGCTTGCAGAACAATTTTGACAAACAAAGATTGTCTGAAAATGGACGAAGAAAAGGATTTAATGCAACACACGCCTTACAGGAGGCTGATTGGATCACTGATGTATCTAGTAGATAACACACACTCCAACATTGCTTATGTCGTATCTAGCCATTCTATGGGTCAGCAAGAAGTAGACTTTCACTGCTAAAATCATCCTGCGAAACAAAATATATCGCAGCCACGAAAATGGCCAACGAACTCACGTGGCTCAAAAAGTTCCTCGATCAAAGAGCACAACGACCAAAGAGCCTTGAGAATGACACACATTGCAATCATGTACCATTTGATAAGGGCCTAGTTGAAAAGAATGAGTTGAAAACCACCTTCATTGGAATGAAATAGATGGTAGCATGTGAAGATTATTAAGATATTATCTTCCTATCTCGAGTTTGGGGTCATGTCCATGGTGATTTCCACTAAAATTCATGTTGTACATAAAAGGAGTGTGAATTGAGCAATATCCTTCTAGTGTAGCTCGGATTTGAGTTAGATAGGTTCAATTATGATGACATGCAGATGTTTAGATAGCATGCAAAGTTTTATTGTATGCATGCAAGCCACATGCAATCAGTGCATGCAACATGCAAAGTAGTTTTTGTGATCTACACATGTCTAGGTAGTTTTATGAGTTGACATGCAGTACATGCAACATACATGGATGCAGTACACATGTGGATCTATGGTAGGTGAATTAGTTCAGTTAAGTGGACTTTCCATGCAACTCCACAATAGGAATTTAAGTCTCTCTCATGTAAGAAAAGTTGGACATGTTTTGCCAGATTGTGAATGTTGAGATTTTGGTGTTTTGGACTCATTCTCTCTCTACCCGAGTTTCTATGTATGATTTTCTCTCTCTACCCAAGAGCAGCCTCTTTTTCCCATACTGAACACTTAATATTATTTCTGACATTCATTTCTCATAGTGAAGAGTTAGATTGTTTCATCAGATGTATGCCATTGTGCTCTTGCCTTAGATTTTTCAAGCATACTGTTCTTTGATCAATCTTGTGCAATCACAACACCTCAGTAATATCCTGTAGGGTGTGTGGTGAAGTTCACACGTGCTAAAAACTTCACATGGTATCAAAGCTTCATGCTTTGAAGAGGTGAGGGTGTATACATCAGATCATCAGTGTTTTTGCTTGCAGGAACTCGAATTTTTGAGAAGGATTCAAACTTGCTGAGAAACAAGCAATCTGTGGATCATAAGTCGATCAGATCAAGGCTGATCTGATCCAGCGGAGCTCTGTACAAACAGAGAGCTCACACGTGTGAAATCAGCCCTCATTAATGAGTGCTACTTCTCAAGGAATGATCCAAATTTGATGTTCTATAGCTTGTTGGATAGGTATTGGAGAGTAGAATGTGTTGCTCTTGTCTCTAGATCAATTTGATTTGTTTTTAGAAGGGTCTTAGGCAATCAGAGATTTTGAGAGGGTACTCAACTCATGGGATATGCCAAAGTGAGCACACATCTATCTTTTTCACCATTTTCATCAATTTTCACTGTCAATCAAGTAGAATTGGATAGAAGTGAGTGTTCTGAGGTCTTGGACTTTTCATTTCACACAAATTACTATGTTTGAGTTGAAAGTAAGTTCCTAGAGAGTTTATGTGAAAATTGTCAACATTTCCTAGCTAGTTTGAGGCCTAAATTGGCTAAAATTGTAAATAGTTTTGGTTCTGGAGTTTCACACGTGTGAACCAGGCCACAATGTTTTTATTTACTGTATTTTTTCAGTATGATGAAGTGTCAAACTTCATACCCTTCAAAATGAGACCATTTTGATGTATTTTGGTCATATAAGCCATTTTTAGCTATTTTTCCTATATAGGGAATATCTAGGGTCAAGTACCTTCTAGAGAGAGGAGAGAGAGTCATCTTCCTCATCCATAAATAGTAGGGAAGTCGTGGAGAACAGGTTGGAGAAACCTTTTGTATGCTTCATTGAGATCAATAGATCATTGTCATTGTTTCTTCCTCCATTGAGAGCATTGTTGTGTGTATTGTCTTCAAGCTATTGTGTATGATCTTAGGTGCTTTCCAAAAGTGATAGGCTGATGTATTATGGACTGTATAATGCTATTTTGGGCCGCACTTGATGTTTATGGAAGTTTCCATTTGTGATAAATGTTTTTTGATCAAGTTCTTTGCATTCTAGGTAGCATAGAATGTGTTGCCAATTCCTAGCTTATGTAGTTTGGAGTGCAAGCATTCAAGCCAATGATCTTGGAGTTTAGATCCACTTAGGATCTGTATTTTTCACATGGTATCAGAGCTGGTTGGCTTCTATTTACAGTAAGTATTCCATTTTTGGTGATATTTGGATGTTTGATCAAGTTCTAGCATGATTTTGCATTGCTTTGTTGATCAAATCTTACTAACCTTTGTTTTGTGAGTTGAACTTGTGGATCAAAAGCATATTTCAGGTCTATTGAAGATCAGAGGCTGAAAAGAAACTATTTTGGATCAGATCATAACACCTAATCATTTGTGATTGTGAGGCTTGTGCATATTCAATACTAACAATGTTCTTTTCAATCCTATTGTTGACAATCTCCATTCTTGGATGAACACTCTCCTTAAGTGGATGAAACTTCTCCTTAAGTGGATGACAAATGCTCTTTTGAGTGAGTTGTAATTCTCCTAAAGGCTGAGCAAAGCTCCCATTTGGATGAAAGATCCCCTTTTTTGGGTGAACATATTGTAAGCTCCATTGTGAAGAGCATATTGTAAAGATTGTCATCAATTTTGGCATAAATTTTGGTGTACTTTGTTGAGCATGTAAGTAACTCTCCTTATGTAATTTGATTGGAGCATTTGCTGGAAGGTCTTAACCATTATGCAAGTGTGTTTTCAGGTTCTTAACAGGTTGAGGAACATTCTCATGTGAAGTGATCTTAGATCTACATCTAAACACCAAGATTTGACAAGATAGTGAAGCTAGTCTTGTGATTCACTAAGTGTGCTCATTCATTCACCTCTAAATCTTGTATTTATCACTTGCTGGAGTTTATAAACTTTTAGAAGTGTGGTTTACATGTGGTTTTACAGGTTGAATCAATATCTTAGTGTGTTGATCATATGTTGATCAAGTTTGTTCATTACTAGGTAATCTTGGCATCCTAGTTTTGGGTATTTTCTAAGAATGCAAGTAACTCTTCACACCATAACTTGATTTGGTCACTTGCTGGAAAGTTTGAGAGCTTAAGCAAGAGTGTGTTCAGGTTGGTTTGATTTTGTAATCCATTCTTAGTGTGTGCAAAGTGTTGCATGTGTTTCAATCTTCCTTTCTATGCTTGGAAACCATCTAGGTTCAAGATAGAAGTGTTTTAGGGTCCTAAATCTTCATAGATCTCTTTATCTATCATTTGTTGAGAGAAAAGTGAGTGCTAAGTGCTTTAGGACAGAACCTAAAAGTTGAAGAAACATTAGAATCATGGCTTCCAATGGTGGGATCATGCTAGAGTCTAGTGAAAGGTTGAGTTCATCAAACTACTCTACTTGGAAAGTGAGGATGGAGTCCTTACTTGAGTTGAATGAACTCATGGACATAGTTGCAGAAATTGAAGAGAGACCTCTCACACTTCAAGAGCAACAAAGGTTTGATAAGAAGGCCAAAAGGGCTCTTCATATCATTAAAATGAATGTTACAAATGAACTTCTCAAGGAAGTTGGAAAGTGTCAAAGTGCAAGTGAGGCATGGAATGCCTTAAAGAAGCTCTTTGAATCAAAGTCCACATCTAGGGTATTGACCCTAAGGAGACAAATATTTTCTAGTAGGCAAAGAGAGGGTGAAAGTGCTCATGCATTTATCTTGAGAGTTAAGTCCCTAAGTGATGATTTAGCATGCATTGATGAGAACATAAAAGATGGTGAAATAGTCCAAGTTATGTTGAATGGTTTGCTAAATGAACATGCTAACCTTGTGCAAAGTTTTGCCATTCAAAGAGTCTTGCCAAGTGTGGTTGACTTGCAAGAAATCTTATTGGCTGAAGAACATAGGTTGCAATCAAAGCTTGATGGTGCATCCTTGCAAGGTGGAGGTGAAGAGGCTTTCTTCACAAAAGGCAAATTCAAGGGCAAAGGTAAAGGCAAAGGGAAATGGTCCAAAGGTGGTAACTTTGATCATGATGATCACTCTTCCTCTTCCTCTTCTACTAAGAACAATAAGTCAAAGTTCAAGTGCTTTTATTGTGGGATAAAAGGTCATTTTGCAAATGAATGTTATAAGAAGAAAAGAGAGCAAGGAGAGAGGCAAGGAAATCTTACAATAGATGAGGAAGAACATAACACATGTGAATCACTTGTTATGACTTCAAGTTTGTTAGCCAACATAGATGATAATGATCCTTGGTGGATTGATAGTGGAGCCTCATCTCACATGACAAGACATAAGGAATACTTTACATCCTTATTGTCTTATGAGGGAGAAGGTAACATCATCTACACTGCAAATGATGGTCAATGTGACATCAAAGGCATAGGCACTATTCCTATTTCCCTTTCAACAAATAGGAAAGCAAATCTTGAAAATGTTTTGTACATTCCTTCAATCACTAAGAATTTGCTTAGTGTAAGTCAAATGATTGACAAAGGACTTGATGTGGAGTTCATTGGAGATGCATGTTTGATAAGTAAATGTGGATCCTTGATTGCTCAAGGTAGGAGGCATGGTAAACTTTTCAAGCTTGATGCATGTGTGATCTCTAATCATGAAGGATGTATGGCTAGGGAGCAATTGACAAACCAAGAAGTTTGGCACAAGAGGTTGGGCCATCCCAACTTCAAATCTTTGGAGGTAATGGCAAAGAAAGAGCTTGTTCTTGGTCTCCCTAAAAGTCTTGTTGCAAACAATAGTGTTTGTGAACATTGTGCCTTGTCCAAATCTCATAGACTTGCTTATTCTAGATCTACTTCTAGATCTAAAGAAGCTTTTCAACTTGTGCATTCTGATATTCATTCTTCTAGTACAACTAGCAATGGTGGGGCAAAGATGTATGCAACTTTCATTGATGACTTTAGTAGGTATACTTGGATCTATCTTCTTAAAAGTAAGGATGAAGTGTTTGCTGCATTTGTCAAGTTCAAGAATGAAATGGAAAACCAATTCAATACAAAGATCAAATGCTTAAGATCTGATAATGGAGGGGAATACACCTCAAATAGGTTCAAAGACTTTTGTATAGCACATGGGATTAAGAGGGAGATGTCTAGTCCTAGGACTCCACAACAGAATGGAGTGGCCGAGAGGAAGAATAGAACCCTTTGTGAATGTGCCAAGGCAATGAGACTACATGCTAATCTTGCTAAGTCTTTTTGGGGGGAAGCTTTAGCATGTTCTAACTATCTATGTAATAGATGGACAAGTGCTTCCTTGGATGGTAAAACTCCTCATGAGGTTCTTTATGGTAGAAGGCCGAGTGTCAAGCATTGTAGGATCTTTGGATGTACATGTTTTGTCAATATCACACTTGATGATAGAACTAAAGAAGATCCTTCATCAAAGAAGGGTGTGTTTGTTGGCTATAGTGAAGTAAGCAAGGCTTACAAAGTGTACATTCCTTCTACAAAGAAAGTTGTCATAAGTAGGGATGTCATCTTTCATGAAGAGAATGTTTCCAATGTTGTTGATGTTGATGTTGATGTGCCTACTAATCATCATGATGTGCAAGATGTCTTGGATGAAGATGGAAATGCCACTCCAAAGCAAACTTCAAGGAAGACTCAAAGGCAAAGGGCTAAGCCATCAAGGCTAACCTATGATGAAAAAGGAAAGCAAGTGGTGGACAACTCTAACTTTGCTTTTCTTACCTCTTTTGATGAACCAACTTGTGTAGGTGAAGCAATTCAAAAGAAGGAATGGATCCAAGCCATGGATCATGAGCATCAAGCACTCATCAAAAGCAACACATGGAGGTTGGTAAAGCTTCCAAAGGACAAGAAGGCAATTGGTTGTAAGTGGATCTTCAAGATCAAGACAAATCAAGATGGATCAATCAACAAGTACAAGGCAAGGTTGGTGGCAAAGGGGTATGCTCAAGAATATGGTATTGACTATGATGAGACCTTTGCACCCGTGGCAAAGATGGTAACTATTCGAATCCTAATCTCTCTTGCAACTCTTTATGATTGGGATATGTGGCAAATGGATGTTACTAATGCCTTCTTGAATGGTGATCTTGAAGAAGATATTTACATGGAGCAACCCGAGGGCTATGTTTCACATGATGAGCCTAATCATGTGTGCTATCTCCAAAAGAGTTTGTATGGGCTAAAGCAAGCACCAAGGAGTTGGTATGCTAAGCTCAATTCCTTCTTACTTTCTCAAAACTTTGTTATGAGTGAGTATGATCATTCTCTCTACTTTAGATTGAATGAAAATGATATCACTTTACTTTTGATCTATGTTGATGACATTATCTTAAGTGGTGGTAACAATCTAGATATAGATGAAATCAAGATGGCACTCAAAAGAGAGTTTGAAATTCAAGATCTTGGTAAACTTCATTATATCTTAGGAATAGAGATTATTAGAACTTCTAAATCTACATTCATATGTCAAGAAAATTATGTTAACTCTATTCTAAAAAGGTTTCATATGGAAGATTGTAAAGTTGTTTCTACTCCTATGGAATCAAATGTAAAGCTAACTACAAGATTAGGAAAGATCCTTCAAGGACATTACTCTCTATAGAAAGCTAATAGGATCTCTTATATGGTTAACCATCACAAGACCTAATCTAAGCTTTGTGGTTGGTAAACTAAGTCAATTTATGCAAGATCCTAGTGAGGCTCATTGGAAGCTAGGAAAGAGAGTACTTAGATACATCTCGGGATCTAGAGATTTTGGCATCTTGTATGGAGGTACTACACCTAACCTTTGTGGATTTTCAGATTCAGATTTTGCAGGTGATCAAATGGATAGGAAGTCAACAAGTGCCTTTGCAATCTATCTTGGAGATGGAGTGGTCTCATGGCTATCAAAGAAGCAACCAACTATCTCTCTATCTTCCACCGAAGCCGAGTACAAGGCATTAACAACATGCACCAAGGAGATTCTTTGGATCAAGAGGATGTTATTGGATCTTCACTTGCTGGAACCAGAGAAGACTCCAATCATACTTTGTGATAACCTTTCAGCCCAAAGCTTGGCAAGCAATCCTGTTTTTTCATGCAAGGAGCAAGCACATTGAGATTGCTCACCATTTTGTGAGAGATCAAGTCATTGCCAAAGAGGTGGAGCTTCAATATGTCTCTTCAAAGGAGTGTGTGGCTGATATCTTCACCAAACCATTGGGAAAGGACCTATATTTAATGCATAGATCTAATCTTGGAATGTGCTCAAAGACTATGTTGAAACTAGCATCCAATGTTGAAGAGGGAGTGTGAAAATTGTCAACATTTCCTAGCTAGTTTGAGGCCTAAATTGGCTAAAATTGTAAATAGTTTTGGTTCTGGAGTTTCACACGTGTGAACCAGGCCACAATGTTTTTATTTACTGTATTTTTTCAGTATGATGAAGTGTCAAACTTCATACCCTTCAAAATGAGACCATTTTGATGTATTTTGGTCATATAAGCCATTTTTAGCTATTTTTCCTATATAGGGAATATCTAGGGTCAAGTACCTTCTAGAGAGAGGAGAGAGAGTCATCTTCCTCATCCATAAATAGTAGGGAAGTCGTGGAGAACAGGTTGGAGAAACCTTTTGTATGCTTCATTGAGATCAATAGATCATTGTCATTGTTTCTTCCTCCATTGAGAGCATTGTTGTGTGTATTGTCTTCAAGCTATTGTGTATGATCTTAGGTGCTTTCCAAAAGTGATAGGCTGATGTATTATGGACTGTATAATGCTATTTTGGGCCGCACTTGATGTTTATGGAAGTTTCCATTTGTGATAAATGCTCTTTGATCAAGTTCTTTGCATTCTAGGTAGCATAGAATGTGTTGCCAATTCCTAGCTTATGTAGTTTGGAGTGCAAGCATTCAAGCCAATGATCTTGGAGTTTAGATCCACTTAGGATCTGTATTTTTCACAGTTTATCAGTACATTGAAGCTCGTGGGAGAGATAGACTTCTTGCTTGCATGTGCTTCTTCTTTTGTGATTGAAGCAAGATCCAAATTCAAGATAGATTGATTTTCTGTATTGAGAATTTGTTCTCACATATGTTGCTAGATTTCATAGGGTGGATCAACATATGTGTTAGATCCTATATTGAGATAGCAAGCAACATCCTTCAACTCCATTTTTTATCATTACTAGAATTTCTCACCAAGAAGATGTCTTCATCTGGTTCACATTTCTTAGAGCACAGTGAGAGATTAACATCTTCCAATTATGTAATGTGGAAGATCAGAATGGAATCATGGTTGATTCTATAGGATGTAATGGATATTGTGAGTGGAGCTGAAGAGAAACCTGCTGCACCTAATGAAGCTGCAGCATTCCACAAAAGAACTAGAATTGCCCTTCATTTTATAAAAATGAATGTTACCAATGAAGTGTTAAGAGAGATCGGTACATGCACCACTACCAAGGAAGCTTGGGATACTCTAAAAACAATCTATGAAATCAAAAATACTTCTAGATTGCTTACACTTAGAAACCAAATATTTCTAACCTATCAGAGAGTAGATGAGAGTGCTTCATCATATGTCATGAGAGTTAAGGATCTTCATCAAGAGTTAGCTGGTATTAGTGATGCTCTTAAGAACACTGAACTTGCTCAAGTAGTCCTAAATGGACTTAGAGATGAGTATGACAATATTGTGCAGACTTAATGCTGTCAGGGAGGATCTTCCATCCTTGGAGACACTGCAAGGTGTTCTCATTGCTGCAGAAAGCAGTCAAGAGAACAAGATGTTGAGGATCAACAGACTTTCATTGAAAGATGGTGGAGATGACAAAGCACTCTTCATCAGAGACAAGTCAAGAGGCAAGGGCAAAGGACAACAACACTTCAAGAAGGACAAAGCCAAAAAAGGTGGTGAGGATCAGTCCTCACAAGGTGCAACATCCAGTGGCAAGAAGAAGTTGTCAAAGATCAAGTGTTTTTTCTGTGGCAAGAAAGGACGTTATGCATCAAACTGTTTCAAGAAGAAGAACCAATCTAAGCAAGCTAACCTTACTAATGAGGATGAGTGTGAGGGTGTAGAGAGTGAAAGAGATGATTCATTAATGATGTCTACTTTTTCATCTTTTCCTTTTAAGAATGAAGTCTTCTGGTGGATAGATAGTGGGGCTAGTTCCCATATGTCTAGTTCTAGGAACTCTTTCACTAATCTCATGCCATATCTAGGTGCAAAAAGGTCAATCTATACTGCTAATGATGTAGAGTGTAGGATTAAAGGAATAGGC
Source organism: Diphasiastrum complanatum (assembly GCA_029204225.1). Taxonomy (NCBI): domain Eukaryota; kingdom Viridiplantae; phylum Streptophyta; class Lycopodiopsida; order Lycopodiales; family Lycopodiaceae; genus Diphasiastrum; species Diphasiastrum complanatum. The sequence continues at coordinate 28,355,086 of CM055111.1, forward strand.
AGCATTCCATTGCATGCATCATCATCAAAATCTTTTTGCTTACATGATGTACTATATGTACCTAGATTGACTAAGAATCTCATTAGTGTAGGACAATTGTTTGATAGTGGATTGGATGTCAAGTTTCAAGTTGACAAGTGTATAGTCTCAAGAGAAAATGAAGTTATTGCTAGAGGATCTAGAATTGGTAAGTTGTACAAACTAGATTCTAGGGAGAGTGCTAACATTTCAGATATTGCTTATGAGACCAAGGTTCTACAAGAGGATATGTGGCACAAGAGATTGGGTCATACCAATTTCAAAGCCATGCAATCTATGCTCAAAGAAGGAAAATTTGTTGGTCTACCAAAGACACTGTCAAAGGAGCTTCTACCTTGTGAAGCTTGTGTGCTGGCAAAGTCACACAGAAGGCCTTTTCCTAGATCAAGTATCAAGAAAAGGCAACCATTTGAACTTATACACTCAGATGTTCATTTATCATCAACTAAGAGCAGAGGAGCTAACTGCTTTGTCTCTTTTGTAGATGATTATACAAGACATTCTTGGATCTATATGTTGTCTTCAAAAGCCATGGTTTATGATGTTTTTCTTACTTTTAAAGCTTATGTAGAGAAGCAGTTTCCTTTCAAGTTAAAACCTTTAAGAAGTGATAGTGGAGGGGAATACACTTCCAATAATTTTAAAGACTTTTGTGAGAGAGGGTGTATTCAAAGAGAGTTCTCTTGTTCATAAACTCCTCATCAAAATGGAGTTGCTGAGAGAAAAAATAGAACTTTGTGTGAATGTGCAAAAGCCATTAGGCTGAAAGCTTCTCTGCCTAAAGAATTTTGGGGAGAGGCAGTTGCATGTGCAAACTATCTTTGTAATAGGCTTCCAAATCTTGCAATAGGAGGAAAGACACCATTTGAGATGTTGTATAAGAAAAAGCCTAAGGTAGATCATCTTAGGATTTTTGGTTGTGTATGCTTTGTGCATGTGCCTCTAGAAACTAGGAAGAAGGAAGATCCTAGTGCAGTAAAAGAACTTTTTGTAGGTTATGCATCCACTAAGAAAGCATACAAGATTTATTTGCCCTCTACTGACAAAAATGTTGTTAGTAGAGATGTGATCTTCCATGAAGATCAGAAATTTAACTTGGATGATGCACAGATCAAAGAGACTCATGCAAGATCAATCATCAATCTTGATGTTGTTCAAGAAGAGGTGAGGTCGAGGCTTGAGGAGGAGCAAATTCAACCTACCACACCCAGAAGATCTACACGAGCAAGATCTGAACCAAGGAGGCTCACATATGATGAAGAAGGAAGGCAAGTGGAAGGTGAAACTTCCTATCATGCACTTTTTATATCAGATGAAGAGCCTAAGGATGTCCAAGAAGCTTTTCAATCCAAGGAGTGGGTTGAAGCAATGACCCAAGAATTTGAAGACTTGATGTCAAATAACACATGGGAGCTTGTGGAGCCACGAAACAACATGCATGTGATCGGATGTAAGTAGGTATTCAAAATCAAGTATAATCATGATGGATCTATCAATAAGTATAAAGCAAGACTTTGTGCCAAAGGCTACTCACAGATCAAAGGTCTTGACTATGAAGATACCTTTGCACCAGTTGCAAAGATGGTAACAATTTGAATATTCATCTCTCTTGCATGTTTTCACAAATGGAGTATGTTCCAGCTTGATGTTTCTAATGCATTTCTCAATGGTTACCTTGAGGAGGAGATTTATATGGAGCAGCCTCCAGGTTTTGTGAAGGAAGGTGATGAATCAAAAGTTTGTCTTTTGTTCAAAAGTCTGTATGGACTGAAACAGGCACCAAGGTCTTGGTATGCAAGGCTCAATTCCTATCTCATATCACTCGGATTTTGTCTAAGTGAATATGACCCTTCTCTGTATTATAAGTTTGTAGATAACTTTGTAATTATTCTTCTCATCTATGTAGATGATATCATTCTTTGTGGAAATAATGAGAAGTTAGTTGAATAAACTAAACATAAACTTGGTACTGAGTTTAAGATGCAAGACTTAGGAGTTCTTCACTATATTCTAGGCCTTGAAATAGATTTTTGGAAAGGTCATGCATTTATAAGCCAAAGTAAATATGCACTTTCCATGCTCAGAAAATTCCATATGGAGAATCCGTAAAGGCATAGATACACCTATGGAGCACACTGCAAAAGTTCCTATTAAAGATGATGAAAAATCCTTTGAGGACATCACTCTTTATAGGAGTCTTATTGGCTCACTTATTTGGTTAACAGTGACTAGGCCTTATCTAAGCTTTTGTGTTCATAAGCTAAGTCAACACATGCAGGATCCAAAGTTATATCATTGGAAGTTGGCTAAAAGAGTCTTGAGGTATATATCTTCTACCTTGGATTATGGACTATTAGGAGAAGATCTGAGTTTGATTGCTTTTTCAGATTCAGATTTTGCAGGAGACAGGTTGGATAGGAAATCCACAAGTGCTTACACTATATTTCTTGGAGAAAATTTGGTTTCTTGGCTATCAAAGAAGCAAGCAACTATTTTCTTATCATCTTGTGAAGCTGGATACAAATCTCTTACAACCACAACAAAGGAGGTTTTATGGATCAAAAGGCTACTTTTGGAGCTAAAGTGTTATGCAAATGAAGATTTATCAACTATCAAGAATGATAACATTTCTGCTCAGGCTCTTGCAAATAATCCAGTATTTCATGCAAGGAGCAAGCATATTGAAGTGGCTCATCATTTTGTAAGAGAAAAAGTCATTGGAAGGGAGATCTCATTGGAGCATGTTTCATCTTCAGATTGTGTTGCATATCTTCTCACCAAACCTCTACTCAAGAATGTCTTTATGAAGATGAAATCTAACCTTGGCCTAATTTCGAAGTCTATGTTGATAGGAACATAATTTTTAAGGAGGAGTGTGAATATTATTAAAATATTATCTTCCTATCTCGAGTTTGGAGTCATGTCCATGGTTATTTCCACTAAAATTCATGTTGTACATAAAAGGAGTGTGAATTGAACACATATCCTTCTAGTGTAGCTCAGATTTGAGTTAGATAGGTTCAATTATGATGACATGCAGATGTTTAGATAGCATGCAAAGTTTTATTGTATGCATGCAAGCCACATGCAATCAGTGCATGCAATATGCAAAGTAGTTTCTATGATCTACACATGTCTAGGCAGTTTTATGAGTTGACATGCAGTACATGCAAGAGCATGGTACTCTAGGTTGCATTCCTATCTTATTTCCATTAGATTTGTTGTAAGTTTCTATGAACCATCATTGTACTACAAATGTAATGATGGGAAGATCATTATCTTTGTTTTATATGTTGATGACATTATACTCATAGGAAATGATCTAGATGGCATCAAAAATGTAAAAAATTTCTTGTCTAGTGAATCTAGAATGGTAGATCTAGGACTTCTTAAGGTTATACTTGGAATAGAAGTCACTAGAAGTAATGATTTTACTTTCATATGTCAATCTAAGTATGCTAGATCAATCTTAGCAAAATTTGGCATGATTGATTGTAAAGGAGTGGAGGAGCTATATCTTGGCTTTCCAAAAAGCAAGATAACATCTCTCTTTCATCAACAGAATCCGAGTATAAAGCTATGACAACAACAACAAAGGAGGTTCTTTGGCTTAAAAGGCTTTTGGAGGAGCTACATGTGATCAAGGATGAAGAAATTCCATGCATATATTGTGACAATCAAGCAGCTCACAACTTGCAAACAATCCAGTCTTCCATGCTCAAACAAAGCACATTGACATTTCACATCATTTCGTGAGGGAGAAAGTGCAAGCAAAGGAGATCAAGCTTATTCATGTTTCATCATCAGATTGCATTGTTGATATACTCACCAACGCATTGCCTAAAGATCCATTTGTAAAAGTAAGATTGGCTCTTGGAGTTATAGATAGATCTATGCTAGATTTACCAAGCTAGATTTTTGAGGAGTGTGAAAAATGCAAAAAGAAGTTTGGTAGAGGCCAGAAATCTTGTATATAGGATAAACACACATGTGTGGAGCCTGTTCCCACGTGTAAAACTAGTGTACTTGTCATGTACCATAATCATATATGTTGTACATATGATTTAATTCAAGTTCTAGTGGCTAAAATGGCCAAAAACTAGTTTTCTAGAGATATGACACATGGCATCAATCTATTGATTGCATGAGCCAAATATTTTGAATAGGTGTCACATCCCATGTGTAGAGGACAGCTCACACGTGTGGAAATAGCTGAAGTAGGCGATTTTTTGCTTTTAGAATATTTCCATGAAGATCTACATATAGTAGGAAATTGGACCAAAAATGTCCAAAATGGAAAGTTTGATCCAAGTGTCAAAATTGCATGATGATGACAAGGCATCCTCACATGTGTGAATCTGATGCATGATCAGTACCTCGAGCTCCAAGAAGTGTATATATAGAGGCATATATGGCCATAATCAATGTGAGACGTCAATCTTGATTTTGGAAGCAATTTTGTGTGATTCTCTCCATTTGTCTACATTTGTTTTGATTGTTTTGATTCGAATGTCATATCTGGTAGACTCAGTATGAGCATTCTCAGCGACTGATAGGACGTCCATAGAGATTTCATAAAGTACATCAGCGAGTTGAGCGAAGATCGTTCTGACCTTCTCAACGTGCTGATCTAACTAGTTGCCATCCCATCGTATGGATTGCAGTTGATTGTGAAGGTGCATGACTGAAGCTTCAGTCCTCACTTCATACTTCTGCTTTATCTTTCCCACGCTGCATGGCTGCTTTTGCAGTCTTCAATCTGCATGAGTAGATCTTCATTTATGGACGAAACGATGATTGCCATTGCACGCTCATCCTTTCTGATCCATTCAGCTCTCCTCAAGTCTCCGCCTGGAGGCTGCACCTCTGAGAGCTCGGTCACCGACCAGATGCCTTCGCCCTTCAAAAGTGTTTTGATTTTGAATTTCCAGAGTATGTAATTTGCACCATGTAGACTAATTGCTACTCTGGTCTGGATTGTCGTAGCCATATTGTGTTGTCTTGGAAGAATCACTGCTGGGATATCAGTAGTGATAACCTCTAGGCTCTGATACCATGTCATAGAAGCTTTTTCTTTGTGTTTCGTGTTCATCCTCTCTTCTGATTCGCGAACAATTTTCTGTCTTTGATTTTTCTTTTCATACGGAAGCTCTTAAGGGATCCCATACACATGACTACGCATCACAGAACATGTTTTATTCTAGCAATAAAGAGACACAGCACAAGGCCAAGAGATACACAAAATAGAGCGATTATACTGTCAGTTTGGTTTTAGAGCGAGATCGTCAGTGTCTCGCTCGTTGGCGGAATGAGTCTTTGCTCTTTCGCTATGTTCTGCTCGTTGGCAGACTTTCATGCACAGCTATGTATTTTTGCTTTCTTACTCTATCCGCTATGTCTCTCTTTGTTTCTTACAAATCTCTGTATTCACTATCTCTCTTCTTTTTCTCCTATCGGTTATGATCCAGAGAGGATCGTTTATACCTCCACTGTGTGGAGTTTTCAAGATAGCTAAACGTAGAATCACAAGACTAGTTAACGCTAATCAACTAGTTAGTTAGTCTCCGTCGTTGCTATTCGTTTCAGTTGGGTATGAAGCCCGTTGAGCTGCCAATTGGCAGCGCGAAAGATTTCTCTTTGTTTGTTTCATTCTTTTCGTTTTGTGGTCCTGGAGGTGTGTTTATGATTCGCGATTGATTCACGAATCATTCGTGCTTCGAGTCAAAGACACGTTGACTGTCGCGAATTGTTCTCGTTCGACCTTCGTGTCTTGTTCGTGCTGCGACAAAGTTGCAGGAGTTCACCATTTCTGACAGGTGTTTCTCACATGACACCACACGACCTATGGTGGAGTAGAAAGGCCAATCTCACACATGTTCAGATTTTTGGCTGTGGAGGTTATGCACATATTCTTGATAAGCTTTGAAAGAAGCTTGATGAGAAAGTCGAATTAGGATACCTCGTCGGATATGACAACCATTCGTCATGCTACAAGATTTACATGCCAGAAACGAATCTAGTGAAGACTGTGAGAGACATCAAGTTTGACGAGACCAGAACCATGGCCGACAATGATTCTACCACCTATCAAGTCTTAGGGAAGCAGTACTACAACCTGCCAACCACAACACAGGGAGTAGAACTCGAACAATCAGACGAAGATGTTCGAGCTCCACATCAGCTGAGCAACGAATCAGATGAAGAAAGGTTCGTAAGCCTGCTCGCTGCTAGAACACTTATAAATCGAGATGGTTCCGGACCTAGACGAAGAGATAAAGACAAAGGCATTGCAGTACTAGAGGAATCTCCCAAGAGATCAACAAGAGAGCGAAGAGCGCCAACAAGATTTGTGCCAGGCAGCTCAACTTCTACATCCGAAAAATTTTGTGGATTCAGTGGCAAACCACAAACATTTGAGGAAGCCATCGACAGTCCAGAGAAGGAAAATGGATCCAAGCCATGAACGAAGAAATCAAATCGATGAAGAAGAATGAGGTATGGACACTACAACCAGTGCCAAACAACAAAAGACAATACAATGTAAATGGGTTTGCAGACTCAAGTATGGACTGAATGGAGATGTTTTGAGATACAAGGCCAAACTTGTAGCGAAGGGTTTTTTTTAGAAGTATGACATCAACTACACTGAGACCTTCTCTCCAGTGGTGAAATATGCTTCCTTATGCCTACTATTTGCATATGCAGTTGCATACGACCTCAACATTGTCAATGAGAAGACAACCTTCCTACATGGCGATCCAGATGAAGAGGTCTACATGGATCAACCACCAGGTTACACCTCCGAATCACTTCCTACCTATGCATGCCGAATGCATAGGAGTATCTACAGTCTGAACCAATCAACACAACAATGGTATAAGAAGAAAGATCGTGAGATCCTTAGGATTTGAGCCATTGATAGCCAATTCCAATGTTTATGTGAGAATCACAGATGGGGAGATTATCATTGTTGTTGTGTACACCATGCTATTGTGCAGAAACGAAGGCCTGATTGTAGGAGTGAAGAATGAGATCTCAAAACATTTCGAAATAGCAGAACTAGGAGAAGCCAGATGTTATCTAGGCTTGCAGATTGACTGCGACAATGACGAAGGAATGTTATACGTTCATCAGTCAAGGTACACCCAGAAAATCCTAGATGATTTCGGGATGATAGATTGCAAAGGGGCAAATACCCCAATGCTTGTAGAAATAATCTTGACGAACAAAGATTGTTTGAATACAGAAGAAGAGCAAGAGATGATACAACACACACCATACAAGAGACTGATCGGATATCTAATGTATCTAGTAGACAACACACGCCCCGACATTGCTTATGTCGTGTTCTGAATGAGCCAATTCAACATGAATCCAAGCTTAGCACACTGGAAGATCGTGAAGTGAATCTTATAGTACCTTTAGAAGATGAAGGATTATGAGTTGTTGTTGTCCGATTCTAGAAATGACATGGAATATTCTAAAAGTCGGCAAAAGGCTCCTATAGTAAACCCAAACGCTACATGAATGTGGTAGAGAGTCGAAAATATTAGGATTAGGCAACCAGTTGGCATTCTGCGCATATAAGTCCAACATTGGGCCTTTAGGCTAGAAAGTGCCATGTGCACTAATATTTAAATAAAATATTTTTAACTTAGCTTTTGCAAGTTCCGAAGTTAAGAAACACAACTTGCACCCAAGAAACACAAAGTGATTTAGACAGTCAAGATTGTGATCGTGATGGAATTTCAGTAGCCAATGGGTGATGAGGAGGTTCCACTCTCACTCTTATAAAAAAAGATCATTTTTTTTGTATTTCCATCATTCGAAGGTTAATAGAACTCTGCCCATCTCTCTCTCTCTCTCTCTCTCTCTCTCTCTCTCTCTCTCTCTCTTCTTTGTGCTTTCTCTCTTTCCCTCCCTCATAATCTCTCTTCCTCTCTCTTGGTAATGTGAGTGTGAGATATGCTTAGTTTTCAAAATGCAATTTTATGATTGGATCTTAAGCTAGTTGGTGAAAGGCAACATCTCCAAGGCTCCTAGTTGGACCGAGCCCACTTCCCGTACTACACACTACCGGAAAAGAGATGAGAAACCCATCTTTTTCTTGGCTTAACATTGGCACCGTTGCCGGGGAGCCAAATGTTAGCCTTTCATCAACATAGTATTTTTTTGGTTGTGTTTTTGTTTATCTAGGTTCAGTTTGTTTTTCAAATGTTTTGTTTATTACATGGTTTATGCTGATTTTTTGATTTTATTCCCTGAATTAAGAAAGGAAAAGAAAAAGAAAAAATAAATAAAAAAGTTCTTCTCCTCCGACACTGATCTTCTTCTCCATCCATCACTTCTCTCTGCTCACACCACTCCACCTCCATTGCTCACACCACTCCACCTCCATTGCTGCTCCCTGATCCATCATACTCCACCTCCATCTCCTCTCCTCACATCCTGCACCTTCCTGCCTGCTACTCTACCTTCGCTCCCTCCCTCACCTGCCTACGATCCCTCCCTGCTGCTCCTTCACTGTCCGTTCTCTTCCCTTCCCCCCCCCCCCCCCTCCTCGCTCCTTGTCCCTCCGCTGCTCCCTGCCTACTCCCTGTCCGCTCCCTCACCTGCCTACGCTCCCCTCCTCTCACCACCTGCCTGCGCTCCCTCACCTCCTTCCCCTCGCTCGTTTCCCTGCTCCTGGCTGCCTATCCCTCGCTCACCTGCCTGCTCCCTAACCTGCCTGTGCTCCCCCACCTCCTCCCCCCTCGCTCCTTGCCCTGCTCCTCCTGCCTGCCCCTCGCTCCCCTCTGTTGCCTTGCCTGCCTGCGCTCCCTCACCTCCTTCCCATCTACTCCCTACCATCTCTACCCTCGCTTTCTTCCCACCCTGACCTGTCTCCCCTTCTCCTTGGTTGCTCACCCCTCCTCTCCTCTCCTCTCCTCTCCCTGTTGTCCACCACCTTGCTCATCCCTGGTGCTTTGCTGTTCGCTGTTTGCTCCTTTCCCCTTCCATTACCTTCATGCTGCTCCTCCGCTCCCTGCCCTCATCTCCATCCTCCTCCCTACCCTCACCTCCGTCCATCTCCCCGATTCTGATCAGCCATCTCACTTGAGCTGCCCTCCACCTCTCACCTCTCCTTGCTCTCAGTCCTTCCCCACTATTTGCCTTCCCAAATCCATATTCCCAAATTCCGAATTCCAAAATTTTGAATTCCCATAGTTTTTGACTTCCTCATATTTGATTCCCACACACTTTCTGACTCCCCAAATTCCCACGTTTTCTTGAATCCCAAAATTCCCAAGTTTTTTTAATCCCCAAATCCCTTAGTTTTGTCGACTCCCCAAAACCCCTAGTTTTTTAACTCCCAGTTTTCTCAAATCCCAAAACCCCCACGTTTTTTGACTCCCCAGATTTCCACGTTTTCTTGAATCCCAAAATTCCCAAGTTTTTTAATCCCCAAATCCCTTAGTTTTGTTGACTCCCCAAAACCCCTAGTTTTTTTACTCCCAGTTTTCTTGAATCCCAAAACCCTCACGTTTTCTGACTCTCCAAATTCCCATGTTTTCTTGAATCCCAAAATTCCCAAGTAGTTTTTGAATCCCCAAATCCCTTAGTTTTGTTGACTCCCCAAAATCCCTAGTCTTTTGACTCCCAGTTTTCTTGAATCCCAAAACCCCTAGTTTTTTGACTCCCAGTTTTTTGAATCCCCAAAATCCCTAGTTTTTTGTGAATCCCAAATCTAGTAGACTTTTTGTGATTCCCCAATTTGCTAGACTTTTTGTGATTCCCCAATTTGCTAGACTTTTTGTGATTCTCCAGTTTTTCGAATCTTAAAAAAAAAAAAAACCAAAGCCAAACAGAACCACTATTTGGAACATTCTCTTGAAGAGCAATCTTACATAGAAATTCATTTATCCATCCATCCACAAACAACATGTCGACTACTCAGCGATCAAACATTAGCATGCAACGTCAGGAGATAGTTTGTGCATACCTTCATCGAATCTATCACATAGCAAAGGACAGTCATCCACCAATCCCAACATCGCTGATCATCAAGAACTTTATCCAAGGTCTGAGGAGCGACATTCACTATCAAATGAAGAACCTCACCTCTTACACTACATTGAAGCAAGTTCTTGTTGATGCCATGAAGATTGAATCGACATTGTTGGCCTTTTGAGGTACTGACTCAAAATAGTTGGATGAAATATTTGGATTACCATCAATAAGAGGTTCATGAATTTTGACAACGCTAATGCAAAGTAATGGAGAGACAAGAGTAGAACAAGCTTCACCAGAAAGGGATGATTACCAAAATGATTTAACGGATCAAGATCAAGACCTGGAACATGATCCAAAGGCATGTGTCGCTGCTTGTAATGTAATGCTGCTTCAAAGAGGGCAATGTTCATATTGTTTCGAGAACCATCACATTGCCAATTGCCCAACTAAGAAGTTTCACGTTACAAAACCAGCAGTAGCAGAAAGGCATCAAAAGTTCCAAGACCCACCCTTGACAACAAGCAAGCAAGTTGAGCAGATGGCACACCCAAGTAGTTCATCTTCAAGAGATGGGCCCATTTTGAAGATAATAGGTGAAAGATTGGCGCCAATTGTGCATTCACCATGTGCATTGCCAAGATCTACAAGAGTCGAAACCCACGACAGTTCTCCACTATATTATGTGGAAGGACCTAGTGAAGAGCGTATACCAGTTTATGCAATCCAGCTCCGACGTGATGGCATTTTGCCAATGATATGATGCTATGGATGTGGCGGAAGACATCACAAATCAGTATGCCCACACCAAGGTAACCCAACAACCTTCATGGCAGTATGTTCAAATTGTAGCATTGGACATCCTTGCCTAGATTGTCCGTTACGGTTACAATTGACTATGGCAGAATCCATCCTTGCAATGCATGTGAGTTGTCGAAAGGCAAATTTAGTCACCCAGCGCTACAAATGCAAGCTCATAATTCCACCAGGCTTTGAAATGGTTGCTGAATCGAGGGATATTGCAAAGGTTGCCAAATGCACCGAAACATCCGTCAAAAGAATTGAAGTACCTTCAGACATGATGGAACTGGTAGAGACAATCAAGCAACAAGCGACAATTGATCTTATGTCATGTGCCAAATCTAAGCAAATAGCAATTACAATGGAAGTAAAGCTAAGAGCAAGAAAAGTACAAAGCATTCAAGATAGCATATCCATAGAAAGCTAGAAACAATGAGATCTCAATGGAATTACATTAGCAATGAAAAGAAGAGTACAAAGCAATGTAAATGAGCATGGATTCATGTAGATAGGGCACATGAGACCTAGCAATGGAGATCCCTATGGCTCACATTCACAAGGAAGCTAGAAGCTCTCACTTGCAAATGAGCCAAAAGATCCACAAAATGATGTCCCTTGCCTAGTTATAGACAATGCTCTTACTTAACTTAACTTAACTGAGGGAAACATCTTGTTCTTAAGGCTAATAGCTCCTGTTGGGCCTACAAAGCTTACAATGGATATTCTAATGCGTTGAAAAGCACGATGTACTAAAAGTACATGACACTCCCCCTACTTAAACATTTTTGTCCTAAAAAATGAAGACTCTTGTCTGATCAGCTTGATCGCCTTAGTTAAGTAGTCATGATTGAGGATGTGTCATCCAATAACGTATTGCCTCATTACAGATCCAAAGCTGTCGAATTGAAATTATTTTGTTGGCTTCAGAGGAAAAATTGATGGTCGAAGAAGAGTTTGATGAAGCACCATATTGTTTATTGGTACCCAATCTGTATGGAATGGACAGAGTGTGTCACCGCAATATCCTCTTTGTCTGCTTCCTCGACATCATAACAATTTAGATGCTTATCCAATTCCCTTGGATTCTTGGTTTTGTTTTGCATCTGGCTCTTCTACCGTAGCTGACAATCCACGTTGTTTAACCAACTTGATGCAGAACATTATAATTCTTCCATGGGCAATGGTAGTCATGAATTGTTGTTCAAATATAAATGCTCTATACGAAGTAGTCGGCATGAATATTGAAACTCGGTCGTATAATGAAGCATATCTCTGGGCATGTTGTTGACTAAAATATATTTTGGTCAATACCTCATTCATAGGTGGTAGTGAATATTTGAACTGATTGACCTCAAATATGGACTCTCATCTCAAAATATAAATTTTGCAGTCGCTCATATAAATCGTTGAAGCATCAATTCCAAGTAATGAAAATACATTCCAAAGTTCAACCAGAGATTTGATGTTTCGATTGTTCCAAATAACCATTGATGGTGAACGATCATTGTTGACATTACTCAATTGAAGATTGATCACATTAGAGTCCACTGAGCAATGTAAACCTCTCCAAAGAAACTGATATAGATTGATGACATATTTTAAAATCAGCTTCCTATAGAGTGTTGGTTGACTGAGAGAATGTTCCCAGTCATTATTCACATCCATACATTCTGAATATGCACGTGAATTACAATTTGGCTTCCGAGTTCTAGAGAATCCATAGGAGTAAGGTTCTCGAACAAAAGCCACTTGAAGCTCTTGACTAATGGATCCACGAGGTATTGAGCAATAATCCAAAGTATTGATACAAGTAGAAGTTTCATGAATTAATGAAATCTCTTCATTTCTACCAGTATCCATGTTGAATACCTCATACTCCCTTAGATCATTGTCAAAAATAAAATTATTCTCAAAAGCTCCCATATCAATTTGACATGGTTCGTAGATCGGATTCTTATAATAACCACTCAATTCCAAATCATGGAATATCGGTGTCATATAGTCCTCAATCTGAAAGTTTGGTGAATGCCTTGATCGACTTTCTTTGAGCATAGCAATATTCCCAATCTGACGATCCATAGTTGCTTGTTCATTGACCAGATTAAGGCATTGATGTAGGTCAAGTTCCGAACTTTGATGGTCGAAGTGAAACTCGAAAGGATGTTCAATTATCTTCACATCCTGATCTGAATCTTGACTTTCATCTGAATCTTGATTTTCACCATCTGTTGTTGCAACTTGATCCAAATCTTGAATTGGACTTTTGTTGCCTGCAACTGTATCTGGATCTGGGACTTGACTTTCGTCGTCACTTTGCTCATCAGACTCATTGTCATCGCTTCGCTCATCCGCTTCGTCATTGTCACTTTGCTCATCTTCATTTTCAGTTTCACTTTCTTGTACCTGTTTTGTTTGGCGATCCACTGATGCTTCTGTGTATACACTCACTTTTTGGATCCGCATCTTCATTTCCTCAAACCATCTGGATTGTTCTTCTTTCCTTTCAGCTTCCAATTTTAGCCTTTGTTCTTGTTGCTCGTACTTTATAGCATATTCCATAGTTTTCCTTAATCGGAACCCGGATTGGAGAGAAGTAGTTTGTAGATAGTTTTCTACAATGCTCCAATATTGAGGTTGTAAGCCATATATATAGCATTGTACAAGATATACTTCTCCATAATCGAATACTGGGACCATTTGTTGGAATTCTCTATTGTACTCAACAACTATAGTTGTCTGGTCCAAAGAACAGGATGAAGTTAGATCGATTGAAAATATGTCTACAAACTCTTTTGAAAGTTAACCAGTTATCAGGAAGAAAGTCGTGAACGATGTTCCACCATGACTGAACACGTCCTTGAAAACTCGATGAAGCAAAGAAAACTATATCACTGTCACCAATACTTCCACTATAGTAGAAGTTATAATCCAAATGCTCTAGCCAATTGTCTACATTAATGGAGTGGATGCTACCATCAAAGGTAGGACTAACATATTCAGACAGTTGTTGGTTGTAATAATAAGGTTTCCGTTGAGAAGTGACTCTCCACCATTCATTGATATGGTTTGTAGATAAGTGCTCCAGAGCAAGTGCACGATCCATCATATAGCGCAACTCCATAAAACTAGCGGCATAAATGGATTTGGAAAGAGTTGGTTGAAGCACATTTTTTATAGGCGGTTGAAGAAAACCCACATAGTAGTTCAAACATTTTCTGTACTCAAATTTTGTCTTCTGAACCAATGCCAAGAATTTTTGATTAAATTGTTGTACAGAACCAGTTTGTTTGAGAGATTCGAATGATTTCTCATAAAATCTGGTAATACTATCGATGCAAGCAATTTTGAATTGATTCCAAAGCTTTGTGTCCAAATGTGCCTGAGTATCCCGCCATGCTCGAACTTGTCCTTGGAAGCACAATGAAGCAAAATAGATTTTATCTTCTTCAGAATAATGGCGATGACGGAAATAAGCTTCTAATTCAGTCAACCAATCATCAATGCTGATTGAACTTGGTTGTCCGTCAAATACAAGGTTGTAACGTACGATTTCAGATTGTATTTCATCAATAGATGGAAATTAAATGTTTTGACTATAACGGTCCATCATTAATGACTAGTGAAGACTTGTGGACTATGAATTCACCGTTTGAAATTTATTCAGAATGATATTTCACAAGCTGGTAAAATTGCTCTTCTCCACTCACTTAAAGATTCTGAGTCCTCGAAGAATAAAGTGGATGTGAATGGAAAGTGTAACAAATTAAAATGAAGTAGCAATTGTGTTCAATCTGTCACCACGAACAATTTTTCTTTTTACAGCGTTTGAATCCGATCTAAAATGGAGATGATATGAAGATTTGAAAATCTTTATTAGAAACACGAAAAAAAAAGTGACTGAAAAAAAGGGGGCTTGAAATTTTTTTGAAAAGTAATAATGACACAATTTTAATAACTGAGCAGTGTCAGGCTCAGTTTTTAATAATTTTTTTGGAATCCTTGAAACATTCCTGTGCTCGTAGAAGAATAAAAAGAACCGTCAAGAATCAATTGTTGGCAGATTTTTTTATCGGCTGCTCTTTTGGTGCATTTGGGTGCTCGCAAAAAAAAAAATTTGCAACAACAGAATGGATCGTGCTAGAGAGAGAAATAAGGAAAAATCTCAACCGACGGAATTTAGAAAGAGATCGGAGGTGACCGACGTCAGGTACGTGACCGACGTCGGGGTAGCCGACGAAGAGAGAGAGAGGGGGTGACCGACGGAGAGAGAGGGGTGACCGACGTCAGGTACGTGACCGACGTCGGGGTAGCCGACGAAGAGAGAGAGAGGGGGTGACCGACGGAGAGAGAGAGGAACGTAGAGAGAGGAGGGTAGCGGACGTCGCGATGGCTTCGTAGAGAGAGAATGGACGTAACCAAAGCCAATCGCGACCGAAGGAGTTGGAGGAAGTGAGAGAACGGGTAGAGGGTAGAGTGAGAGAAATCTCGATCGAATGTTAGTTTGTTGGCATCTCAACCGGCGTGAAGCTGGCTTGGTCCAAAGTCATTGAACAAATTGAAAAGGAAGCTGCAGGGATGAACAAACGATCAAATTATATGCCTGGGTACTTGACAAGCTCAAAGCTGAGCGTGAACGTGGTATCACCATCAATATCGCTCTTTGGAAGTTTGCGACCATTAAGTTCTACTGCACCATCATTGATGCTACAGGGCATCGCGATTTTATGAAGAACATGATTACAGAAACTTCGTTGGCTGATTGTGTTGTCTTGATTACTGGTTTCACCACTGACGTTTTGAAGCTAGTATTTCCGGGATGGTCAGAATTGCGAGCATTCAATATCCTGTGAAGCGGTTGCAGCATTAACATGTAGGCGGACTTCAATTTGAATGCATCTCAAGTGTTTCTCCTTTTGCAAACCGCATTGAAGAGATCAATCCGGAATGAAGCTGGTCAAGGTTTGTGCAAACAATAACAGAGGTTGAATCTCATGTCTGCTATTCTGAGGTTGGATCTTGCTGGGCGTGATCTCACAGACTATCTGATGAAGATTATGACAGAACGTGGGTACTCGTTTTTAGTGGCTGCGAGCTGAAACTATCTTTGATAGCTATAAACGCTATCGTGCAATTGCCAATGATCGTGAAGATGAGCGTGACTCCTACTTCACTCTGGTGATGACAGAACTGGATACTCCAAGTCCAAGCGAACCAGTATTAAGAGAATATGTCCATTAGATAATTACAGATATTCCTGGAGCTACAGATGCTATAATAGGTCGGAAGATAGTTTCGTATGATATGCCAATGCCAACGATGAGAATCCACCGATTTATCTTAACATTGTAATTCAAGCAGCAATTTCTAACTCAGTGACTTTCTCGTTAGAACTGCATCTAACTCTTCGTTGATCCTGAAGCAGTTGTAGAGCCAAACTGAACCGAGTCAGAAGTAGCCGAGCGCGACTGAGAAGGGGTTTAGGAATAGGGGTAAATCAAGTTAGGGTTTAGGTGCAAGTGCTAAACCCTAAATCCTTAACCCTAAAAACGTAGGGTCTGGACACTCTTAGGTTTAGGGTAGGGCTGTATGGAGATAGGGTAGGTTTTTTTTTTTTTAAATCAAACTTCAAATTGAAAAAATCGAAAAACATTTACAAAGGACATGAGACTTCAAAATCGAAAACTGAAGTGCTTCTCTCTCACTTGGAAAGAGTTGACAAAAAAATTTCAAAATTCTGGCAATTCTAACCCATCTCCACAAATTTGATCATAACTTACTCAATATTGATCCAAATCACACAAACTCAGTACCTCTGAAAAGCTAAAAACAAGCTTTATCAGGCTATATATCAGATCAATGATTAAATGTGATTTGATAGGTCGAATTAACAACAGAACAGGACTGAAAATTTTGAACAAAGAAAACTAACAAAACTAGAGCTACAAATCAAGATTTGTCATAACCTTTTGGATAATGACCTGCCATATGGATAAAATCAAATCTAAGACAATGCTCTAAAATCCTATGAAAAGAAACTAGAAACTAAAGTCAGATCAAATCTGAAAACTTTCAAATCAAGTGAAGGCAAAATTCTAGTCACCTATTTTGATAGCTTTTGGAAAAAGTGCAATAACTTTTGTATCTCTTATCCAAATGGCTTGAAAATTGGTGCAAATTAAAGCTACAAACCTATTAAATCAAATTAGAAATGAAAAATGAAATTGAATGCTAAAAATTTGTCTGAACAGAACTGAAAAATTTAAAGTTAAAAATTAGCAAAAAGAAAACTACAAAAACAATAAACTCATCAAATCTGATGGAATCCTCATAGAATCATCATGAATCATGAATCTATGCTCTGATACCAAGAAATGTAATGTGTCAAATCTAAGCAAATAGCAATTACAATGGAAGTAAAGCTAAGAGCAAGAAAAGTACAAAGCATTCAAGATAGCATATCCATAGAAAGCTAGAAACAATGAGATCTCAATGGAATCACATTAGCAATGAAAAGAAGAGTACAAAGCAATGTAAATGAGCATGGATTCATGTAGATAGGGCACATGAGACCTAGCAATGGAGATCCCTATGGTGTCAAAAATGGTGAACTCCTGCAACTTTGTCACAACACGAACAAGACACGAAGGTCAAACGAGAACAATTTGCGATAGTCAACGTGTCTTTGACTTGAAGCACGAATGATTTATGAATCAATCGTGAATCATAAACACACCTCTAGGACTGCAAACCGCAAAAGGGGCGCCGAACGAAGACTACGAAAAGAATGAAACAAATGAAGAGAAATCCTTCGTGCTGCCAGCTGGCAGCTCAACGGGCTTCATGCCCAGTTGAAACGAATAGCAACGACAGACTAACTAACTAGTTGATTAGCGTTAACTAGTCTTGTGATTCTACGTTTAGCTATCTTGTAAACTCCACATGGTGGAGGTATAAACAATCCTCTCTGGATCATAACTGTAAGCAGAGAGATAGTGAATAGAGATATCTGTAAGAAACAGAGAGAGACGTAGCTAATAGAGTAAGAAAGCAAAAATACCATAGTTGTTCATGAAAGTCTGCCAATGAGCAGAACACAGCGAAAGAGCAGAGAGTCATTCCGCCAACGAGCGAGACATTGACGATCTTGCTCTAAAACCAAACTGACAATATAGTTGCTCTATTTCATGTATCTCTTGGCCTTGTGTTGTGTCTCTTAATTGCTAGAATAAAATATGTTCTGTGATGCTTAGTCGAGTGTTTGGGATCCCGTAAGAGCTTCCGCACGAAAAGAAAATTCAAAGACAAAAAATTGTTCGCGAATAAGAAGAGAGAGGACGAACACGAAACATAACAGCTTTCGCAACATGGTATCAGAGCAGTTTCGGTTATCACTACTGATACCCCAGCAGTGATTCTTCCAGACAACACAATATGGCTATGACAATCCAGACCAGAGTAACAATCAGTCTTGATGGTGCATATTACAGAATCTGGAAATACAAAATCAAAACACTCCTGAAGGGTGAAGGCATCTGGTCGATGATCGAGCTCTCAGAGGTGCAGCCTCCAGAGGGAGACTTGAAAAGATCTGAATGGATCAGAAAGATGAGCACACAATGACAATCATCGTTTTGTCCATAAATGAAGATCTACTCATGCAGATTGAAGACTGCAAAAGCAGCCATGCAGCGTGGGAAAGATTAAAGCAGAAGTATGAAGTGAGGATTGAAGCTTCAGTCATGCACCTTCACAATCAGCTACAATCCATACGGTGGGATGGCAACCGGTTAGATCAGCACGTTGAGAAGATCAGAACGATCTTTGCTCAACTTGGTGCATCAGGACAGAAGTACCAGGTTCCAGCACCACAACAACTGATGTACTTCATGAAATCTCTACGGACGTCCTATCAGCCACTGAGAATGCTCATACTGAGTCTACCAGATATGACATTCGACAAAGTAGTCAGTCTTGTCACTGATGAGAGACTGATGAGAGACGAAGGAGAGAGAAGCAGTGATCAAGAGAGGGCTCTCTTCACGAAAGGAAGGAAGAAGAACAAAAACAAGCCAAGATTCGAGAAGACGAAGTCCTCGAATCAGCAATCTTCTTCCTGCGATCACTCCCACAAACCAGGCCATACGACCAACAAATGCTAGTTCAATCCAGCAATACCTTGCATGCACTGCAAAAAGAAAGGGCATTCTGCATGCGACTACAGATTCAACCCAAAAAGAAAAAACAAAGCTGAAAAGGCAAACGTTGCAGAGTCATCAAAGGATGTTGAAAGAGGTAACGAAGCTTTCACGATACTCGACAAAGCTTCGACAAGCTACTCTGAACACGACTACGATGTAGTCATAGATTTAGGAGCAACATCTCACATAACCTACAACAAGAAGATCTTGACCAACTTTCACAAACTCAAAAATGACAGAGCAATGATTCTAGGCGATGGAAGTAGACACGATGTCAAAGGCATCGGGGCTCTCTACAGCTACGAACACTGTCAGGCCAAGCAGAGCTGCCAGGACCATTCTATGTGCCCTCACTAAGAAAGGATCTGCTATTTGTCTCCAAGATGGCAGATCTAGGCATTTGAGTTTTGTTCGACGACAACACTTGCCGTATAATCGAGAATGTATCATCTGAAGATGCGGAGCCTATATGACATGAGTAGAAAGGACATTGTCACAAGTCTCAAGATTTCAAGGCCAGAGGCTGAGTTCTACGAAGCTTGTCAAAAAGACAAGCAACATCGGAATCCATTCACACACGAGGGAAGAAGAGCCAAAGAAGTTCTTGAGTTCGTCCACTCTGATGTGTGTGGACCGATGAAAACAGATTCGCTCTCAGGTCCGAGATATTTTCTAATGTTCATAGATGATTACAACCGAATGACCACGATCTACTAGTTGGAGAAGAGATCCGATGTATTTGATTCTTTCAAGAAGTTCGTGGCATTCGTAGAGCGACACACCTTGAAAAAGATACAGATCCTTAGATTTGACAATGGAGGTCAAAAGCACAGAATTCTCAAGATTCTGTGAAGAACAGGGGATCGAACACCAGTTCACTCCTGCATACACACCAGAATATAACGGTGTGGCAGAAAGAAAAAACAGAACGCTAGTCAAAGGAGCCAGATGCATGATGGCACAGGCTCAATTGCCAGGTCAATTCTGGACCGAGGCAATAGCTGCAGTTGTACACCTGCAGAACAAATCTACAACGACAGCGCTGGAGAACAAAACACCATACGAAATGTGGACAGATAGAAAGCCTGATCTGTCATACGTACGAGTGTTTGGATGTGCAACATACAAGCACATTCCAAAGAAAAAGAGAAGCAAGCTCGATGACAAATCCGAACAAAAAATTTCACATGTGTGAAACCATAAAGTACACTTACCTTCAATTAATGATTGTTCTTGTTAGGATTTTGTGTCTAGAATTGATCTAGATTGATCTTAATCTGAAGTAGATTGATAGATCAAGTAGTCTGACAACCAATCCCTCTTGAGGATCAGATTAGGATCCACTCTTGGTCCTTTTTGTACTTTTTCCACATGGTATCAGAGCCTAGTACAAGAGGTTTTGTTGAAATTGATAGGGTCAATCCAAATCAAAGCCAAAATTAGCAGTTTTTTTGGAAATTTGTCAAATTTTGTGTAGCGAGTTGGATTTGATAGCTATCCTCAAAATTTTTGGTCCAGATCTTGTTGTGGGCTGTAGGAACCTTTTTCACACGTGTGAGGCCATACAGCTCCGATTTTGACTGAGAAATTTCAAAAATTTGTAGAATTTGACTCACATACCCAATTTGAGTGATTTTTGGTGCAAAGTCAAGCATTTTCTATAGTGAATCTAATCCCTTGATTAGTTCTTGGATTAGATCAGCCAAAAACTTTAAATTGAAGCTTGAAATAGGTGCATTAATTGATCTTCTCTTATTTTTTGAGTGTATGTTGAAGTTAAGAGAGATTTTGCTAAAAATCATAGATTAAGGAGTGATATGCAAGGTGAGAGGTTGAAATCCATTGTACCATCACTCTAGATTTGTTCAAGAGTGATAGGGTCATGTTTAGAAGCATCAATTTGCTAGAAAACATCCTTGGATCTGTCCTCCAAGTGAAACCTTTGAGAGTTTCTAGTGCATATAGAGCATCTATGCAAATCTTTTGTAGAATTTGACATAGATTGGCTTCAATTGAGAGTTCTAGAAAAGAGATTGAGATCCAAATCACATTGTTCAACCCTACTCAATTTTTTTGAGTGATTGTAAGGTTTGAAAAGAGTCATTAAGGTGTCTATGGCAAATGTGTAGAGAGAGATCCAATTTTCTAAGAGTTCCTTCCTTTGTAGAGGGCAAGATCTAGAAGCCCATTATGTGTTGTTATTGGTGGAGAGTTTGTCTCTTCCTAGGTGATCAAATCTTTCTAAGTGGCATTAGATCTTTGAAGCACAATATATTATTGAGAAAAATCACCACTTTTGATTTTGAGTTTCATTCCAAGTCTTAAGAGGTAGAGTAATTGGTGGAATCCAATAGGGGTGATTGAATCAATTTATTGAGCAAAAATTGACATAGTATGTATGAAACTCAAATTAGTTCTATTCAACTTTCTTTGTGAGAGTGTGAGGGTCAATTTGAGATCCCATTGGATGTCTAGAATGGGGAGGAGTCCATATTTGAGTATTCATGCATGGTTGAGATCTTTGTGAATCTCTAGTTGTCTAATTTTTTAAGCTTTGTGAAAAATTGGTGGTATAGTTTGATGTCAAATCAAATCAAATTCATTCTAAATCTCAAGTGTGAGATTGTTTGGGTCAAGAGTGAGTCCAAAAGAAGTGATTAAGTTTGATTTTCATGTATTTGAAACAAAACCCGTCTTTTATTCAAGAATCTCAAGTGTTGAGAGAACTAGTCAAGTGAAAAGGAAAATCTAGGTGTCAAATCTTTTTCATATCCGTTTCAACTTTCAAAATAAAGAGTCATTGGTATTTGATGAGTCCAATAGGAGATTGGATCTGATTTCTTTAGTGATTTGATTCAAAGATTGTGTGCTTTTGTCTTAGTGATCAAAGCAAAGTTTCCAAGTGACTAGTCATTACTGTGAAGATTGATTCTTAGGTTTGTGAGCTAGATCTTTTGTAGATCCTTGTAGATCCTTGTAGATTGTTGAAGATGTTCAAATCTAGTCTCTTGAAAGTCACAAATTACATTTGTAGAATCATATCACATGTTTTCATTCACATGGCATCAATAGGTGGCATCCTATTGAAGGAAAGAAAGGATCCTGAGTGCAACCTTTTTGGCAAGGGAGGATATTTTTTCTCAAGATTCTACAAAAAGAAGACCAGTCCATCCAAGGAGAACCAAATCAAGGGGGCCGAGGTGAAGGATGGAGCTTCAAGTTCAAAATGCAGATACAAGAAGGACAAGTCCAAGGAAAGGTGTTTCCTTTGTGGAAAGGTGAATGAGGCTTGGAGTCTCACAAGGACTTGCAAGATTTGTCTTCAAGAGTCCATCACAACACATGTCAAATCTTTTGCAATTTTTCATTTAGAAGTGCATTGTTTGGTTCAAGATGCAAAGATAGATGTCACTTTCATGAAAGTAACTTGGATTTATTTTATGTCCTTGGAAAGTATTTTGCTTGGAACTTTGGACAAGTTCAAACTTATTGTTATTATGCAAGAGAAATCAATCAAGAATAAGGAGCAATCACAAAATGGAAATAGTTTATGCTCTCATGTCAACTTATGAAGAACCGTTTTGCTTTGAAGAGATTTTTGTATCTCAAAGGTGGATTAAGTCAATACTAGTTGAGTGTGATGCCTTAAAAGATAGCAAAATATGTTTTCCTTGTAACCTTACATTAGTTATGAAGTCAAGGAAATGGAAATATCTTCATAATGTAGGATCTTTTGGTTTCAATAAGATCATGAATGATGTGTTCATTCATAAAGATGAAAATTGTAAGTTTTCAATCTTAAAGGCAAGTTGTAAACCTCATATGAGAATAAGTGAAGCATCCAAAGTGGACACTTATATCCATAAGCGAGTAGTTAGCCTTATTGAGGTGGAAATGCCTTTTGATTTCAAAATTAGAAAAATCATGCCAAGTTGTGGTGAAATTTGGACTTATGTTTCTAGCATAAGTAATTTGGATAATCATAGGAAGTGCATATTTTGTGGTTATAGTTGTTGTGATCATTATGAGACATGGAGGTCTCGGATTTCCATCAAGAAGGAGCACCATGAAGAGGATCTTAAAGAATCATCTCAAGGTTCAAGTGTGCCAAGGATTGAGGAGGAGAGATCTTCTCAAGTTGTGATCCCAAAAAGAAACTCAACAAATATGGTTGATTCCATGTGGCTCACATTTCAAGGGAAAGAGGAGCATATCTCATGTGGTATACATCTCATACTTACTTCTCTTATGTCATTTGATAAATCAATTTGCTTTAGTGAGATCATTGCATCTCCAAATTGGAGTAAAGCCATACTAGTTGAGTATGAAGTCTCTCTTGAGAACATAGATGATGTTCTTAAAAGGTTGAAATTGATTTTAAATCAACTAGAAAGCAAATGGTTATTTCATCAAATGTATGCTCTTGAGTCATGTAAGAGCAAAAGTGATTTGTTCACTCATAGTTTGAAAATTTGTATTGAGGCAAATTGTAAACTCTTTATGAGAGTAAGTGAATCATATTCTAAAGACACTTATCTCCATAATGAGGTATTTAGCCTCATTGGATCTGAGATTAGCATGGTAAACAAGCATGAAGATATGATGCAAACACTTTGTCATTATAGCATGCATAGTCTTGCCAATTTGGATAAGTCTAATTCTCTAGATCATGTTAACATGATGTTAAATCTTTGTGATCCTAATAAGTCAAGAAGAAATCTTTATTTTCTCATGGAGGAGCATGCACATGAAGAAGGAGCAATTCTCAAAGTCAAGCATCTACATGAAATTTGGAAGGAATCAATTTCGAAGATGCTAGGATGGTGCAAAGCTCTCAAGTTCATCAAAAATGTCAACATCAAAGAAGCACTATCATGGATATGGTAATTTCAGATCAACATCAAGCTCATTGCCTGATCTTCACACCTTTTGAACCAGCAAAGGCCAGTTTAGCCCATGGAGTCAAGTTCAAGATCATCATGTTTTCCATCAAGCTAAATTTACCAAGCTAGATTTTTTAGGAGGAAAATGCAAAAATAAGCTTGGTAGAGGCTAAAAATCCTGTATATAGATAAACACACATGTGTGGAGCCTGTTCTCACGTGTGAAAATAATGTACTTGTCATGTACCATAATCATATAGGTTGTACATATGATTTAACTCAAGTTCTAGTGGCTAAAAAGGCCAAAAACTAGTTTTCTAGACATGTGACACATGGCATCAATCTATTGATTGCATGAGCCACATCCTTTGGTTAGGTATCATATCACATGTGTAGAGGACAGCTCACATGTGTGGAGTAAGCTGAAGTAGGCGAATTTTGACTTCTAGAAGATTTTCAAGTAGATCTCCATATAGAAGGAAAATGGATCGAAAGTGCTCAAAATAGAAGATTTTGTCCAAGTGTCAGTTTTGCATGATGAATCATCATATGACGAAGCATCTTTACACATGTGGGATCAGAGGGATGATCAGTACCATGAGCTCCCACTTATTGTATATATAGAGCCACATTTGGCCATAATCAATGTGAGACACCAATCTTGGTTTTGGAAGCAATTTTGAGTGATTCTCTCCATTTGTCTACATTGGTTTTGATTGTTTTGAGGTTCTATCATTGTGTACTTGATTTTCAGGTTGGAGTCCATACTTAGAAAGTGTTTCACACGTGTGAAACCATAAAGTACACTTACCTTCAATTAATGATTGTCCTTGTTAGGATTTTGTGTCTAGAATTGATCTAGATTGATCTTAATCTGAAGTAGATTGATAGATCAAGTAATCTGACAACCAATCCCTCTTGAGGATCAGATTAGGATCCACTCTTGGTCCTTTTTGTACTTTTTGCACAAACAAGACAAAAAAGAGCTCCAGACTACTATTTTGACAATCTTCAATGGAGCGAAGACACGCAATTCAAGTACTGCAGCTTCACAAAAGAGTCAGCAACATACCGCAAGAAGCTATCCAGAGTCCAGAGGGTGAATTCTGGAAGCTGGCAATGTCAGAGGAGATCGAGTCGATGAGGCAAAATGAGGCATGGACATTAGATCCCCTGCCAGAAAACAGAAAAATAGTCGACTGCAAGTGAGTGTACAAGAAAAAGCTAAAATCAGATGGCACTATTGGCCGCTACAAGGCAAGGCTTGTCGCAAAGGGCTACACGCAGAGATATGGTGTCGACTATTTTGACACATATTCGCCCATGGTGAAGATGACAAGCATAAGGCTACTCCTTGCATACACCACACAGTACAATCTGAAAATTCAGCAGGTTGACGTGAAAACAGCCTTTCTCCACGAAGATCTAGAGGAAGAAATCTTCATGAAGCAACCTGAAGGCTATGAAGACCTCGACAACAAACAATATGTCTGTCGATTGCAGAGATGCATCTACGGTCTAAAACAGGCATCACGGGCCTGGTACAAAAAGCTTGATGGTCTTCTGAAGTCTCTAGACTTCAGCCCTACTCAACCAGACTGTAATGTCTACATCAAAAGAGTAGGAAAAATTTTTGTGATACTGACCATTTTCGTGGATGATTCGCTGATGATAGAAAATTCCTTGATGTTGATCAAAGACACGAAGAGTCAGATTTTTGAAAGCTATGAAATCATAGATCTTGGAAAAGCAACAAAATGCCTAGGGTTGGAGATCAGAAGAGATCGAACAAATGGCGAAATACACTTGAGTCAGTCAGAATACGCCAAAAAAGTGCTGAAGCAGTACCACATGATGGACTGCAAAGAGAAAGCCACACTAATGATAGATGGAGCCAAGCTCACGAAACAGGATTGCCCAAAAACAGAAGAGAAAGAACAGAAGATGGCAGGTATACTCTACCAGAACTTAATCGGGAGTCTGATGTATTTGACAATTTGTACTAGACCGGATCTGGCCTTCTTTGTTTAAGCATTGAGCCAATTCTGTTCCAATCCTGGTCTAGCACATTGGAAAATGGCCAAACAAACCTTATAGTATCTGAAGGGTACCCAGAATATTGGATTAACCTACAGAGCTAGAAACGAGGAGAAAGGATTCGAGCTGCATCACTACAGTGATGCAAACTGGGCAAGTTGGGTGAGCTGCAAGGATGACAGCAAGTCCATTACTGGAGGATGTACAATAGCGTGCGGAGCTGCAATCAGCTGGATATGCAAAAAGAAAACCCTGGTAGCTCAATCCTCTTGCAAAGCTGAGTATGTCGCAGTCTCAAAAGTGGTGAATGAGGTAGTATGGCTGCGGATGATGTTGGAGGCAATCGGGATATCACAAGAGGGGCCAAGCACGATGATGATGGACTCCCAGAGTGCCATCTATCTGTCCCAGTATTCTGTCTTCCATTCAAAGATGAAGCACAGTCCTTTGAAGTACCATCACATTCGAGATTGGATCTCGAAAGGAGGGCTCCAGGTCCAGTTCATAAAATCAGAAAGTATGATTGCAGATCTTCTCATGAAATCGCTCGACAAGCCACTCTTTACCAAGCAAAGAGACGCAATTGGATTGAATGAACAAAGCTGCAAGGTTCAAGATGGAGTGTCAGAAATGGTGATCTCCTGCAACTTTGTTGCAGCACGAACAAGGCACAAAGGTCGAACGAGAACAATTTGCGATAGTCAACGTGTCTTTGACTCAAAGCACGAACGATTTGTGAATCAATCGCGAATCATAAACACACCTCCAGGACTGCAAACCGCAAAAGGGGTGCAGAATGAAGACTACGAAAAGAACGAAACAAACGAAGAGAAATTCTTCGCGCTGCTAGCTGGCAACTCAACAGGCTTCATGCTCAACTGAAACGAATAGCAACGATGAAGTCTAACTAACTAGTTGATTAACATTAACTAGTCTTGTGATTCTACGTTTAGCTATCTTGTAAACTCCACATGGTGGAGGTATAAACAATCCTCTATGGATCATAACAGAGATATGTGAAAAACAGAGAGAGAGTGAATAGAGTAAGAAAGCAAAAATACCATAGTTGTGCATGAAAGTCTGCCAACGAATAGAACACCACGAAAGAGCAAAGAGTCATTCCGCCAACGAGCGAGACACTAACAATCTTGCTCTAAATCCAAACTGACAATATAGTCGCTCTATTTCGTGTATCTCTTGGCCTTGTGCCGTGTCTCTTGATTGCTAGAATAAAATACGTTCTGTGATGCTTAGTCGAGTGTCTGGGATCCCGTAAGAGCTTTCGCATGAAAAGAAAATTCAAAGATAGAAAATTGTTCACGAATCAAAAGAGAGAGGACGAACACGAAACGTAACAGCTTTTGCGACATATGGCTCACATTCACAAGGAAGCTAGAAGCTCTCACTTGCAAATGAGCCAAAAGATCCACAAAATGATGTCCCTTGCCTAGTTATAGACAATGCTCTTACTTTATTTAACTTAACTATCTTGAGGGATAATTAGCCCTTGTTAAGTATTATTCAAACTACATTGGGCCCTTATTGGCCTATTATCATTATTAGTTACTTTGAAGGGCCTTAAAGAGGGAACCACCTTGTTCTTAAGGCTAATAGCTCCTTTTGGGCATACAAAGCTTACAATGGATATTCTAATGCGTTGAAAAGCACTGATGTACTAAAAGTACATGACATTTTATGACAAAACAGTTAAAATAGCAATGATCGACTTATACAGTGCTTTCTTATTTCAACGGCACCACGTGTGTTTAGTTCTAGAACTATTGGGCCGTCTTTCTTTTACGACCCCTTTGAATGCTTTTAAGCAACTTTATCTTTGTACTTACATATTAGTTGAATATACAATTTGAGGTGAGCTATTCTGTTGTCTTGTCTTGTTGCACTTGATGTTGTGCTGTGGTGATTGATCTGGTCGGGTGTTTTAAACTGTGTTTCTTAACTTGGTATCAGAGGCCTTGGTGGCTTGATTCACCAGACAAGAAGAGAGAGCTGCAAATTCACGACGGTTTGGTGGCTAGGAAGCACAAAACCGAGTCTGTGGAGATTCGTGGGATAGCTCAAAACTGTAAGAAGATTCAGAGGCAGGGGATTGTCGGCTGAAACGAGAAGCTAAACGGAAGCAAAGAACTCCGTAGAAAGGCTGCCTAGTGTGGATTCAATTTGAAGCCAATTGAAGATCTGTTTGAAGTCAGGTGATGGCTGATTGTAGGGCGACTTGATTGCAGTAGAAGGCTGCAAAAAGTGGCTCAGAGAAAATCCAGACATAGCTCAAGAAGTTTTTTTTCTTTCATGACTAGGGTTTACAGCCATAAAACTGTGGATCTTTGGTTGTAGGAGATCATTTCAGGCACTGTAAGTGCATGATGGAGGGCGCCCTAGTGCCGCCAAGGAGTGGCTAAAAGGCCATGGTCAGCCATGATGCATGGGAAGAGTAGTTTACTTTTGAAGCTTTCTCACAACAAGGGTTTCAAATCAAAACTCTTGAAATCTCTCGCACCATGCAATGCTTTTGGAACCTGTGAATGGCTGAAATAGGACATTTTGGCAGTGCGATCTAAGCTACAAGAGGCCGTGGAAGGCCGTGGACCAGATAAAGAGCAGGATCAGAATTAGCAGTCGAAAAACTCGTGAGGAGGAGGCCATAGCTAGGGGAGCTTGGAGAGCAAAGGAGGTGGGCAAACCTCGCGCGTGCCCAGTCGCGCAAATGCCATAGCGATCGAAAGGGCTTAGCGCTTGCAAGGAATCCATTTCAGCGTGTAGACGGAAGCTGGACCATCGGATCATGTCTATTGGAGATCTATGATGGAAAATGGAGGAATGTATGCCGCAGGATCAAGGGCCACCGCTGGGATGCATGTGAAAGAGCCCACGAAGAATTGAAGGGCAAAGGCACCCTTCTTTTCATTAAAAAATTTCAAAGTGAAAAAATTGTTGGGTCCCAAGTTATGTGAAAAGGTGAAGTTTCTTCACACTGAAGAAACAGTTCAAAAACCCAAATTGCCCTTATTTTCACTTCTTTTAGCCTATTTTGGCCAAATGAAAGGCTATAGCCTCCAAACGAAGGGCACCCTGACTGTACCTGCAAGTACGGTACACCAAAACAGAGTGATTGCCACGGAGAAAGTGTTCGGAGGGCTCTAGAAGTGATTCACCATTCCACTGGGCAGGTAGTTGGGAGTTGGTGACGAGAAGTATTTCAGAAACCAGTTTGGCTTTCAATTTGGCAAAAGAGCGGCGGGTGGCCTAGTAAGCCAAAATTGTAGGTCATTATTTTTTATTTCTGACATCATGGTTGGCTTCGACATACACTTTATAGCCTACAGGTGGAGTTTCAAACAGTGTGAAAATGGCAAACATCAATGAGGCAATTTTGGGCGATGCAAGCAAACTTGATGGGGCTTCTAACTTCAACATCTGGAAATTCAAAAAGAAGAGCATTTTGATGGAGAAAGAGTTATGGGAGATTGTGGCAGGTATTGAAGTCCGGCCAAATACCACTCTAGGTGACATGAGGGCCTTTGATAAAAAGGCACAGAGAGCATTGTCCTTAATCAATCTTTCAGTGAAAGACCATGTGATCACTCATATAAGTGATGCCACGATGACTAGGGGAGCTTGGGAAGCTCTTAGAATGCAATTTCAAACTTGCAATCCAGCTCGAGCCATGTTCTTGAAGTTGAGATTGAACACAATAAGGATGGAAGAAAGTGAATCAGCGGGATCTTTCTTCACTAGGATAAAGGAGCTGAGAGATCAACTTGTGGCAATTGGAGAACCAATTAGGGACATTGAATTGGTACATACCACAATGAGCGGTGTCTTGGAAGGGCTACAGATGTTTGTGAGCGACATTGCTTCGAGGGAGAGATTGCCTACTTTTGAAGACTTCCACGGAATCATGTTGCAGGAAGAGCAGCGTCGTGAAGTGGTGAAGTCAAGGAAAACCCCACAGGAGGATCAAGCCTTGCTTGCTAAAGGCAAGCAGAAAAGATGGAAAAAGATTATCAAGAAATCCAAGGATGATGACGACAAGGGAGAGTCGTCATCAAAAGGGAAAAAGAAGAAGAAAGACAAACGCTACTATTTCTACAAACCGAGTCATTGGGCACGCGAGTGTTACAAGAACAAAGTGGACATAAAGGCTAGAAAAGTGACTCAACAAGGCAACATTGCCGAAGATGATGAAGAAGATGACGAGACAAGTGTCTTCTCATCGGCATTGGCATCCCAGGTTGATGATGGTGCCAGATGGTTCATAGATTCAGACGCCACAAGGCATATGACCGGGAAACGTGATTGGTTTGAGAAATTCTCACCAATCCATGATGGGGATAAGGTCACTCAAGACAATGGAGAGGAATGCCAAATACAGGGTGTGGGCTGTGCCTGTGCATTTTCCTGATGGTAAAATCAAGAACATATCTAATGTGCTTTATGTTCCTAGACTCAAAAAGAGTTTGCTTTATGTTGGAGTAATGGCTAATCAACATCTTAAGGTTGAATTTGTCAAGGATGGATGCCTTATGAGGGATATGAACCACAATCATAAAGTGGTGGCGAAAGGTTATAGAAATAGTAACTGTGGCCTTTATAAACTGGATGTTGCAAAACCAGGAGAATATGGTTTGGCTATCTCAACAACATCTCAATCTGAGTTGTGGCACAAAAGACTTGGTCATTTGAACTATGGGAGCTTGAGATTGATGGCGAAGCTGAAGATGGTAACAGGGTTACCGGCATTGCAGGATGATCATCATGCAATATGTGAAAGATGCGTCATGGGAAAGCATGACAGGGAGACATTCAAGAAAGGTGGAGCTGAAGAGCTAAGAAACCGCTGGAACTCATTCACAGTGACTTGTGCGGCCCAATGAAGACCATGTCATTGTGGAAAGCATATTATTTTATGACTTTCATAGATAATTACTCTAGGAGGACATGGATTTATTTCTTGAAGAAGAAATCTGACGCTTTTGCCCGCTTCAAGGAGTTCAAGACTTTGGTAGAGAACCAACTGGATGCACGCATCAAAGTGCTAAGATCTGATAGAGGGGTCGAATACAACTCTGATGATTTTGAGGACTTTTTCAAAGAACACAGTATCAAAAGACAATTCACACAGTCACACATGCCGCATAGTAATGGTGTAGCTGAAAGGAAAAACATGACTATTATGGAGAGTGCACGGTCCATGATGAAGCAAATGGGCTTGACTGATTCACTTTGGTCGGAAGCGTGCAGTGCAGCAACGTTCTTGCAAAATAGGAGTCCTACAGTTGACATTTCAAATGTGACTCCAGAAGAAGCATTTACAGGAATAAAACCAAAAATCGACAAGTTTCGTGTCATTGGATGTAAGGCCTATGTACATGTGCCAAAGGAGGAGCGAAAGAAACTTGATGCCAAAGCAATCAAGTGTATCTTCATCGATGATGACGAGAGGACGAAGGCATACAGGTGTTTTGATCCTGTAATGAACAAGATTCACATTAGCAAAGATGTGATCTTTGATGAGACGCATAGGTATGAAGATGTAGACCATGCAAGTGGTGAAAGCATCAAAAGACTTCCCACAATTTTGGAAGAAGAAGATGCTCTACAAGATGATGCACGTGAAAATGAGAGTCGAGAGGGCGAGTATGAAAGGACACCACCTATTCAAGAGCCTAGGAGGAGGTACTTGCCAATAGGAGCAATAAAGGAGAAACCGGTTGGAAGTAAGAGACATTACTTGGACACTCCTTGGGATACATACTCTCCACAAAGTGTATCACCTGAATCTAAGATACCAAAATGGTATGAAAAGAACATGAAGGACACAAAGCTAAATCAACCAAGATCTAGCACACAAGGAGAAGTGAGAAGATCAACGCGGGAAAGGAAGTCTCTCGATCATTATCATGTGAACTATGCCCTAATGAGTGACATTTTGAAGTGTCGAGAGCCATCAACCTTTGATGAGGCAAAAGATCACAAAGACTGGAAAAGGACAATGGAAGAGGAGATGGAATCCATCCACATGCATGACACATGGGAATTAGTTGATCTACCACTTGGAAAGAAACCCATTGACAATAAATGGGTGTTTAGAACAAAGTTTCATGCGGATGGCACAATAGCAAAGCATAAGGCACACCTAGTAGTGAAAGGTTATGAGCAAAGCAAAGGAATTGACTATGAAGAGACATTTGCTCCAGTGGCTAAGTGGACTACGCTACGCCTTATCATTGCCCTAGCATCTCATTTTGGGTGGAAGATCCATCAAATAAATGTGAAGTCCGCATTTTTGAATGGTGACTTAGAGGAAGAAGTTTCCATGGTCCAACCGCAGGGCTTCATGGCAAAAGGGCAAGAACAAAAGTATGGCAAACTAGCAGTGATATCAAGTTATGTCAAACCAAGTATGTGGGCGAGGTATTGGAGAGATTTCACATGACAGTGCAAACCTTCCATCACCCCTTGCGAAGCTGGTAAGAAATTATCTCGTATTGATGATAGCGCATATGTTGACGCTACTCTATTTCGTCAACTAGTTGGGAGTTTGATATATCTTAAGACTACACATCCTGATATCTGGTATGCTGTAAGTTTGATTAGTCAATTCATGTCATCACCCACTATGGACCATTGGAAAGCTGCAAAAAGGATTTTGAGGTATGTGAAGGGTACACCTAACCTTGGCCTAATTTACGAAAGACAAAGTGTTTTACCTAAGTTGCAGGGTTATGTTGACGCTGATTGGGCAGGAAGTATAGATGATAGAAAGCCAACAACAGGTTATGCCTTCAATTTTGGTAGCGGTTGTTTTTCATGGTCTAGCAAGAAGCAAGATACTATTTCTCTTTCTTCTACAAAAGTCGAATATAAAGCATTAAGTTTTGCTACTTAGGAAGCTATTTGGCTACGTAAGTTGTTATGTGAGATTGGCATGAAACAGGTAAATCCTACTGTTATTTTCTATGATAGTCAAAGTGGAATACAATTGGCTAAGAATCATGTCTTTCACGCAAGGACAAAACATATTGAGGTAAAATATCACTTTGTGCATGAGAAGCTACAATCTGAAGATATAAGTATTGTACATTGTTCTATGTCGTTACAAGTTGTTGATATATTTACGAAAGCTCTAAGTAAAGTAAAGTTTGAGACTTTTAAAGCCAAACTTGGCTTAGATCTGGTTATGTAAAAAGCCTTTACTTGTAATACTATCATGGAGGTATGTTCCATGAATAGAGTAAACTCTAAAATAAAGAGAGACGTTGATCATTGAGGGAGACTCTCTTCACGAAAGGAAAGAAGAAGAACAAAAACAAGCCAAGATTCGAGAAGACGAAGTCCTTGAATCAGCAATCTTCTTCCTGTGATCACTGCCACAAACCAGGCCATACGGCCAACAAATGCTGGTTCAATCCAGCAATACCTTGCATGCACTGCAAAAAGAAAGGGCATTCTGCATGCGACTGCAGATTCAACCCAAAAAGAAAAAACAAAGCTAAAAAGGCAAACGTTGTAGAGTCATCAAAGGATGCTGAAAGAGGTAACGAAGCTTTCACGATACTCGACAAAGCTTCGACAAGCTACTCTGAACACGACTACGATGTACTCATCAATTCAGGAGCAACATCTCACATAACATGCAACAAGAAGATCTTGATCAACTTTCCCGAACTCGAAAACAATAGAGCAGTGATTCTAGGCGATGGAAGCAGACACGATGTCAAAGGCATCGGCTCTTTACAGCTACGAACACTGTTAGGCCAAGCAGAGCTTCCAGGAGCACTCTATGTGCCCTCACTCAGAAAGGATCTGCTATCAGTATCCAAGATGGCAGATCTAGGCATTCAAGTTTTGTTCGATGGCAACACTTGTCGTATGATCGAGAAGATGACAAACAAGTTGCTGACAGTCGAATGCAGAGAAGGAAATCTCTACCAGGCCAAAATAATCAGGAACTCTAAAAGCATATTAAATGCTTCAGAAAACGAAGATCAACTCTGGCATAGAAGAATGTATCATCTGAACATGCGTAGCCTATATAACATAAGCAGAAAGGACATTGTCACAGGTCTCAAGATTTCAAGGCCAGAGGCTGAGTTCTACGAAGCTTGTCAGAAAGGCAAGCAACATCGGAATCCATTCAATCACGAGGGAAGAAGAGCCAAAGAAGTTCTTGAGCTCGTCCACTCTGATGTGTTGGACCGATGAAAACATATTCGCTCTCAGGTTCAAGATATTTTCTAACGTTCTTAGATGATTACAGCCGAATGACCATGATCTACTACTTGAAGAATAAATCCGATGTATTCGATTCTTTCAAGAAGTTCGTGGCATTCGCAGAGCGACACACCTCAAAAAAGATATAGATCCTTAGATCTGAAAATGGAGGTGAATACAAAAGCACACAATTCTCAAGATTCTGCGAAGAACAGGGGATCGAACACCAGTTTACTCTTGCATACACACCAGAATACAACGGTGTGGCAGAAAGAAGAAACAGAACGCTAGTCGAAGGAGCCAGATGCATGATGACACAGGCTCAATTGCCAGGTCAATTTTGGGCCGAGGCAATAGCTGCAGCTGTACACCTACAGAACAGATCTACAACGACAACGCTGGAGAACAAAACATCATACGAAATGTGGACAGGCAGAAAGCCTGATCTGTCATACATACGAGTGTTTGGATGTACAGCATACAAGCACATTCCAGAGGAAAAGAGAAGCAAGCTCGATGACAAATCCGAGCAAACAATCATGGTCAGCTACTCGAACAGAACACATGTGTACAGACTCTACGATCCAACCACGAAGAAGGTTGTTTCGAGCAGAGATGTAAAGTTCGATGAGTCCACATTCCCTGGACTGAAAGATGAAAGAGGCCATGAGATCTTCACACTGCTACCTATTCAAAAGGGAGATCGAGGACATACATCAAATCAGAATGTAGAGCCCTAGATTTCAGAGCAGTGGGAAGCAGAGGATCGATCCCACGAACAAGAAATGTTCGAGCAACGACGAAACGAACCTCAAAGGTCAACAAGACAAAGAAGACCTCCAGACCGCTATTCTAACAATCTTCAATGGAGCGAAGACACGCAGTTCGAGTACTATAGCTTCACAGAAGAGCCAGCAACATACCAAAAAGCTATCTAGAGTCCAGAGGAAGATTTCTGGAAGCAGGCAATGTCAGAGGAAATCGAGTCGATGAGGCAAAACGAGGCATGGACATTAGAGCCACTGCCAAAAAATAAGAAAATAGTTGACTGCAAGTGGGTGTACAAGAAAAAGCTAAAATCAGATGGCACTATTGGCCGCTACAAGGCAAGGCTTGTCGCAAAGGGCTACATGCAGAGATATGGTGTCGACTATTTTGACACATATTCGCCCATGGTGAAGATGACAAGCATAAGGCTACTCCTTGCATATGCCACACAGTACAATCTGGAAATTCACCAGATTGACGTGAAAACAACCTTTCTCCACGGAGATCTAGAGGAGGAAATCTTCATGAAGCAACCGGAAGGCTATGAAGACCCCGACAATAGACAATATGTCTATCAATTGCAAAGATGCATCTACAGTCTAAAACAGGCATCACGGGCCTGGTACAAAAAGCTTGACGGTCTTCTGAAGTCTCTAGACTTCAACCCTACTCAACCATACTGTAATGTCTACATCAAAATCGGAAAGGATTTTGTGATACTGACCATTTGCGTGGATGATTCGCTAATGATAGGAAATTCCTTGATGCTGATCAAAAACACAAAGAGTTAGATTTCTGAAAGCTACAAAATCACAGATCTTGGAGAAGCAACAAAATGCCTAGGGCCGGAGAGCAGAAGAGATCGAACAAATGGCAAAATGCACTTGAGTCAATCAGAATACGCCAGAAAAGTGCTGAAGCAATACCACACGATGGACTGCAAAGAAAAAGCCACACCAATGATAGCTGGAGCCAAGCTCATGAAATAGGATTGTCCAAAAACATAAGAGGAAGAATAGAAGATGGTAGGTATACCCTACCAAAACTTAATCGGGAGTCTGATGTACTTGACAATTTGTACCAGACTGGATTTGGCCTTCTCTGTTTACGCATTGAGCCAATTATGTTCCAATCCTGGTCTAGCACATTGGCAAATGGCCAAACGGATCCTACAGTATCTGAAGGGTACCCAGAATATTGGATTAACCTACAGAACTAGAAACAAGGAGAAAGGATTCGAGCTACATCACTATAGTGATGCGAATTGGGCGAGCTGCAAGGATGACAGCAAGTCCATTACTGGAGGATGTACAATAGCGTGCGGAGCTACAATCAGTTGGATATGCAAAAAGCAAACCCTGGTAGCTCAATCATCTTGCGAAGCTGAGTATGTCGCAGCCTCGAAAGTGGCGAATGAGGTAGTGTGGATGCGGATGATGTTGGAGACAATCGGGATACCACAAGATGGGCCAAGCACGATGATGATGGACTCCCAGCATGCCATTTATCTGTCCCAGGATCCTGTCTTCCATTCAAAGACAAAGCACATTCCTTTGAAGTACCATCACATTCGAGATTTGATCTCGAAAGGAGAGTTCCAGGTCCAGTTCATAAAATCAGAAAGTATGATTGCAGATCTCCTCACGAAACCGCTCGACAAGCCACTCTTTACCAAGCAAAGAGAGGCAATTGGATTGAACGAACAAAGCTACAAGGTTCAAGAGGGAGTGTCAGAAATGGTGAACTCCTGCAATTTTGTCTCAACACGAACAAGACACGAAGGTTGAACGAGAACAATTCGCGACAGTCAACAAGTCTTTGACTCAAAGCACGAACAATTCGCAAATCAATCGCAAATCGTAAACACACCTCCAGGACCTCAAAATGAAAAGAACAGAACAAACACAGAGAAATCCTTCGTGTTGCCAGCTAGTAGCTCAACGGGCTTCATGCCCAACTGAAACGAATAGCAACGACGGAGACTAACTAACTAGTTGATTAGCGTTAACTAGTCTTGTGATTCTACGTTTAGCTATCTTAAAAACTCCACACAGTGGAGGTATTAACGATCCTCTCTGGATCATAACCGATAGGAGAAAAAGAAGAGAGATAGTGAATACAGAGATCTGTAAGAAACAGAGAGAGACGTAGCGAATAGAGTAAGAAAGCAAAAATACCATAGTTGTGCATGAAAGTCTACCAATGAGCAGAACACAGCGAAAGAGCATAGAGGCATTCCGCCAACAAGCGAGACATTGATGATCTCGCTCTAAAACCAAACTGACAATATAATCGCTCTATTTTGTGTATCTCTTGGCCTTGTGCTGTGTCTCTTGATTGCTAGAATAAAACATGTTCTGTGATGCGTAGTCGAGTGTCTGGGATCCCATAAGAGCTTCCGCACGAAAAGAAAAATCAAAGACGGAAAATTGTTCGCGAATCAGAAGAGAGAACGAACACGAAATACAAAGAAAAAGCTTCCGCGACAACACCAGATTTGCCTATCATGTTCTGGATGTAGGCAGTTGTAGCTACTGCTTCAGTCCATAGCACTATTGGTGTCTTCAAATAGGCCATCATGCACCTTGCGGCTTCCATGAGAGTCATGTTCTTCCTTTCTGCAACACCATTGTGTTGCAGTGTATAGGATGTTGTCTTTCTGTGAAAGATTCTTCAATCATTGCAGAAATTAGTGAATTGTTTGAGATGTACTCTCCTCCATGATTTGTTCTGATCTGCTTCACCTTGTTTCATGTGCATCTTTCTGCCCAATTCACATATTCTGTGAACTTGTCGAGTGCATCTGATTTGTTATGTATGAAGTAGACTCGGGTGAACTTATTGTAGTCATCAATGAAGGTAATATAGTATTTTGAGTCTCCTACTGAGATCACATCGAAAGGTCCATAGATGTCCAAATGTACCAACTCAAGAATCATTGTTGTTCTGTAGGAGTCTCTGGTAAATGGAGTTCCCTCTCATGCACGTGTCACAGATGGTCGAACTTGTTGCATTCGAGATGCTTACTCTTGTGATAGTTCCATGTTGGCTTGGTTGATACAATGTCATTGAGTTCATGTGGCATAGTCACATGTGCCATAGAACATCTACAGAATCATGATCTTGATATGCTTGATCTGTTG
Source organism: Diphasiastrum complanatum (assembly GCA_029204225.1). Lineage (NCBI taxonomy): Eukaryota > Viridiplantae > Streptophyta > Lycopodiopsida > Lycopodiales > Lycopodiaceae > Diphasiastrum > Diphasiastrum complanatum. The sequence continues at coordinate 28,393,177 of CM055111.1, forward strand.
GTAGGTGTACTCTCAAATGATACAGGCTACCTTTGCGTCTTCCTTGTGCGATCAACATACCAGTGATGGCTTCAACGACATTACATGTCTCGTTTGAAAATGTCACACGCATCCTAGCATCTGCTATCTTTGCTACTGATAGCAAATCTTGTTGTTGTGGGTACAAAGAGAACATCTTCAAATCGTCAGTCTCTGTCATTTGTATTGAGCCATAACGAACCAATACCATTCACTCAGTGTTTTGATCCATCTCCAAGAACTATTAATCTTGATGGATCAGTACGACGAAAATTAGCCATTATTTGTCTGGATGTGACGAAGTGAGAGGTTGCTCCTGAATCGAGGATTACCTTTTGTGTCAGCAGATGTCGATGCTGCACACACGTCTGTACATAGATAGGTTGTCGAATTTCTGTTGTTCGACCTTTCTTCATCCATCTTCGAGCTTTCTGGCTCTTCGACGTAGGAGAACTATTATTGTTCCTAGTTTTCCTAGTTTTCTAGTTTTCCTTGAGGCTACTTGTTCCTTAGGTTCTGGTAGCAATCCATGGCTGCATGACCCTTCTTGTGGCAATGGATACATTCAATTCTCGAATTGAGCCAACATGAATCGACAGTATGTCCTTCACGTCTACATCTCACACATGTTTTCTTGTCATCATTCTGTTGTTTAGGCTTTTTTTTTATTTTCCAATTTCCTTTGTTGGCTCCTTCTGATTACTGGTCTCGATCTTGCTTTCGTTCTGACTCCCTCTTAGGCTTGAACTGCTTCTTTGGCTTCTCCTTGTTCCTGTAGAGAGCTTGATCATAAACGTCCTTGTGATCAAGGTTTTCACGAACTTCGACTTCCTCTCGAATTTCAATCACTGCCTTTTCAAGTGTCATTGCTGGATCCTTCGCTAGCAATGTTCAGATTTTATAGAAAGATCTTGGTAAAGCTCTTAACAGGTAGGTGAGCTGCTTCTCCGCTGATACTGCATTCTCTGTTCCGGCATTGTGTAATGAAAGGAATAGAAAAAGGAGGTAATGTCTCTGCCATCCCATCGCAAGTTTGTCAACGGATCTTCAAGAAGCATGATCTGGCTGTGTAATTTTGTATGAAATCTAGTAAGCAGTGTATCCCACATCTCTCTTGCATTAGAGAGTGTCACGGGGTCAAGCATCAAGCTATCTTCGATGGATGATGACAACACGACTACTGCCTTGTCGATCTTCTCTCTCCATTCTCATAGCTCTTTGTCGATGGTTGTAGGCATCTCTTTGGTGCCGTCCACCCAGGGCCATAACCCTTCTCCCTTCAATATGAGAGAGGTTTTTACCTTCCATGCTAGAAAATTTGACCTGGCTGAGTCAAGGATTGTGCATCTACAATCCTCCATGGTGAGGACAGACATTGTTGACCTACGTATAATTACTTATGCATTCAACAAGGTAAAACCAGTGTGCGCGATAAGATTGAATCATGCAACAATTAAGCATTCGATCATATTCAAAACAAGAAACTCTTCTGCATAAAAGCATCTGTTGCACTATCAGAGAATTCCTTAAGCGCTGTTGTAAAAGACCACACAGCGCGTCGGCGCGAAAGAAACTCTTTCTTTTGTGAATCAAAAAAAAAAAAAAAGACTTGTCGCACTTACTAGCGGACTTCTTGACCATTCACTTAACCCACTCTCTCAATGCTCAACATACATTGGTATACTACCAGTAACATACAAGAAGAAGGCTAGATTGGCCTTGCAATGTTTAAAAATGAATGTAAGCAATGACCTCTTGAAAGAGGCAGCTTCTTGTGTGTCGGCCAAAGAGGCTTGGGATTCATTAAAAGGCATTTATGAATCCAACAATGCTTCTAGGATACTCATGCTAAGGAATCAAGTGCTCCAAAGCATGAAGGGAAGTGTAGAGAGTGCACAAGAATATGTGCTGACGATTAAATCTTTAAGCAAAGAATTGGCTTCAATTGGAGATAAAATCCAAGATAATGAATTGGTACAAGTCATTTTGTTTGGACTTGGTGATGAGTTCACCAATCTTGTTCAAACATTTTTCATTTAAGACCAACTTCCAACAATTGACAAGTTACATAATGTACTTGTGGCCAAGGAGAGTAGGATGCTACACCTCAAAGCAAGGATGGGGTTTATGTCACTACAAGGTGGTGATGAGAAGGCAAACTTCACATCCAAAGGCAAGAAAAAGTTCCAACCATTCAAGAAGCACCAAGACAAGGAGGCTGAGGGCAAATATGGAAAGAAAGGAAAGCAGAAGAACAAAGCAAAGTTAAAGTGTTTCTTTTGTGGAAAGAAAGGACACTTTGCTTCCGAGTGCTTTAAAAAGAAGAATACTCAAGGTAAGATCATGGCAATCTTGCATATGAGGAGGAGGAAGAGGATGGTTTCAACACATCCTTGATGGTAGCATCAAATCCAACTTCAAGCAAAGACATGTGGTGGATTGATAGTGGGACTAGTTCTCACATGTCATTCAACAAGGACTTTTTCTCTACTTTACTTTCTTGTAATGATTCTAAGAAATCTATATACACTGCTAGTGATCAAAAATGTAAAATAGATGGTATTGGATCTATTCCATTGTTCTTAGGATCATCTAAGAGGATAGATCTAGATAATGTCTTGTATGTTCCATCTATTACTAAAAATCTGCTTAGTGTTGGACAATGGACTAGATGTACATTTCAAGAATGGAGTTTGTTGATAAGTGCATAGCTAGTGGAATTAAGCAAGGAAGACTTATTAAATTGGATGATAATGTGGCCATTGAAAGTGTAACATGGTTAGAGAGGAGATGACACAAGTGGAGTTATGGCATAAAAGATTAGGCCATCCTAATCTTCAAGCAATGGAATCCATCGTCTCCAAGGAGGTTGCTCTCGGCCTCCCCAAATCATTCTCAAGATGTGGCAAGATATGTGAGGCTTTCAAAGACTCACAAGACATCCTACAAGAGATCCTTGACAAGATCTACCTCTCCTTTGGATCTTATACATTCTGATGTACATTCTTTTTCACATGAAAGTAATGGAGGTGCCTTAATGTATGTGACCTTCATAGATGATTGTACTAGATTTACTTGGATAGATCTATTGCCAAAGAAGAGTCTTGTATATGAAGCTTTTGTTAAGTTTAAATCTCTTGTTGAGAAGAAACTTAGTTCTAACATCAAAGTACTAAGATGTGATAATGGAGAATATATCTCCAATAGAAATAGATATTTTTGTGAGATAGTTAAGTTTTAGATGTTCAGAGAAGTTTCAATCTAGTTCATCAAAGACAAAAAGGTGGATGCAAAACTTCTTCATTATAAGCATACCAAGAAGCATTTCTAAGAATATCAAGAAGCACCCCAACCTAAGCTAAGCAACAATCCCACAAGTTGATGAAATACCAAAAGGCGTTATAACGTAAGCTAATATATTTTACTTTTTTGGAGGAAGATATTGTTTAACGAAGATGTATTAAGACTAGTGAATGAAATTGAGAATTAAAGCTTTTGTATAACCTTCATGATTATTTGCACAACAATGTGAATTTGTCTTTGTAATTGATATCAATAGAACCCAAGTAATTGCTAGCATTTACTGCAACATTTTCAAAGATTGTGACAACTATAGTTTAGCAATAAGCATTGCAAGTTGGATACGTAATTAAGGCATGTTATCGGAAGGATGTATATGATCGTGATAAATTATATGCATGTAGTAAATTTGGTCAGTATCAAACGAAGTGATGAGATTAGTTGGCCTGATTAATTCTTCAATGATGTTGTCATAAGGTATTGTAGGACAAGTCTTAAAAAAAGTTTGATTGATCATTCTTTATCAAACAAATAGAGAATTCAATAGGAAACTAGATGTGGTGAGAATTCAATAGGAAGCTAGATGTAAGAATAGCATTCATTGGAATAGGTTGGAAGTTTGTGATGGTCATGTTTTATATTCAGCTTCTACTTTTTCTTTCTTGTGATAATGAGATATACAAGCTAGACATAGAGATTTGTAATTACTTACATCAAAGCTTTGCCACAAATATAGCCATTCCCAATCTTAAAAAGGGCTAAAGGTAAGAACAAGCCAACAATGAAGACTAACAAAGATAGAGATAACAAAGTCATAGTCAAAAAATACCTTAACACCTACATGCAATTTCAATATCGCATTATTGTTGCCTCCCAAATATTCATCGAGGTTGCAATCAATACATACTCTTATTGAACTTCTCCAGAACTCGAGGACTAGTAGACCACGTGAGAATATAGACTTTTGTTCACCACTCACATGCTTTTACTCTTCCATGAAAGGTGCATAATTTCATGAGTTTCTCTTAGAATGTCAAATGTTTTGCCAGATTCTTGGCAATTATCAAAGTATTGCGACGAAGAAGCTCTGAGTCATCAATAGATTTTAGAACATGGCATAGCATATCTTATTGTTCATGTAGATCTCTAAACAACGTTGAGTGAAAAAAAACAACAAAATACTTGTTGAACATGATGTTGTGTTCATGTTCGACTATTGAAGTACCTATTCATCGTATGTGCGTATCATTATCACCATAAAAGAATGGGCTTAATTTTGTATTCATTAAAGTACATCTGAAATAAGTATTGTGTAAAGGATTTTGTTAGATTGACAGAAATTCTTGAGATAGTCAAAACGTGCACTTTTAGATGTGTTTCTTATAGCTCCTATTAATTGAAAAGACATCCTTTTCGAAGTGTTACAATTCAAGAACCATAATGTGTGTCCACCCTGTACTTAGTCTTAACACTAGGCTTGCAGAAAAACAAGCCCCCTATTTTCTTGACTTTTTGCTACAGACATTATGATAACAATGAATTCACATTCTTTTGTGTTGCTTGTTATGCCTTGCATTGTAGCCTCATGCTGTCTTACTTTGTAACATAAAGTTACTACATTTGTTGTCTCTGTTTGAACAATATATCATTCACATCAATCATGTGTAACCTATATTAACCACAAATAGGCATAGCCGGCTTAGAAACTTGCATGCACCAAAGTCTCGACCACAACTCTAGCTTGTGCCCTCTTGGATGCAGAAACCACTCTTCTCTAACTCAGCTACAATGAGAGGCATGTACTCATGAAATTGAGGAATTGGGTGAGGAATTGTGTAACATACAAAATCAACAATGTGCACTCAACACTTCAGGTGTAATTTGTATGTTTTTCACACCAGTAGAAACTATTACATCATGTCATTTACCAAATTGTTGTAATAAGTTCCAAAAAGAAATTTGCAAACACGTACAAGCTAAAGCATTTTAGCACAAAACTTTAAGCTATACGTTTCTAAATTAATTCAGGCACTTCCAGAGGAAAAGTAGGAACAATATGCCCTTTCATCTTATATGCAGTCCCAGAGCAAAAAAACTTTCAAATTGAGTTTCAAATATGTCCCAGTAATTCTTTAAGTGGAACATCTTCTAAAGCCTGAAATTGTTCTAGCCCCAAGTTTTCTGGGAGACTTTCAATATGCATTTAGCTCATTGTCCCATCTCATGTAAGCATGATACAAATCCAAGGGAACAAAATTCTAACCAATTATGGCTATGAAGTTTCAAATGAAAGAAGTATAAAGCCCATTTGATAGGCTGGCTATTCAAATGGCCCGAAGTACAAATTTCCACTTAAGAAACATTTATAAGATTTTTTTATGAGTTTGAAGGGCCAACTTTTCAGTCTAACTTTATGAAGTCCAAATGTCCCCCAACAAGTGGCATCCGGGTGAAGACCTCCTTTGCTCTCCTTAAGGTCAGGAGTTCGACTCCAGTCATGTGCATAAATGGGACATACAAGAGGAAAAACTACTGAATGCAGCTTCTTACAAAAGACTTTGTCTTAATGAGAGAAAACATAAAAGCCTATCAAAGTAATGATATCTAGTTATGTCAATCATTTGCTGTATTATGGGATGTCACAAGTCATAGTTGATAGTTCCAAATCTAAAATGCTTTTTTTTTTTTAGGAAACATGATGTTCATGTATGACCATAAATTTTCACCAGCAAAGGAACTCTTCAAATAAGAGCAGAGATAAACCCCTGAACAGGTGAAGGTATCTGTGTGCTCCACATTTGCAACCCCTGAACATTTGAAGGTATCTCTGTGCTCCTCAACCAACATGTCACTTCTACAGAATTGTTAACGAGTCTGCAAACTTTTGGTGCAGATTCAACATTGAAGCAAAGTACAACACCTTAGCCATGAGACCAGATTTCCTGGAGGATAAAGGTTTACATGATTAAAAAAAGGGACATCCTAATAGTACGCATAACAACCACAATGTGCTAAAGCATTTGATGAAACAAGACAAATGGCACATGCTCCAATGCAAGAGAATCAAAACATTGCATCTGGTCTCTGACGATCATCACTGCACAAACTACTTATGAATAAACCTTTAACCATATTGTCAAATATTTTCCAGGTGGCATCTTGGCATAAGCTAGCAGCAAGAATTAAGGGTATAAAAGACATGTACCATTTATCTGCAATAGATAACTTGATCTATTTGCGGTGGTATTGGCTTGATCTCACTACCCAGCTCCTGTTCAATCCTATACCTGAAAAATTGATGATGGCCCTTTCACATAATCAAAAGCTTTTACAGTAGATCGCTATGGTTCTCTGCATACATGCTACCTTCACCAGATAAATGGACCATTTCCAGCAGTCATAATCCATACAAAATCATATCATGACAGAGGCAATCATATTTTCATGATATTGATAATAGCATTTACACACAAACAAATTACAAGGGTAAGTTTTGTAGTCTTTGGCCAAGTTCTAGAGTACTCATTAGACCATGTAATTTATTCCTATTGATGAGAATGGGCATGCATAGAAGTGCCCTGCATCTAAACAATGACTTCACATATACTGAAACACAACTCTTACAAGTTGAAGCGGTCCTCATAAGTGATCAAATTGACAGCAAGACCAAGATGACCGAATCTCCCAGACCTCCCAACCTGCCAGGTGGAAATTTTGAAGACTATAAGGATGGCACACATAAGATAAGCAATGATACTGAGTTTACTAGCTAAAGCAAAAAAGTTTTCTAAATAAAGGACTAGCTAACAGCTCCTTTCCTCACCTTGAGATCTGGAGTTTAAATTCTGTCAGGTACACATGGACATACAAGCTAAAAAAAGTACTTAGTTAGATGCACAAATGCAAAATCCAAGGATCAGTGGCATGCATCATAAGACATGGCAGAAAACACATTCAACCCTTGCAAACAATTTCTATGAGAGTGGCCACATTTTCTGCCAGTATTCTAGATGGCCCTAATTCCACACTATTAGCCAGCCTCCTTATCATAAATTTGCTCAGTCACATATCTTCCTTTTCTTGTAAATCCTTGTACAAGCACTAATTTTGTGGAAACAGACATTGAGCCATTAATACACGCACTTGGCAAAGCTATCAAGACGCACAAGCACTACATTATCAACTTCGAGTGCATTCCCAGTAAAATGTGCTAACTGAAGGACCTGATATATGTGCATCTATTGCTTTTCTCCTCTTCCTCAAGCATCCAATGATATCTCTTTCTTGCAACGAAATCTAACAACTTACTTGAACGCTCAATAATGCCTTGAGATTTTCAGCACCAATAATCAACCACATCCAAAAAGTGATAGGCAACTTTCTCAATCCAATATACTTCATCATGTGATGATCCTTAGTTCAGAATAAATTCCCCATTGATTAAACCGCTGGTCCAAAAAACCAACGGTCCTCTCTAAGTTGGTTGTGTAGTCCTTGAATTTTGGGGAGCTTCATGGTTTATCTTCATCAAAATATGCTCTCAAAAAGCATATGAAATCTAACCAATTACTTGGAAACTTGGTAATGCCTTGCCATTTTCAGCACCGTACGTAAAAAAGATTTTGATTAGACTTGGAAAAACTTGCATTCCTATCATTCTTATACTTCCTCAATCTGCAAAGAATAGATATAGACTCGTTCATTGACTAGTTCATTGAGAGATGAGCAAAGCTTCACTCAAAAGGAGAGGGGATCTAACTTGTGTGGAGGAGAAGCTCATGGTGATTTATTTCGACATTGAGTGGTTTTGAAAAGCATTTGGTTTTCGAACTAGAATATGACGGAAACCAGCTTGCAGATCAAGGGTATTTGAAGATGTTTCGTCATTAACCTTTCTGGGTAAAACCTCCTTACATGTGTAAAGTGTAGGTGCTTCTGCTAGTGTGAAGGCCATCCTACTCCTGTTTGCTGGTGATCATCGATTCCTTGGCTGAAAAAGTCATTTCCTACAGGCTAAGATTTACTGTTCCTAGCGCATCAAGAGTCACATCTACTGGAGCTATGCATTTACCAACTAGGCCTTCAAAGAATGGAACAGATAGCAAGATAGAGATCAAGGAACAGACAAAAACTTTCAAGTTTCAGAGTTGACAAAGATTGGTGAAATTTAAATTTTTCTTTGATATCCATTCATTTTCAAATGTATGTGCTTTAAATGCTTGCATGCAAGACTTACTTCTAGTCACTCAAGCATGATTTAAAGATATAGAATGATTTCACAGCAGATTACTAGCAGCATGGCTTGGATGCACTGTTGATTGACTTGTGTAGTCTTCGGTCTGAAGGCAGTATTACCCCCTTGAACAAAGAGTTACAATAATTACTTTAGCAATTAAAGCCTCTTTAAGGCAAAATCCAATTTATTTGCCCCTGAATGTGATGTCTGGCGTAGTTGCAGCCGATGATCCAGGATTTTGTCCCGGAGCAGTATCCTTTTTTTTGCAAAATGGGTGTCAAATTATAACTTTGATTATGAGGAATTTAACGTGCCATGTTTCACATTTTTTATGCATTGCAGGGTCTTTTTTATTTCAAATTCTATGTGATTTAGGGTCATATTTTGGCCAGATACTGCAGGGTCATGTTTTGGCAAGAAATGGGAAGCATAGCCAAACCTCATTATGCAACTTGTATGAAACCAAAAAAGCTGGAGAGGAACTTCCACATGAAACCCAGCTAGGGGATGCCAAAAGAGTGGGTAAAGAAACCTAGCATTCTCTTGATGAGTTATTGTCAGTTTTCCCATTTGTCTCTGATATTGGCGATCCAAGGAATCTCAAGAATGGAATATAACAATTGTTGCTGGAGGATTAGGGTTTAAGGCTTCTGATGATCTTTGAGACATTGATGTAAGTCGAAACAAAGCATCGTATCTTGCTTTCGAATTGAAGAAAGCCATAAAACACAACATAAACATCCCATTGAAACATAATCTGGAAAAAGGCATGAGTACGCAAATATGACAATATATAAGGTCGGGCCATCAGGCACCCTAAATCCTAAAACAGGGGGAAAAAACAACCCATCTGCAAGTTTCAAAAAATTGCAAATTTTTTAAGCGATCCAAACGGGTATGGTGCCTAGTAACGGACATAGCACAGGAACAAATATTGAGCTCCCAATAATTCTCCAAGCGGTGAGGCTACATGTTCTTTCCTCAAAACATGGTTCTGAGACACCTTTCCCACCTAAAAAATGTGAACCACTAATCAATAACATACTCTGACTATTAAGATTTCAAAATTCAATAGGCGTAAATCTACCTTCAGACAACCTCAAAAGAAACATTTTTCAATTCTTTTGAACACTTCAAACTGCTCTATGATCTCAGTTTTGTGCAAAACATCCTCTTCCCATGGAGAACGTCAAACAGAATAAATGTTAGAGAAATAGAGCTCAAAGGAAGACTAAGACACTATGCAGGAAGAACGAATGCAACCTGCAGGGAACTTGACAAGACACTGAACAAGTTCGGGCAAGTTCATGCGATAAGAAGGAAAATTGGGATCCTATAAAGGCCACAAGTGGCTAGAAAAGACAATTCTGGTTTCCTGCAAAGGAAACACATTTGCAAGTTTTATGCTGCTCGTGTTTACTGAAACAGCACTTCCCAAGAGGGGAGAAAGTGTATCCCCACTAGGAAAACTTCATTGGCTTGTGAATGCTAGGTTCTTTGCTTATTTCAGTCGCTACCAAGATCTCAGATTTATAATGTAGACGAGTGTCACAACAGCACAAACTGGTGGTTTCCATCATGTTTTGCGACGTAAAATCGCAGAAAAATCTTGTCACATTTTGGGATGTTGGAGGATCTGACGAAAACCATGTAAGAAAATCTGTCGGAAAGGTTCCATCGGAATTTGACGCGTCAGAATCCGACGGATCTAGGGTTCCAACAATCGGCTTGCCGCCGGATTGAAATTCGAAATGTGCCGTGGGATACCGACACCTGTCAGTTTCCAACATCAACGTGGACCATGACGTGGATGTCGGAAGACGACGTCCACGTGTAACCTTGGCAAAAAATATCAGGATGTCGGAATCCGACGAATATTTACCAATGTCAGAATCCGACACTGTTGTAGCTTTTCGACGGACAGATATTGCAAGTTTGGAGTCTCCAACTACAATCCAGAAGAAACAAAGTCTGGCAAGGTTCACAGATTTCAACATCAGAAATGTAACTGTACGACTTTGATGCATCCAGCCTCAATCGGTCATACGCAAATAGGAAGCTTTCTTGTATTCACCTATTGTGATACCTGCCAGCATTAGATGTACATGCACGTCTTATAGAGTTATCCTATTCTAAGTTTGTCTGAACATACTAGTATGCAACCTTAAAGTAGAGAGCTCTCATTAGTACAAGGTCATATCCAGTGAAAAACAACCCCAAGAGCAATTCAATTACAAGAATGATATAATAACTGAGCTTCAAAAGAGCTATATAACAGTGAGTCCATTTGATAACTGAAGGAAAGAGCCAGTCTAACATATAAGAGGTGTTTTCCTCTCACATGCAAATGAGTTCACACAAATCATATGATTAGTTGATATCCTCACCCGGTGGAGGTAGGTCTCTGAGTTCTTTGGAAAGTCAAAATTGATAACTACATTCACAGCTTGTATGTCAATTCCCCTGGTGAAAAGATCTGCCAATGCAACAGCCCTTCTACGTTAGCTTCAACCTGGAATGGTAAGAGATCCTGGAAAGATCAGCATCTATACAATATGAGATCCTGGAAGATTTGATTGAGCTTTGAGCATAATCATACCTGAAGAAACGAGGTTTCTACAAGCACCATTTTTGAAGTCATGAAAGACTCTACTCCGATGAGACTGAAGCATCTTCGCATGTATGTAAAAACAAGAATAGCCAAGCTCTGTAATTTTCTTGGCTAGGAGCTCAACTCGATTGACTGAATTGCAAAATATGATTGATTGGTTGATTTGTAGCTGCAGAAAAATGTTCAAAGACTTTCTGTTTATTAACAAATGCTAAAGTACCAATAACAAATACCAGGTATATTAGAACTCTCAGGCCACAACGCTGAACCTTGTCTATAGCAAACATTTGGCCTTACCTTTGAAAAAAGTGTATTTAGGCAGTGGACTTTTTGTTTCTCCTCGACAAAAGCATAATATTGTGTAATGCCTTTGAGCGTCAGCTCATCCATGAGGTTGATAACATAGGGCTTTCGAAGAAATCTATCTTTGAAAGACTTCACTGTTACAGGAAATGTTGCTGAAAACAGCAAAACTTGTCGATTTCGAGGCAGATAACCAATGAGCCGCTCAACCAGAGGCCGAAACTCTGGAGAGAGAAGCTTATCTGCCTGATTAACCAATATATATATATATGTCAGATGATTTATAGAGACCAATGAACACTATAAAACGATATTTATTAACACAAATCAATGATTGTTAGGATATCTTGCAACTGTATTAAGCAATGGAAAACATTTGCAGCACTCACAAAATGTCTCGGAAAGATAGGAACCAACATGACAATTCCAGAAGAACTCTTAAATTAGAATTTGCACATTTCTAGCACTAGACGGGTTTAAATGGTCAAGACAATGTGAAGTGCTTGATTGGAATAAGTAACCATACTGAATAATGGTACTAAAGTACTAATGGAAAAACATTTTATGTCAGGGTCATTGAAAGTGTAAACCCAAGACTGCAAGCATAAGAGTGGTAGATGTGTTGGAGTTTTGAACGATTTCTTAGAATGCAAGCTTGAACGCAGCTGTCCTTTGAGTAAATGCCAAAAGTCGGAAATTTAAATGTTGACACATTTTTAAGAATCATATCAATCATCAATCATCAAGGTTCAGAATCCAGATTTTTGGTACTAAAAGTTGAAACCTGACAACTAAACAATGTAAATGTTAAAATTAAAACTTGTGACTACAATTTACTTGGAAATTCAAACATCCACATTCATAAAAACTGATTAGCAATATAACTTAAAATATGTCAAGACTCAATATCAAATCAAAATGACTCAATGATGTCACATAATAATGACTCAAACTGATGATAGCAGATACATCACACGTAGGCTCATAGCTCCCAGAGGTGACAAGTGGTAAGTCAAAGCCTAAAAGTGTCAAAACATACCTTCATCATCCTACAATTGATAATGCCTCTAGAGTTTAGGACTGAACCCTGTATACGAATATAGAACTACATGACTCTGCTGCCTAGAAGATGATGGCCTCTGCCTCTGACTAGCACGTGTCTCCAAACTCTCATCAATGTCATCCCCATCCTCATCATCATCATCTACCTCTTAGAATCAGGTTTATCCTCAGTCTCTATTTATGTGGAAGTGTTGGCGGAATCATCATCCTCTAATCTCTAAAAAAAATTGAGATAGTCTTCTTTCGTGTTCATAAACAAGTGGCAATCTCAGTTTATTTTGACTTTTTCTATTGTATTAATTCAGTCATAGTCAGCTGGGACATTTATCAGGCCTCTACCAGTTTTATTATTTTTCATCATTTTACTTTTTGCTTCTTTTCCACTATTATACAATCAAGAACACAAAAAAGTAGTTTTTACAGCTTACAACCCAATTCTTTTACAATTCATTGTTTGTTGCAGTTTAATCATGACCTATCTTTGCAGGACTACTTGAGTTCAACATCTCTACCACAGCCATCAACATCCATAATGAATGGGACCAAAAGTAGTATCGTTACTCTACCTACATGTCATTCTGAAAGATCCCGCACACACTGTCACTATGCCATCACCTGACAGACTCTTATACTCGTTATGAACTACTAGGACCAATATTGACCAAAATTCAAGTACAATCCAACAGTATGACCCATTTGGTCAAGTTATGATTTGTTTTCTGACATAACTACAGTCTAGCCCAGTTTCAAATCCAGGGCCTCTAGTTTTGAGCCATCTAATCTGGCTGTTAGACGAGTAAAATGACTCCACACTACCTCCCAAGCCCATAATGGTTAAGTTAGGGTGGAATGCCAATACTCCAAAGTTGGTTAGAAAAACTAGTTTGGGGAAATTGGCCTAGCATGAGTACTGACCCTAGAGTTTCATCTCGGCGAGCACAATATACAATGCTATCACTCTGTATGTATCACTTAATATGATTTCATAGAGACAGGTAAAACAAATCTTGGCAAAGGTCTATGCACAGGTTGTCAATACAACTCATTTGCAACTCATTTGACTGCGGCATAGATAGGAATTTTGTTGCTACTACCTGCCATTATATTCGTAAGTAATGAGAAGTAGCATATGTAAGAGATACTTTTTTTATCTATGAATGGTATTTTTAGTGTCTGAATAATCTATTTAAGGCAGCCCAATGTCATCCTCTATTCTTCACTTATTTAAAACAACTTAAAATTCTTTTCAAAAATAAGTATTCCAACAAAAAAAATAGGTCACGTTCTGAAACAAAATGCATTCAGAGTCCCATAGATGCAGCGCGATTCTGAATCGCGATTCAGAATCACGATCAGAATCGCGATCCCGATTCGCGATTCGGGATTTTCCCAGAATCATGGAGAATCGATTTTTTTTTTTGAAATTTTTTTAGGCAATATGGTAATCAGATGAAAGCTCTGATCGAGGGGATTATGATTGTGTAGTTTGCTGACTGTTTCAGGTGCAGGATGGTCCCTTTTAGATGTATTAACTCCTAGGTTTACAACTTTACGCTATAGCTGCATCCAATATAAAAAAAAAAAAAAAAAAAAACACATTGGGGCATTCCCAATGAACATAGCAGGAATCTCCCTTTCTCTGATTCTCCCTCTCTCTATGATCACAACAAACGGAACTAAAACGATGCTGAACAAAAACCCAGCTGAATCAATCTGAACTTTAGCCTTAAAATGAAACATTTTTTGACAAAACAACCATACTCTCTCTCTCTCTCTCTCTCTCTCTCTCTCTCTCTCTCTCTCTCTCTCTCTCTCTCTCTCTCTCTCTCTCTCTCTCTCTACACCCATAAATCATAAACCATAAAACCGAAGTTATTGAACTAAAACCACAAAGAACAATACAAAATCACGACAATGCTGTGAATAGGATCATCATAATATATAATATCGGGCCACATGGCACCAAAAAGGGGTACAATGATGTTCCATGAACGTAATGAAAACTATACAACTAAGGCTCGTCAGAGTCATGGTAGGATAAATCATCCGAATCTGTGCCTCACTGCAGGTCCCATGGGTCCGCAGATGAATCGGAACTAGAGGGAGCCATATGTCATGGTGTGACCCTGGCTCTGCTGCGTGCTCTGCCTCTAGACCACCCCCCTCCCCCTGCCTCTGCCTCTGCCTCTCTCCCCTCCTCTGGCCCCCATCTGGCTGCCCCCAGCCCTGTGTCTACTCCGTCGTGCCTGTGTGTCAGGTGGCTGTGACCCTACGCCCTGGGATGGCCCTACCCACTGTGATGATGCCTGGCCAACGGCTGCCTATGATGCTCCACTCCTGTCTACAAAAAGAGTACTCAGCCCCCCCCTCCCAGAACCTCTAGGTCTCCCCCTAAGACTACGTGCAGGAATCTGTCTCCGCATCAGGGTCCACCAGCAGGTCAGCCAGGTCATCCCCCTATGCCTCCGCCCACATCTCCTCCTCCTTCTCCGTATCCCCCTTCAACCCACTCCTCCTCCACATAGTCTGCCCCGAGCATCTCTCCACCCTCCAAGCCCTCGTCATCTTCCTCCTCAGCCCTCTCCCTTTGCCTCTCTGTCCTCCTTTGCTGCCGTAAAGCCCGTGCGTCAGCCTGTGCCTGTCTGTAGAACTCTCTATGGATCTCATCATCCATCTCCTCCTGCGTGGGTGGTGCCCGCGGAGCAGCAGCTATCGAATCCACCAACCAAGTGTCAGGGTCCACCTGCAACCAAAAACAATACATTGTTGTCAGGCAGGTACTGTGCAACTCACTGCATATTTTGAAAGCAAATCAATTCATCAAAGTATAGCAAGAAAAAAGGGGTGATGATGTGACTCACCTCAAGCATTTGACCCTCTCCTCGTGTGCGCCTCAGCATACGGCCGTTGGTGTTCACAAACACCAACCACCTGCACTGCTCGATGGATAACCTGTTCCTCTTTTGCGTGTGATACAAGGCCCAGGTGCTCCAATTCCGCTCGCAAGCTCCTGCTGAACAGTCATGTGCAAGGACTCTCTCACCCAATCGCCTCAGGTCACCTGTGTTGCGCCCATGGATGCACCACTTGTAACGGGCCTCAGCTGATCCTCCCTCCGCCGATTCTGCTCTCCATCAAAAGGAAATTGGAAGCGCTCAAATGCGAGCAGCCGGCTTGCAATGTTGGCCAGAATCGGACCTGTTGGCAAAAGAAAAAACATGGCACATGTAAGACCCCTCGAATTCACACACTACCAATGAGTACAATACTACAGTAACATTGCTACCAACCGATTTCTCACACGTACCTAGTCCGGGCCATATGCGCTTCGTGTACTCCACCCATCCCCGGTGCAGCTCCGGATCATCCCTCTCTCGGGCAGAGCGCCACAAGGGGTGCAACATGTGGGCATCTGGCTCCCAGATACGTGTGATCTCGTGCCTCCTGCGGCAGACAAATTACAACAATCACTAAACCATAGCATAAAAGAAACGCATCAGACTTGAGTGAGAAACAACAAACTAGACACTGAAGAGTCATACCTGTGCTCGTCCAAGGCTGACAACAGAATCCCCTCGCCGATGCGGTCCATGAACTCGTAATGAGACCGCAGGTGCACCCCTCACACTCTACCAGGCGCAGCACTCTGAAAATGGATAGAAGGATCCCAGTAATCTCCTCAGCAACTCTCCAGAACTCGTCGCCGTACACAATGGACTGGAAAAATGCCGAATATGGGAGGTCTGTAAAGTCCCCGAAGGCCACGCTGGAAACCATCCGCCGCAATGCGTCCTTCACCACCACCAATCGCTCTAGCACCAAGAAGTAAAACGCAAAGCGTGTGGGTGCGGGCTTCTTCAGGTTTAGGGTGGAGAAGGTGCGGAACAGGGCCAACACACGCCTCTTCCTGGTGACAAAAGTGACCAGGCGCATGGCCGTAGAAGTGATCTGCAACACAAACATCCAGTAAAAAAATTTAGACAGTAGTTGAGACATGGTTAGCAGCATCGAAGGAAGAAAGCATAGCAAATAGAACAAACTATACCTCTCTGATCCATGGAAGCGCACACAAGTCATGGATGAGCAAGTCTATGCAATGTGCAGCACAGGGTGTCCACACAATGCTAGGGTGCTCCCTCATCATAATCTCGCACATCTGATTGCAGTTCGAGGCGTTGTCGGTGACAACCTGAACCACGTGCTCAACCCCGATGTCAACAATAACATCTCTAATGACCTCCCATATGAATTCGGCTGTGATGGCGTCACCACCTCGAGTGGCATCCATGCCACGTAGGAATAATGTGCCAAGCGGGCAAGAAACCAGAATGTCAATCCATCCATCACTCAATATCGTGCATCCATACCTGCCGCAAAACACCCATTAGCTACATGCAAAAATTGCGCCACCAGTAAATCCTAAACACATGCAAAGAGATAATAAAGACAAGGTACTTACTGCTGCCAAGCTGAGCGAATGGAACTCAACTCTCGCGTGATGCTCTCCTCCTCCTCACAAAGCAACCTGCCTCGCAATGCCTCTCGCCTGGGAGGTGTCCATGTAGCATCCACGGCCGCCATCTGTGCACAGAACTCCCTGAACACCCAAGTGTCAGCAACAGCAAAGGGAATGCCGCACTCGTAAAAGAACTGGCCAAACAGTCGAGTGCAACGGGCCTGCTGCTCTCTCTGCCAACCGCATCGATCAAGGGTCTGCTGCCTGGGCCTAACCCATCTCTGCTGTATATATGGTGCTCGTGGTCTAGCATGCCCACCGGATGGCTGATCCGTGGGTGTGTCACTCTCTCTGGCAACATCTGCCGAAGCATGTGGTGCATCTGCTACCGAGGAGGGACGAGAAGCACCCGCTGCCGCTGAACCAACATGCTCATCTGATGGTCGTGCCCTACACCTGCACCATGCTCTGCCCGTGATGTACTGGGCCCTGCACCTGTACCATGCTCTGCCCGTGATGTACTAGGCACTGCACCTGTACCATGCCCAGCCCGTGATGTACTACGCCCCCTGTAGCTATACCATGCCCTGCTCGTGATGTACTGGGCCCAATACCCATGGTAGGCCCTGCCTGCCTGCCTGTGAGCCCTCCTGCATGCCTGCCTATAGCTGCTCCTGCTACCTGTCCATGTCTAGAACCCTGTGATGCAATACCGGGCCCGTACATGGTAGACAACCTTTGCAGATCCTCATCAGAAATCCTGGGCAATCAGATATGTCGAATGTCCGCCCATCTAGCCCTCTGACCCACAACAAGTGAGCCCTAACCCTGGTGAGTGATCCCGTGAAGTGACCACCGCAATGCAAGCATCTCCATCTGGGGGTGCCTGAGCCATGGTGTGTGCCCACATCCCCGTCGGAAAGCTCAACCTCGGCCCAAAGGCCTCGGTCCTGCACTGGCATCGTATCAACACGACCCTAAACCTGCAAACAACAAATAATCAAGCAAACGTTCAGTAGAAAAAAAAATACATTGCATTGAACAACATTATCGAGCTCAAATAGAGCTCAAAATACCAGAGCATATATCAGAACGATTCCAATTCACACATCATATCAAGTGCCAAAAAAGAACATGAGATTAGGGCGTGGGATAGAATAATTTCAGTATGAGGGATAACAGGCGACTGACGTTAGCGTGGGAGTCCGTGCAGGCATAAAGGAGTGCAGTATGGGCCTAAACCGCGCCCCTAGCAGATGTTTGCACGATGGTCCACGCCTAAACCCTAAAAAGTATGAAATCAGGGAAAATTGAAATTTGTGATACGGACGTAGACGGGCGGAACGGAGGTCATAGGAGTCTGTGCAGGCATGTGGAAATGCATTCTAGGCTCAGACATCACCTCACTCGGTTTCCAGCAAGTCATTTTGTGAAAATGGCAAAAATACACAAGCATTTGGAATGTGGTCTTCAAATCTCGCTAGACATGCCGTAACGGCTGAAACTGACATCATAGGAATCACCGTGACCATGAAGAAAGGTGGTCTAGAGCCAAACTACGCTCGATTTGGTTGCCTACAGCTCAATGTCAACAATTGCAAAAAATCAAGCCTACACTTACCAAATATCAAAAATTGGTCGTGTCGCTCTCCACGAAACTCAGACCCACCCGGCACCGTGCACACCACCTCCATATCGCCGAGTAGATGCCTGCCAACTATTCACTTGCGAAGATCGGACGCCCACAGCTCTCAGAAAAAAAATTTGCCTCCTCCACTGCTGGCACGGTTCTGTCCGCGAGGAGGAGGCCCAAAATCAGGTTAGTCGTTTTTTTTTTACACGATTCGCTGAAGCGATTCACGAATCGCGAAGCCAGCGAATCACGATTTCCTGCATCTATGGTTCAGACATGCTTCTATGCTCTCTATGCACCATATGTAGATATTCTTATGCTTCATTTTTCCCCAGGCAATTATTTTCTAATAACACAAGTTACTTAATACATACTATAGAGTACAGAATCCAATGTAAAGCATCAATGGAATTTTTGAATTCGTTATTAACAAAAACATGATTCCTTCCGCTCTACACTTGCCAAAATTGTTTCTTCACCATTTATCGGATCCAGCAAAGAGAAATTCAACAAAATTGTATGAGTCCAACATTCTAGAACCAAACACTGGAGAATCCAAGAACTGTCTCAATATGTATTCCATACGCATTCTAAAATGCAAGGTTCCAGAATGCAGTGTAGAAAGACTTTCAACCTATATCTATCAACAACTAGGCCGTCAAGTGTGTCATCAAATGTGACCTGATTGATTGAGTCCTAGACTCTTTTTCAGTAACTTGGCAACATTTCTCCTTATGGGTTCTCCCCTAGCGAAATTTTCTAAAATGAGAACTTCAAATAAGTTTTTGTGAAGGCCCTATCAATTACTGACCTGGCTTGGAAGTGTCTGAACCAATGTTTAGGGTCCTGTTTCATAACATGTTTCAAAATGGCCTTTTCAAAACAAGGAAAATGTGTTTTGAACAGGTGCCTACCGATCAAAATGGAGTCCTGTTTTTTTTTTTGGAGGGGAGGGGGGTTGTTGAGTTTTTTTATTCCTCACCTTCGGTTATCGCAAAAATAGGTGTTTTTTGTAGTGTTTAAGGGAGCAATGTGCAATGTACATTGTAGACTGTAATCAACCACCCCCTGTGTCGTAGTTAGAGGTCCCTTATCAACTTATCAAATTTATGTTCTGTGATATAATTCCAAAGTAACAAATTAGCAATTAACATGTTGATAGTTGATAGTTGATGTCACAATGAGTCTGATTCCATGAACTAGCATTAAATATCTTATGTGGCATTGGGAGAGAGTGTAGGAAAGCAAGAGTCAAGTCACCAAGATCTAGTTATCAATCAATCTCCACAGAAAACAAGAGAGGAGGCTGGGCGCCCAACTCTAAGAGAGAGAGAGAGAGAGAGAGAGAGAGAACAGCAACAAGAGCAATGGAGAGCAATGCTTAGCCAAACTATAAAAGTGGAATACACAATGAGCATCTAAGTACTCTACCTGGATGTGGCCAAATGCCACCAAACCCTAAGTTTAACCACTTACTAAATGTAGGGCACCCCCAAAAGTCAAGATAGGGCCCCTAAACAAAATTAGACCCCTAAGGACCCACGAGTCAGTACATGACCAAAATTGGGTCCAACTGAACTTAAGACAAACTTAAGATGGCCTAAATAACTAAATACCCATGGTTACACAAATCTCGACCTTTTGGGTCAAAGTAACCTATGGATTAACTTTAGCATAGTCATTTATTTCTGACACCCTCCTTAAATGACAATGCAAAAACTGAAATCTTCACTATGTAACAAAACCAACACGTGGTATCAAATTTAAAGCTTTGCATAAAGCTTCAAATCTAACTCTAGGCAACGCCTTAGTGAAGAGGTCCGCAATATTATCCTCCGTAGGACAATATTCAAGTAAAATGTTGCCATCATGAAGTCTCTCCCGAACAAAGTGATAATGGATCTCGATGTGCTTCGTCCTCGCATGAAAAACAGGATACCGTGCAATGGCAATAGCACTTTGACTATCACTCAAGATAAGAGTGGTTAAGGGCTCGCCAAACTTCATGTCAACAAATAGTCTTCTTAGCCATAAACACTCTGTTGTGGCTGAAAAAATATCGCTCTATATTCTGCCTCACTAGAAGAAGTAGCAACAGTGGACTGCTTTTTACTTGACCACGAAATTGCAGAATTTCCATAGAAAAAGCAATGTCCACTTGTAGAGCGTCTAGTGTCTTGATCTCCACCCCAATCCGAGTCACTAAAACCAACCAAACATGCATCATCACAAGTAGGAAAAACCAGTCCATGACTTCTTGTTCCTTGAAGATATCGAAAGATCCTCTTCAATGCTTTCCAATGTGATGTCATAGGGGCATGCATGAATTGACTCATGAGTGAGACACTATAAGAAATGTCCGGTCTTGAATTACATAGGTAAATGAGACAGCCAATAGCTTAACAATATAAAGTAGTGTCAAATGATTCACCATCACCTTGACTACTTAATTTCAGATAGGTCTCCATAGGTGTAGCAACCAGCTTGCAATCTTCCATCTTGAACCGCTTCAAAATCTGCCCAATGTAGCGTTCTTGAGAGATGAAAATTCCAGCCCCTTCTTGTACAAATTCAAGACCAAGATAAAAGTGCAATAGGCCTAAATCTGAGATTTCAAAAACCATACCAAGATCAAGTATTACGGCATCAATCTGCTGCTCATTACTTCCCGTAATAATAATACCATCAACATAAAGCAAAATAATGATGATATAATCTGAAGTATGCTTAACATAAAAAGTAGATTCGCTAGGACTATTAGTAAACCCACGATCACAAAAGTAGGCATGTATCTTTTGATACCACATCCTCGGAGCTTGCTTCAGTCCATAAAGTGCCCTCTTGAGAAGACAAACTTTATCTTCTTGGCCTTCAACCAAAAAACCAGCAGGTTGTTGAAGGTACACTTCCTCATTGAGATCACCATTGAGGAATGTTGTCTTTATGTCAAGTTGCTGCAAACAGCAACCAAAATGGGCAACCAAAGAGGTTACTACCCTCATGGTAGTCATCCGAGCAGTAGGAGACAAAGTCTCCTCATAATCAACCCCCTTATGCTGAGCGTAGCCTTTGGCAACGAGCCTTGCCTGGTACCTTTCAATGGTACCATCTGCCTTATACTTGATTTTGTATACCCATTTAGAACCAATTGCCTTCTGCCCATGAGGAAGATCAACAAGAACCCAAATCTGGTTCTTCATAAGTGAGTCATACTCATCTTGCATCGCATCCTCCCAACATTTTACTCCCTTGGCCTGCTCATAGAAAACAGGTTCTTCTGCAATATCTCCATGAGATGTAAGAGCAAAATCTGAAAAATCAGCATAGTCCACTGATTTTGTAGAGGCACGTGTCTTTCCATCATAAAATGAACTTACTTTGATGTCCCGCAAAGTCGACAACAGCCACCGTGGGACTGTTTTGGGTTGTCCAACAGCCATGTCTCTTCTTACAATTTGTTGTCCAAGATCCTCCGACACCGCACTTGGCTGTCCAAGATCTTCCAAAACTGGTCCTTGCTGTCCAACAGTTCCTGCGGGCTGATTTTGAGCAACAACGGGCGGTTCTTGATGAACATTAGGCTCTAAACTTGATGAGGTGTTGGACCGATCGAAACTGGTTGATTGCTGCCCCTTATCTCCAGCAATAGAAGATGGTACCAAATCTAGAAAAACTTTAACATTCCTGTCTTGCCTTTTTTCGTTCTTGGACTTGAATGAAAGTAAGGTCTTCGTCCAAGTATACCGTCCAAGGGGTACCTTTTGGTACCTCGACTTCGCAGTCAGAGCATCAACAGAGGAATCTCCATTAAAGGACAAATAGGACAAATAGTGACTTCTAAAAACTGGGCATCTGAAAATCAAATGATACTCATCCTCAGTCTCTCCAAGTGAACAGATCTGACATACTCTGGCCTCCCAGGGTGTGCTATGAAAACGGCCCGTCTCAATGTGTAGCTGATGTGATGAGACTCTAAATTGTCCCAATATAAAGGAGTAGTTTGTGCCATCCAACCGATCTTCACTAAACAAAGAACCGATAGCTTCCGATTTTTTAGCCATTACCTCCAACAAAATTTCAGCTTGTAGTAGATAGGAAAGAGAGCCTTTCCACAACCAAATCTACTCAAAAATTTGTAGCAAACAAAGAGCTGAAAGTAGGAGCACAAGATGTCTTTCAATCTGCAACCAAAGTGCCCAAAAGATAATGGACATAGATGGCTGTCTTTCTGCAAGAAAAAACCAGCTTCTTGAAAATTAGGTTAGCTTCGATTGAAGCCTACACCAAAACCCAATTAGGAAGCCAAATAGTGTGATCAACACACACTCCAATAGGGCTGTTGAAAGCGCCCTACTACTTGTTGAGAATCTGCAAATTTCCAGCCACAAGTTGACCTAACCCTGAATAGGGTTTGCTGAATTTTGGGCGCCCTCCTACACAAATGCAAACCTGAAAACAAAAACAGCAAAATAAGGAGACACCACAACCAAAAATCAGTAGCAGATTTTTGGGCGCCCTCCACCAAACAAAACTTGCTGAAAACTGGTTGCATAAAAATCAAATTTGCGATTCTGATTTTTGGGTGCCAAAAATTGCTCCTCCAAGATCTCTGATGGCCGCCCTCCTTCAACCTGAAAAGAGACAAAAAAGCTGATCCAAACTCCACTTGAAAAGATCAGCAAGATGCTGAAATTTTACAAAAAGCAGAGAAGCTCCTCTTCTGGTAGGGCGCCAACAAACAAGCTTGCTGCAGATCCAGTAGCTCTGATACCATGTAGGAAAGCAAGAGTCAAGTCACCAAGATCTAGTTATCAATCAATCTCCACAGAAAACAAGAGAGAAGAGGCTGGGCCCAACTCTGAGAGAGAGAGAGAGAGAGAGAGAGAGAGAGAGAGAGAGAGAGAGAGAGAACAGCAACAAGAGCAATGGAGAGCAATGCTTAGCCAAACTGTAAAAGTGGAATACACAATGAGCATCCAAGTTCTCTACCTGGATGTGGCCCAATGCCACCAAACCCTAAGGTTAACCACTTACTAAATGTAGGGCACCCCCAAAAGTCAAGATAGGGCCCTTAAACAAAATTAGACCCCTAAGGACCCACGAGTCAGTACATGACCAAAATTGGGTCCAACTGAACTTAAGACAAACTTAAGATGGCCTAAATAACTAAATACCCATGGTTACACAAATCTCAACCTTTTGGGTCAAAGTAACCTATGGATTAACTTTAGCAGGTCATTTATTTCTAACAGAGAGGGTGACCACCAACAAGTGCGGGGGCGCAGAAATCACTTTTCAGCAGTTATTTACAATCAGTGTTTTAAAATGGAAGTTTCAAACTGAAAAGCAAAATCAACCATCTTTTCCCAAAAAAGAAGCTATCTATGGATGGCATGCTTTACTGGTTCATAAAACTTCATATATGTGACAAGAGCTGAATATGGATCTACCAAAACTTCCCAGCAAGGGACTTCTTTTGTTTACACATACTGCACCTATTGTTTTCTTTCTCTAATTTATTGAGGAAAATCCGTGAGAGACTTGCTAATGATGCCAAAATACTGATAAAGGATTCAGAGACTGCACAGTTGTTCGGCCCAAATAGCTATAAAAACTTGAACTGTAGATAAAGGATGAGAAATTAGTCACCTCGTCCATGACCAACATTGAGCAGTCTCTCAAATTGCAAACACCTTTGTTGGCTAAGTCCAGAACTCGCCCAGGAGTGCTGATAAGTAAATGGACAGTTTGATCGAGACGCATAATATCATCCTTCAAACTAGTTCCTCCTGTAGAAACCATTATCTGTATGCTCAAGTGCTTGGCAAGCTCCTTGCACACTTGTGATGTTTGAAGTGCAAGCTCACGAGTAGGAACCAGAATCAAAACTGTGGTGATGCAAATACAAACACAAAAAGTTGTCAGTTAAAGTGGAAACAACAAGAGGGACAACTCACTCATATTTGTGCATAGAAGTCATGATTTGTTGCAAGATGATGAGTCAAGAAATAATCTTGAAGGGCTTACATGCAGACCACAATTCAAAATGTAAAGCGCTCATGGCAATTGATTACCACCAAAAAAAAATTTCGATTGTTTGTCTGTAGTATGTACAAAGGGAGGACTAGTAATCATTCTCTTTGCGCTGACATTAAATGACGTCTTTCTTACAATTTTGTAAAAATATTAAGAACAATGTTTGTGTGAAGTGAGACAATGAAGATGTAACTAGTGCATTTACTGAGTTCTCGGGGCCTCATAGATCTATTCCAGAAAAAAGTACTAGTTGACTACCTTGAGTCCATTTTACTTGGGCACATTAAATTCATTTTGTCACTGCTTTAGTCCATGGACCTTCTCCTGTAGGGGCCAGCCAGCACAGAAATTTATGCCCCAGCCCTGACTGAACCTTCAAGGGTAGGGTAGAACATTTAGAAACCACAGGCTGTCCAAAGTGAAATCATTCTCTTGCCGTTTCACGATTGATTGCCTTGAGACTTGAGAGTCCCTTGTAGAAGACTCTGTTAGCAACCATCCACCTGCTATTAAGTCTATATCCATCTACTGTTGATTGTCTTGACAGCTTAGGTGGAGATTAGTCTACAATTTATAGGTTTTTTGTCCATTTTACTGTTATATGCATAATTCCCAGGAATGGAATGGAACCGTTCCTAGGAACGTGTTCCATACCATTCCTAAGGAACCTAAGGAACGCTTTCTAGGAACCGTCTTTTTTTATTTTAGCACTATTATAGCCCTAGGAACGGTTTCTAAAACCATGCCTTAGAATCAGAACGGCTGTCCCTAAGGAACAGCACTGCACCCATTCCTAAGGAAATTCTTAGGAACAGGCTTCTATGGTTATATGGATTATGTTGTGTGAATGTCTTCTTAGGTCCTTCCATGCAAATTCATGGAATTTAATGATCTGTGATACTTGATGGCATTGTTGACAAAAATTATTCTATCTAGCAGTTTCGCTTTTTTGTTGTTTCAAAACGTAAAAAGTAGGTTCCTTGAGAAACGCTACTACAATAAAGCAAGACTTACACACAAAATAAGGCTATTCTAAGGTACCTTGTATAGCATTCTTATTCTGATCAATCTTCTCAATTGCAGGAATACAAAATGCCGCAGTCTTTCCTGTTCCATTTTTTGCTCTAGCTAATATATCACTGCCTGTCAGAGCAATTGGAATGCTTTCTTCCTGGATAGGTGATGGCCTCTCAAAACCTTTCTCATATATTCCCATCAACAACTCTCGTTTCAAAAAGTAGTCCTCAAATTCATTTCCTTTTGTTGCTGTGACATCCTGACATTAACAGAAGGGAAATTTTGAAATTGAAGCACTGCCAAAGTTTGGAAATGACCACTCCCAAGAAAGGCTACAAAATTTAAAAGTGCATTATAAGCACAAATTTTATGCAGCTACATAAAGTTTGTAAATTATAGGGCAAGTGAGCCCACAGGTTCAATGATTCTCTCTTCTAAAAGGGCTTGGATTGCAGAAAACTATTTCTCCTGAATCTCAAACCTGGACTTTGGTCAGAAATCACCATGCACTGTTTCCTTGAAGAAATACAAAATAAGACTAAGCTCCTAATTCATGCTTCCACATACGAAATACGTGCATCTCATGGTGATATGCAAAGAGAAGCGTTGTACCTCAGTTTTGTGTCGAGTATCAACAGGAGGTAACTTGAGTTGAACCTTCCAATCTAGCATACTGTAACCACAAGCAATAACTCAGGAATTAGATTCGTTTAGAAAAGAAAAAGAATCTGGCTGTTCCACAAGCACTGCAACCAAAAAAAAGACAAAGGAAACCCTAGAACTTCAACTATGCATGGCATGGTAAGAGTGGCTTGTATCCATTCTAACATTCACTCAACAATATATTTCTTACAAAGAGTCTGCAGGACACTCAAATCTCATGTATAATTTCACTTGAAGAGCTTCAGAGTTAAGCTTGCAATGATTGTTATGAAATAACTAGAACAAGTACATAGTTGCATCAAAACAGCGTTCAGGACCCAGCATTCCGGAACGCAGGATTCTGGAACCCCGGAACATCGTTCCTAACCTGAAAATCTTTTTAAAAACAGCCGCGATGCCCCATTTCCAGCGCACTTCTTGGAAGAAAAGCTTGTGGAGAGAGAAATGGGTAGTGTGAGCACTCTATGCGGAGGCCATGATGATTGCAAGGTGAATGTAGCACTCAGAAGTGGGCAACAGTGGGGATTTGCAAACAAAGCAACTTCCTGGAGCTCTTTTTTCATTTGCTTTAGTGCATCATTTTGAGTGATTCATGTTGCTAAGATTGGCCGTACAGTTGCTAGGGAGAGAGTGATTGCATGTTCCCAAGCTTCTTCATCCATAGCTGGTAACTATGAGCATTCATGTGGTTGGTGTGCATGTGGGCATTTTGCATTGTCTGTTTTCTAGGTTTAGGGCTTAGGGCTTGGGTTCTTAGGGTAGGTCTTAGGCATCCATTGGCATTACAATTTACGTCTTCGGCGGCTCCTCTACCGAAGCTGAGTATAGAGCTGCAGCAACAGCCGCTTGCGAAAGTGCTTGGCTGCGCACCTTGTTGGAAGATTGTGACTTGCATCAATCAAGTCCAACGAAGAGTTCTTGTGACAATCCATGCACACACCAAACATATTGAAATACACTACCATTTCATTCACGGGAAGGTCTTAGCAAGAGAGTTGGAGCTTATTTATTGCTCCACTAATGACCAAGTTGTGAACATATTTACAAAACCCTTGGGACAGATTTGAAAAATTTCGGCATTGGCTTGGGGTCAAAGAAAACAAACCTATCATTAAAGGAGAGTGTCAGAAATAGAAACCCGCACCTTTATGTCAAGTTTCTATGGTCTAATGTCAAGTTTAATGTTAAATTTAGACCCTATCAGTGTTTTATACCCTTGCAGGGCTTCATTTTTAATGTTAATTCACCTTATAAGTTCATGGGGCCCATTCTAAAAATGGCCTTTAGAGTCCATATGAGTTTGACACTTCATATTCACTAGTATGAGGATTACATTTGTTGACTATTCAATTCCATGAGGTGTTGGTGTTTGGCTCTCCATTCTTGAGCCTTTACATCTACCATGTCTCATCTATATGTATCTCTTCACATTCAGAGAATTAAGGGATTTATATGTGCAATACAAGCATCTCTTACTTGAGGATTGTGGTGTCCACTATTTTCCAGATTTGAAAGTGTCCAATGTTCTTGATTGTTAGCATCTTAGATTCAGCCCAATAGCATTTGAAATCACCTACATTTTGTACCTAAGAGTACTGATAAGACAATAATCTCTCTCTCTCTCTCTCTCTCTCTCTCTCTCTCTCTCTCTCTCTCTCTCTCTCTCTCTCTCAGCGCCCCTCTCACTGCCACTCCGCCCCCCCCCCCTCGCTGCCACATCACCTCACCCCCTCGCTGATCCCTCACCCTCTCTCACTGCTATTCCAGCACCCCCCGCCCTCGCTGCCACCTCACCTCACCCCCTCGATGACCCCTCACCCTCCATCGCTACAATTCCCACCCCCCTCGCTGATGGCTCACCACCCTCCTCCTCGCTGCTGTCCACTGATATGGCAGTGCTGCTTGCCACGCAGGCAACGCGGCATGCTGACATGTCACCACACCTGATTCCACCATTTTTTGTCCATTCTGCTCCTATCCCTGATTCGGCTCCTCTTCCGTCTTCTGAGTGACCCTATTCTTCCCACATCGATCATTGCTCACTCTTCTTCCTTCCCGACACCACAGTCTACAACCAATATACCGTATACGCCTTCTAAATCAACTGAACTTTTTTCGTCTTGGCAGATTGATCAATTCAAGGCAGATTTCCAGTTTTTGCGGCATGAAATTTCATAGTTGAAAGGAACGGTTACCTCTTTGATCAATGAGAAGAAGATATTGCAGTCCAAGGTTGCCTCACTCGAACAATCCATCGGGATCAAGCAAGCCGCAGCTTCGGAATCCACCACCAATATGATACGGGAGCTAGAAACCAAGATTGAGAAGCAACAAGAGGAGGCCCTTTCTTGGGCATCAGTTTGGAAAAAGGGCACCAAACCAAGCGCTCCCATCTCCTCGGTTATCTCAGCCACCTTCTCGGAAGAGAAATCTCGAGACCAAAAAGCCCACAACATTAGAGTCCACGGGATCCCAGATACACAGGATGCATTGGCTGAAGTCAAACGCTTTCTCGACACCACTCTCGGGCACAGGACAGAGGGGCCTAGTTGGACACCGCATGGAGGACCACTAGAGATGCAGCCACACTCATTAATAATTATTCATTTCACCTCCCTTCAGAGTCGCCGAGATGCTTTGCAGTGCCGAGCTAAGCTACATGGTACCACTATCTATATGGATGACGACCTCACATTTATCCAGGTAGAGGAGAGGCGTAAGGCCTTTCAGGCAGCCCGTGAGTCTGGCAGACGAGTCATTTACCAAGATGGACGAGTGCGCTTTCTTGACAACACTCCTAGCAGCTCCCAGTGCTAGGGATTTAGGTTCCCCGGGTTCAGGAGTGCCTCGGGGCCCCATCCACACCATCTTCGGATTGGAGTATGGAATTGTGATGGTATACCCTCATCTTCCATAGCTGGTGACCTAACCGATTTCATCACTGGCAGAGATTTATTGCTTTTTATGGAGACTCATGAGAGTCAAGAGAGAGGATTACCTATTTTCCAGGATACAGATGGGATTCCGTATACAGACCTGAGACTAGATCAGCTAGTTGTCGTGGATCCGAAGGTGTTGCATGCTTATACATAGAGTCTCTTTATCCGAGCATCAGACACAACGAGCATGCACGGTATATATGGATTCGTATTGTTGGACAGGATATTGGTTTGGACAGGGACCTCTTTTCTCATCTTTGATTTTCATGTATCTCCCACCACTCTCTCTGATCAATCCTTTTTCTCCTTCGCTATCGGCCGCCTCCCACCTCCCCAGCCATCCTCACACCCCTTGCTTACACGGGCACCCAAATAGACATTCAGTTCTCTCTATACGCCAGTCTACCAAGAGTTCCTAACCTCCTTAACTCCATTCCTTCCCACACGATAGTACAGTCGAGACTCAAGCTGCCTTTCTTAGCACTTCTCTTCATACCGCTGCTTCCCTAGCTTTTCCGTCTAAGCCCCATAAAGGCAGACACACACGTTCCTCATCGATATGGCCTCTACACCCCCCGTGGTATGATGCTAAATGTCGCTCCCTTCATCACCTTGTCACCCATGCCCGTACTCATGATCATCACCTCCTCCGCTCCGCCAGACGCTCTTACCATCGCACACTCCACCAAAAAAAGCATGCCTATGATGACTCCGAAGGAACGCGTCTTGTTGACCTTCTCTTCAGTTCCTCTTCAAGCGCCTTTTGGCGTGAATTTATCCCTCGTGCTCCACCACCTCTCCTGGCCTTTTGCCACCAATCTTGCCTTATGTTTATCTATAGAACCATCTGATTTGTACTTAGTCCTATAGACCCACTTGCATCCAATGGCCTTTTTACCTGTAGGTAGCTGAACAAGTCTCCAAGTCTTGTTCTTCATGATTGAGTCGTACTCCTCATCCATAGCTTTCCTCCAAATATCCCCTTTTTCAGCGTCTCTGAAAGTAGATGGATCCTTGGTCTCTAATACTGTGGCCATATATGCAAAATGTACATCCCCATCTTCATGATGATCCTCTTGTCGAACCTCCTGTCGATCTTGATCTTCATGTTGCTTTTCAAGTCTAGCTGATCTCCTAGTTCCATGTGTACTGGACTCTCCCTGTTCCATAATAACATTATCCTTGATAGTTTCATAGTACCACCTAGGCAATCTTCTAGCTTCTGATGTAGGATGCTTCCTGCTTGGTGAAGTAGGAGGTGAATAAGTATCCCATATACTTGACCTCTCCTTCCTCTTTCCTATCTCAACCAAAGACACTTTAGGTTCTTGAATTGGCGTAGGCGATACATGTGTCGATTCAGGTTCCCTCGTCACATAATATAGGGATTCCACCATCTTGATCCTTATCAAAATATATCTCTATATCTTTATGAGTTGCCTCCTCATCAAAGATTACATCCCTACTTATGATTATTTTCTTACCCTCCAAGTCATATAACCTGTATCCCTTCTCTTGATTATCATAACCAAGAAATAAACACTTGGTCGCCTTAGAATCCAATTTGCTCCTTGAATCCTTAGGTATGTGAGAATAAGCAATACTTCCAAACACTCTCAAATGACTTACATCTGGCTCCTGACACGTGTAAGCTTCCTCTGGAGTTCGATTCTCTACAACCTTTGTGGGATTTCGATTCAAAAGATAAACCGTCGTCTTAACTGCTTCACCCCAAAACATATTTGGAAGATTTTTACTCTTGAGCATACTCCTCGCAGTTTCCACTATGGACCGGTTCTTTCTTTCCGCAACTCCATTTTGTTGAGGCATGTCTGTATTTGCAAATTGTCTCTTTATACCATGATCCTTGCAAAACACCTGAAATTCCG
Source organism: Diphasiastrum complanatum (assembly GCA_029204225.1). NCBI lineage: Eukaryota > Viridiplantae > Streptophyta > Lycopodiopsida > Lycopodiales > Lycopodiaceae > Diphasiastrum > Diphasiastrum complanatum. Next base: position 28,424,340 of record CM055111.1, read on the forward strand.
TAGAAAGATACTCTCCCCCTTTGTCCAAGCGAAGTATCTTAATTTGTCTATCTGTTTCTTTCTCCACCTGTGTCTTAAACCATGTGAAATATTTGAAAGCTTCACCCTTATTCTTCAGAAGATAGATCCATATCTTACTAGAATAGTAATCCACAAACACCATAAAGTAACTTGCTCCCCAATAAGATTGAGTCTTCATAGGACCACATAAATCTGTATGAACAAGTTCTAGAACATTTTTCGCCCTGAATGTACTAGGCAAAAATTTCTTTATATGATGCTTGCCTAAGACACAACCTTCACACACCTTGTGATCAGAAACGACTTGAGATAGACCTGTAACCATGTTAAATTTCCTCAAAACTTGTAGACTTTTGTAATTCAGATGTCCATACCTCTCATGCCATAACTTACTCAATGATTCAGTATCCGCAACACTTGCATGATGGTCCACCACCTGAGCTTCAAGTTTATACAACCGCCCTGCAAGTATGCCCTCAGCTATTACTTCATCATTTTTCTTCTTGATGAGACACCTCTGTTCATCAAACTGCACCACCATGTGTTGCTTTGCAATAGCTGATACTGAGAGCAGTTTTTCGTAATTCCTGGTACATAAAGCACATCCTTTATGTTTCCAATCTTCCCTGAAGGTAGTTGTACTTGTACTTTTCCAACTCCCTTTATATCATATCTGTAGTTGTCTCCCAACTTCACATTTGACCCTGTAGGAAAGCAAGAGTCAAGTCACCAAGATCTAGTTAGTTATCAATCAATCTCCACAGAAGACAAGAGAGAAGAGGCTGGGCACCCAACTCTAAGAGAGAGAGAGAGAGAGAAAACAGCAACAAGAGCAATGGAGAGCAATGCTTAGCCAAACTGTTAAAATGAAATACACAATGAGCATCTAAGTACGCTACCTGGATGTGACCAAATGCCACCAAACCCTAAGCTTAACCACTTATTAAATGTAGGGCACCCCCAAAAGTCAAGATAGGGCCCCTAAACAAAATTAGACCCCTAAGGACCCACGAGTCAATACATGACCAAAATTGGGTCCAACTGAACTTAAGACAAACTTAAGATGGCCTAAATAACTAAATACCCATGGTTACACAAATCTCGACCTTTTGGGTCAAAGTAACCTATGGATTAACTTTAGCATAGTCATTTATTTCTAACACCCTCCTTAAATGACAATGCAAAAACTGAAATCTTCACTATGTAACAAAACCAACACGTGGTATCAAATTTAAAGCTTTGCATAAAGCTTCAAATCTAACTCTAGGCAACGCCTTAGTGAAGAGGTCCGCAATATTATCCTCCGTAGGACAATATTCAAGTAAAATGTCGCCATCATGAAGTCTCTCCCGAACAAAGTGATAATGGATCTCGATGTGCTTCGTCCTCGCATGAAAAACAGGATTCCGTGCAATGGCAATAGCACTTTGACTATCACTCAAGATAAGAGTCGCTGAGGGCTTGCCAAACTTCATGTCAACAAGTAGTCTTCTCAGCCATAAACACTGTTGTGGCTGAAAATATCGCTCTATATTCTGCCTCACTAGAAGAAGTAGCAACAGTGGGCTGCTCTTTACTTGACCACAAAATTGCAGAATTTCCATAGAAAAAGCAACGTCCACTTGTAGAGCGTCTAGTGTCTTGATCTCCACCCCAATCCGAGTCACTAAAGCCAACCAAACATGCATCATCACAAGCAGGAAAAACCAGTCCATGATTTCTTGTTCCTTGAAGATATCGAAAGATCCTCTTCAATGCTTTCCAATGTGATGTCATCGTGGCATGCATGAATTGACTCATGAGTGAGACACTACAAGAAATGTCCAGTCTTGAATTGCATAGGTAAATGAGACAACCAAGAGCTTGACAATATAAAGTAGTGTCAAATGATTCACCATCACCTTGACTACTTAATTTCAGACCTGTCTCCATAGGTGTAGCAACCGGCTTGCAATCTTCCATCTTGAACCGCTTCAAAATCTGCCCAATGTAGCGTTTTTGAGAGATGAAAATTCCAGCCCCTTCTTGTACAAATTTAAGACCAAGATAAAAGTGCAATAGGCCTAAATCTGAGATTTCAAAAACCATACCAAGATTAAGTATTACGGCATCAATTTGCTGCTCATTACTTCCCGTAATAATAATACCATCAACATAAAGCAAAATAATGATGATATAATCTGAAGTATGCTTAACATAAAGAGTAGATTCGCTAGGACTATTAGTAAACCCTCGATCACAAAAGTAGGCATGTATCTTTTGATACCACATCCTCGGAGCTTGCTTCAGTCCATAAAGTGCCCTCTTGAGAAAACGAACTTTATCTTCTTTGCCTTCAACCAAAAAACCAGCAGGTTGTTGAAGGTACACTTCCTCATTGAGATCACCATTGAGGAATGTTGTCTTTATGTCAAGTTGCCGCAAACAGCAACCAAAATGGGCAGCCAAAGAGGTTACTACCCTCATGGTAGTCATCCGAGCTGTAGGAGAAAAAGTCTTCTCATAATCAATGCCCTTTTGCTGAGCATAGCCTTTGGCAACGAGCCTTGCCTTGTACCTTTCAACGGTACCATCTGCCTTATACTTGATTTTGTATACCCATTTAGAACCAATTGCCTTCTTCCCATGAGAAAGATTAACAAGAACCCAAATCTGGTTCTTCATAAGTGAGTCATACTCATCTTGCATCACATCCTCCCAACATTTTACTCCCTTGGCCTGCTCATAGAAAACAGGTTCTTCTGCAACATCTCCAATGAGATGTAAGAGCAAAATCTGAAAAATCAGCATAGTCCACTGATTTTGTAGAGGCACGTGTCTTTCCATCATAAAATGAACTTACTTTGTTGTCCCGCAAAGTCGACAACAGCCACCGTGGGACTGTTTTGGGTTGTCCAACAGCCATGTCTCTTCTTACAATTTGTTGTCCAAGATCCTCCGACACCGCACTTGGCTGTCCAAGATCTTCCAAAACTGGTCCTTGCTGTCCAACAGTTCCTGCAGGCTGATTATGAGCAACAATGGGCAGTTTGATGAACATTAGGCTCTAAACTTGATGAGGTGTTGGGCAGTTCGAAACTGGTTGATTGCTGCCCCTTATCTCCAGCAATAGAAGATGGTACCAAATCTGGAAAAACTTCAACATTCACACTATGTGGGCTGTCCCCCTTCAAGATATGAGTTGGGGCCACATCCAATGAATTCTTTTCATCAAAATGCACATCACGACTAACAATAATCTTGTTAGTGCTCAAATTGAACAGCCTATAGCCTTTGCTTTCACTACTATAGCCAACAAAAATGCATTTAACTCCTTTATCCTCAAGCTTTGTACGAAGTTTATTTGGAACAAAAGCATAAGCCGTACAACCAAAAATGCGAAAGTGAGAGATTGAAGGCTTCTTTCCATACCAAACTTCATAAGGAGTTAATACTTTCAATGCTTTAGTAGGACAACGATTGCTTATGTATGTTGCCGTTATAACCGCTTCAGCCCAAAACTTGTAAGGCAGCCCCTTTGCTTTGAGCATGCAACGGGCCATCTCCATAAGTGTGCGATTCTTTCGCTCGGCAACACCAATTTGTTGAGGCATATAGGGAGTTGTCATTTGATGTAGAATTCCCTTTTCTCGAAGAAATGCACCGAACGTATTCTTAATGTATTCCCCTCCTCGATCGGTGCGTAGGGTCTTCAAAGAATGCCCAAACTGATTTTCCACCATTGCTAGAAAGTCTTTGAAACGTTGAAAAACTTCCGATTTAGCCTTCATAGGATAGATCCATGTAAAAGGGGAAAAGTCATCAATAAAAGTCACAAAATAGATGCACTTTCCAATGGATTCGGTCCTCATTGGACCACAAACATCACTATGAACCAAATCAAATTTATCAAGAACCCTTATAGTTCCACCAATTGGAAAAGGTTTCCTTTGAAACTTTCCAAGTATGCACCCCTCGCATACATGCCCTTCCGGCTGCTCAATAGTAGGAATGTCTTCTACCATATTAAATATCTTCAGCTTCTTCAAACTTGCAAAGTTGAGATGCCCAAACCTTGCATGCCACAATTCAGCCAACTCCAATGATTGTGATGTAGAGGCAACAAGACATGTAGAGGGTATTCATCGCTCATAGGTATCCATAATGAATAAGCCAGCATGCATTGTTCCCGAAACAATAATCAAGAGTGATCTTTTAGGATCCTTGACAAGACACTTATCTTCTTTGAACTCAACAACTAGTCCTTGCTTCAACATAGTTGAAACCGAAAGAAGATTCTTCTTGATTCCCGGAACATAAAGCACATTCTTAATGTACTTTTCTTCACCATTAGGCAAAATGATGGCTACAATTCCAATTCCATGAATCGAATAAGATGCATCATCCGCACATTGTACCTTACTTCCATTTTGCACTTTCACTAATTTAGTGAATGCTTCTTTGCGAGAAGTCATATGACGAGTAGCACCACTATCAATCACCCATTCAATGGGCTGAAAATCAGCAACTTGCAAAACAGAATCTGAATTCCTCATAGATGTAGTAGTACTAGTAGAAGCAATATTAGACACAAAAGCATAGTCTTGGTTAAAGAGATCACCACTAGCTTCAAGCTCTTGCTCCAAAGTAGCAAGTGAAGCACTAGTATCAATTCCTTTACTCTCCTCTTTCGCAAGCTTCTTCTTACAATCCTTGATGAAGTGCCCATACCTTTTGCAATAATGGCACTTCCCTTTCTTCTTTCGAGTGTTGACATTTTGACCTCCAACGGGCTTTTGCTCATCCTTGGAAGGAGGCTTCCCCTTTCCTTTTGACTTGCCTTTGCCCTTGCCTTTCGTGAAGAAAGCTTGATCTTGTTGAGTGTCACCCGCAAAGTTTTGCCTCGTTTGCTCCTCTTGAAGAAGCAGCCCAACAAGTTCATCAAAGGAGAGTTGTCCCCTAAGAGAGATACTCAAAGGTGAAACAAATGGAAGATAAGATGAAAGTAACGAGTTGAGAGTAATATGTAGAAGATGATGTTGATGATGATGATCCACGAGGTGTAGGAGGTGCCAAAGACAGAGGCCTTTCCTCATCACCATTGACCAAATCCCACAGCCCTTTCGCTATGAGAAGATTCTTCATCATGTAACTCCACAAGGAGTAGTTTGTGCCATCAAAACCGATCTTCACTAAACAAAGAACCGTTAGCTTCCAATTCTTTAGCCATTACCTCCAACAAAATTTCAGCTTGTAGTAGTAGGAAAGAGAGCCTTTCCACAACCAAATCTACTCAAAAATTTGCAGCAAACAAAGAGCTGAAAGTAGGAGCACAAGATGTCTTTCAATCTGCAACCAAAGTTGCTGAAATTTCACAACAAAAAGCAGAGAAGCTCCTCTTCCGGTAGGGCGCCAACAAACAAGCTTGCTGCAGATCCGGTGGCTTTGATACCATGTAGAAAAGCAAGAGTCAAGTCACCAAGATCTAGTTAGTTATCAATCAATCTCCACAGAAGACAAGAGAGAAGAGGCTGGGCACCCAACTCTAAGAGAGAGAGAGAGAGAAAAAACAGCAACAAGAGCAATGGAGAGCAATGCTTAGCCAAACTGTTAAAATGAAATACACAATGAGCATCTAAGTACGCTACCTGGATGTGACCAAATGCCACCAAACCCTAAGCTTAACCACTTATTAAATGTAGGGCACCCCCAAAAGTCAAGATAGGGCCCCTAAACAAAATTAGACCCCTAAGGACCCACGAGTCAGTACATGACCGAAATTGGGTCCAACTGAACTTAAGACAAACTTGAGATGGCCTAAATAACTAAATACCCATGGTTACACAAATCTCGACCTTTTGGGTCAAAGTAACCTATGGATTAACTTTAGCATAGTCATTTATTTCTAACAGACCCATCATCTAATTTTTGAAAATTAGATAGCCAGTCTCGCCTAGGTGTCATGTGCTTAGAAGCTCCTGAATCAATAAACCAATAGTCTTCTTCCTTTGAGAAGGTACTACCAGAAGATGTCGATGCCTGTCTCGAATCTGTCGCGAATCGCGAATCTTTCTCGAATCTGTCGCAAACCTTGAATCTTTCACGAATCTATCGCCTGTCACGAATCTTTCGCAAATCTGTCGCCTTTCGCGAATCTTTCGCCTTTCGCGAACAATAAACTTTCGAGATCAACCTGTCAGAAACTGTCGCGAACAATAATCTTTCGATTCCAGTTCAGCGATCTACAATTCTGGCAAGCAGCGATCAGTAGTCCAAAATCTTTGATTCCAGCAGACTGCTTCCAACATTAGTTCAGCTCAACAGCGCCTCCAATCAGATCTGGTTGCAACCCTGCAAACAAACTCTCTCTCTCACAACCCTCAACTCTGATACCATGTTAGAATTTGTGTTACAAATTCTAGATGGAGATACTAGTCCTACTAGCACTCACACAAAACCAAGCATAAAGAGAAAAAAGATCATAGGAGAATTGAGCAAATGCTCTAGCTCATTGAATTGAATGGAATAATTGTGGTGGGGAGCCAGTCTTTATATAGTTTCTCTGATGATTGATAAAAGCTAATGAGCCTAAAGTAAATAGCAAAATAGCAAAAGCTATTTACTAATAATACTACCTATATATGGTAAGAACTAAAAATGAACTTCTAAGTACTAAAATAGATCCTAATCTATTTGTAGTGCGCCCACCTACATGCATAGGCTTTAAAAAACGAATTTACTATAAATAGAATGGCCCCTAAAAATAGCACGCAGGCATGGCCAAGCTATCATTAAGGGGTATCAAATAAACATTAATTCCTAACACATACATCTCACGAAAAACTATAGCTGTAACTAGTCATTGGCAGAAGTTGATTGGCAAGTTAGGAATAAAATATATGCTGATAATTAACTCCAATCCAGAATATGCAACTGCAGTCAGCATAATAAAAAGAAATCAAATTCCCCAGAAGAACTCCTCAACATGCATAGCCCAATAGAACAACAGAGACCAGATCCTTGAAAGCATAAAAGCTGACTGTAACCAGCAAAAATTTTCTCGGATTATGATTTTTAAACTGATCGCATACTAAATTCATCCTCATGTGTCTAGGGAAACAAGCACATCAAAAAAACAAGATACCGGTACTTGTTTCTTTTTTTTCTCTTGTACAAACTTAATTCCTTTGATTAATCTGCTTTCCAGATACCATACAGTCTCAGAGTCGTAAAGCTTTGTCATTCAAGTATAATTTTCTATGTGGCACTCCATGTCGCTCTTCCCTACCATAACTTCTGCTACAATGCTGAATAGTCTTATACAAAAGACTGTTGGCTTCAAGAACTGCATAAATAAAATGGCACAATGACAAGTCATATAAGTTGAATACTCAACATACCTGGAACTCTCCTGTCCATTTAGAGTCATCTGACCATTTTCTGCCTGATATGGGGTCATTGTCCTACTCTTATTCGAACTTTGCACCTGTTCCTGCTGTTGTGGCACCACCTTTATATACTGACGAGGGCCCCTTTCCTGAGGTGCATTCTGGGTCCGTCGTTGAAACTGTTGCTGTCCCACACCAGAATTTAACATCCTGAAACTCCAGAGTCCAATGGTATCTCACTGGAATCAGAGATACATATAAAATACAAGAAAATGCTTAAACAATCACCTCAATTACAGTCATCGATATGTATAACAGTCAGTTTGAGGTCAAAATCAAGTTTTAAAAACGTTGAGGATTATTTCTCACCTAGAACCCTGAACAAGTACCTTGCTTATGCCTCAGTATGTTCAGACCTGAACTTCTTGGAATCTGTTTTTTAATCAGCATGGCTAAAAATCCAACAACTCTTTATGTCAACTATTATCCAAATTGTTCAAACCTTCTTTTTGCAGTTTTGAATGCCCTTTTGCAATCGATTTTTTCAGCTCACTTGAATTGGATTGCATGGAGAGAGAGAGAGAGAGAGAGAGAGAGAGAGAGAGAGAGACAGAGATATTCTATTAATATCAAACAAGACCAACAGACCAACAGCCTATTGGACCAGTTAAAATATTGCCAAGTCGACAGACAGTTATTTTGTGTGAGGGAAGTATATCTAAGGAGTCTCTGCTCCTATCCCGCCATTTTCTAAGGAAATCCAGCACTAGTATTATGTACCAATTAAGTCTCTGCTAAAAATTTGCTATGAGCATTTAGGGCTTATTTGACATTATGGGCCCAAGACCCAACTCTCTGATGTGCAGGGCACAAATATCATCATTGGTAACAAGCTATTTGTGGCCTTCTAGAAGGGCACGCTATTTTGGAGTGTGCCCTTCTTTTGCTACTCTTTTCAAAGTAAGGAACCAGCCCTGATTTCGGTAGAACATAGAGAGAAAAAAAGAAAGAAAGAAAGATTTATTAATGTCCTTGAATACCCTAAGGTACATAGGACTCAAAAAAGGTACATGTCAAGTGTGCACATAGGAGCTTAAAGCTCAATCATTTATAAAACAATAACTGCTAATATAATGCCTGAAGCCTAAAGATGGCTGGCCCAGTCAAGGTCCGGCAGCCTAGAATTGAATATCATGATGCCTATCAGCCTGGAAGAAGTGGTGAATGGTATGTTGCGAAGGTGTCACTGGGTGTGCCATGGACCGCTGCCGTCGGGTAGGCTGTCAGTGTCGTCGCTGTTGCCGTGTCCATCTGGGCTGGGGCCTAATGGCTGACTGTCTCTCTGGCCGTCGACATGGTCGATGCTGCCGATACATAGAAGAATCTGGAATCTCGGCCTCTCCATCTGAATAGTCGGATCTCAATCTCCGACGGGATATGCACTCACTGATGCTCAACTGTACCAAGGAGTGTGTATCAGTATCTAGTCTCCTCCTCCTCAAGTCTGTGACATCTCCCAGATCATCAGTGCTACACATCTGGGGTCCTCATAGGATAGCAAGGTAGAAAGTGTCACTGGATGCTCTCTGAATAAGCAGTAGTACCTCCCCCAAATCTCATAGTAGGTTGGACATCTGAAGAGGAAATGCGATTCGTCCTGAATCTCATGCATAGAACACATGTTACAAAGCCGGTCCTCTCGTGGGGTGCCACTGTATCTGCCGGTCTCAAACCCGAAACTGACCCATCTCTATCCGTAGTCTGTGTGATATACTCCTCAGCAAGTAACCAAATAGTATGGGGTAGCCAGCTAGATCAAGAGATAGAAAGTGTGTACGATAAAAATCACTCTTGGTCCCCAATGGACCCTGCCAGGTGATATGAAGATATGATCTGTAGAGGAGGCCTCTGGTGTACTGATGAGTGCCCGCAGGTAGGTCAATGATCTGGATACCCAATGTGGAGAGGAGACGACAAGCTTGAAAAATACCATGAGAAAAGGTGTCCCTCTGAGTGTAGGCGCCGGGATGAGGAGAGAGAGAGAGAGAGAGAGAGAGAGAGAGAGAGAGAGAGAGAGAGAGAGAGAGAGATGATTAATGACCAATTCCATGTGGGGTACCACTAAGTTAGTTAGGTCGGGTCCAAGTCGTCCTAGTAGAACAAGATTTAGAATTACACTAAACCAAAAACTGAATGGACCAAGACCAAAAGTCAAACTGGGGGCTTCAATGATTGATTTCACCTTCTCCAATGTCTGAAAGGTCATTGGCTTAGTACTTATCTTCAGCATCTGTATATATATATTAGGTCCCGGAATATGGGTGTCCGATCCCTATGGATTAATCGGAAAACTACAACCTGTAGTGGGAAGCTGAGGGCTTTGATCCTTTTGTTCCAGGGGGAATAGCTTCCCAACATATGGCAGCAGATATTTTAGGTATATTAGCAGGTCCATATATATATATATATATATATATATATATATATATATATACAGATGCTGAAGAAAAGTACTAAGCCGTCAATGACCTTTCAGACATTGGAGACAATCATTAAAGCCCCTAGTTTGACTTTTGGTCTTGGTCCATTCAGTTTTTGGTTCAGTGTCATTCTAAATCTTATGGCAAATTTCACTCCTAGATTAGATGAGATTCTTGAGGGTAGAATGAGGAGACTCTTAGTTGAAATTTCAGCAATCTACTTGGCTAAAAGGGAGAGAACTTGTTTGCAGATGATTATCAAGAAAGAGATTAGCTGATTTTTTTATTGCATCTAAGCATGGGCAGCCTATCAAGCGTGGAGAAGGTTTGGTGTTTGTTTTCTTGAAAATTCTTCTTTGTTTCAGCATAGAAGGTGCAGACATCAACCCATGGAGGGCTGAAATTTCAAAGTTTCCATAATAGAAGAAGAGTTTCATACATGGAAGATCAAGCATCCAAGCATGGCTCGTCTGTTTGTTAGCATTTCTATGTGAAGCAATGGCAGTTTGCCTTTGCTGATTTATCATCTGGAAGTTAGGAGCCATCCAGAACTTCGTTTTCCAACCCATTTCAGCCATGAATCAAGTGCAGAAGCCCACGTTTTTCAGCCACATTGAAAAGAGGCCAAAATGACTTGTTGATGCCTTGTTTTCTTCAAGTGTGAAGGGAGGGGAGTAATTAGCCCTTTCTTGCTTGAGAGAAGCAATTGTTTCCATCCCGTGATGTAAGGGGGGGAGCTACTTGCACCATGGTGAAGATGAATTGGTAGCTTTTGTGAACTGATCGTGCTACACGAGAGACAACCTGCGGTTGACAGTTGAGGTGAAAGTTTTTGGAGGTGTGCAAAACTTCAAAATTAAGAGTCTTTATTACCCTTGGTCTTGTTGAAATTTGAAAGTTGGAGTTTTCTTGATACTGAAGATCTTTCACGTGCAGCACAATCTCTTATAAAAGTGTTATTGTCCAAGCTTTAAGTGCAGGGCCAAAACATCACTTTCAACCAAGCAGTGAAGTGCATCAAATCTCAAATTGAAGCTTTGTGGTCAAGCTGATCAATGAAGGGTCAGCCCTTCAAATTGAAGCTTACGTCCCTTAGAAGCTTAGTTGCCCATTCCGGAACGGAACGTGGCCAGGGAGAAGGAAAAAAAAAATTCGGTTTTTTTAACAAAGAAAAAAAAAGCAGCAGGAAAGCTGCACCAACAAGGCGTAGAGAGAGAGTGATGATTCCAGAATGAAGAAAGAAGTCGACGCCGCAGGAAAAAAAGGAGATGATGCCCAAAACATACAGTATCTAGAGGCCTTTAGTGGAACCTTCTAGTGATTAGGGCAAAATTAAAGTACTTGGATCCCATAAGGATATGCCCTTAATGGTAATAGGCCCAATACTTAAAGGTATGCTAATTAGAGCAACTAGTAATTAGGATTAGCAGAAGGACGAGTCCATAACACTCCCCAACTTTTAAAAACATTGCCCCTCAATGTTGGGCTTAAAGAAAAATAGTAAACCTTAAAAACTAGAAGAAAGGCCCCAAGATATCATTATGGACAAAAACTGTCGTGCCTAAGCTATCCAAGCATGGTGGTGATGAGCAATCCAAGGAACATAAAAAGAACAGCAAGCATGAACAACAACATCAATATATCCACACCACGAAAAGATAGAAACAGCAGAAGAGCGGCACCAAGCAAGAGGATCATAAGGACCATAACAACAACTATGCAATATCACTGGAGACCAAGCTATATGTAACAACCAGGAGTGCCAGAAAACATGAAGTATATGTAGATCATCCTGACAAATAATAGCTAGAATGGCCATACGTGCAATGACAACGTCGAGAGGCCTAGGTATCCATGAGGCCCATGAATGTATAATATCATCATGCCAAGAAATTTGTAATGCCCATAAGTGTAAAGCATCACCCAGAAGAAAATAATCCATAAGTGAGGGAGCAACTAACCCAGACATAAGAGCAAACACACCAACTGTTAAAAGCTGGCCGATATACTCATGTAGATGAACTGCAGGCAAACAGAAACCACATTCACTCAAAGTACTCAATTAGGTGGAAAGAAAGGCCAACAAATCATAATAAATAGGAGAGCATTGAAAGCTTGACAAAGGATTAACCGAACTTCAATTTTAAGGACAAACTGTCAAAGGCAATAAATAACGTATGTTATGTCCTTGAGTAGCTAGGGTTAAGTCAATTTCGAGCCTTTTGACAAGGAAAGACCAGGTAAGTGGGGCTCTAACCAAAGGTCACAACCAAACATGGCTACAGCCACTTATGATTGTAGTCGTAATTAAACAAGCATCTACATGAGCATGTTTGCTTCAAACAATTGCTTGGAATGTTGCGCCCACCTTCACCACCAATGCCGATGCCTGTACTGGACGCCCAGTGGCCCTATAGCTTGAAGACGTATTTCCTTTGATCCGTCACCTTCGTCAAAATGCGCACAACGCAGGTTGATATCTCGACATTGAACCTTTAAATTGCGGTCACAATAAGCTGACTGAACCCAGTCCCATCACCTTATCCTTGCATAACTGAACGGCCGATTCGCCCTAACCCTTGGCTTTGCATGCGCTATAAAACGTTCATAAACATTCTGTAAAATTCAACTCATACATCAACCAGCCTCCACTCAAATAGTAAACTCCATTGCTTCTGCATTTAACCCCCGCGCTCAGAAATAGCAGATACCATCCTGATGAAGCCAGAAAACTGTCCAGAAACTCTGAATTCTTGAAAACTCCAGCAATCTTCAAAGCTTGAGGAAACTTGATGTTACAGCGGATGCAAAAGGAGAAAGGAACAACCCCTTCCTCACGATCCTGCACAGGATTTCATCAGAAAAACAGACATAATCGATCGATCGGCAATAGCATAGCTTTTGACGCTACATACAGAGAGACGACGATATGATCAAGACAGCGTGACTGGAGCCTTGAAAGCTTGAAAGCATCTTGGCGCCGGCCACCAGGGCGTCGGTGCGCTACATGGCGCGGCATCTCCTACGCCTCCACAGTTGGATGCTAGCCACGCGTCCGATCTGCCACCTGGAAGCTTTCGAGTGATTCGATGATGTACACGTGGCATAATCTAAATACTCTGGAATATATCCAACGGTGGAGGTCTACAAGCTTGGGCTTGCCACTTAGATAGCCCTGGGTAGGTGTCAATTTTTTGTGAGGGGGTGTGACACCAAGTTGTGCATATTGTACTTTGGCCATGTTCATGGAGAGAATCTCCAAACCTTAAAGGGGAAAGAAAGGTGTACCTCATAAAGTGTCTCTAGTTTTTAGCTTTGCCGCTTTGTGCAGTAAGTAATCTATTTATCTAGACTATGGATGATTCTCTCCAATGCTTATCTTTTTAGGCGAGTTTGAAGTAATCTATCTATCTAGACTATGGATGATTCTCTCCGATGCTTATCTTTCTTAGGTGAGTTTTTAGCTTTGCCGCTTTGTGCGGTAACTAATCTATCTATCTAGACTATGGATGATTCTCTCCAATGCTTATCTTTTCTCTCACCTTAGACCGAGGAGGTCTCTAAGAAGACGAGACTAATGAAGACTGAGAGCCGAATATGAGAGCCGAGAAATACTAGCTAGAAAAGACATGCAAGAACTGAGAAAGCCTCATGGTGAATCCCGGAAGATGGAATGACCATGTAAGAACTAGTATTTCTAAGCAAATGTAATAAATGCAAGTAGACCCCTCTTAAAGAAAGTAGAGTGAGCCACCTTTTGATGGTGACCTCTAGTGGAGAGCAATATTCCACTTGTAATTTGTGAAATGTGGAAATTCCACTAGGATGCCACCTAAGGAGCTCTCTTGCTTAATTTAAGAGACTCCCTCTTTGTGAAGAGGAGCTTTTTGCATTGTATCTACTCCATGCTTAATAAGAAGATTTTCCATGAGTTTGATGCTACACTAAACTCCTTGATCAAAATGGTTTTCTTGAGTGATGCCCATATGATCATGCCCTTCCATTCATATTGTGTGTGGTTGTGGATTTAGAGTGGATTAGTTTTCTTGCTTTCCTAGTAGTGGATTAGATTTCTTGTTTTCTTGTGGATTAATGTAGGAGCCAGCATTCAAGTAAACTAAATAGGCTGGATCTGTGGTGTGATTCTTGCATATCTCTGTACAATACAGTTTTTGATGTTCTTAGGATGTCCAAGAATCAAAAGACTGGTTGGTTTCTTGATTCTTGGACTTCTAACATGTTGTAGTTTAGCTTTGTTTTTTGTTTTTGTTAAGTTATGCAAGGCAGCTCAGTGTTAATGTAGTGTAGGCCCTAATTTCAATTTGTTTTAAGAGTAGGTAGCTGTAGAATCTGTAGAACGTTCATTGGTTTGCATGTTGATCTGTGAATGAGCATTCTTGGCTTGCATCCATGTAGAATGTAAGTGCGTTCAAGAGCGACATCCCTGAGTTGTCCTCTGACAAGTAGGACAAAAGAAACATACTACAACGAAACTTTGTTTCCTTCCGCTTGGGTTGGCATCGTAAAATCAATCAAGAAACCATCTAACGACTGCCATGAAGCCTGACAACAGGCAGAAACGGTTCTGTAAGCAAGAAGCAGAAAAGTAAACAACAGGTCCTCTGGAGCAGGGGATCTGTCAACATTTGACCCGTTGCCGCTTGCATCACTCACATTCTGAAACGGCATATGCTACAAGACTATCTTTGATCGGACCCATGCACGCAATCTGAAATGTCTCCAGATCCGTTCATAGCTCAGAACGACCTGCACACACCATCCCCACGCCCTGCATACATCCTCAGCTCCTTCTACATCATCCTCTACCCATAGCTTACCCATCGTCTCCACCTCCCTCTGTCACCATCTCAGTCGAGCACCCTCTCTCACGTCTCAACCGAACACCTTCTCTTCCATCTCATCCGCCCTCTCTCATGTCTCAACCGAACATCTTCTCTTCCATCTCAGCCGAGCCTCTCTCTCTTACCATCTTGACCGACACAACGCAGGTGCATCAAAAACAAAAAATTAAAAAAGAATCTCAACCGGAGCTCACGCTCACATCTCAACCGGAGTGCTCCCTGAAATCTCAACCGAAGCGCTCGTTGGAATCTCAGCCGAAGTGTTTGCTGAAATCTCAACCGAAGCGTTCGTTGAGATCTCGACCGAAGTGCTCCCTGAAATCTCAACCAAAGCCCTCGCTGGAATCTCGACCGAAGCATCCGCTAAAGTCTCGACCGAAGTGTCCGCTGAAGTCTCAGCCGAAGTGCCCGTTCAGATCTCCACCGAAGCCGAAGTGCTCGCTGAGATCTCGACCGAAGCTGAAATAACGGCTCAGATCTCGACCGAAGCCGAAGTGCCAGCTCAGATCTTGACCAAAGCCGAAGTGCCCATTCAGATCTCGACCGAAGCCGAAGTGATCTCGACCGGAGCCGAAGCGCCCGCTCAAATCTCAACCGGAGCCGAAGGCAGCGATCAAATCTCGACCGAAGCGATTCGATCAGTTCTCAACCGAAGCAATCTGGTCAAAGCTCGACCGGAGCAAGTAACACCCATCTCGACCGGACCATAACTTTTGATCAACATCTTTGATTGCCATTTCGACCAAACCACCATCTTCGCAACACCCTTGAGCCTTAAAAAAAAAACAAAAAAACAAAAAAAGGCATGAACACCAAAAAAATTTCAAAAAATAAAACTCATACCAATAGAAAGCCCTTTTTATATTGAGTCTCCACCTTCACTTCCTTCAACACCCTAAAAAGTCGAAAAACACCAAAAATTCTATAAAATGCAAAAACACGACCAACTCATACCCTAGTACCCAATGGACCAACAAAACGATCCTCAAGTCCCAGACGATTATCCATACGAGATCAGGTCCCCTGAAGCTGAACAGATCAAACGTCATAGGTTCTACTGAATGAGAGCCGAACTCCAAGAGCCATCCACAAACTCGTTCAATGGACAAGAACCTAATAGAGCCGAGTATTCACGCGCACGACCCCATTTTTATGGCGCTTACCCCTCCCAGATTAGAACCAACACTAATGGAATTTCTGCTTCATCTTGAAAGACGTACACCCAAGCTAGATCTACCAAAGTTTGACGGTAGTCCAAAACCTCAAAGATTTTTGCAAATCTTTAAAAATGCATGTGATGTATATGGCGAGACATCACCCGACACCATGATTCAACTCTTCTCGATGACCATGATCGATCGAGTACGAGAATGATTTTTTAACCTTGATCGTGAAGATAAACGTGACTGGTCACTCTTGAAGGAGGCCTTTATCAAACGCTTCAAGCCATTTTGCTTGATAGAAAGCCCTTTTGTCAAGCTAAGTAATATCAAAATGACAAAAGACGAACGAGTACAAGACTATATTGAGTATTTCAAACGTCTCAAAAGTCAAGTACAAAACATATGCTTATCATCTGGTTCTTAGTCGGCCTTCCAAGATGGATTAGACGCGAGCTTAAATCCAATGATGAATATACGAGCCTAAAGTTAGCTATGTCTGATGCCATCAAGGAAGAAGACGAAGATCGGATGTTGACGAATCCAGGGAAAGGCAAGCACCACGTGCTCTTGTCCATGAGTCAAAGCCGATCGAGGACACCTGAGATCAGCTTTGGAAATCCCAGTTGGAGTTGCTTAATAAGCAACATCAACTACAGATGGAGAAACTCACCAATGAGTTTCAAACTACCCTGAAGTCTATCCAAAGCAGTATGCCTGGTCAGTCAAACCCTGCACAGGTACCTTATAGACAAAAAACAATATGGTGCCCACACTGCCGGGCTATGTATCATGTTGATGCTTGTCCTTCATATCGACCTATCCAAGCACATATAGTTCAACAATATGAACAACACTCATCCCAATCTGGAAATGCCTTGTCTTATCCTGACTATCCATCAGAAAGTCCAGACCCACTAGCCATACAAGATGGCTATGCAGTTATACAAGGGCCACTGCACACCAGATGCTTCATCTATGGTGAAACTGGCCACTTCATGGTTGATTGTCCAATCAAGACCAAGTACCATCCTGAGTGTCCCGACTGTATAAGAAAACACAGTTTCAAAGACTTTCCAAAGCAACACGCTAAGATCTTGCCTACCCGTCACGTCAGTTATGAATCACAATAGGATCTTCACGACAACAACATGAGCACCATAGCAACCAACAGTTAAAACTGCTGCTCGATCGAGAAGTTTCTTGTAAACTTCTACATCACCATCCAATAAGCCAGTACCATAATGCAAAAAGACAATCTGAAATGAGTCCTTGTCGAAAGAAAGTAAAACCGATATTCCGTCATCTGCTACAATGTCCAACCAAGAGCAACCTCCACAGGGAATTGACAGTTTTTCTCCCCTTCTACAAACTCAAATCTATTTGTCTTTTCACATGCAGATAAGATTTCCAATATGCCAATACACAACAAATCTAGGATTCAGAAATCCACTTAGAGATTCGGTTTTAAATCTCTTGTTCAACGAGGTCCTCAGGACATAGTACCTCAACCATACCTGCATCTCATGCTATATCTTACAACATCTGTTATCCATGATGATATATTTTAGTGTCACCAACCCTGTCTTGTTTTGACAAGGGCATGTCAGAGTAAGTCACATTACTCAACAAAACAACTGAAATATTGCAACTATCAAGGTACATTATCAATGTTGATGAATGCAAGTTTTGTTCGACAGTTCTCACTATCTGTAACGTTTGTTTATTTCCTTGTTTCTCTTCACCTATTTTGTGTGACTGATTTTTGCATGAGGAATAGCTACTGCACGAGAGTCTTCTGTAGAGCATCTTCAGAACACATTTTCATTCATCTATCCATCTTCAGATTACCATGTACAACAGTTTCAAATTTTTGAAAACTATGAGAAATCCATGACAAGATAGAGTTGATTCCTGCACCTCATTGTCATATTATTCTTTGAGTCAACTACAGCAAGATCGAAACAAATTTAGTTAAAATTTGTTCAATCTTTAGTCCAGTCACATGTTCAACGAGTTTCAACTACGTGTTCCACACACTGATTCAATCTTGAACATGAATAGTTACCTGCAACAACATCCCCACCAACAGATTTTTTCTGGGGGGGGAGAGAGTGGATTTGCTTGGATCCATTGGAGCAGTTACGCTGCCAGCAACAACACCAGCAAGATCGACAGCCAAGGTCATAAACCCAAAGTCAACAATGACAAGGCTAAGAAGACAGATGGGCAATCCAAAGCGACTCGATCAGAAGAAGTACCCATTCACGACGATTATCCTTCAGAAAGGGAAACACAAGCATTGGAAAATTAGTCTCCTTCTTCAACCAACCTCTTGCCATACTTCTGTGCCCATTCTCATGTCTATCGTCCACACCATCTACCGTTGTCACCACCACCATCCCTTTCATCTGTTTGTTTATCATCAGTTTACTGTTCTTCTGAGAAATTTCCAGTTTTTTATAGTCTTACCGAAGCAGGTGATAGATCATTGCAAGTGTCTTGTGGAGACCAACTACCACCTATATTGGTTTTTCAGCCGAAAAAGACCTACAAATGCAGGCGAAGCAGCTAGAAGAAATAAAAAGAAAGATCCAGGAAGCTGAGGAGAAAAGGACAAAACTTAAACAACAGATGAGTCAGATCGATCTTGATTAAAAGAAACTCGATGGGGTAATGATAGTTGAATCCCCTCTTATGAAGCCCAAAGAGATCCAAAAGTAACGGATCAAAAGAAAGAGCTGCAGAAAATGAAAGATGAAGACATCCGTGAACCTGCAAATAAAGTAAGCTCCTCACCTAGCAAGTGGTGGTCAAAGCTCGACATTGCAAGGGTCCAAGGCTGCAATTGTAGAACTATCAGTTCCTTCACCTTGTCACCAAGCCTTCATCATGTTTCCTCACCGTTACCAAACTGTCCATCCAAAATTGTTTCTACCACCAAATTTTTGATGATGACTCCATCCCCTTGAGACTGATAACCAAGATTTGTGCTACCTATCAGAAAAGAGCATCAACAAGACTGGAACTACAACTGAGAGAAGAACCACGGAAATACCCAGAAGTTATAATCCGCCAAGGAGCCAAAGATGAAACCGTCAATGGCAGATACAAGTGACTAAACAAAGAGACACATGGAAAGCACTCGAGCATGCATGTTGTGAAGCTGCTGGGAGCTCTGCAATTTTGAGAATGTCAACCACTTGTAGCAATAAGACATTCTAAATCCAATTGCAGCAATTTGTGAAAAACAGTTTTTGTGATAAAGACTGGCGACAATAAGCACTTGGTTTTATGTAAGCGAATGAGGATCTATGATTTTCGAATTGACGATCGAAGATGCCAATGCAAAGCGGAGCGACATCGTCCAATATGAGTTGCAGTGGGTCC
Organism: Diphasiastrum complanatum; assembly: GCA_029204225.1. Classification (NCBI taxonomy): domain Eukaryota; kingdom Viridiplantae; phylum Streptophyta; class Lycopodiopsida; order Lycopodiales; family Lycopodiaceae; genus Diphasiastrum; species Diphasiastrum complanatum. The sequence continues at coordinate 28,443,620 of CM055111.1, forward strand.
TGCAACACATTAGGGGTGAGATGATGTTGGCTGATTTTGTCGAATCCCCAAGATACTCAGACAGAGCAACTCAAGAGCACCTCTCACCTTAGACCAAGGAGGTCTCTGAGAAGACGAGACTAATGAAGACTGAGAGCCGACTATGAGAGCCGAGAAATACTACAATTAAGCACAAAAGGTACGAGGACGAGCTGCGGTAGTAGATGGAGGTTCGGGCGTCAATTTGATCTCCACTACTTTGTGTCATAAATGGGATTTGCAAGGATTGAAGCCAACGAGATTTGCCATCAAGCTAACAAATCAGTCATGTGTAAAAGCAAAAGGTGTAGTCGAAGACATTCTAGTAAAGATAGCATGAGTGCAGTTTGTAATCACCTTCGTGGTGATGGTAATTCCAGAGTCTCTTTCCACCTATCGCGTTCTACTTGGAAGACACAATGAATGAATAGAAGAGAGGAGAGGATCCTGGCTCATGAATTTGAAATTCCAATAGGGAGATGGGCGAGTTTCCATGGTATATATTCTCTTCAAGAGGAGAAAATAAACCCCTTAGGATCCCCATGCAATTTTATAATAAGCTACTGACCTTCTATTCTCGCATTATAGCAGTCAATCACCATGCAAGTGCTCCTATGTCCAAATATAGGTCTGGGCCCTCATATGATTATTAATTACTAAAATGACCACGTCCGGAATGATGTAGCATAACTAATAACCACATACAACTGGAGTGACCGGCTATCCACGCCAGGAATTATTTAGATTCCCTTATACAGGACATGGACATAACACAAATCTTCTAATAAGATTATGTGTGACATTTTGACAAAGGCCGTGGAAGCAAGCATATTAGATTGGGAGCACAAGCTACATGCTACTTTGTGGGCTTTCAGAACTGCATACAAAGGCAGCATCGAACAAACGCCATTCCAACTGGTGTATGGCCAAGATGCAGTCATGTCCGTGGAATTTCTTCTTCCATCTCTTTGTATTGTAACAGTGCAATGATTGGATAATACAAGATCGCTCCACCTTCGTCACGAGGCACTACACAAGTTGTGCGAAACATGCTTGTTAGTAGTCCATGCTCTTGCTGTAGAAAAAGCACGTCACAAGGCTTGGCACAATCGTCGTCTTCACAAGAAAGATCTCCAAAAAAGAGATTTGGTCCTCGTGTACAAGACAAAGGTGATCAAAGGAAAGCTTAAGTTCACCGATGAAGGCCCTTATTGCATCACCTATTCAACTTTTATATGAATATTTTTTTATTCAAATATCACACGTGTTAGAATACTATCTAACGTACTCTAGACTATGCTCACTATGCCTACGCAATTCAATTGCACTCTTTGGTGAAAATGGAACATTCTTTATGTCACACACTTTGGATGACTTTTTGATGGTGATCATGTATGGATACCTACTATATAATAAGTGCATCTTAACCACTAGACTTATTTTATTTTAAGACAATAGGCTTCATGGTTTTTTTATAATAGCAAGTAGTAACGGAAAAGTGATCAAGTTGGTGAAGTGATCGCTACAAGCTCCCAAATTGTAGACTCAAAGTTCCTTAGAACCGTTTATACTCTGTGTAGTTCAAAAAGTAATACACTGTTTTTGAATGATTTTCTTAATGGATCAATCCTTAGACTCAGATCATACTCTTGAGTTTTATTATGCTCAGTTCTAATAGTCCTAGAACATAGACATTTCATATCAAACTATGTACTTCCATTAAGAAAGATATAGAGCCTGCAATTCAACATTTCAGTTGAGTATATTAAAATATAATTTCTCAAATTTTTTGCTTTGTAGCTTACAAAGTAGCCAGTCTAGAATCATTTATCTTTTTGGCCATTCTAGGGAAAATCAGAGATAGACGTAAGTAGATTCTCTTGCATCTTTGTTGTGGATGTTTAGTGCAGTTAATATATTCAGTGACAAGGGTAGCCTCCTAAATATGGTACATCTCTTTGTCATATCAAAAAAGTAGAATCTTACGAAGGTTGAGTAAAGCCACTACACCTAATGAAATTAGATTTTAAATTTGAGAGATAATAATGCAATATTGTTTATGAGACTCCAAAATGATAGGAAAAAGAGATGATCAGACCGTAAGTTGATAACTCCTAGAAGTATATATAACTATCCAGGAGTTTTGATCCATAAACTTTTGAGAAATGCAATAAACAACAAGCTCCTTTTGAGTCCCAATAATCATGTCTTCAATGTTGTGTGGATATAATCGTGTGAGAAATTGGTTCCCCTTTGGTTCTTAGGTGCTTTTGTTAACATTCCTAGTTTGCTATCACTAGACCATTTGATATCGGTACATCCATTCATTGAAAAGTGTTTGATATTCAACATAACAAATCATGACTAGCATAATTTTCTATTCTCGTTATTACTATAAACTAGCCTTTTTCTTGAAAAAATGCTTAGTGGAGTGTTGGCTACAAAAGACTATGCTAGAATATGAAAATAAAATTGCTACTTTTAGTTTCTAGAGGCTAATGCTCATTTGTCACACCGATACTTTTAGTTGTGGAGTGTGGGCCACACAAGAGTTTGTTGATATTTCCATAATTTGTTGCTTTGACTGTTTAGAATCTTACACTTATCTTTTATCTTGATATCATAAGTTGTGGTTGAGTTCTTTTTTAAAATTTAGGTACAGGTGCACTTGATTATACTAGCTATTGAGTCATGTATCATTTTGATGGAACAAAAAAGAAGAAAATATAGACTCTCTAGAGGCCTAAAACTCTTTCATTGTTTGATATAGCACTAGTTATCATATATAAGATAGACTTTTCCTTGTTTTTCAGTGCATAAAATTTGAAAACACTATAAGGAGCGCATAAAAATTATAATACCATATGAAACCCATGTTTTATAAAGAATCGTATGGTTGACTTGAAGGGTGAAAACCAAGGCCAAGGTTTCATTAGGATAAGCTATTTTATCATTATTATTGGCATATATGAGTCCCAAAATACACACAACGTTTATTTTTATGGAATAGTCAAAGTAAATTTTAAAAATGAAACTTGTCATGTGCATGTGGTCTTTTAACAATTCCATGGATTAGAGAAAATATTGTGTTAGTATGATGTCTTTGTACAAGCCTCATGTTCATATCACATAAAATCAAGTCTCAATAATTCTTATAAATACTAGTGTTACTCTATTTTAGAAAGGAGCATAAATGATGGTGGATACAAATTGGATAATTTTGAATTTCTTTTATTGGATTGGTATATTAGAATGCCTAGGTGTGAATATATTCACAATTGCAAGCAAGGACTACTTTACAAATAAAGAAATGCACGGTGCTCTTCTTTCATTAGTCTTTTGTAGTGCTAATCTAAAACAACAGTCTAATAGTGTCGTTCGACACTCCAAACTGTCCTGATCTTTCGTACCTTATTTCCAACAATGGTATCAAAGCTTGTGTTGATTATCATAACATTTCTACAATCGTCTTTTTAAATTCAACTTATTGAGCAATTCAATGGCGCCGACTTTCACATTTAAAAGTATCGCATCAAGATGATATTGTTGGAAACAGATTTGTGGGATGTGGTCGACGGATCTTCAATCCTACCACAATAAGATGCATTATCTTATAGCCAAATGGAAATCCAAATATGGCAAAGCTTTCGCATCAATATCCATGAATCTTAGGGATTCACAAATATCTCATATAAGTAACTATGAAACATCTAAGAAAGTTTGGGAAGTACTCATTAGCTTGTATGAGACCCAAGACGTTACCGCTCATCTATTCTTGCGAAAGGAACTCTTGTTTTGTAAGATGTTAGAGTTGATTTCTATCAATGACCATGTTAATCATGTTAGATTATTGATTGATCAACTTGTTGTAGTCGGATCACTTATTGTCAACAATGATGTTGTCATGACTCTCTTAGGAAGTCTTTTTACTACCTATGATCATTTAGTCATGTTGCTCTCTACACAACCGGATTTAGCTATGCAAAAGGTCACTTCAATTTTTCTCCAAGAAGAACTTTGAAGGAAGTCAAACGATGTTTCTACATCAGACAAATTAGTTGCACTATACTCAAAGAAGAAGCATCACTCAAAGAAAGGTGTTGTCAATACTTCAAAGTCAGATACTCAATATCCATCACAGTAGGAAAAGTCAAAACATCAACATGCCAAAGTCTTCTGCAAGTACTGCAGGAAGAAAGGTCCGCAGAATTCTTGCGAACAAGAACCAACAGGTTCATACTGTAGTTATTGACGCTTTTGAAGACATGTCCAACCAAAAGTTGTTTATGTCCGAATCGAACAATCGTTCACATTCTAGTTGTTGGTATCTCGACTTAGGTGTGACACGACACATGGCATCTCGACAAGATTTGTTCAAGCAATTTTTTTCCATACATAATGAAAACAACATTCATCTTGGAGACTATAGCTCTCTAAAGATAGGAATAGTCACCATCAGATTCGATGATGGCTCATCTCAACTTATCGAGAATGTTTTATATGTTCCAACTCTGACCAAGAACTTATTATCTATCAATCGAATTGCTGATCGAAGCCATACCATCGTATTTGATGCAAATCAATGTCTTATTCGGGACAACAACTTGAATGTTCTGGTCAAAGGTTATAGATATGGTCATCTCCATACATCAAGGGCCATAAATGCGCACTTACATTAGAAGAAAAATATTTGTCTACACCTTCATCAAACAATAATATCCTATGACATCGATTCCTAGAACTCCATATGAGATCTATACTTTAGATGTTCTACAATAATCTTGTCGAAAGCTTAGACATCATCACCAAAATAGACTTGTGAGACTTGTATTATTGGCTAGCATGCAAAGTCAAGATTTTCCAAAGGCCAAGGTCATAGAGCTAAAGGCATTCTGAGTCTGATTCATTGTGATTTTTGAGGCCTGATCCAAACCCCATTATGCAAAGGATCGATGTATTTCTGCCAAGATCTAGCTGGTAGTAACAGTTAGCTTCTTCAGCAAGCAACACATCATACTCATTCATCAACTAAAAGGAGAGCACACCAAACCCTAGAGAATGCTTCACAAAACTGTATTCACAAAAGAGATAAGGAAGTACATATATACAATGTCTTTTTTTTGTGAGAAGTACCACTGCATGCTTTATATGCTCTCTTAGAAGATGCATATCCATGGTCTCCTTTATGGGACATGTGTCCCAACTCTCTATTCACTTACTAATATGTATTGTATGTGTAAAACAACGTGTACCAAACAACTAAAAAAATGGTAATACTGATCAAGTGTTTAGATATACTAGACTTATCTACTCTAACACTCTCCCTTAAGTCCTAGTTTATCTTACATACAAATAGCTTCTCTCTAAAATGCTCAAATTTATCAATAGTTAATGGCTTAGTTAATATGTCTGTTAGCTAGTCTTATGTCCTACAATGCACCACATCTATTTCATTATATAGCAGCTTCTCTCTAATGAAATGATATTTAATTTCTATTTGCTTTGTGCGTGCATGGAATACATGGTTCTTTGCTAGCTGAATGGCACTCTGGCTGTCACATCTGATCATAGTGGGTTTTCTTTGGGGGATGCCAATGTCTTCTTACATTATTCTCAACCAAATCACTTCATGTGTGTCTGAGCATAGCGCTTTATATTCAAATTCTGTCGTGGATAAGGCGATTGTCTCTTACTCCTTACCAGACCAAGAAAATGCACCATTACCAAAATGAATGAGATAACCTGTGGTGGATTTTCTGTCATGAACACAACCTGCCCAATTTGAATCAACATAGCCTTATAAAGTTGGTAAAGCTTGTCTTTTCTCATAAAATAGACCATAGGTTGTCGTGCCTTTGACATAGCGAAGTATTTGTTTTGCCGCCTTCCAATGCACCTCCTTAGGTGTAGCTTTTTGCCATATTTCGTCATCTTTGGCATCCTCGCAACAAGTAGGTTTATTAGTTTGGATTATGTAACCCATAAGTGCCAGGTTTTCTGATATCTATCAGTTTCGCTCCTCTCTTGTGAGGAGTGTCGTAGCTCTCCCATGCTTGCTAGATTCTATTCCCTCTTTTTTTGTGCTTTCCATAAGCTTAGTCTACCATTTAGGTAGCTTCCACTGTGGCGATACACTTCACAGACAATAAGTGTCCCAAGGAATATCCTTCTCCTTACGCTTATCACCTGCCACTTTTGGTCCTCTCTGCACCAAATCATTTATCCCTTCTCCATCTATCCTGATTGATGGAGGATGTGCCATGGTCTTCATGATGATCACATCGGTCACCATGTGTTGGAGGTGAGGCTTCGATATCAATAAGCATCTTTGTAAGATAATCCACTTCTTTCTCATCATCACTATAATGATGAGCTTTATCAAACACAACATCCTTGCTAATGTGCATTTTCCAACCGTAAGGATCATAACACCTATATCCTTTAGTTTTCTCATCACAGCCAGTAAAGATGCATTTTAGGGCTTTTCCTTGTATCTTGCTTCGTTCATTCTTGGGAATGTGCACATATACATGGCATTCAAATTTTCTCAAGCCATCCACCCTCGGCTTTTTGCCAAAAAATGCTTTCTTTGGAGTGCAATTTTCGGCTCCTATTTTGCAAAAATAGGCACGGCTTCACCCCAAAAAGAATATGTGACTCCCATACAGTATTAGTGTAGATCAAGTAGCTTCTACTATCATATGATTCTTTCTTTCAACAACTCCATTTTGTTGCGGATTGTGATACCACGGAGTTTGGATTTGAGTAAATTGATGTTTAATCTCGTGCTCCTTACAAAAATCAATGACAAATATACTATAAAGTTTTTCGACTACACTATTAATGAGTTATAAGATTTTGAAGTCAACTAAAACTCTTAAGCTAATTGCAATTTTTTCTCACTAATACAAGGGTCTTAACTCTTGTATAAGTGGCCATGACTAGAGTATGCACCTGCATTAAAAAATAAAATTACTATAATCAAAGCTACATTTATAACCTAAATCAAATAATAAACTGAGTGGCACATTATGAAGAGACATTATCAAGTGATTACCTTCATATCTAATGAATAGAGTGGTGCAATGCTACAATGTAAGAGCTGGTATCAAGACTCTTCATAACCATATTTAGCTACACTAGTTGCAATGGCATATTTTTTTCAAATACCCATGTGTGATTATTAGATATCCCATTGTCTAAAAGAACTTTATCAAAGTTCATTTTGGCCCAAGGATGGCCAAAATAGGTTACGTATAGCCAAAGATAGGCTCTTCTAAAGAATGTGTTGCAAAAATAAACTGGTTCTTCAAAATGAAGATTTTTAATGAAGAATTTTCCATTCTAAATGGTAAGTTCCTTCAGCCCATGTCAAGTTGAAAATTTTTAATGAAGATGAAGGGCCCTTTGCACTTCTCTGCCCTTCGGGCCCTTTCAACCAACATTTAATGGTGGCCTTTTATCAAACGACCCATAGCTCTCTCCATCTCCACCGTTGATCTTCGTGGAGGGTAATCCGATGTAGAGTGATATTGTGTTGCTCACTCTCCCACGTTGTCCCAATATGGAGACCATTGTCGATTCCTTCGTAGCTCGCACAATACAAGGGCTCTTGTGTGACTGGTCTTGGTTCCAATTTGATCCAATCCGCTAGGATGCCCTTTGCTTGTGGTGCAATCCACAGGAGCTCCCCGAGGGATAAGTCCATACGGCTAGCCAATAAACTGATATTGATGGTGGTGGTGAGGGAGCCACTCCCTTTCGTTTCTGTCCTCGCGTGCCTGCTAGCACTGGAACATGGGAGATTTAAGCCTTATGTGGCGTCCTTCCTAAAATTGTTGCTGGTTGCATTGAGATCAGGCTCAAAGGTGCACTTGTTCCAGGTTTAAATGGGCAATTCTTGTAGCAATGCTTATATCTACACTCTCGGCAAAAGGGTCTATACATGCCCTTGTGAGGACATTCAACAATTTTGTGCCCTTCGCTGCATCCATAGCAACCATAGATCTAACATCATGTTACCATGATCTAGAGAATTAGACTTATCCAAATTGGCAAGACTATGCATGCTATAATAACAAAGTGTTTGCATCATATCTTCATGCTTGTTTACCATGCTAATCTCATATCCAATGAGGCTAAATACTTCATTATGGAGATAAGTGTCTTTAGAAGATGATTCACTTACTCTCATAAAGAGTTTACAATTTGCCTCAATACAAATTTTCAAACTATGAGTAAACAAATCACTTTTGCTCTTACATGACTCAAGAGCATACATTTGATGAAATAACCATTTGCTTTCTAATTGATTTAAAATCAATTTCAACCTTTTAAGAACATCATCTATGTTCTCAAGAGAGACTTCATACTCAACTAGTATGGCTTTACTCCATTTTGGAGATGCAATGATCTCACTAAAGCAAATTGATTTATCACATGACATAAGAGAGGTAAGTATGAGATGTATACCACATGAGATATGCTCCTTTTCCCTTGAAATGTGAGCCACATGGACTCATCCATATTTCTTGAATTTCATTTTGGAATCACAATTTGAAAAGGTCTCTCCTCCTCAATCCTTGGCACACTTGAACCTTCAGATGACTCCTTAAGATCTTCTTCATGATGCTCCTTCTTGATGGAAATCCGAGACCTCCATGTCTCATAATGATCACAACAAGTATGACCATTCAATATGCACTTCCTATGATTATCAAGATTACTTATGCTAGAAACATAAGTCCAAAAATCACCACAACTTGGCATGATTTTTCCAATATTGAAATCACAAGGTATTTCCATCTTAATAAGGCTAACTACTTGCTTATGGATATAAGTGTCCACTTTGAACGCTTCACTTATTCTCATAAGAAGTTTACAACTTGCCTTCAAGATTGAAAACTTACAATTTTCATCTTTATGAATGAACACATCATTCATGATCTTATTGAAACCAAAAGATCCTACATTATGAAGATATTTCCATTCCCTTGACTTCATAACTAATGTAAGCTTACAAGGAAAACATATTTTGCTATCTTCTAAGGCATCATACTCAACTAGTATTGCCTTAATCCACCTTTTAGATACAAAAATGGTTCTTCATAAGTTGACATGAGAGCATAAATGAAACTATTTTGTTTTGTGATTGCTCCTTGTTCTTGATTGATTTCTTTTGGATAATAACAATAAGTTTGAACTTGTCCAAAGTTCCAAGCAAAATACTTTCCAAGGACATAAAATAAATCCAAGTTACTTTCATGAAAGTGACATCTATCTTTGCATCTTGAACCAAACAATGCACTTCCAAATGAAAAATTTCAAAAGATTTGGCATCTGTTGTGATGGACTCTTGAAGACAAATGTTGCAAGTCCTTGTGAGACTCCAAGCCTCATTCACCTTTCCACAAAGGAAACACCTTTCCCTAGACTCGTCCTTCTTGTATTTGCATTTTGAACTTGAAGCTCCATCCTTCACCTCGGCCCCCTTGCTTTGGTTCTCCTTGGATGGATTGGTCTTCTTTTTGTAGCATATTGAGAAAAAATATCCTCCCTTGCCACAAAGGTTGCACTCAGGATCCTTTCTTTCCTTCAATAGGATGCCACCTATTGATGCCATGTGAATAAAAAACTGTGATATGATTCTACAAATGTAATTTGTGACTTTCAAGAGACTAGATTTGAACATCTTCAACAATCTACAAGGATCTACAAAAGATCTAGCTCACAAACCTAAGAATCAATCTTCACAGTAATGACTAGTCACTTGAAAACTTTGCTTTGATCACTAAGACAAAAGCACACAATCTTTGAATCAAATGACTAAAGAAATCAGATCCAATCTCCTATTGGACTCATCAAATACCAATGACTCTTCCTTTTGAAAGTTGAAATGGATATGAAAAAGATTTAACACCTAGATTTTTCTTTTCACTTGACTAGTTCTCTCTACACTTGAGATTCTTGAACAAAAGATGGGTTTTGTTTCAAATACATGAAAATCAAACTTAATCACTTCTTTTGGACTCACTCTTGACCCAAATAATCTCACACTTGAGATTTAGAATGAATTTGATTTGATTTGACAACAAACTATACCAGCAATTTTTCACAAAGCTTAAAAAATTAGACAACTAGAGATTCACAAAGGTCTCAACCATGCATGAATACTCAAATATGGACTCCTCCTCATTCTAGACATCCAATGGGATCTGAAATTGACCCTCACACTCTCACAAAGAAAGCTGAATAGAACTAATTTGAGTTTCATACATACTATGTCAATTTTTGCTCAATAAATTGATTCAATCACTCCTATTGGATTCCACCAATTACTCTACCTTTTAAGACTTGGAATGAAATTCAAAATCAAAAGTTGTGACTTTTCTCACTAAGATATTGTGTTTCAAAGAGCTAATGCCACTGAGAAAGATTTGATCACCTAGGAGAATACAAATTCTCCACCAACAACAACACAAAATGAGCTTCTAGATCTTGCCTTCTACAAAGGAAGGAACTCTTAGAAAATTGGATCTCTCTCTACACATTTACCTTGATGACTCTTTCCAAACCTCACAAAAACTCAAACAAATTGAGTAGGATTGAATAATGTGACTTGGATCTCAATCTCTTTTCTAGAACTCTCAATTGAAGCCAATCTATGTCAAATTCTACAAAAGATTTGCATAGATGCTCTATATGCACTAGAAACTCTCAAAGGTTTCACTTGGAGGACAAATCCAAAGATGTTTTCTAGCAAATTGATGCTTCTAAACTTGAACCTATCACTCTTGAGCAAATCTAGAGTGATGGTACAATGGATTTCAACCTCTCACCTTGCATATCACTTCTTAATCTATGATTTTTAGCAAAATCTCTCTTAACTTCAACATACACTCAAAAAATCAGAGAAGATCAATTAATGCACCTATTTCAAGCTTCGATTTTTATTTTTTTGGCTGATCTAATCCAAGAATTAATCAAGGCATTAGATTCTCTGTAGAAAATGCTTGATTTTGCACCAAAAATCACTCAAATTGGGTATGTGAATCAAATTCCACAAATTTTTTAAATTTCTCAGTCAAAACCGGAGCTATAAGGCCTCACACGTGTGAAAAGGATTCCTACAGCCCACAACAAGATCTGGACCAAAAATTTTGAGGATAGCTATCAAATCCAACTCGCTACACAAAATTTGACTAGTCTCCAAAAAACTGCTAATTTTGGCTTTGATTTGGATTAACCCTATTAATTTCAACAAAAACTCTTGTACTTGGCTCTGATACCATGTGAAAAAAGTACAAAAGGACCCAGAGTGGATCCTAATATGATCCTCAAGAGGGATTGGATGTGATATTTACTTGATCTATCTATCTACATAAGATTAAGATCAATCTTGATCAATGTAATCAATAGATTGATGCCATGTGTCATATCTCTAGAAAACTAGATTTTGGCCTTTTTAGCCACTAGAACTTGAATTAAATCCTATGTACAACCTATATGATTATGGTACATGACAAGTACACTATTTTCACACGTGGGAACAGGCTCCACACATGTGTGTTTATTAATATACAAGATTTTTGGCCTCTACCAAGCTTATTTTTGTATTTTTCACAATTCTTGACCACTAGAATTGAAAATTCTAGTATCTACGAGGGTTCTCTGATACTTTGAAATTTTAGATTGCTCTGCGAGAGATCTGGTGAAGGTTTGCATTTTTTTGGATGTTTTCAAGGGTTTTTTGAATTTTTTATGGGTTTTCTCTGATTTTTGCAATATGCTTGGAACTAACTCTCGCAGGCTTCTATACAGGTCTGGGACAGTACCCTAGAGCTGCTGTCAGTCATGCAAGGATTAACTCTCACTAATTTTGGAGATATTAAAATCTGATGAGATTTTAGGCTCTTTTCCCTCCAAAATATAGATTGGTGTATTTTTTGGATTTTTTGGCTGGTTGGTTTGGGTTTCAAGCCTTTAGAGGCTGTTCAGAGCGTCCTCTACCCTCTCACACCTCCTTTGCTAGCTGTGAATAGTCCAAACACAGAAATACAGAAAACTAAACCCAAAAATCTACCTAAAACTACTCTAAAAAGCAAGAAATAGCTAAAATGCCGCTATACCAGTTAGTGTAAACCTATCCCCGGCAATGACACCACTGTAGGGTCTTCGATCTGCTGTTTGTAGTAGCCCTCTCGCCTGTCAACAACTGTTAGTTCACTGGATAGGCACCTAACTAGGCATAGATGCTACTTTTAGTTAGTTCCCTACTTTTCGTCTAACTCTACCACCACTAACGCTACTTCCACTAACTCTAGTCCTCTACCTTCATCATGATTGTAGGTGAAAGGAAACAGAAGATTAGAAGAGATTGAGAAGAGAAGAGGGTGAGAGTGGACGATAGTTCAAATGCTCCTTATGCTTGCTAATGGAGAAACATTAACTAATGAAAATAGAAAGCAATGGAAAACACAATCAAAAGCATTAGCAAGTAGTGAATAGCAAATGATGATGCTTCTCTCCAAAAACTGGTAGAGTTTCCTCCTTCCCATTAAGCATGGAAATATAGTACAAATGGTGCCTTTCTATAAATGGGGAAGGCCCTTGTCCCAAAATCCTATTGGCTAATATTTACATTGATCCTATCCATTCATCTTGGACCCAACTTGATCCAAGGGTCCACAAAAAGTACATTGGAAATCTGTGAGTCAAAAATTGGGCCCAACTCTAAAAATGTAAACTCTAAATTTAAAATTGACTTTGGGCCTCAAGTTTTACTTAATTACAAAGGGGCCCAAGTCTATTATTTTATTTACAAATCAACTTGCGTGCTCATTGGGCCATGGGCTTATACGCGCATGATGCCATGCCCTCGCAACACATTTTATTGGCCAATATTATTTATCTACAATTCGTCAGGAATACCCCAAACATACCATTGCTGATATTCAAGTTGGGATGATGCTTCATGCTCTGCTGCCTGGATTTATCTCCTCTACTCTTCTAAATCTCATGTTAATATAGTTTCATTCATTGCTGCAACATTACATGCATTGTCGCACAATCATCTATAACTGAAGACAACAAGAGAATGGCAGTTCTACTCATCAAAGTAATCTGACTTGTCAACAAAGTTAGAATGCGAGTTTGAGTAGATTCAATTTGAATAGTTAAGTACATTGAATATAGACCCCAAATTAGTAGGGTTAGCATTTTGGTGAGAAAGCCAAGTGACCAAATAGGGTTTGGACCTGTTATAAAAGGAAGTAACTCGTGGAGAGAGTGATCTTCTCTCTTCTCTATCTCATTTCGTGCTTATACATGGCTCTCTTGGGTTCTACTATCCATTGGTGCACTATCTTGGTGATTGCTTGCAATTCTATGTGTAGAATAATCTATATTTGTTATTTTTGTATCCACACGTGTGAAATACAGTAGCTTGCTAGTTTTGTACAAATAGCAACAGTACATAATCATTTCATTCAAGTTTGATCAAGTTCTATTGGTGTTTGCATATCAATTTTTGTGTAGATGTTGATTTTTTCTACATTTGTGAGATTGGTAGTGTATTTCTCTTTCTAACCAAAGATCATTCAAGTAGATTGGATCTTACATTTGCATGTGTCGCCTCTCATTTTTCATTGCATCAACCACCCTCCATCCGATCCATTATTTTTCGATCCCTCAATTATTTTTCGATCCCTTGATTTTTTCGATCCATTGATTTTTCGATCCTTTGTAACTTTTTGATCCTTTGTAATTTTTTGATCCATTATAATTTTTCGATATCTTATAATTTTTCGATATCTTATAATTTTTCGATCCATTGTCATTTTTTTTCAACCCACTTTATTTTTTCGACTCACTTTATTTTTTGACCCATTGTATTTTTTCGATTCCTTGTATTTTTTTGAATCTACTATTTTTTCGATCAAGTTTATTTTTTCGACCCCGTTTACTTTTTCTGAACCAGTTTTGCATATGACACCCAACTTGCATCCAACACCTATGAGACGACTATCAGTTTGCATCCGACGAGCTTCAGAATACATCTAATGAGCAATCTGAGTTTCTCATAAATAATCAGAGTTTTATGATTGATTGACATATAAACCATATCCGACCTTGAGTTCAATCATTTCTGATCAACAAGCAATACATAATCTCATATTGCTAATCTGATTCTGGTATAACATTCAATCAAAGACAAAACAGTCTGAGACATATCCATTTATGACCAAGTACATCCAAGGCTATAACCAACAGAAGATCCTACAAGACTCTAAATTGTAACTAGAGTTACATCTGACAAGCACATTCGAGAGTCACCATATTTTATATCCGACTTCTCAATCCATCATCATAAATACTTGACTAATTCATATTGATTGAAATACATCTGATGACCATCTTCTATCTTACATCTGATGCTATATTTGATGCTCAGTATACTACCAGAACCAATTGAACATTAAAAGCGAGGCTCTTTAGCCGAGGCTTCCATCTGAATGTTTTGAACTGACTCTCTTCCACCGGACTCTTTAACCGAATCTTCATTAAGGAACTCAAACCGAGTCTCCTCGACTGAGAGGTTCAATCGAAGTTTTCCATCGTAGACACTACTATTGAATATCCAAAGCTAGCAACTGCATGTACCTATATCACCAAATGTGCAGCAGTGAGACCATCTTCATGAAGAGAAACATAGTTTACAGACCATATGAGCCAAGGCCAGACGAACATCACTTGCCACTTCCTCACAATAGCTATAGCTGATGAATATTCAACAGCCACAATCACCACAAGTGAAATCGTCTGTTGCTAGAAGATCCAGGTCCTAATCACCAACTGGGACCTTGCAACTAGTGACATCATCCCCTTGCATCCAACAAGTAGTTGATTCTATGGTAGCATTCCAACACCCACCATAGGCAACAGATTCAGGGGAGGGAAAAAGGGAGCTGCCTACAACCACACAAGCAAAAGATACACTTGGACCCCACTCAAGAAGCAAAAGCAAGAAGACAAAGGCTAAGAAGACAGACGGGCAATCCAAAAGGACTCAACCAGGAGGAGCACACCAGTCATAAACCTTGGGTTTTAAGCATCGGGAAGAAGAAGATCCTTAAGGAGGGGGAATTACAATTATTGGATAATCAGTCTTCTCCTTCAACCACTTCTACATCCACACCATCCACATTTTTGCCATCCAGTTCTCTTGCCACAACATCTGTATCTACTTCCATGTCTGTTATATCATCCACACCATCTACCAATTTTACTACCACCACAACTTCTATCATCAAAATACCACCACCACCACCACCTTACCTTACATCTTTCTGTTATTCCACCATCTCACCATTCATCTCTTTTCAGACCCTGGTAGTCTTACCGAGATAGCTAAAAGGTCATTACAGTGTCTTGCGAAGACCAACTACCACGTACATTAGTTGGTCAGCTGGAAAGAATATTTAAGAAAGCAAGTGAAACAACAAGAAAAGATAATTAAAAAAAAAAAAATCAAAGAGATCCAGTTGAAAAGGTCAATACAAAAGGAAAAATTGATAAGCAAGACAAAAACTTGGCCGACTCTCAACAAATAATGGATAAAAGAAAAAGATGAAGACACGACATTGGGCCTGCAGGACAAAGTGAGCTCCTCACCAAGTAAGTGATGATCAAATCTCGACACTGCAAGGGTCTAAGGCTACAACTATAATATTATCAGTTCCTTCACCCTTCCACCAAACCCCTCATCATGTTTCCCTACCATCATCAACCCATATGTCCAAATCTATTTCTACCACCAATTTCGTAACCTCCTTGAAGACTAATAATCCAAGGTTTGTGCAACTTACCAATTGAAGGTTCTCCACTTCTCATCAAGACAAGAGTGTCGATGAGGCCGAGACTTCGACTGGAAGAAGAACTAAGGAAACACCCAAAACCAAAAAGGAGGATATAAAGTCTACTTAGTTCTGATGCTTCCCTGTTCTTGGCTCCTTGAGGAGTTTCTATTACAAGTGTTGAGTGACAGTTGTAAGAAGCAGTCTATAGGATTTTCATTTGTTTTAGTTAGATGTTGTGTTGTTGATCTGTGATTTCAGTAGGATTAGATTCAGTCATGTTCTCTGTTTCTTGTGTAGATAAGATTAGTAATAATCTGTAGACATAAGAAAACAAGAAAAAATCTGAAGTAGAACTGTAAAATCATAGATGCACGAGTCCTGATAGATCTTAGATCTAAGATGAGCTACCATTGCCAATAAACGACCGAAATCAGGTTGTAGGTGTGTCATACTGACAGATGAGGTACATCACTATTATACCACAATTATACTGCAAACTATAGAGCTGAAAATAATAGCAAGACCCTGTCAGTTGTAGGCTGATAGAAACCTGTCAGTAGATTGCGGGTAGAGAGCAGAATAGAATCTGTAGCATAACCATTGCCAAGAAAAGTCGTTAAAAGCAGGTTTTGCGCTGCTAATTGTGAACTAGAATCTTTGCTAACAGATCTGAATGCAACACAGCACTGACTCCCGATCATGCAGTGATCATTTGGTTCCTTGTGGGATTGCCACAAAGTATCATAAGAGAACTCAAATGACGGGAGCAGTACGTCCAGTTGCAAGAAGCTATGGAAGATGCGATCAGGAAAGATGATGCGAGTTTGGAAGATGATTCCTATCCCATGACCCATAATCCATTCCCTCAGTAACATCAATCTCAAAACATTCAAATACCTCAACAGGATCTGCTGATGGAACAGATGACAAAATTACACAAACAGCAGATGGAACAACTAATAGCCCAGTTTGATCAAAACGCACCAGAACAGAACCAGTTGCAGTATCCATGAAAAAAAAATGTGTGGTGTCCGGTTTGTACCCAGAATCATACAACTAATGAGTGTCTAGCTTTGGACCAAAATCTCAAACCAACACAAAGGTATTGCCACCTGTGCAATGCATCCTCGCATGAAACAACATCTTGTCCATTCAACCCCAGGATAATACAACATAAGAGGAATTGGTATCAAACCTCTTATCCTTATTTTTACAAATGAAGTCGGAAAGTCCTTCTAATCCAAAGGTAGTGCCTCCAAAGGTCCTCCAAGTAACCTGCAAGCTCCAAGATGCTCTCCAACTCCAAGCTAGGATGCCTCCACCTACAAGTAAGGATCTTCAAGCCTCCATGGATCTCTCGTCCACCCATGTCCCTAATCTTAATCACAAAGGTAGATAACAAGTGGCCTCAAGTATTCACCACCCAACCATAGCTAGCTACACATGCAATACTGCAACTTGGCTAATCTAGCACCCCCTTGCTAACCAATAACTAATCACAAGCATACCACCACAAACCATAGCATACTCAAGATCCAAACCCTACTTATGTCCCATACCATAAGCAAGATCCAAACCCTAAGCATACTACAAACAAGAGCATAAGCATAACAAACAAAAGAGATTTCTCTCCCTCCCTATGGGCGCCCCCCTCCCCTCATATAGATGGTAAATGGCACCCTCCAATACACTATGGAGTTCCATGCACAACCAATGAGAAAGAGAGAGGCCTAGCGGAGTTAAAGAACCTTCATAGGCTTATGGAAGGTCAAGAGACTTCTTCCATAATCTATGACTCCTTGAATGCCTTTCTTGTGGGAGTTAGGAACTCAATGGACACCTTAGAAGTGCGCCCTCCTACTAGGTCCCATTTCCCAAGTTGTGCTTGTATACTTTGGTCCACCAAGACCAATAAAGTGATATGGTTTGAGGTTGAGGTCCAAGGTTTAGAAAAATAGCCAAAACACCCATGGTAATGACTTTCTAACACCTCACTAGGTTCCATACCTCCGACCAAGACATAGACATCTACCTGCCCTTATCCAAGGATACCAATACCTTGATCTAAAGGCACATACCCTTAATCCTAAGGGTACCGCTTATCCAAGGGTAACTTGATTTCATACCTCCGACCAAGGTATAGTCACTTGTCTGCCCTTATCCAAAGGCACCTAACCTTAATCCTAAGGGTACCCCTTATCCAAGGGTAACTGTAGTCGGTTGTAGTATAGGGGTCCGTTCATTGGGAGCCGCCCGTGCACACCTGCATAGAGAGAGAGAGAGAGAGAGAGAGAGAGAGAGAGAGAGAGAGAGAGAGAGAGAGAGAGAGAGAGAGAGAGAGAGAGAGAGAGAGAGAGAGAGAGAGAGAGAGAGAGAGAGAGAGAGAGAGAGAGAGAGAGAGAGAGAGAGAGAGAGAGAGAGAGAGAGAGAGAGAGAGAGAGAGAGCTAAAAAGAAGAGAACTTTATTAAGGAGAATAGAAGATGTGTACAATGGAAAATGGCCTCCTTATATAGTTGAGGAGGGAGGGCCATCTTGGCTCTCATTGGCCTGTTTACAATGGCATCCTAGCCCTTCAAACTAATTGAACTTCAATCTAATGGTTTATTAGGAAAAGGGCCAAACTCACATGATTCATGTGAGTTTGAGAGATTCCCTTTTAACTTAGAACCTTATGAACTTGACTTTGAGCTTTTTAATTAATTTATTCTACTAGGCCCAAAGTCCTTTTATTCAAGTTCTATTGCATGGTCATTGGGTCGGTCTTATACACGCATGAAGCCGGTGCCCTCGCACTTATTATTCTAACTATACATTGTAAGGCTTGGCCACAATATTTCAAGTGGTGGAATCCACTTGTTCATTATTGTGCAAGAAATACCCACAACAGGGTCCACAGCCCAAAGTAGTGCCGGTCCCTCGGCACTAAGCTGCAACTGTTGTGAAGGGGCACTGTTGTCGGTTCTTTTATTGTTGGGACATGGGTGCTTCAAGAAAAGCGTGGATAAAATTCGCTTACGTAAAACCTGAGGCTTTATTGGATGACGGCGATCAGCAAGAACTTGGACATGCCAGATTTTCAATAATACCCATAAGGGCCTAGTGGCCATTCCGGATAACGTTGTTCATTGAAAATTGGGTAGTCGAGGTATGCCTTTGGAGGAACCCAAGATAAATCTTGCTGATATAATGGATCCTCATAGATCGGCGCAACTGGTCCCAATGTCATGGACTCCCCCAAATCATAATGTGGATATGACGTGCTTGTTTGATGCTCTTGTCTGTCCAGGTATTCGAAGTATGCATCAACCTGACAACTTTCCTCAGCAGTCAATATCATAGATTTAGGACAAGGCTTTGTCATTGTAGGTTCTGGTTCTTGCTGTACAATTGGTCGTTTTGGACTTGGATTCCTTGGATTTGGCCGTCTAAGCAATGTGATGTCCTGATGTAACTTTGTGGTGGCCAGATGTTGAGTGAAACATTTCGACTTTGGTTGGATCTTGCTTATGATTGGCGTTGAAATCAGAGGACAATCTCCCACCTTAGTCTTTCCTTTCTCAATGGACTGCTCTCTTGAAGGTGGTACAGATGGATCGTTGCATTGACTGGTAGTCAGTTTGCCTTCAAGTTGCGTGGTTGACATGAGAGCAGTTTGTAATTCATTCACCAGAAGTTGTGGCAGCATTTGTTTAATGAGGCTTGGTAAAATCTGTTGGATTGCATCTGTTGCCAATTTTTTGACTTCTTTCGCTATCCCTGGTTGGATAGATTTTACCCACTCTGTCTTTTGTGGTATTGGTGATTCATGTGTGGTCGTGTCAACTTGTCTTAGGATCTTTCTCTCATTCCTTCCATTTGCATCTGCTTCATAACCAGGTGGCACTAGAAGTTTTTGTTTGTAGTGCAGCTTCTCGGTTGGTGGATTTGCAAGGTCATATGTAGGTTGCCGATTCAAGCAGGTAGGAGTCATAACGGCTTTTCTTGGATCTCTTAGTGGATAATCACGAAATGGGTGATTGTTGCCGCATTGTTCACACCAAGGATAAAAGGAGGACAAATCATTTCGATGTGGACATTCTGATCTACGATGTTTACCTCCACATCCGAAACATCGTACTGTGTGTAAGATTCCATCACCTCTCAATTGATGCGCGTACACTGGTATCAGGTCTCCTTTGACCCCTTCCACAAAATATAGTGGTGAGTCAGTTTGAATTTCCTCTTTCTGGGATGATCCGCTCGTTGATATAACCAATACTTCCACCGAATCTTGCCTAGCCACTAGAGAAGATTTTGAAAGTCCTGAGACCGATCCATTTTCTTTGGAGGAGCGATCTGATGGCAAGCTAGATGGCATAGATGAGGATTTTGTTGATTGATTTCCAATCTCCAGAATTCTCTTATTGGATTGATTTTGTAATCTCGGATTCCGAACTGGACATTGAGGTGTTGGATGTCTTCCAAAACAATAATGGCACTGGTCCAATGGTCGGATCTTTCGATTGGCAATTTGTGGTTCTGGGAGGTAATCAGATTGACTGCACATCTCATCTGTGTCACTGACAACTTGCATATGATCGTCCGTGTTCCCAGTACTTTGGCTAGCGTTGTCTGTGGCATATTGTGGATTAGATGCCCTATCATCCCTGATTGTTTGAATGTTGGATATGGGCTGTGATGGTGTGTGCAAGATCTGTGCTTCTGCAATAGCGCTGTCTTATAGAGTTCGTTTGGACTGGTATATGTTGTAAAGGGTGACATACCAATCTTGATCTCGTGCGGTAATCTGACATAGAAAAATGCCATTTTGTGGTGACTAGGAGGACCGAAATTCCAATCTCCCGCCATCTTGGCAAATCGTGCAGTATAGCCCTTGAGAGTTTCTCCGAAAAGCATCGAGATTTGGGTAAGCTGCTCATAAATTGCCATGGCCTGCTGTGTGCAAGATGAAGCTGATATGGAGTGGTGTGGTGATGTATGAGAGAGAAATTGCAAGATGCAGTTTTTGAACTGTCTATGAGGGAATTGATGATGAGGAGATGGAAGAGGAAAAAGACATGATGAATAAAGCAGAAATAATTCCTTCGTCTTGAACATTCACGGTTTGGGCAAGGGTAGAATTTATAAATAAATTCAATTATGCCCCTCCAGCGAAAATCTTATGACGAGGGATGACAATTGGAAAAACACTTATGTAGGTTTTTTTTGGCAAAGGGTTAGTTTTGCTTCAAAAAAACTACTTTTCGGCACTTCTCCGCAAGTTTATTGAAGGATTTCTCAATACCAACTATAACTCGCTTTAGCCTTGGCAGTCTTGGGAGGAGTCTATCAAAGACAAAGTCACTCACCAAAGAGGCTTGGGCTAAAATTATTATAATATTTTTTATAGAAAAGGGCCTTCGACAGTCGTGGGAGGAGCTATCAAAGATAGGGTCGCTTCCCAACGAGACTAATGGCCCAATTCGTTTTTTTTTTTTTATAGAAAAATAAACCCTTGCAGATTTCTCTGTGTCCCGGTCTCAACGAGATGGAACTTCAGAGGCCTCTACAAAAGTTTTTTTTTTTTTTTTTGTTGACAACAAACTCTGCAGATTTCTCTGTGTCCTAGTCTTAGTGAGACTAATATGGAACTTCAGAGGCCTTTACAAAAGTTTGTTTTTTTTTTTTTTTTTTAAGAGACTATGGTAAAAAAAACATTGAGGGTAACTAGATCGTCAAAAGTTAAGGTTTGAAAAACATAGCAAATAAAATATGAAATGGGAAACACAACTCTGAAAAAGGCCTCAAAGATAGCATAAAAAGAGAAGGAACATAACTAAAATTATAAAAAAATTAAGAGGTGAGGATAAGAGAAGGAATGGTATACACATGAGAATGGAGAGCGTAGTTTGGGATGCCGGTTCCCTGGAGTGCGACAATGAGGGAAGAGAGGGAGCGGAGCAGGCAGGCGAGAGAAGAAAGGGATCGGAGCAGGTAGGCAGCAAGTGAGGAAGGGGACGGAGGAGCAGGAGGAGGAAACGGAAGGGAGGACCGAGCAGGGAGGTGAAGCGAGCAGGGAGGTGAGCAGAGCAGGGGAAGGGAGGAAGGGAGAGAGTGAGGACAGTGAGGAGGAGGGAAGGAAGGGAGCGAGATTCTCGGGGATCGGAGGACTGAGTGAGAGAGAACGGGGGAGCGAACAACGAGGGAGGTGAAGGGGGGAGTGGAGTAGGGAAGGAAGGTGGAGCGAGCAGGAAGAGCAGAGAAGGGAGGTGGAGCGAGTGAGGAGAAAACGAGAGTGAAGGGGGGCGGGTGAGCAGCAGGCGAGGGAGCGGAGGAGAGAAAGGAGCAGGGAGAGCAGGGAGCGAGGGAAACAAGCGGATCAGGCAAGCAGACTATAGAGGAGAGCGAGCAGGGTAGGCAAGCAGGAAGGTAGGCTATGGAGGAGATGGAACGAGCAGGGACGAGCAGCAGGCAGGAGCAGCAATGAAGGAGGCGGAGCGAGTGAGGAGAGAACGATAGTGAAGGGGGGCGGGTGAGCAGGCGAGGGAGCAGAGGAGAGAGGGGAGCAGGGAGAGCAGAGAGTGAGGAGAGCAAGCGGAGCAGGCATGCAGACTATAGAGGAGAGCGAGCGGAGCAGGCAGCAGGAAGGTAGGCTATGGAGGAGATGGAACAAGCAGCAGACAGGAGCAGCGATGAAGGAGGTGGAGCGAGAAGGGACAAGCAGCAGGCAGGAGCAGCGAAATAGGGGAAGGAGGAAGGAGCGGAGGAGCAGGGAGGGAGAAAGAGGAGGGGGAAACAACAAGCGAGGGAGGGATGGAGCGAGCGAGAGGAGAAGGGAGCAAGGCAGGGAAAGGCTGAGGAGCAAGGAGCGAGAAGGGGGGGAGAAAGTGGAGCTGTAGGCAAGGGTGGAAGGGAGGTTGGCAAGGCAGCGGGAGGTGAAGGAACGAGGAGAAGGGAAGGAAGGGAGCGAGAAGGGGGAGGGAAGAGAGAGATTTGTGGATTTTTTTTTTTAAAAGATGGTTAATCCATATCAAAACTGAGATTACGACAATAAAAAACACTGAGCAATTTGAAAAAATCTTACTCAAAATTAACTACACAAATTATAGCTTGAAAAACAAAATTAATCCCTTGAGGGCTTGGGTTTTTTGTAATGGAAATGGAAGATTTCGGAGAATGGGAAAAAGAGGAGGTGAGGGGGAGGAAGAAGAAAAGAGTGGAGAAAGAGAAACAGCTATGCGGTGAGCAATGTTGGCGCTCCTCGGCAACGGCGCCAATTGTGGTCAGTTGTAGTATAGGGGTTTGTTCACTGGGAGCCGCCCGTGCACACCTGCATAGCAAGAGAGAGAGAGAGAGAGAGAGAGAGAGAGAGAGAGAGAGAGAGAGAGAGAGAGAGAGAGAGAGAGAGAGAGAGAGAGAGAGAGAGAGAGAGAGAGAGAGAGAGAGAGAGAGAGAGAGAGAGAGAGAGAGAGAGAGAGAGAGAGAGAGAGAGAGTTCACCAAGTATGGTTGGGGCTATGGGGGCTCGAGCGCCTACCCATAGCTATGCACCAATCAACCTTGGAGAGAGAGAGAGAGAGAGAGAGAGAGAGAGAGAGAGAGAGAGAGAGAGAGAGAGAGAGAGAGAGAGAGAGAGAGAGAGTTCACCAATGATGGTTGGGGATATGGGGGCTCGAGCGCCTACCCATAGCTATGCACCAATCAACCTTGGAGAGAGAGAGAGAGAGAGAGAGAGAGAGAGAGAGAGAGAGAGAGAGAGAGAGAGAGAGAGAGAGAGAGAGAGAGAGAGAGAGAGAGAGAGAGAGAGAGAGAGAGAGAGAGAACGCCTAGGTTGAGAAAGGCCTTGGGGGCTTGAGCGCCTACCCAAAGCTATTCTATCCCAACGTAGAGAGAGAGAGAGAGAGAGAGAGAGAGAGAGAGAGAGAGAGAGAGAGAGAGAGAGAGAGAGAGAGAGAGAGAGAGAGAGAGAGAGAGAGAGAGAGAGAGAGAGAGAGAGAGAGAGAGAGAGCTAAAAAGAAGAGAGTTTTATTAAGGAGAATAGAAGATGTGTACAATGGAAAATGGCCTCCTTATATAGTTGAGGAGGAAGGGCCATCTTGGCTCTCATTGGCCTATTTACAATGGCATCCTAGCCCTTCAAACTAATTGAACTTCAATTTAATGGTTCATTAGGAAAAGGGCCAAACTCACATGATTCATGTGAGTTTGAGAGATTCCCTTTTAACTTAGAACCTTATGAACTTGATTTTGAGCTTTTTAATTAATTTATCCTACTAAGGCCCAAAGTCCTTTTATTCAAGTTCTATTGCGTGGTCACTGGATCGGTCTTATACACGCAGGAATCCGGTGCCCTCGCACTTATTATTCTAATTGTACACTGTACTGTGGCGGGGCCCACTAGGTAAGGCTTGGCCAATAGTATTTCAAGTGGTGGGACCCACTTGTTCATTATTGTGCAGGAAATACCCACAACAGTAACTTGCCATTTAGCCTTCAACACTAAATGGACATATAGGGGTTGTCACTGAAGTACTGCTAGTTACATAGGTAGGTAACACTTATCACCAGGGAGCACCAAATGCGGCACCGCGGTATGGAACGCCAATGAATCAATAGCGCATGCCCTTACCTGCACCACCAAGGCCAGCTAACAATCAAGTGGCCCATGTGAACTTGACGATAGTGCTGGGGAATGGAATGGATTATCAAATGTGAATTCCCTCGATGCGTGTACTACTGGTTAACAGTAGGCGAACACAAGAATGATCTAGAGCTTGATTGCGCGATGGTTGCGGAAGCAAAGAGCAGACAATCAAACAAGTCAATCAGAAAGTCAGACAGAAAGACATAGTCGCTTAAACATACAATACTAACAAGAAATCTGAACACAAAATATCAGTAATTGATTCAGATTAATGTGTAGAAATACATGTAAGTGTGATGTTATGAGCACAAGACAATAGCAGACAAAACCACGTGCTCAAGAAGCTAACTCCACTCCGTAAAAAAAGTTACGAGCTTATTACTAACAATCCATCTGAAAAAAGAATCGATGCATGAAAGCATCTACAATGTCTATCTCATTAATTACATACACGCTAATAATTGATTACTATGATCAACTATATACAATTTACATTTGTGCAGATGTATGTACAAAAGAATGGCGTGGAGCTGTTGTGCCGTCAAGAAGAAGATCGTGGCTGCTGTTATTGTCAAGTTAGTTGCACAGTACTGGAAGTGAGCGTGAGGAGGCTCAATAAGTTAGACTTTCCTGATATGTCAAATAACTCATGTTTTCTTGATATGTCAGATCTACCAGATAAGTCGGCCAAGTTGGGTCTACCCGATAAGTTGGCCAACTCCGACAAGTCGGGTTACTTCGATGAGTCGGACTGCCATTCTCTTGCTATCTTCAGTTATAGACAATTGTGCGACAATGCATGTAATGTTGCAGCAATGAATGGAACTAGATTAACATGAAATTTAGGAAAGTAGAGGAGATAAATCCAACACCCTCTCCTAATCTGGATCCGTGAATGCTTTTATTCAGACTAAGCAATGTATAAAATTTGTTGGGTGCATCAGTGCTCAATGCCTTGGTAAATACATCTGCAACCATGTCTTGCGTTCGACAATACGTTAAGCTTATCTCTTTGTCGAGAATCTTGCCTCTGACATAGTGATATCGAATCTCAATGTGCTTACTCCTAGAGTGTAATCTAGGGTTGGCCGATAAGGCAATAGCACCTTGATTATCACATAATATGATTGACATGATTCAAACTAATGTTTGACAGTAAATCTCTCAACCAAAATGCTTATTTAATAGATTGAGAAGCAACAATATACTCTGCTTCTATAGATGAAAGAACAATAGAGGTTTGCTTACAACTGTTCCAAGAAATAGGACCGTCATTGAGGAAGAATGTAAATCCGAATGTGGATTTACACATATCTACAAATGCTCCCCAGCTTGCATTGGAATATCCACTGAGCCGATGAAGATTGTCGTTGTTGACTTTTCCATAGCAGATGCATTGGTCCGTTGTAGCTCGACTCTTATAAGAGCTTTTCAATGGGTCATGCCAGGATTGGCCATGAATTGGCTGAGTGAGCTAACTACAAAGGCGATATCATGTCTTGTACAGACCATTGCATACATGAGAGATCCAAGTATTGATCGATAAGGATACTCTCTCATTTGCTCCTCTTCCTGCTTGGTCTGAGGACAAATCGCAAGCCTGGATCCATTGGTGAGTGAGCTAATTTACAATTAATTATATTATATCTAATAAGTGAGCTTCACCCATATCGGTCATGTTGAATTCGGAAGACAACATCTGTTTAGCATCCTTTACCCGATTGGTATTGTTGTTGAAAAGCAACGTATCATCAACATACAGGGTGATGATATGAAAGATCGTTGCATTGACTTGAAAGTAGACATTGTTGTTGGCCCTGCTTGGTTGAAAGTCTTGTCGGATGAGGAATGTCTTGATCCTCTGGAACCAAGCTGGGTTGATTGCTTCAAGCCATAAAATGCCTTATGGAGTTTGCAAACATGATGCTTCATACCTTCGTGAATGTATCCTTCGGACTGTAGCATGTAGATGTCTTCTTCAATGACTCCATTCAGATAGATTGTCTGTACATGGAGCTGATATACTTTGAGGTCGGCTGCTGTAGCATATGATAAGAGGGCTCAGATCAATGAATGCTTGACTACTAGACTGAAAGTCTCGTTGTAGTCGATGTTGGGGATCTGAGCAAATCCTCGTGCTACCAGTCATGCATTCCTTCGATCAATAGCTCCATTGGCATTGTACTTGAACTTAAAGACCCATTTGCAATTGATAAGATTAGAAAGAGCTTTGACTAATGACCATATTTGGTTCTTGATTAGAGAGGAATACTCTCTGTCCATCACTTCTCTCCAGAGATCGGAGTCTAGTTGGCTCAGTGTCTCTTTGATAGTTGCCAATTCCTACATTAAAAGATAGACGGACTACCTTGTGGGTTGTGTGCGCACTCGGCTTGATCTTCTTGGAGGAAGTGATATCAGCTGATGATCCATTCCTTGGATTTGTCCCTGCTGAATAGCAGCAGCTTTTTCGTCTGACTTGCTTTCGGGTAGTTGATCGATTATCGGCATGCTTGAGCCGGTGCCTCAAATCATCGTGTCGGAGGCAGGTGTTGAAGGTTCACGTGGAACTTTGTCCTTGTCTTTGAGGTCGATAAAGTGATCCTCGATAAAGATTGTATTTGTGTTGAACAGAATCTGTTGAGTATCGAGGTCGTACATCTTGTAAGTATTGTCAGATGAAGTATATCCGATAAGGATGGTCTTGGGACCTTGGAAGTCAAATTTTTTCCTTGTCTCCTTTAGGATCTGCACATAGGCGATGCATCCAAATACTCGAAGGTTCTTCAGTGAAGGCTTAGATCATGTCCAAACCTCATGTGGTGTGATGCTTTTGAGGGCCTTAGAACATCTGTTCTAGATGTAAGCTGCAGTGGAAACAGCTTCAACCCATAAGATCTTTAGCAAAGATGTGTGTGCCAACATGCATTTGGCTGACTCGACCAGGTTACGATTCTTCCTCTCGGCTAAGCCATTAGACTGAGGTGAATAAGGAGTGATAAATTGTTGTTCAATGCCTTGGCTCGTAATCCTTGAATTTGGTAGAGATGAACTCTCCACCATTATCTGACCTCAGGGTTTCGATTGTCTTACCAGTCTCTTTATCTACATGCTAATTGAAGGTTCTGAAGTAGTTGAAAGCTTCTGATTTCTTCTTGATAAAATAAACCATAGTCCTTCTGGAAAATTCATCGATAAAAGTTATAAAATACTTTGCATCTTTCAGTGAAGGATTTTGCAATGGGCCACATATATTTGTATGTACAACATCTAGTAATCCTCTAGCAGTATGCTGATGGCTTGATCTAAATGGTTTTTTGACATGTTTACCGACTAGACAGTCTTGACAGACAAGTAATTCAACTTTCCTATCAGGATAGTTGAGATCAAGAACAATGAATTGCTTAGACATTTGTTGTACAAAAGCATGATTCAAATGACCAAGTCCATAATGCCAAAGTAAACTTTTATTGATTTGAATCAAAGTACTAAGAGCCTGACTAGAGACAGAAAAACAATACTTAATCTATACAAGTATCCATGTCTCTTTTCGAGTGCTAGGATTTTGCATGTCCTATCGACTACTTTACACTGATCACATTCAATTCTACTTTATATCCTAGATCTATAATTTTGCTAATAGAGAGTAGATTTGTTGACATATTTGGTACGTGTAGGACATTTGAAAGTAGTTTAGATTGACCATTTGCAAAGCTTAATCTTACTATACCCTCACCTTTGATAGCTTGTGTGCTATTGTCACCAAGGTGAACATATCATTTGGTACTGTAAGACGTATAGGACTCAAAACACCCGATATGGCTGGTCATCTGCTGTGTGACTCCGGAATCCATAAACCAAGAGCTGTCATTGGATGTATCTTGATGGTTTGTCATGAAGGCATCATAATTCGCTTCTTGAATCGGTTGTGGTGCTTTTGTAGCTGCATTTGCCACTTGATTCGATAGTCTTGGATCTCGTGCTTGGAACGCTTGCAGCAGTATCTACAAAACAACTTCTTCTTTGTCGGCTGATTCGACTATTCTTCATGTTGTGTCGGCTTATGATTTTGCTTCGATGGCTTCAGGCCTTTCTTATTATGATTAGTCGAGCCTCTGTTGGTGTATAAGGCATGAGAGCCAACAGTCAAGATACTGGAGATTTCATTCCTTGGAGTGTCTTCCTGCAACAACACTGTGATGACTCTTGAAAGAGTCAGCTTTGGGGGTGTCGTAATGATCATTACCAAGCTGTCATATGAGCTTGGCAAGCTTGAAAGCAGTGTCATTACTGCGTCTTGATCATCTATGACTGATCCGATATCGACCATTTGCTTCAGCAGGTTCTTGAATTGGTCGATGATTCTTCAGGGAATCATCATTTGTCATCTTGAGGGAGTAAATTTTTTTCATGAGATGTAGCTTGGAAGCTATATATCGCACTTCGTACAATGTGCTCAAGATGTCCCAGACTTCCTTGGAGGTCTGAGCTTCAGACACATGGCCGATTTGCATTTCGGATATATTGAGGATGATCAACGCAAGAGCTTTGCCATCCTTCAACTTCCATCGGGAGATTGCAGCATCATCGACTTTGGGTCTTGCCTCTGCACCTATAACAATGTCATACAACTTCTTTGCCATTAGCACAGTTCTCATCTTAAATCTCCACAGATGGTAATTGGCTCCATCAAGCTTGTCCATGATAAGACTAGCTTTCCCTTGGAAATCCATGTGGAAGATCAGTCTAGATGATAGTAACAACTATCAGTGACTTAAGAATGAAAATTTAATGCTATTTACAAAACAAGAAAATAAATTATCCTATCAGCTAGTAGGATTAGGTTATGTGGGAAGCTTATCAGGCTATAGAAATAGCTTTAACATAAAACCGCTTAAGTAATTAGATATTTTTTGATATCAATGCTCTAATACCATGCTGGGGAATTGAAATTAGGAAATGTGAATTCCCTCAGTGCGTGCACTACCGGTTAACAGTGGGCAAACACAAGAATGATCTAGAGCTTGACTGCATGGTGGTTGTGGAAGCAAAGAGTAGCCAATCAGACAAGTCAGACAAAAAGACATAGTAGCTTAAACATACAATACTGACAGGAACTCTGAATGCAAAAAAATAGTAATTGATTCATATTAACGTGTAGGGATACACGTCAGTTTGATGTTATGAGCACAAGACAATAGCGGACGAAACCGCGTGCTCAAGAAGCTAACTTTGCTCTGCAAAAAAAGCTATGAGCTTATTACGAAAATTCGTCTGAAGAAAGAATCGATGCATGAAAGCATCTACAATTTGTGAAAGATTTCAGATCCTTAAGATCCAATCTACTTGAATGATCTTTGGTTAGAAAGAGAAATACACTACCAATCTCACCAATGTAGAAAAAATCAGCATCTACACACAAATTGAGATGCAAACACCAATAGAACTTGAACAAACTTGAATGAGATGATTACGTACTGTTGCTGTCCGTACAAAACCAGCAAGCTACTGTATTTCACACGTGTGGATCCAAAAATAACAATATAGATCATTCTACACATAGAATTGCAAGCAATCACCAAGATAGTGCACCAATGGATAGTAGAACCCAAGAGAACCATGTATAAGCATGAAATGAGATAAAGAAGAGAGAAGTCCACTCTCTCCATGAGTTACATCCTTTTATAACAGGTCCAGACCCTATTTGGCCACTTGGCTTTTCCACCAAAATGCTAACCCTACTAATTTTGGGTCTAGATTCAATGTACCCAACTATTCAAATTGAATCTACTCAAACTCGCATTCTAACTTTCCCACACTTTTAAAAAATGTTTATTCAAATGAAATTTAGACTAATGAACTTTGAAAAGTCAACCTCTAAGTCTTAAACAAGTTTTGGCCTCAATATGCCAAATATGGAAATATTGCAAAATGTGATGAAACTAGTTGAATCTTTCACACTCCCTCTTCAACTAGTTTTAGCATAGACTTTGATATTACTCCAAGTGAAGTCCTATGATTCATGAAGCACTTGAGCTTTGATCTATCCTTCTTTTTGCCACTTGAAGAAGCATCCACTTGATCTTGCCCTTTAGACCACTTACTTTTGGGTTTGCCCTTAAATTTGCCCTTTGTGAACATAGCATCCTCTTGAAGTGTCGATGTAAATCCACCTCTTGATTGAAGCCTATATTCCTCATTGATCAAGATCTCTTGAAGATCCATCAAACGTGGCAAAGTCTTTTGAATAGAAATACTTTGAACAATGTTAGCATGAGCATCCAACAAGCCTTTAAGAATCACTTGAATAAGCTCTCCTTCCTTAATGCTTTCATCTATGCAAGCTAACTCATCATTCAATGCTTTCATTTTCAAAACAAAAGTACTTGGACTTTCTTCATTCTTTTGCAAACAAAAAAATATTTGCCTTCTTAGACTCAACACTCTAGAAGTAGACTTGGACTCATAAACCTTCTTCAATGAATTCCAAGCTTCCAAAGACGATGTGCACTTACCAACTTCCTTGAGAAGTTCATTGGTAACATTCATCTTTATCATGTGTAGAGCCTTCTTGGCCCTCTTGTCATACCTCAATTGATCTTGTTGTGTTGCTGGTCTCTCCTCCAAACCTACAACAATATCCAAAACATCATTCATCTCAAGAAGTGACTCCATCCTCACTTTCCATAATGAATAGTTACTTGAGGTAAGCCTATGATTGGCTTCCAACATGACTCCAATTGAGGTTGCCATGTAGCAATGACCTGATCTTCTCTTTCAACCTGCTTCAATGCACAAAGCACTCCTTTGAACAACAACAAATGCTTTCAAAAGAAATCACCAAGATTTCAAACTATCTCACAAATTCTCTTCTAGCACTTATCCAAGCAAATCAACACATAGAATCATGGAATCTTGATCAACCTATGATCTATCCGACGATTTTTTTGTAATTTTTAAGTTTCTCAAGATTTTTGCTATTCCATCCAACAAACCACTTTCGGTTTGCATCTGACACCTTTCCTCATCAGTTGCATCTAACGCCCATCTCAGTTGCATCCGATGCCCTTCCTCATCAGTTGTTCATTTGCATTCGACACTCCATTTTCAATTTGCATCTGATGCCCTCCGTCGTCTGCAAATTGAGATGGATGTCGGATGCAATTGGAATGTTGAGAGTTGTCAAATGCAGTAACGAATGGAGTGGCGGATGCAAACAAAGGAGACTTAGCAGATGTAGATGGGAAGACGGTGTATGATTCACTCGTCAGTTTCAGACCTAATAGCTCGTCAGATGTAATTTTTTAAAAGTTCAAAAATTCGAAAAACTCAAAAAATTTGAATTTTGTCGGATGCAATTGTTGCAAACAGAATTTTTAAGTGGTCGTCGGATGCACGTCCAATGAAATTTTTTTAAAATTGGGTTGTCGGGTGCAAACAAAATTGAAGGACGTCGAATGCATCTTAGATGTCATTGTCGGATGCAACTGAAAATTCTCTGACGGATGCAATTGAGAATTCTCTGTCACGCAATTTTTAAGTCTGTTCGTCGGGTGTAAATGTCGGTTGTAGACGTAGACTATTGGTCATCCTCCTAAAATAGGACATGATAGGGATGTGTCAAGGGACAATTGGTGTCAAGAAACGTGGGATAGTGGTGTGGCGGTTGTTTCCTTGAACATATTTGGTGAGAGAATAGATTGAATGCATGCTTGTGGAGAGTATGAATATCAGAAGGCAAACAAGCAATCAAAAGTGAAGAAGAACTGAAAGATGGTCTGGTATATACGAGTTCTATGGATCAAAATCCAAGAAGATTGACAATAGCAACTAGCACCAATGTTAGCAGAGATTCTAGTTCACAGTTAGCAACGATCATGTTTGACACAGAATCTGCTTGTAATGATGCTTCTTACAACTGTCACTCAACACTTGTAATAAAAACTCCTCAGGGAGCCAAGAACAGGGAAGCATCAAAACTGAGTGGAATGGTGGATCAACCTCCAAGCCCTACACATCTACTTGATACTAATCCCAAACCAAAACCTTAAGAGAAGAATCAACAACAATCACATTTATACATCAGTACCCAAACTAAATGCATGAAGATGAAGCATGGAAGGGAATGTAGGATGAAGGATCTTGAATAAACATTTCAGCAGCATTACAATACACAACACATGCTACGGATCTCGTGGAGGAGGCTCCTATTTGTGCACACAAAGAGTGAACCCCACTCTATAACATTTTGAGTTCCACCTCTTGACTAGTGGCTGAACCCCATTCTAGGTTCCACCTCCTACACATTATTAGAAGGCCTCTTTATTAAAAATACAACTCAAGTTGAGAGAGCCTAAATTACTAGCTCCCACATGGTTTTCCATCTTTCAGAAATTACCATGAGACTCACAATATGCACTTAGTGTATCACTAGTACTAGAAACCCTTTTTGGGTGATGAGGAATTGCATTGACACCTCAAGGGCATGGCATCAGCTAACAAGATCTTAGATGTTTGACCCGTTCAATGTAGTCCCGGACCTCAGCAGAAAATGGATCTTCTCAGAACTTCCGTGGTTTAAAGCGCATGATGGGAGCCACTTTTACCTCTTCCCAAGTGGTCTTTTTTTTTTTTTTTTTTTTCAACCGATAGGTTGGAAAAAACAATCTTACGCTGTAGTAACTGGTGACATAGAAAACAACTTTATTTTTTTTGTCAAAGTCTGTTCACCATAGATTTCGCACGCTTGCTTGTAGATCTGGAGGAACCTGTTCGGATCTGTCAATCCATCATATTTGGGCATTTCAAGCCGAGGTGCCCTCCAGACCACTTGCAAGGATGTGACAGGTACACCCATTGGACCCATTGTTGCTGGTTTTGCTTATGTCTCGATTCACTGTTGCGACTCTGGGAAGGTTTGGTGCTTGATTCCTACTCTTGCTACTACTGATCATCCAGATCTCAAATTCATTCGGTCGGAAAGTCCAAGGTAGTTGGATCCTGATGGATCTGTGGAAATATGTTTGAATCGGTGAGGAATTGATTAGTTTTAATGGCTAATAGTGTGAATTTAGAACTATGATGGTGGTTTTTGTTAGATTTTACAATTTTCACCTTGTAAATTTTAATAGTTTGATATCTATGTGGAACCACATGTGTGAGGACCTGTCAACACGTGTGAAATGTTAAGCATAAAGTTCAGATACATTGTATCTAGACTTTATTTGGGTCAAATGTCGTAGGAGTTTGTAGGAATCTAGAAGGTCAACACTAGCTACCAATGATGATGTGGCAATTAGTGCAATCTTAGCCAAAGTAGATATGGATAAGCACTATGAGTTGTCTCACACATGCTAGATATGGCTTAGAGAGAGATTATGAAGATTTTGTATATCATCCATGCGAGATCCATTTTGAGCTCAATGATGAGAAACATTGATTTGGGAGCAATCTTGGTAATTTCACTTCTCTATGCATGTTCTTTGTGAATGAATGTTTAGGATCTGATAGGTAAACATATTTTCTATTAGCAGGCTGCTATACAGCAATTGTACTTTATACATGTGAAGGCTTATGATAATTATTCACGATTGTTCTTGCTTGGATATGTAGAAATGTCAAGTAGAAGCTAGATTTGGATTCTAGTTTGGAGATAGATCAATATACCAAGTTTCCCATCACTCTTATTGATATTTTGTAGACCTATTTGAGT
This sequence comes from Diphasiastrum complanatum, assembly GCA_029204225.1. Lineage (NCBI taxonomy): Eukaryota > Viridiplantae > Streptophyta > Lycopodiopsida > Lycopodiales > Lycopodiaceae > Diphasiastrum > Diphasiastrum complanatum. The sequence continues at coordinate 28,477,830 of CM055111.1, forward strand.
CCTATTCTCTGATTTTTGACATGGTATTAGAGCCAAGTATAAGAGCTTTGGTAATGATCTAAATCTCTTCATTTTGTATGAAGCGAATTCAATTTGAAGGAGGGCGAGACTAACCATATGTTTACTTGAAGATTTGGAGTACAAATTAGTGTGTACTTCGCCAAGGAGGCTGGGAATTCTTTGAAAGGGATTTATGAATCAAAAAATACCTCTAGAGTGCTAATGCTTAGAAACAAAGTTCTACAAAGCATTAGAGGTAGTGAAGAGAGTGCTCAAGAGAGGGCAGTCGCGCTAAGACCAATGCATCTTTATGCTTTTGGAAAGCCTGTAAGGCTTCCGCCGTCCAATGTGGTTTCGTAATGAGTTCATAAATTGGCCTTGCTAACTCCGCAAAATATAAAATAAAGATCCAATAGTAGTTAGCATGATTTATGAAGACGTAAACCCCGCGAATCATTGCTGGTGGTGGCAGATCAACAATGACCCTTATCTTTGATAGATATGTGGCGATTCCATGTCTCGATATAATATGACCCAATATCAGGCCATGTGTCATCCAAAATTAACACTTTTCTAGATTCAAGAAAATCTGATATTCGCGGCATTGCTTCAACACTTTCTCCAAGTTGGATACGTGTTCTCAGTTCGGCTCGTGTGTTACATACCTATGTAACTAGCAGTACTTCAGACCCCTAATAGTCCATTTAGTGTTGGGGGCTAAATGGCAAGGTACCCTTATGATTAAGGGTATGTGCCCTTGGATAAGGGCAGGCAAGTGACTATACCTTAGTTGGAGGTATGGAGTCACGTGACCCTTGGATAAGGGGTACCCTTAGTATTAAGAGTAGGTGCCTTAGATTAAGGTACTAGTGTCCTTGGTTAAGGGCAGGTAGGTGTCTCTGCCTTGGATGGAGGTATGGAACCTAGAGAGGTGTTAGAAAGTCATTGGATGACTATTTTTCTAAACCTTGGGCCTCAATCTTGAACCATATCACTTTATTGGTCTAGGACCAAAGTATACTTGCACAACTTGGGCAATAGGACCTAGTAGGAGGGTGCTCTTCTAAAGTGTCCATTGAGTTTCCAACTCCCACAAGAAAGGTATTCAAAGAGTCATAGGTTATGGAAGGAGTCTCTTGACATTCCATACGCCTATGGAGGCTCTTGGAGATTATTTAACTCCCCTAGGCTTCTCTCTCTCTCATTGGATGAGCATGGAACTCCATAGTGTATTGGAGGGGTCCATGGGCCATCTATATGAGGGTAGTAGGACGCTCATTGGGAGGGGGGAGATCTCTCTTGTTTGCTTTGCTTATGCTCTAGTGTTGCTACTAGTGTGTAGAGTGCTTTCTTGTGGTAGTATGTTTGAGGTTTGGATCTTGCTTATGGTATGGGACATAAGTAGGGTTTGGATCTTGAGTATGCTATGGAGTGTTGTGGTATGCTTGTGATTTGTTTATGGTTAGCAAGGGGGTGCTAGATAGGTCTTGCCTGGAGCTTGGATCTAGCTATGGTTGGGTGGTGAATACTTGAGGCTAGCTTGTTATCTATCTTTGTGTTTAAAGAGTAGGGACACATGTGGAGGAGATATCCTTGGAGGCTTGCAAATCCTTACTTGCAGGTGGAGGCATCCTAGCTTGGAGTTGGGAAGCATCTTGAAACTTGCAGATTGCTTGGAGGACATTTGGAGGCTCTACATTGGATTTGGAGGACTTCCTCACCTCTACTTGTAAAACTGTGCGTGCACAAATCATCCAAGAAAATCTCCAAAAACTTCTGCAAGTACTCTTTGAATAAGTAGGTAGATCTTATGCTCCCAATGCACTGAGCACTGACATGCAATCATCAATGTATAGTGTTAGCACTCTTAATAGATTGGTCAAGCTGTATTCTAGTCAAGTAACGAAGTTGCTAAGTAATTAGCGAGAGACAGTGAGAGTTTTAATATAATCAGCTGGAGCAATTTTGCGCTATCTCTCTCACGCTGCTTCACGCTCTTGTATTCATTCTCTTATCAATCAGAGTGCAAGTTTTTGTCTCACTACTATTTTGTTCTATTGCACATAGCTACTGTTTTTCCCATCTTGATCATCTTTGCTGGTAAATGTCGCACTTCTGATCCACACACCATCCGTCATTCTACTTCCACTGCTATACTACCATTATTGATTTTACAAATGAAGTCAGGAAGTCCTACTAATCCAAAGGCAGCGCCTCCAAAGGTCCTCAAGCTCCAAGATGCTCCTCAACTCCAAGTTAGGATGCCTCCATCTGCAAGTACCGATTTCAAGCCTTCGTGGATCTCTCCTCCACATGTGTCCCTAATCTTATGTAGGAAAAATACTACAAATTCTTCCTCAAAGAACACGATGAAAGTTTGAATAAATCAAACTAATATCAGTGTCTTCAATCGGGTCTGATTATGGTCTATGTACTAATAGAACAGTTTTTACCTTGATTGAATAAAACATGCAAAATTAAGAGATATATTGCGTGAGTATTATAGACAATTTTAGACAATCAAAAACAATTGATAAAATCCTCTGTTGAGAAACTTTGATCAAAAATGAATTTTTATAATTCTGATTTTGAATCTTCAGTATACATCTCTTGCTGCCTTGTTTCTCCTCTGTTGTGTTTACAACGAGTCTCTGTTATATTTACAAGGAGTAATGCACATGTATTTATATTGTTACATGATAGGTCTTTTGGCCTTTTACTTCTGTAACAATAGATCTAATCGTTATGACAGTTGATATTCAAAAAACGTTATGTATCCAAATTTGAAATGTTTCGTTTTCAGACTCGGATGATTTTTGTTCGCAAATTGTTTGCGACAGTTTCGCGACTTTTGATAGTGTTGCGACAGGCGACAGTTTCACGAATGGCAAGAATCTTGAGACAGTTTCTCGAATGTTTCGAGTTTGAGATTGAACAAGAATGAAAAAATTTCGTGACAAGATGTTGTTCGCAAATCTTTCGAGTTTCAACAAGAACCTGTTCGTGAATCTTTCGAGTTTCAACAATAATATATTTCGCGAATCTTTCGAGTTTGAACATGAATAGAAATGTTTTGAGTTCGAGTTTATTTCTCAACCTTTGTCAATTAAATTGTGCACTTTGTTAGTAGAACCGATATTTGTCTGATAAGGTATTCTACAACTCCCTCTCAAAGTGGGCAGTTGGATTAACTCCAATCTTCTTCGCTGCTTCTCGAACAAAGCTTTACTGAGTGGCTTTGTAAAGATATCAGCTGTCATTTCCTCTGTAGGTATGAAGACTATCTTCAGTATCTTCTTTTCTATTTAGTCCCAAATAACATAATACTTGATAGCTATATGCTTCGTTTTCAAATGAAACACATGATCTTTTGTGAGATAGATTGTTGAAGTGTGATCCATTAGTAAGACATAAATTTAAAAAATAGTGTCATCAAATCCTTCCAACATTTGTTTGATCCATATCAGCTTGTTTGCCATCTTAGTTGCTGCTACATATTCGACCTCACAAGAAGACTGAGCGACTGCTGTTTGCTTCTTGCTTATCCAAAGTATGGCTATGCCAGATGCTAAAGTACAACCTCCTGAAATGCTTTTGCTATCATTCTTCATGGATGCCTAGCTTGCATCACTGTAAGATTCGATCCGAAATCCAGCTTCCTTCGAATAACATAGTCCATAGTCTTTTGTTTCCTGGAGATATTGTACTACTCTCTTTGCTAACTTCCAATGCAACGATCCTAGGTTCTGATTAAATTGGCTTAGCCTATATACTGCAAATGCTATATCAGGTCTGGTGTTGTCTGCAAGATACAACAATGATCCAATCAGCCTGCGATAGGGTGTATTGGCCATTCATTTCTCTTCATCGAGAGTTTAAGGACAATCTGCCTTGTTCAGTATTGTTCCGAGTATCATGGGAGTATGCACACTTTTGCATTCGAGCATGTTGAAGTCTTCAATGATTTTTTGAGTGTACTTTTGTTGGTGAAGATACAACTTACCACCTTCAAACTCTCTTTCGATCTGCAAGCCTAAATAGATTTTTGCTTCTCCTAGGTCTGTGATCTCAAATATTCCAGAAGTGTCTCTTTTGACATCTGAAATTAATATATCTTTTCTTGAGATGATAAGTGTGTCGTCAATATAAACAGCTAGAATGATAATTTCATTTTGGACATGTTTGATATAGACATTCGATTCAGCTAATAAAGATTCGAAGCTTAAAGAACGTAGTGCTTCGTCCTTCTTTCGATACCATTGTATGGCTGCTTGTTTCAAACCATAGATGCTTTTATTCATGTGACATCTGAATTCTGGATATTCTTGGCTTATAAAACCAAGTGGTTGATCCATGAATAAATTATTTTCTAATTCTGCGTGCAAGAAAGCAGTTTTCTCATCCACAATATGGATTTTAAGATCATAAGCAAATAACAAGCGAATTGACGTGTGTTTGGCTACCAGTGAGAAAGTATCACTGTAGTTGATCCCATATTTCTGTAAAAATCCTTTCGCAACCAACCTTGATTTGTATATGATGTTATCTCCATCAGGACCTGTTTTGATCTTGTAGATCCACTTGCATTTGACTGGTTTTCGTCCATCAGGTATAGGTGCAAGTGTCCATACATTGTTCTTATACATGGATGACATTTTGTCCTCCATTGCTTGAATCCAATGGTCCTTATTTGGTCCATCAATAGCTTTCTCGAATGTTTGAGGTTCGTCTGTGAAGCCACAAAATTTGATGGCTATATTTGTTGAAACATCCTAACCAAACCTTACTGGTGGTTTTCTTTGTCTATCATATTGTAGGGTCGAAGTATACACCTCCCGCCTGTCAACAAGGGTTAGATCATTGGATAGGTACCTAACTATGCATAGATGCTACATTTAGTTAGTTTCCTACTTCTTCTCTTATTCTATTCACCACTATCACTACCCCCCTTTAACTCTACTCCTCTACACTAACATTCATCATGATTTTGGGTGAAGGGAAATGATAGAAAAGAGAGGAAGAGAGAAGAGAAGAGAGAAAGAGAGAGAGAGATGAGATGGAGGTTAGCTCAAGTGCTCAATGTCATTGCTTATGGAGAAACCTTAACTAATCACAAACAAAAAGCATGGAAGAAATAGAAATAACAAGAAATCACAATAATAGCTTAAGAAAGAGTGATTAGCAAATGAGGATGCTTGAGCTCTCAAAATGATAGAGTCTCCTCCTCTCTATTAAGCATGAAAATAGTGTATAAATGGTGTCTTTTTATAAAATGGGGAAGGCCCTTGCCCCTCATTCCTATTGGCCAATATTCACATTGATCCTATCCATTCATTTTGGACCCAACTTGATCCAAGGGTCCATAAAAAGTACATTGAAATTCACAAGATTCATGTGAGTCCCAATTTGGACCCAACTCTAAAAAGTAATCTCTAAGTTTAAAAATGATTTTGGGCCTCTAGTTTTATTTTAATTCCAAGGCCCAAGTCAATTTTATTTTATTTACACTTAAGCTTGCATGCTCATTGGGCCATGGGCTTACGCGCGTAGGATGCCATGCCCTCGCAACACATTTTATTGGACGATTTTATTTATTTACACTTTGTTGGGAATACCCCCAACAGGGCCGACGGCCTGAAGTAGTGCCGGTCCCTCGGCACTCTGCCGGTTTAGTAAAGCGTCCTCTTTGCCTGCCTCTGGTGGATCAGGTAGCCCGTAACGTCTTCCATGAAGTGGAGACGGTCCAGTTTCTTCGAGTCCTTGGGCATGTGGAAGGACTTGTGGACTCCTGTCAGCCATTCTTGATCGACCCATGCTTGAAATCGGCGCGTCCAGGGATCTCCAAGAAAGACAGCTCGGTTATATACACGAGCGACTGGTAGCTGATCTTCGACTTTGTTGGAAGCTAGCACCTTATTAGGATCAAAGAATATTTAGGGAAGAAAATCATCCCATTTGATTTCAATCCCCATTAAGTGTTCTAAGTCCCAGGAGTAAGTGGCTGCCGCGCGGACTGTTGGATCAGGGCAGTTGATATATTGATTTGCGAACGTGGTGAGAGTCCTTCTGGCATCTACATCCGTGGTCCACCAGTATTCTGATGGTATAATCGGCCAATTAAAATTTTGAAGTGTGATCTTGTCCAGAGGGGTGTCGCATTCCGCCCATTTGGATCGTCGTGTACATGGCAAGAAGTGCATGTTCACCCGTAATTGTTGTGGACTTGTTACATAGGCCCAGGGTCTCTTTCAAACAACTGCTGACACCACTCTGGTTGTGGTTGGAGAGCAGGTAATGCTTGCAATTCTTTGCCCTTTATTGTTTGAGCTGAAAAAGATATCTGCCAGCTGTCTTTTGATGACTCGTGGGGAATCTTTGATAGGAATTAGTTTATTTTATCCTCCACAAACTTTGGTCTTCGGAAGGCCCGGCTGGCAGATATCATTCGCAAACCTCTGGATGATGTGGCTGGTATCTGCCCCTTGGCCTTGGTCTCGCATCTCAGCACCCGTATCCGTTGGTCCTTGGCCTTCGGACCCTTCATTTTGACTGAATCCCCCTGCTGCTTGTTGGCGTTGGTCCTGGCTTGTACTGGCCTATGCAGCGTCAAAAACAGGTGGTGTTGGAATCACCATGGGGGTGGGCTGGGCCTTTGTCTCCATGAATTGTTGGCAATCCTTGATGGCTTGTTTGGCCTGGACGAGCTCGTGAGTTGCGCTTGTCCGATATTTATTGAACTTTGTCTGGTAGCTGTTTAAGGTTTGGCTATAGACCGCACCTGACATCAAAAAAGATTCATTTATGATTCAGATAGCGGCCTTGAATCTGGTGCAGGTTGGGCTAACAAGACGAGCTTTTCATTCTGTAGGGCTTTAACGTCCACCCCCAGGCGCGTATTCTCTGCTTCCAAAATGTTTAGTTGCGTCTGGATGGGAGCAACCGTTGGGAGGCTTCGGATTGAAGCTCTCGCACCTTCGTGGAGGCCTCTGTCAACACTTTGGGGAGGCTTTGGATATATTTATTGAGGCCCTCCTCCTTCTGCTGCAGTTGTCAATCTCCTGGTGCCCTTCTTGTTCATGCTGGTGAGTTAGGATCAGCTCGTGCTGCAGCTTCATGAGTTCTGCTCGCAACTGTGTGTTGTTTGTTGCCAGGTGCAGTACTATGCTTTCCAAGATAGCTTTGGATGCTACCGCCTCCAGGATGTATTTTCCCAGAGTCTGGTACGCCGTTGTTAGGTTTGTGAGAGCAGTCAATACACTGGCATTGGTAGGGGCTTGTGTTGTATCGGCCCCAACGACTTGTGGAGTTTCGTCGTCATTATCTTCAATTAGGTTCTCGTTGGACCTGATACCATCTGGGGCAGTAGGATCAGCCTGATCTGGCGATGGTATGAAAACTGTTTGGACAAATGTGTCATCAAGCAACGGTTGGTTGCCCTCGGCAACCTTTGTTGGCGAAGCAAGTGGGGTTTGAGAAGCAACTGTGGAAACGGGGTGAGGACGGTTTGTCCGAACGAGAGAATGGGAGGAATAGAGGGGAACTGAAGGGTGGTGTGGAGTATGAAAGAAGACGAAGATGGAGCAGAAAGGGTATGGCGTGGGGGTGAAAAATTGATGACTTGCATCCATGCCAGAGTGTCGGGAGACAATTGAGAATCAGACAAATTAAATGGTATGGAAGCAACGGTGGCGACAAGAGTGATGGAGGATGCGATGGTGATGGATGAAGTAGTAGATAATGGAACATAGATGGAGGTGGTATCAAAAAAGGAAATGGGGATGGACACAAAAACAGTTGTGGATGGAACATGAAGAGAGGTAGCGACAATAGGGATTGGAGTGGGGGGTTGCACGGAAGAAGAAGTGGCGGTGATTGATGGAGTGGTCAGTGCAATAGTGGAGGCACGTCGTCGAGTAGCAGGTGGAGATGAAGATGTAGAGGCAGCGCCACGCATTCGTTTGCTGGCCGTTGTGTTAGTAACTGCAGGTTGGGAGGAGGTGGATGCTTGAGATGGCGGATAAAGGTTAGTGTGTGGCACAAGGGTAGACAAAAGGTATGAGCGTTGGAAACCGCGCACTTTCGGCTCGAGAAGTGCGCAGACAAAGTTACACAACAGGGGGCCTACTGTGATACGCTCAAGGTTGTTGGGTTTAATGGAGTTGGTTAGTTCATGAATAAGGAAGCTATGCCAGTCGTATGGCACAATTGAATGGCCAGATAATTCCAGAAAGGATTCCACTATCTGACTCAGTAGCTTAGACTGGATTCTGTCCCTGCGAAATGTTGGAATGACCAAAAAGTTATTCAACAGATGCGCAGCCGTCTGAATGATGGGTTCCGTGATAGCATCTATCAAGTAACCATTGTTAGTCTGGATTGGGATTTCTGGTACAGTTTGGGTGACGAAAGGTTTGATCAGGGTTTTGGCGTGGTGATGAGAGATGGGTTGACGATCACCAGACATAATGCTACTCTACTTCGCAGGATGACTGGGCTTCAACGGTCTTATTCTTGCTGACCTAGAGAACTGCTGCTCCTGATGCAATGGTGCATCCTCTTGAGACGCTTTTACAGTCGTCCTTGAGAGATGCCCAGCTAGCATCGTTGTAGGAAAGTATCCTGAAACCTGCACCACGACAATAACACAAGCCATAATCCCTTGTTAATTGAAGATATTGCAAAATGAATTTTGCAATCTTCCAATGCGTCGAACATGGATTTGTGCAGAATTGGCTCATCCTGAATATTGCATAAGCAATATCAGGACGTGTGGTGGCGTAAGCGTGAGGCGAGGCCCATGTTAATCTCAGAATGAAAAAGCGCCGGGTAAAAACCCATTGCCTCTAAAAGTGGACCGGCTGTCTGTAGCCATGGTTATATCAGAGCGTTAGAAGGTAAGGGCCAAATCTGTGTGGCCTCAAAGATTTCACGCTGGATCACCTATTTGGTGCCAGAGTCTTCATATGATGAGGAGGCCATGTTAGCAGTGATGATTAAAGGTCGAAAAAGTAGAAAAAACTTTGAAAAAGGTAAAAAGGTGTGGAAACGACAAAAAACTGGGAATTACGAGTGTCGGATGGCAAGAATCAGAGTGCAGATTTGGGTTCAGTATGAGCAGATGATAGCTTGTAGGAAATCTGGTCGCAAACAGAGAATTTGATAATTTTAGTGTAAATTTTGGCAGAGCTTCGCTAGCAAAGGTGACAAATGACTCGAATTCAGCCCTTATATAGTGGAATTTAGAGTGCGTATTAGGTGAAATCCACTTTCCCTTGTTCAGTTCCACCCAAATTCTGGTAGGGACCTTCTTCACAACATTCTAAGACCTCAGGGAAGTCTACGAGAGTTCATAAGGTGATTTGACTGCCACGCAAAGGTTCTGCGAGGGTTCAGACTGTCTGCGAGGGTTCAACTCTCGCATGAAGTGATCTCTCGCACAACTTGTTTATGTGCTTGGATTTTCAAGATCAAACCATAGGCAGGCTAATTTCACTGCTCTAATTCCATTTAGGCATCTTGCAAGGGTTGGAAAGATGATCTTGATGCTCTGCGAGGGTTCTGAAAATTCAGCTTCTAGGAACCCTCACACACACTAAAAAATGATGATTCCTCCATCAAGAACTCTTGCAAAGATTTTCATGGATGCATCTAGATCATATCTGGTGACTGTCCAAGTTTCAAGAGCTATCTCCCAAGGGATCTCAAAAAATCATGAAAAAAGTGCTCTTTTAGAGGGTTTTTTGACGAGATCTCGAGATTTTCTGATTTTTAACTTTTGTAAACGGGTAATAAGCTGCAACCCATATATTGGTAATCCATGAAGGTAGATTTAGATAGAAATTCATAGAAGACTCACATTGCCAGTGTAAAATCGTATCTGCTCTTAGGATACTCTTGTATGTATTATCCAGGCTTGATCTGACTATTGGTAGTTTTCTGAAAGTTCTGATGGATACTTGGTAACAGATCCATTAGTCAATCTGATGATCTGCTTCTTTCTTGATCCCTTCTGGATCTGGATCCCCCTTGGATTCTGATGGATTTTCCCGATCTTGTCAGATCTGGCCGAATCTTGATGGATCTAGCTTGATTTCGCTTGGTCTGCCTAGATCTAGTGGTAATGGTTTAGTAAAATAGCTTTTCATAACATGTCATCACCAATTTGGATCTCTTCTACTGTGGTGGCCAGTATTGGTGCAACCGGCTACCGTTGATGGGTGTATCGAATGGTGTCCCATCTAGCTTTTCTAAATTCACGGTTCCATGATTAAGAATTTCCTTGATCCGATAAGGACCTTCGTCTGTGAATTTTAATTTTCCCTTGATCGCCTTGGTTTTATACATCAGGACTAGATCTTCGGAACGAAGATCCTTCTTTTGTAACCTGCGATTGTGCCATGCTTTGCATTTTTCCTTTTCAGCTGCCAGTGCATGTACAACTAGTAAGCGTGTTTCACAGAGTTTATACAGAGCTTTGTGGCGTAGTTGTAGAGATTTGGACTCATTAAGACGTTGCATGGTAGCAATCCTTAATGAAGGAGCTAGAAACTCTACTGGCATTACAACATCCTGACCATATACCAATTGGAAGGGTGTTTGATCAGTGCTTCCTTTATATGTTGTCTTGAATGCCCACAGAGCAGCATGCAACTTATGTTCCAATCTGATCTGCTAGCTTCGACTCCTTTCGTGAGCACGCTACATAGGATCTTATTGGATGATTCTGCTTGCCCATTACCATGAGGATAATAAGGCGTACTAGTCCTGTGGATCACAAAGAATTTCTCCAACATGACCTTGATGGTCTCATTGATGAAATGACTTCTGCGATCGCTGACTAGATCCACCAGGCATCCGAAGAACACAATGATATTTTCATAAAGGAACTTGGCAGTGGTCCTAGCATCAGCTACTCTTACTGCCTTTGCTTCGACCCATTTGTTGAGGTAGTCTGTGGTTACGATTATGTATCGAGCCTGGAAACTCCTTGCTGCAGGGTGAATTGGACCAATATAATCCAATCCCCATTTTTCGAATGGTGTTCAGGCTAAGACCGGGTGCATTAGGTCATAATTCAATCTCCTTGGTCTCCTTGCCCTTTGGCACACATCGCACTTTTTCAAGTATTCCTCCGTATCCTTATGAATCATTGGCCACCAACATCCTCATTGCAGGATCTTGCGAATTGTAATGTCGGATGCAAAATGGCCTCCACCCATGCATTCATGTGAAAGCGAAATGATCTGGGTGGCCTCATGAGGGAGGATACACCGTTGAAGAATTCCGTTTGGTCCTCTTCGATACAACTGGCCGACAATTAACTGATAAGGTCTAGCCTTCAAGATCAATTTTCGCTATTCCGCCTTTGGTAGTGATTTCTCTGGTTGGCCCCGCATTAGATATTCAACAATGTTGGCAGCCCATTCTGGTACTGTGTCCACATAAAATAAGGCAGCATCTGCCAGCTCATCGTCGGGTTGGGTTGCAATCTCCTTCCCCTTGATTCGTGACACATGATCTGCCATGTAGTGTTGTTTTCCCTTGCGAAATACTATCCGAAAATCAAACTCCAACAACAGAAGTAGCCATATGGTGATTCTTCCGGTGTTGCAAGTTTTATTAACGAGATAGAGCAAGGGTTGATGGTCTGTATAAAAAGCAAAATGGGTGGCCATCAGGTAGTGTCAAAATTTCTTAACCGCATAGATCAACGCCAGTGCTTCTCGTTCTGTGGTTGAATAATATATTTCTGTATCACTGAGCTGTCGGCTTGCAAATCGGATTGGAAAATCCTTTTTGTGTTCACCTAGTTGGGTTAAGACTGCTCCAACTGCATAGTTCAATGCGTTCATATGCACATGAAACTCAATGGACCAATTGGGTGGGCGTAAGATTGGTGCTGAAACCAATGCATTCTTAAGCTTCTAGAAAGCCTTTAGGGCTTCCTCGTTCTAATGTGGATCCGTTGTGAGTTTGTAAATTGGTCGGGCTAACTCCGCAAAATCAAGAATGAAGATCCTATAATAGTTAGCATGACCCATGAAGATGTAGAATTCACGGATCGTCCCCGGTGGTGGTAGATCAACAATGATCTTTGATAGATCTGTGGCGATCCCGTGTCTTGACACTATATGGCCGAGAATCAAGCCATGTGTCACCCAAAAGTGGCATTTTTCTGGATTCAGGGAGATTTGGTAGTCGCAGCATTTTCGTAACACCTTCTCCAAACTGAATAAGTGTTATGAGTCTGGTCCATGCACACACAGATCGTCCAAGAAAATTTCCAAATTTTTTTGTAGATATTCTTTGAATGCCGCCTGCATGACTCGCTGGAAAGTGCTTGGGGCATTGCAAAGTCTGAATGGCATCACTTTATAGGCATAGGTTTCCCATTCTGTGGCAAACGCTGTCTTGTGTTGGTCTTGGGGGGCTATCTTCACCTGGTTGTAGCCGCTGAAGCCGTCTAGAAAACGGTAGGCTTCGGTGCCAGCTACTCGGTCAAGGACACTTTTCGTAAATGGTAAAGAAAAATGATCCTTTTTGGTGACTGCATTTAGTGCCTTCAGATTCACACAAATCCGCATTTTGCCGTTCTTTTTGGGTACTATAACTATCGGTGATACCCATTCCATGTGCTCGATTTCATAAATGAAATCTGCATCCATCAACTTCTGCAACTTCTGCTTGATTAGCTCAGTATAATTCGGGTTGCAGTGGTAATAACGGCTTACCTTGGGGACTGCTCCGTCCACCAAGGGTATGGTGTGTTGGACTACTGTTGGTGTAATGCCCTTCAAATCATTATAACTCCAGGCAAAACAGTCTTTATACTCTACCAATAATGATCGTAGTCTCTTGAACTGTGTGGGTGTTAACTGCTCTCCCACATGCACTATCTTTTTTTCTTCACCTGGCTTGGCAAGGTTCATTGGTTGTGTTCACGCAGGTCCCTCGAAGACTTGTTCCGCTGGTGCCTGACTTTGATCAGGTTCTCGCTGGGCTTACGACATCATTATTACCACGTCGCCCAAGGTATAATTTTTGAAAGTCTCAGGCATCTCGTGAACTGGCGGTCGTCGAGATTTTTTTTTTCAGCATATTGATCTTAGCCCGACTGGTCATTTTTTGGTTTTCTGTCACATGTGTAGAAGATGACGCTGTATCGGAGTCTATCTTGATTGACTTCAAAGAATCCAACAACTTCTTTTTGCTCTTTTTGTCATTTTGGTGGATTCATCCTTGTTGTCTTTCATCGGGACTGCCGTGACATTCGCCTCATGGTTGCGAATATCAACATCCACTGTAGCTATCGCCTCTTCGGGTAGTTCACTCCATCGGATCACCTGGTTGTAGCGTTGCTTCAACTGATTCTTCTTATTCGTAGGTGCCTTGCGTGGATCGATCCTTGAGACTCGCCATAACAGACTTTTGTAGTGGTTGAGCTGGTACTTTCTTGGTTTCGTAACGATCTGGGTCCATGTGGTGTAGGACCTACTCATCAGTTAGCTCAATCTCCTTATTATAAGTTAGAGCATGTTGCCAATGGACTAAATCATCGTCCACTGGGTTCTCAATAGGTTCCGCTGACAACCATGCTATGTTTATCATATTCACCCCAAATGTGATTGGTGTGTCCATAGTGTAACACTTGGGTGAAGATGTACTGGGTTTCGGATCCGATTCATATTGACATGGCCGGCAGTCAATAGTTGCTAATGCATCCGTCCATCTCACGACATCTGTTTCTGAATCATAGTGACCTCCCTTGGCTGGCCTTGGGCAATCAATCGTGTGATCTATCGTGGATGATCCATCATCAGCCTTGGGTGCAATAGGTTTCACCGCCCATGTGGTTGGATCAATCTCTATAGCCTGTTCTCTGTTCTCAAAGGTGAGATTTCCTGTACCCAAGTTGTGTACTACTTGCGCAGTCCTCAACCACGGTCTTCCCAGTAAACGAACAGATCACTCCAAGTAGATCATTAGATAAATAACAACTAGTCTCTAACTTTGCAAATCAACGACTTTCAAGAAACTCTCCATAGTCAGATCTGACTTGGATGCAATGGTATACCAGTCTGCAAGTGCTATGGATCAGAGAATCTCAAGATCTCACCCAAATTTACCAAAAACAGAGCACTTTTTTCATGATTTTTTGAGATCCCTTGAGAACTAACTCTTAGGACTTTGTCAGTCACTACATTTGACTTAGATACATCTATGAAAATCTTTGCGAGAGTTACTGATAGAAAAATCATCAAATTTGAGTGTCTGTGAGGGTTCAGAGTACCAAAAACTAAGGAACCTTCGCAGGGCATCCAGATCTGCAAATCAACCTTCATAGCGGGCATAAATGGAATCAGAACAATAAAATTAGCCTGCCTACATGGTCTGATCTTGAAAATTCAACATCTGGAGCAAGTTGTGCAAGAGTTACCTCTTGTGAGGGTTGAACCTTCGTAAACCTTCGTAGGGCAGTCAAATCACCTTTTGAACCTTCGCAGATTGTTGTGTTGTCTTTGTAGTATAGAGGTTCGTCGCTGGGAGCGGCAACCTCGCCTTCACCTGCACAACACGAAGAGAGAGAGAGAGAGAGAGAGAGAGAGAGAGAGAGAGAGAGAGAGAGAGAGAGAGAGAGAGAGAGAGAGAGAGAGAGAGAGAGAGAGAGAGAGAGAGAGAGAGAGAGAGAGAGAGAGAGAGAGAGAGAGAGAGAGAGAGAGAGAGAGAGAGAGAGAGAGAGAGAGAGAGAGAGAGAGAGAGAGAGAGAGAGAGAGAGAGAGAGAGAGAGAGAGAGAAAACCAATAGAGTTTTCTCCTTTGATTGAGAATGTCAAATGAGTACAAATGGTGCTCTTTTATTCTTGGGGAGGCCCTTGTCCCATTCATCTTATTGGCTACTTGAAGTGGCATAGATTGCAATCCTAGCCTTTCAAAGATACACAAAAGATCTAATGGTGCACAAAAAAACACACCCCACCTACCACCATTTGACTTTGACCTCACCTTGTAATATGCTATATCATTGAGAATGCAAAAAACTTAATCTCTTTAATTTTACATTTACCAAGCTAAAACATTTTTGTCTACTGCCAAGGATTGATGTACAACCATACATTAAAAGACATGATGGTATGTGGCCAATCCTATGATAGGTATCATAAAATCAACGTTGGTTAAAAAAAACATTTTTATTGTATTTTTATTTTCAGAACGTGGTTGCAACGAAATGCGTTTGATTGCAACCATGCTATATGGATACCAAGTGACCATGCGTATAAAAGAAGAAATACGAAACGGTTCTGTTCCATACCATTTTGTGGGGATAATGTTTGGAATGTGTAATTTTTTTTTTCAAAAAAATGCCAAAAAATAGAAGAAAAAAAGGAAAAAAAATAAGGTTCCTGATATACTACCTAAAAATAGTACTATGTACTTTTTATTTTTAGAACTGGGCCTTTTTTTTGAGTATTTTAGCAATTTTTTTGGGTTTTCAGACCATTTTTACGAGTTTTGGGGCCTTTTTGCAATTTTTTTTTAGGGTTTCATCCTACGGAACCATTTCGTACCACGAAACAATTATGTATCGGGCACCCCTCATGGAATGCATTCCGTGGGAACTTAGATATATGTATATATATATATATATATATATATATATATATATATATATATATATATATATATATATATATATATATATATATATATATATATATATATATATATATATATATATATATATATATATATATATATATATATATATATATATATATATATACATTCAAAGTTGTTTTTGGCCATGAAACCCAATGTTTTGAGGTTTGAATTGTTTTTAACAACTATAGAAGTAATAAAGACCAATTTAAAACAAACAGAGATGTTGATTCCATTTCTATACTTTGTAGGCTTTCCCAAACACTGGCTTTCACAAGCTTTCTGACAATTTCATTGGCTTTCCCGAACACCAACAATTTCACTGGCTTCCAAGTTTTTATGGACTAATATAGTTGTCTTTCTATGGACCGACAATGTCTGCGAATCTAAAATCCATATAATTTGGCAATTTCATATGCATTTCAACAATTTCACTGGCAACTATTATGTGTTATATAGGTCAAGCTTTGTGGATGCTAGTTTCACTGGAAATTCTAAACATGCATAGTATACGACTAGTAAATTAAATCAATATCAATGGCTTTCTAACAATTTCACTGGCTATTGTATGGTTAATAGTATTTGGCAGAAACATGGTTTTGTAGTGTTTGAAATATTTTTGAAAATTACTATCAAATTTTCCATGAAAATTCTTACATTTCGAATCCCATATTCCCCCCCCCCCCAAAAAAAAAAAAAAGAAAAAAAAAAGAAAAAAAAGAAGAGAACGTTCCGTGACAAAATCCTGAAATGCCGTTTCGGAACACTCTTATACTGTACATAGCTCATATTAGCTGATCGTATATGTTCAATATCTGGCAGTTGTCTGCAACGTTTTGCTAGGACTATTCTTGGGTTTTGAAATTTAACTAGAAGATATGAAAGATCATGCTCAGTTTGTTGTGCACATTGGAAAATGAAAAAAAAAATAAAAAGGGTACTACAATCTACAGTGATTGAAAAAAAAAATGCATTTTTCAAATAAGATTGGCTTAGAAGAGACGTCAGATTTAAGAGGATCATCATTGGATAGTGTAGTGCTATTGCGACAAAGCTGATAAAAATCTCTTAAGACCCATGGCGAGGCGGGTTCTTAGAAGAAAAAAAAAAAAAGGCTCAAAATTGCCCAAAAGCAGAGGTAGGGGGGTTGGGGGGGAGGGGGGGGGGGGGGGGGGGTATATTGAGGTGCCATTTTAGTCCTTCCAGGTTTTCGTGCTTTTTGTCGTCAACCCAAAGTCTCACTACACGACATGTCGTCCTCGTCGCGTGCCGCTAAACGTGGTTCTTTACGTGATTGGGACAGGTCGGTAGCGCTGGCGCCACGTCATTGGGCATACTGCCGCGGAGTAGGCGCCCTACATCACTTCGATCTCTGCCACGTGGAGAGCTGCAAATGCTAGTGCAAACGTGGCAACATCGGAACGTGTGTAGGGATATCCGACGGTGGCGGGCTTTAAATTGGCTCGTGTTTCTAAGATACGATGGGCGCCCACCAGCCTACATAGATAGTCTCATCATTTCTCGGTCGTCTTTTCAAAAGCCGCCTCCTCAGTCGTCGTCTCGTCACGTATCTAATAACTCCGACGGGCTCGTCACCGTTGGATTTCACAACCACCGTTCAGATCCTGCCACGTGGTTACTGTAGCCATTCAAAACCGTCCACGTGTCAGAAGTGCCACGCGGCAGACGCTCAAGTGGCCAAGCGTAAACAACAGCCCAGCCCGAGGCCCTCAGCCCCAACACAGCCCAGCCCGAGCACCTCCGCGACACCGCCGACTCCAAGTGCGCTCACTTGGATGCTCGCCACGAGGAGAAATGCCACGTGTCGACAGAAAAGTGGCAGGATTTGAATGAGCGTGATGGGATCCAACGGTGGCGGGCTTAGTTTTAGTGTTTCGAGAGCTTGCTCATGGCGCCGACGGACGAGACAAGGGGCCGGCCTCGTTCACGATCATACCTGCTCTCAAATTTTTGCTTACTTTCTTTCGTCTCGATCGATTCCCTTTCCTTTCGCCTTTTTTGCTTTGCTTTTCTCTAGACTAGATCGAGGCTAGATCGAGACGAGCGCCTACGATTTTCGCTGCATCGAGAGTAGCATTTTCTGTCTCGTCGTCTCCGCTGATTCGCCACGGCTTCAATGATCTATGAATTACGCGTAATGGTGCATGACAGCGGAATCTGGAGCCGCTGATTCGCCACTGCTTCAATGATCTATGAATTATGCGTAATGGTGCATGACAGCGGAATCTGGAGCCGCTGATTCGCCACTGCTTCAATGATCTATGAATTATGCGTAATGGTGCATGACAGCGGAATCTGGAGCCGCTGATTCGCCACTGCTTCAATGATCTATGAATTATGCGTAATGGTGCATGACAGCGGAATCTGGAGCTGCTGTCTGACGTTCGTGTGTTCATGCTGCTGCTGCTGCAGGAGGCTTAGATTTCCGTATGATTGTGAGGTTTCAGTTTGTCGTCCTGTTTGGACATGAGACTTGCTGCTGGTGCTGGCTTCCATGTTTTTTTTGTTTCGGTTGATCAGTGTTGTAGGTAGCTATGGAGGAAGGGAAATCGTGTTGTGCAGTTAGATAATGAGGCTCCGGGAAATGGATCTACTCGAAGCGGGCTTCGTTCTTGTGTTGCTGCTCCAGCTGCACGTGTTGCAATTGGCTCTGGCTTCTAATTCTGAAGGTGCACGATTTTGCTTAAAGAACTTTGCGGCTGAATTTGCAGATCCGATTGTTTGCGCTTTTTCACTTTCCGCTGTCACTGCGTTCACAGTAGCTGAATTGACTTGTTTGTAAATCGATTTGGAAAGCCAATGACTGTAACTTCTGGCGAAACAGATTAGTACAGTTTCAAAGAGTCTTCGTCTCTGTTCACACTCCATTGAAACTTTTTGGTCCAATGTATTCGCTTAATACGTGTTTGATAAACAGAGTCTTTATCTCCGCTTACACTCCCTGTACTCGCTTTTAAAGTGACTGAGAAACAGTAATAATAAACCACTTCAACCGTGGCTTAGCTCACACAACAGCCTACCAATTACAATGTGTCAAAAGCCATCTGAGAATGGCTCGAACAATGGTTGGCTTGAAAGGCAGATAAACATTATGTTTCCTGTCTTGTTTACGTGTTTATCCACAATTGTCCAAGAAACTACTATTTTGGACAGCCATTGGTTGCGAAATTGGACCAAAAACACCTTGCATTGAAAAATTCCATTTTTACTTTTATACGCTGCTATATAGTAAAAGACGTATTTGAACTTCAAGCTTGTGCTATCTCAACCTTCTCTTCTGCAAATGCTTAAGGTGAGCAATTATTATGTGGGCATCCTCCCCACCTTTTCGATTTTTGTGCTTTTAGACTACTGGGCAAACCAATTTATCAGCAATTTTCTCGACCAGCATCCAAACGTATTTGACGAAATATTTGTACTCTCCAAATGATAAAGTATTGGTGTACGGCGTGGACGATATTCACCTGTCATGGCATGTAGTCAAAGCTCCAACCTTACTGAGGACACAATAAGTTGTTTAGTGAAGCAGCGTACACTTGTCAATTGCTTATCATGTCACGATCAGGTGTAGTTCACGAGTATTCTGATATATTTTTGGTCTTTAGTGTCCATTGATCAATTTCTCCTTGTAAAACATCCGAGATAAGATTCTAGTCTAGAACATGGCCAACAAGTACACAGCTATCTTTCTTGGATGTTTGCTTGATTGAAGCTACAAATATCATGATAATATGGTAAGAGCATCTCTATTTGTAGGTTATCCTTGAAATAATCGTAAGAAGTCAAACTATTTTTGTAGTTTAAATTGTTCATATATTGCTTCTAAACTGTCTCTCATTGAGGAGATGTGTGCACTATCAAGTACTCTTGCATCATGCTCATCATTCTGATGTGTTTATGACTGCGCTGTGTGCAATGTGGAGAGCAGATTGCGGAGGGCCGATAAAGTCCGTTGTAGTATGTAAGCTTTTTATATCTACTGAGCATTCTTAGCAGAGAATGTTGTTTAAGCTTATAAGTTTGATCCATTTCAACAAGAGATTTTGTCAAGACTTTCTTGTTGGATGCACTTTTTTTTCCAGCATATGCCTATTGAGCCATGGACCTACGTTAATGTTTTTCGTAAAGAAGCTATAAACTCAAGCATAGAGTTATTGGAAAAACATTCGATCTCTGTACAGCGTCCAGGAACTCAAAGTGGCCTTTTGATGTTTTCCATTTGACTTTGTTAGTTGAAGTTGTTGAGTTTCTTGAAAGAGTTATTTTTACTTTTCAAGCATTTTCAAAGAACATTCTTGCGCGAATCATCTATATAAATTGCCTTGTTTTTTTGGAGCATTTAAAGCCAAGAGCATACAAAGAACACTACGAATTATCACAAAAAGTACTTCATAAGTATAATGGCTCCATCTTGTTATTCTGCCAATGTGAACTGGCTCTGCATGCTGGTGAAAAAGCACCAGACAATTTTTTTATAGTCAGCGTAACAACTATTCCAAGATGCATAGATATGCAGCTAAGTTCAATGTCAATTGCTGCTTAAAATTATTAAGCAGGCAACACAATGTAGCAACAGCCCTTCATGTACCCTAGAAGCTTGGTATAGTTAGCAAAAAACATTATATTGGAAAGCCTTCATTGAGTCCATGAGGCATGCTTGGATCATCTTTGTATCTCAGTCTGCATGATTTTGCAGATCTTGTATCAGAAGGTTCTTGAGGTCAATTTTTTTGATAGCACAAATTATAAAGGTTGGATGATGTTTACTTCAGCCTGTAAATGATGGGGCTTCTGTTAGTCAGAGTCTTAAAAAAGGTTGAAGTTGGGACACTGATACGTTCTTCATACGTGCACAGGAAACTCATTGTATGCTTTGAAGCAAACCTTGGTGGATAAAAACAATACCTTGAGTTCTTGGGACTATAACCTTGTAAACCCCTGCAATTGGCTTTTTGTTGGGTGTGACAGTCAATTTCATGTCATCGAAGTGTAAGTGCCTTCCTTGATGTCTACTCCGAAGTACTTTTACATTTATAGAATCATGTTTTGTTGTGTAGTATTTAGGCAATTATTATCATATCCTCTATGTGTGTGTGTGTGTGTGTGAGAGAGAGAGAGAGAGAGAGAGAGAGAGAGAGAGAGAGAGAGAGAGAGAAAGAAAGCTTTATTAACGTCTTTTGGGCACCCGTGGGTGCTTAAGACCAAAAAGAAAATATGTACAAGCAACAGTGGGAGCATCATCCATAGGAGGATGTGGCCGTAAAATGCTATAAACTAGCTACAAATGAAAGTAGAATAAAGCAAAATTGAAATAAGCCCACAACCCGGGCCGGGTATAAGAGAAGAACAACAGAAAAAGTACAAATGCCCACAACCCGGGCCAGGTGGAGAGTATGTACATATCAGCGAAAGTAAGTGTGAAGTGTTTGCTGAGTGGAGTGTATAGTGGGCCCTGATGGAGGCAAGTGGTGACTACATCTGGGCTTTTTCCACGGTGGCACAGGGATAGGAATCTCATCATCGGAGTCATCAGCATGTGCTTGAGTCCGGAAGAAGCCAGTGAGAAGTAACTGCTGGGAGAGAGAGAGAGAGAGAGAGAGAGAGAGAGAGAGAGAGAGAGAGAGAGAGAGAGAGAGAGAGAGAGAGAGAGAGAGAGCTTTATGAATGTCTTTCTCCAAGGCATATAAGACTAAAAGGTACATGTCAAGAGTGTGGTATTAGTGGAAGCGAATAAAATGTCTATGAAAACAGTAAAGAAAGTACATGTAGATACAATACCAAGTAATCAAATTGAACTAAACTATGCTTTTTAATGTGAAATGTAATGTATAAAAACATGTGCAATGTAGTTGATAGTATAAAAAAACATAGCGTAGTGTCATCATCATGCTCTGTTGGGGATAAGAAATGATGTCTCGTACCATAAGTGTGATGCAATGTGGATCCTCACATGTGATGAGTGAGAGCAGTCTAACAGGTATGTCTTGGAATAAGCATTGATATGTCCAACCAATCTCGTAGAGGTAGTTCATCGGAAGATGAAGTGCTCCTCAGACTCCACCTCATGTAAAGAACATAACTAACAGATCCTCTCCTCTCTTGGAATACCCTAGAACTGTCCAATCTCAATCCCAAGCATGTGTGAAGAAATACGAAGTTGACCAAGTATGAACCTGGGGCCATGAGACAGTCTAGAAGCCAGGTAATGTGGTAAAATAGGGATCCCAGCTGTATCCAACTCTAAAAAACGAGTATGATAATAATCAGGTTTGACCCCTAACTGCTGGTCATGCCAGACTCGGTCAAGATATGCTCTATATATAAAACCCCTGATAAACTAGTGTGTACCCGAAGGGAGGTCTGTGATAGAGATACCAAATGTCTCGACTGATTAGTCTGATCATTAAGATGTTGGGAAGAGGTGAAGCACTGCCTGTATATATTTTTGCTCAAAAGCCACGAATAGTTGGAGTCGTATCTTGACCACTATTCTTTCTTCTTGCCTCCGCTTTGTAAAGTTTCTTGCAACCAATCCAGGTAGCATAATAGATGGTTTTCTCCAATGTAGAGGCATTAGTTATATCTAACCCACATTGTATGCTATACGAAAGACCCGAGTAGAATTGCCTTCTAAGATCCGAGTTCCCCATCTTTTTGATAATTTGGTTAAGGTGATGACCCTATGACAGTGGAAGAGATCGAGCAGGAAGCCAATCCAGATGTTCCACGCCTCATGAATGTTTCGGTGGTCAAGAGAGTGGACACGGCTCCACCAGCACTTTTGTCAAAACCGGCTCACCAAGGGTATCAATTTCCTAATACTTCTCTTGTTGTTATGCGAGGACAACTGTGTTCAGGTTCTATTTGACACTGGGTCCTCTCATAATGTGTTGAATTCAACTTTGGTACGGAAGTTAGGTGTGAATACTCAACCATCCCAGTACCAGTACACAGTGGAAATGGTTGATGGAAGGGGTACAAAGATTTGGGATAAGAGGGTTGTGGGCATTCCACTAATTGTACAAAGTTACACAAAAGAGTTGGATTTTGAGATAACACGGCTTGCGCGGTTTGATGTGGTGTTGGGCATTTGTTGGCACACGATGCGGAAGCCACCCATAGCCTGGGATACTCATGCGTATGAGTTCCAGTTTGATGGTGTGATACATTCCCTTCGTGGTGAGCGGGATGTGCCTCCTGGACCGCTTGTTTCAGCTATGTAGTTGCGTAGGATCCATTGTGAGTACATGTGTGTTTGCTATCTACTTGATATGTCTACTAATACTGGTCAGAGTAGCATGCAATGTGTGCAAACCAGTACTATTGCCAATTTGGATCAAGAGATTAGGAGAGAGTTTTCAGATGTGTTCATAGATGATCTTTCATCTGTTTTACCTCCTAAGAGGAATGTTGAACATAAGATTGAATTAATACCCGGATCATGTCCTGTCAATAGACGTCCTTACAGAATGAGTCTTAAGGAGGAAGAGGAAGTGAGACAGATGGTCGATGATTATTTGGCCAAGGGGCAGATACGACCTAGTTATTCCCCTTTTGCCTCTCCGATCATTCTTGTAAAAAAGAAGGATGGATCGTGGCGTATGTGTTTGGATCATAGATGCACCGAATCGCGATTCGCTGGGTCCACGATTCGCGAATCGCGATTCTGAACCTAGAGTCGCAAAAAAAAAAAAAAAAAATTTTTTTTTGGATAAATAGCTTATGGCTGAAATTCTTTTAGGGGATCAATGGTCAAACCAGTGGTTTGCCTCTCAGAAGTGCAGTAGATGAGGCACAAACAGATCTTATTTTCAGTAGCTATCTGGTTTTCAGTAAATGTTAATCCTACAGTTTGGGCTATCAACTGTATGGATGATGATCACTTTTGCAATCGTTTCAGTGGAGTTGTGAGTGCAATGTGCATACAGTTGGGGGCATAAATATTGGGCCCTTCTCAGCGCACATTTGGACCCCAATTTTATCTTAGGGGGTCGGTAGCATTTTTATCTATAGTGTCTATATAGCAGGAAGCTCTAGGGGGTTCGGGGGGCGGTAGCCCCCCGGTGGGAGGTTCGCCCTTCCAACTCCCTGAGTGAAAACACACTTTTTGGTGTTTCGCACCCGAAACAGTCGGCAAACTACACAGTCATCATGCTCTCAATCAGAGCTTTCATCTGATACCCATATGGCCTAAAAATATTTCAAAAAAAAAAAACGATTCTGCGCGATTCTGGGAAAATCCTGAAACAGGTTTCAAAATCGCGGTGCATCTATCTTTGGATTATCGAGGTCTGAACAAGATAACGGTTAAACATCGATATCCTATGCCACGTATAGATGATTTGCTTGATGCCTTGTCATGTGCCACTGTGTTCAGTAAAATAGACCTAAAGAGTGGATATCATCAGGTTAGAGTTCGCGAAGAGGATGTACACAAGACTGCCTTCAAAACTCGGTTCAGTCACTATGAGTATCTTGCGACTTTGTTGATGACATTCTGAATTACAGTGCAGGTGAGGTCAAGCATATGGCTCACCTTAGGACTGTGTTGTCTACTTTGAGGGAGAACACTTTGTTTGCCAATAGTAAAAAAAGTGAATTGTTTAAAAAAGAGATTGAGTATCTTGGTCATGTAGTGTCTGCTGATGGCATAAGGCCAGATCCTAAGAAGGTTGTTGTGATCGTTGCGTGGCCTGTGCCAATTGATTTAATAGCACTCCGTTCTTTTCTTGGATTGGCAGTATTCTATAGGAAATATGTTAAGGGGATACTCCTATATTGTAGCACCTTCGATTGATTTGACTCAAAAGATTAGATTTGGTGAGTGGACTGAACTACAACAAGCAAGCTTTGATCAGTCAAGCTATTGCTGAGTGCGTCACTCTAAAGATTTTAGACCGTCAAAAGCCCTATGTTATAGATACGGATGTGAGTGGATTGCTGTGGGAGCTGTTTTGATGCAAGAGGGTAGGCCTATGGCCTTTGAGAGCAAGAAGCTCAACCTTGCTCAAAAAAATTATCCAACTCATGAAAAGGAGTTGTATGCCATAGGTCATGCATTAAAGGCATGGAGGCATTATCTGTATGGATCGGAATTTCAGGTATTCACTGATCATGATACCTTGAGATACTTTTGTAAGCAACCAGACCTTAGAGGCCGGCAAGCCAGATGGTCTGAGCTCATGTAGGAATTCCTAATGGAGATTCGGTACAAGAAAGGTGCTGAGAATTGTGTGGCAAATGCATTATCTCGTGTAGTGTATCAGATGTCATTTGTAGTCATTGAAAATGACTTACTGTCTAAGATAAGAAAGGCTCAGCAGGAAGATCCTCACTGTAAGAAAGTGGAACAGGAGGTGAGTCATGGCCATGCAGAGTCTCAAGAGGAGAACTCTTCTACCTTGGTTCACACTTATCTTAAGTATTCCATAGAAGATGGAATAGTGATGAGAAATGGCAAGGCTCTTATTCTAGCTTGTGAGGTGCTGCGAAAGAGGATCTTGCATCTCTGTCACGGTAGCCCTAGTGCTGGTCATCCTGGTGTGGATAGGACCTATGAGTTGATACGACATAACTTTTGGTGGTCTGGACTTAAGAAAGAAGTAAACCATTATGTGACACATTGTTTTAAGTGTCAAGTTAATAAGACTGAAAGGATTAAAGTGCCTGGATTATTATGCCTGTTACCTATACCAGAAGGGAGATGGGAGAGTATTTCCATGGACTTTATTACATGTTTACCGCATACGCAGCAACAACATAATGCTATCCTAGTTGTGGTTGACAAACTCACGAAAATGGCTCATTTCATCCCAACTAGTAATAAGATTGATGCACCTGGTACGACTGATTTGTTTATACAGCATGTATTCAGACTTCATGGATTACCTAGATCCATTGTGTCTGATAGAGATTCTCGTTTTACTGGCAATTTTTGGACTGTAGTATTTGAGAAGTTAGAGGTGCAGTTGGGAATGAGTAGTTCTGATCATCCTGAAACAGATGGGCAGACTGAGAGAGTTAAGCAAACCTTGGAAGACATGCTTAGGGCATATGTGAGTGAAAGGCAAACCCAATGGGAACGTTACCTACCATTGTTGGAGTTTGCCTATAATGATAAAAAGAATGCATCTATGAAGATGAGTCCTTTCGAGCTAAATTATGGTTTTAGACCAGCCAGTCCAGTTACTATAGGTATGCCTCATAAGACACCTAGTGCTATGGAATTTCTAACTCACATGCAACAAATGTTGGAGTTAGCAAAGTAAAATGTAAAAGCGACGATGGATCGGGCAAAGACATATGCTGATCTGGATCGTACGCCAAGAGAGTTTGAGGAAGGAGATATGGTATTTCTCAGGATTCCAAAGGACTCGAAAACCCTAAAGACAGGGAAGTGTTATAAGTTGTCACCTAGATATTGTGGACCTTGGCAAATTGTTAAAAAGATAAGTAGCGTTGCTTATGAATTGGATTTGCCTGTTGGTTGTAAGGTTCATCTTGTTTTCATGTTTCATGCTTAAAGAAGGTTTTACGTGATGGTGATAACTTGTTGGCTGATGGCCTTGTATTCTTTCAGGAGCCATGGGGAGGTGATGCATGGACCAGCGAGAGTATCGTTTGGTCCGTGAGTACTTGGTTGCATGGCATGGACGACCTCTCAGTGATGCTACCTGGGAGACCGCGCATGGGTTGCATGCACAGTATCCAGACTTTTCCATCGAGGACGATGTCATCTGAGGAGGGAAGGGATGTCACATGTACTTTGAATCCCTTGCCCAATGTAGATGGTAAATTGTAATTATTAAATTGTAAATGGCTAAGTCACCGGCCTATGGAGACAATTGTACATTGCAATGTAAATATTTGTTATAGTGACTAAATCCGAGATGGCCAAGGGGGTACTGGGTCTCATGAGAGTCTGTTGGACTGACCTCCTAAAAAGTAAGAAGGGTTGACCGGTCAATGTGACACGTGTCATATGCTCACTGGGACACTTGGTCTAGTGCATGAGTGACACTTGTCACGGCCAATGGACGGGTCAACAGGACATGTGTCATATGCTCATTGGGACACTTGGTCCAATGCATGAGTGACACGTGTCAGACTGTCCACCTACTAGCTTGCCTATGTGTCAGGGTACTGCCAAGTGGCAAGTGTCGACTGTGCATGGAGTTTGCCATGTGTTGACGTTAGGATGTGTTAGGGTTAAGGGGTGCTTGAGGGGATATAGTGTGAGCCTTGTCAGGCATTCCTCATTATGGTATTCCTATGTAGCTATGGTTGGGAGGAGACTTGCAGTAGAGCTCTCATGTTTGCTTGTTGATCTATGTACATTCGCTTGAGATTAATAAACTGACGGATTTGCTGGGTAATTCTGTGTATTTACTTGGGGTTTGTGAGCTTGTGTGCAACAATAGGTCTTACCTTAAGGCTTTGTTTAGATTGATTAATGAGACTCTATTGAAAGACTAAGTTTGTTGTATGTTTAGTCACCTTGTGTCAAAGATGGCATAGTTGAATCACGTACATGTTTACATGCCAAATTTTCAAATTCACCCTATTTTCAATGCCTATATCCATCATCCACTATCAACAGACCATAAAAAACTGACCTGTTTTTATCATGCACATTGTTACATACTCCTTTTCATTTGCGGGACTTACCTTGCAATAGGGGGGAGATGTCACGAAGTGACTTGTGGAAGCAATTTTCATTTCATTTTTTTCCCAATAAAAAGTTTTCAAACTTTTGTGTGCACAACATCATTTGTTCAACAATTTCCTTCCGTTGCGACATAATAAGTTCTCAAAAGGAAAAGTGGTACTCTTTTCACACTTGAGAGCAAAGTTTGAATGAAATTGCTGTCAAGGGTGAATCAAAGGGTTTTAAAGGGAAGAATCCCAAATCTTGAACGTGATTGAAAGGCAAGGAAATAAGATGTGAAATTCGAATGGAATTGAAGAGATTTGAAGGGAGAAAGAGAGGATCTAACTTTTTATAAATGTGAGATTTTGTGCATGAATTAACTTTTCAAAAAACTTGAACTCCTCTACAAAAAGAGCTTAAAATATCAACCTATTGGAAGGGCTTAGCCCTAGAACACTTTGTGAAACCACTTTTTATGAGAACTTTTTTTTTCAACCAAATAAAATCACACATGGGACACATCATTTTGCATAGAAATTTCTTTCATTTCATGTAAGCCAAGATTCCCTCCTACTAAATTCTCTTTCCACAAGATAATCAAAATATGTTTTCACAATAAGCTAGCATCTGTTTTGATAGCTCCATGAAACACAATGACTAGGGGATGGCAAAAGGTATGGGAACGAGAATCGGAGCAAAAACCTTTGTAAGAAAATGGGATTGCCATGTGATCATAGTGCGTATACATACACATAAGAACTCTGTTGTCATGTTCCTAAAAACAGATTCTTGTGAGCATTCTTGAATCCAAGATGGGGAAATCTATTTCCTTATCACTATGTTGCGAAGGGAAGAAAAGGACATTAAAAACGTGAAATCTGGGTTTTAAATGACTTTAAAGGGCTGAATGCAAATTTTGCAAGTCAATTAAGGGTAACGGAGGTCATGTAAGGTGGAAGAAAAAGAGGATTGCTAGTGGTGCATTGTTTTGTATAAAAGCTTTCAAAAAAAGAGGATTGCTAGTGGTGTATTGTTTTGTATAAAGGCTTTCAAAAAATAAAGAACCCATTGTCTTGAAATGGTCTATCTCTTACACTTGTTAGCACTACCTTATACTATTGGTTTGAGGCATTTGATAAAGCAATTCTTTCCATTTTATTTCTTTTCTAATATTTGAGAATTTTAAGTAGGTTGTCCAATCTATATATACATATTTTCTATATAGAACTTTTTAAATTCTAAAATTGCGTTAGTTTTTTCCTTCATGAGCAAGTATCAGTAACTTTATCCTGCAAAAATCGATAAGTACAAGCATATTAAAATTAGGGCTGGATCAATAATGGTAACTCTAGGTTGTTTTCTATAAGATTGCAGGAGTTTGGGCAAACAAGGTTTGTCCGGGACGCTTTCACCTGAGATCGGTGGCCTACCTTACTTGTCAAATTTGTACGTTCACTTGACCTTTACGACAAACTATGTACTAGCACATGTATAGTCTATTTGATATTCAATCAGTGTTATTAATCATCTATATAGTTATCGTAAATGCCACCAGTTTCAAGCTATTCTAAGATCAATTGTTTAGCTTGGATGGGTATTTGAGCTTGCATTTCTTTGTGCAAGAAGAAAATACATTTGATGAAGAAGATCGGTTTATTCTATGGGGCTTTATTGGTTTCTAAATCTCATTTTTAAAGATTTCAAGCCTATATGAACTAACGTGGTATTTCAATTTTTATAATCATATTGTTCAAATCACATCAACGTAGGACTTTGAACATTTCGTACGACTGGCCACGTAAAGAGAGTGAAGTTATGCAGATAAATTTCTTTCTATGCCTCTTTTTGGCCCAAGTATGCGTTTATCACGAACAAGGAAACAAGTCTATGTCCCTCTTTTGACCAAGCATGCCTTTATCACGAGAAAGTCCGTTGTTTTCCTTCTCTTGGTAACTTTTTGACATCTCATGCATTTTTCATAAATTTTTAGGATAAACTCATGTCATTTGTCATTTTTGCCTTACTCTAGCTCAAGCATCCATTTTTAACCATTTAAATATGGGGAACTTTTTTTATGAGGCCATTTAGTCATTTATATTCATGGAGGACTCCTTGCTAAATGAAATATGTTTTTACATAGAGGTGTGAACACACTTTTTTATCTAGATAGTTGAGATTTGGGAACATGAATTCAATTCAAGAAGAGAGAGAGAGAGAGAGAGAGAGAGAGAGAGAGAGAGAGAGAGAGAGAGAGAGAGAGAGAGAGAGAGAGAGAGAGAGAAAGCTTTATTAACATCTTTTCCATGCCAAAAGGCATATAAGATGAGCAAGTACATCAGATAAAGTGGAACCAAGACGGAACAATGCCGTCAAACAACATAACTAAACCAAAACTAACTAAGAAGAGGATAATGTCCAGGGTTATATGGTACGTTGACCATTTACAGATTCAACTGGCATCTCTTCAGTGCTCTAACTCTCTCACTAACTCTGAATAGTCTCAGATATCTCATTAATAGTAGCAGGTTTAATATCTACAAAACGGATGATACCATCCCTGTAGATCAACCGCTTTCCATTCGTTAGAGCCTCCTGTTTTGCTTTTTTCCATTCTTGAACCTGAATGAAAGTAAGGTCTTCATCCAGGTATATTGTGGTGCCCCGTAGTGTAGATCTCTTCCCTAGCGCTTCATGACGACCAGTGGTA
Source organism: Diphasiastrum complanatum (assembly GCA_029204225.1). Taxonomy (NCBI): domain Eukaryota; kingdom Viridiplantae; phylum Streptophyta; class Lycopodiopsida; order Lycopodiales; family Lycopodiaceae; genus Diphasiastrum; species Diphasiastrum complanatum. Next base: position 28,507,864 of record CM055111.1, read on the forward strand.
GATGCAAAGCGTATAACAAGAGTACCTGGATCTTTCTTAGGTCGCCATGCAGTATCCATATCTTTGTGGTGGTGTTGAAGACTTTCTTCAAGAAACTTTTTAGCTTCACCAACAGCATCATGGGAGTTCGTAATACCTCTGACTCGGACATTAAAAGCCTTTTGCTCTCGCAAACGGCTCTCAGTGAATGTAGCTGAGATAAAAGAAGGTGGAGGTGGTAGAACAGCAGTATTAGGACCTTTAAGCACATTTGCCCAAGATCGGACAATGGTATGATGTTGTTCCACTTGACTTTCAAGCTGTTGGATCTTAGCTGAAGTAGTCGAATGAGAGGAAGCTTCGATTTTGACAGCTGCAACTTCTTTCTTGAGATCATCGATAGAAGAATCTAGTTTTTGAAGATAAGATTGAACAGCTTGGATCATAGCTTCAAGAGAAAGAAGTTTTTTCCGATGGTCGTTGAGATATTCATAGGAACGTAACTGATCTGCACGAATGACGGAGATCATAAAGGCTGGAGGCAGAGGTAATTCTTCTTCTAGGGTATTCGGGGTCAAAGGATCGGCTATGATGGATTCACTATTATCAAGAATAGGATCTGACGGAGATATAGGGATTGCAACTGGAATGGAAGGTGAAGGTGAAGGTGGATCGAAGGTAGGTGTGATGGACGGGTCTGAAATGGAAGAAGAAGATGAGGTAGATGAAGAGGATGAAGCATTGTTGGCAGGAAGGGCAGGTGCACCACCCCTCTTACTTTTGGCCATAGTTGTGTCACCCATTTTACTCATAGATTGTAGAGATGATAATGTGTTTGCCCATATGTTTTTAAAATTGGTTTGACTTGACCATTCTATATTTGGTCATGACTAGTCAAAACCTAAATTAGCTAGATACTTTTTAGATGTCAAAGTCAAAATCTAAACGTTTACTTTGATCGATAGTCTTTCTATATACCGTAGTTGCAGCCCATGACCTGAAATGCTATCCCGGTCACAATCTGGGAATTCGTGTTAGAACTTTTCGGAACACAAAAAATGAACTTTTTATAAGGAGAAGTATATAAAAGGGGAAGTCTATCAGTAGACAAATAAACAATAACGTACTAAGGGGAGCCCCTTTGGAATCATGAGCTATTGCAAATATTTATCACTCTTGATGCTAGTTGGGTCCCAATCTCATGGATGAACTTGTGAAAGACAACTTAATGGCCTACTTTATGGATAAACTGTCAATAATTTGAAAATCATGACATGGATAGATGAGTGATATTTCTCTCTGAAACTTGTATTTGACAGGTGGTTGAAATTCACCCATACACAGCCTCTAAACAATCCTTGACCTGGGATTCCAAAACCATTTTATAAAGGCCAATAGACTCATGCTATCAAGGACCATTTTACCATTGTAAAATAATCAAAAAAATGTTCTAATGGTAATTTACTTAATAGGCAAACTCTAACAATCAATTAATAAAGACTGACTAGGCAAACTAACTATCTATAGTATACGTTTTGTTCTGACTAAACTATCAAATAAACTTCAACTGTTAGTCTTTTTTCCTTTAAAAAAAAAACTAATTTTTTTTCTTGCAATCTGGGTCATGAAAACGCACGTTTCGGATCATGGTATGAAAGTCGAAGGTTCCGTTGTACATTGATTTGTTGTTCTTTACTGTGATTTCATCTTGCTAGCTTCCATTGTGAGTTTGATATAGTAAGGTACCAAGTGAAGGAGGCCTATTATTGTAAATGTCAATATTTATGTTCCATCTATTTGGCATCTGGAAGTTCCAACGGTAACATGTACATAATCTTTTAGGCGCCAGCTTGTCGCTCAAGGCAATTATCAAAGTGAAGACAACCAAAGGCATGCTTACTATATCCTTATGAGACACAATCAGATCTTTAAACTTCAATTCTGTTGCTGCTCAAAGACAAGGAATCCTAGACTTTACATGCATGCATCAGCCATGGTGAATACCCAACAAACAATGTCTTCGGAAGGGAGGACTACACCTTGGAACAGAATTTAGCCTAATTGAGGAAGGATTTTAGTGAGGCAGATCGTGGTTGGAAGCTTGCATGCTTTAGTTGTTTACAAGAGAAACAAAATTTTGACTTGCTAAATTGTGCTGTTAAGAGTCCAGGAAATATTTGTATTCAACAAGAGATTCGGATCAGAATAATGGTTGTTTTCTACATTAGCAGGTGACTTCAGAGCATGCTTGTAGAGCTCCCTTGTGAAGAAGCTATCAACTAGCACTATCTACTTATATTAACTTGAGACACATAGAGTTGCTCGCCCTACTAAAAGGCAAGTAGCTGCACTAATAACCGAATGCCCTAAAATTGTCCAATTGACTTAAACATGGACCAAGTATAGTTGATTTATAATTCGAGCCTTTGTAGGAGGTCTAAAAGCGAGTCAGTTGTTCATTGTCTTGATATCTTTGTTATATATCGATTTACATACTCCAGTTGACAGTTTCTCTTTTGTTCTGAGATTCTATGCATTAAGCACATTCCATGGCAAAGAAATTTTAGTGCAACAGCAATCAATTTTTTCAGAAGTGGACACCATTCTTAAAAATCAAATTTCAACAATCTGATCCATGCTTAAAAAGGCCTGAAGAAGGAGTATTCTTGAACACCCTCACAATCAGATTTCTTCACTTTGACAAAGATATTATTGAGTATCAATTATATTTATGTTTGTGCGCTCCTGAAGGTGCATTCCTGAGAAGACAAGCATTCCAACCCCCTATTTATATTGAAATGGGAAGAACCTAGAAGATTTCAAATGAGGCCTCCCAAATTAGGGCATTTATCTAATCAAAGAGGTTAAAATTGCCTATAAAATAATTGTAAGACCCTATCAAGTTGCGGGTATTTGTATGGCCATAACAGAGAAATATGGACTATGTGGCGCATGTCCATAATAGAACCTTTTATATGTGTATAGTATTTACCTTTTACTATTTATGCAATAAAATTTTTGGCTTGCTTGTACATCTTGTCGAATGCTTTAGCATCAGTTTTCAAAGTTGAAGACATCGTCTCTACAACGCATAGGATATCGCGTAGCTCTCTGTATTTTCTTGCATTGAGTTTGCCATTTTTGTCGAGCATCGCTAAATCCATATTTGCCATTATCAAGAAACACAATACACCCCCATGTAGTAGTTAGATTCTTACCATGCAACTGCTATAGATGAAAATACTCAATTTACTTCTGGCTTTATATGGGTTTGCCACCAAACTTCTTTATGTTGTGATAGTGTGCAAATAGCATGGAAAGAGCAATTGTTGCATGCAAATCAACATGCAAAATGATCAATTAAAATACAGTTTCAAGAAAGGGAAAACTGTTTTTGATTAGTCTTTTGATCTAATTACAAGTCCTTTTGGCTGGATTGTAGAGTGTGACCTCGGCTTTTTTATGTCCTTCAACTTGTGGTGCTATGACTTTGATTTTCTGACAATATGCATGTTGACAAATGTAGCTGATCATCCCAAGCTGTATGCCACTCTACACTGGTAGAGCGCTGCCAATATATGCTAGTGATGGTTGGTTACTACATGTTAACATATCTTTTGATGATCAACATATGCTAGATCACGTTCTACGGAAGCTTCAACAGTCGACTGACTGCTATAGGGAGGATTGTTGTCGCCCTTATGGAATCTAGCATGCCTTATGGAATCTAGCATGAGATATAGCTTGGTATATGTTGCTGAGCTATTGTAAGAAATATCGTAGTCAAGACTGTTATAATCATAATGAAAGGCTATTTCTAAGGAATTGATGGTGAAGTTGTGTCAATCTCTTATTGCCTTCAAAACTTACAGCTCATGTTACCACATAAGGCTAGAAATGCAGCTGCCACTTGGTTAGTAGAGGGACAATATAATGGTTTTATGTACTCCTTGAAATATCTCTGAAATTGTCCATCAATAGCCTGCTCTGGCTACTCAACAGGCAGTTGCTCCGTTAAAAGAAAAATAAGAAGTTTTGATATTCTAACAAACTGTTGCGTATTGACAACCGCTACTACAGTTAGAGAATTTTGTAGCTATGGATATGCAGTAATAGAGCGCTGAAAATAGTGCTTGTATCACTGCCTTTCTCCTTAAAAAAAAATGGCTGAATTTTGCTATAAGCTGATGTGTGCAGCATGCATGCATATACTCCACTAATCTGTACATTGTAACAGTCCTCTGAACTTGCATAGTTGCCTGTTTCAGAACGGACCTTGAAAGAAATTTTTTTTGTACGTACTGTTGTTTTTTGTTAAAGAATTTAAAATTTTGAAATTGTTTGGTCGTTTAGGGTATTCAAGCGGATACCTTTAGGGACAGACCAAATACAGGAAGAAATCGATTTCAATAGCACACAGGATTATGAAACAGGCGCCTCTTACGATTAAGGCTAATCTATGTTCTTTCACCCTGTTTGATTGGTAGCACGTTTTTTGGGTTTCAAACAAGTTGCATTTTCAGCTATGGAATCGAACTAGCGGTACACTTTTTGCAAAATCTACCCCTAAACATCTGCTAGTATTTGCCGAATCGATTTCATGTTCAGGGTCTCAAACAAGATCGAGGGTTTCATATTCTGTAATAGAATCAAACTATCGCTGGTCTTTTTGCAAAATCAATCCATAAACATCTGCTAGTTTTTACCCAATCGATTTCTAAATAGGCTGCACATTATCAGGGTTCAAAACACGCTTTGACGGGGAGGTTCTAAAAATTTATCAAAACACGCTGGGGGCAGCATCTAACTATTTTTTAATATATTTCTAGATACATATTCCAGAAGTACATTCCAACCAGATTGGTAGGAAAAGGTTTCTCAACTTTGAGGGTGTATATGAATTAATGAGACCCCAAGTACCATAGAATAGGAATAAAGACCACCCTAATTATGTGTCCATAATGGAGGTAGATGTTATGATGAAGATCATGAAAGTTAAGAAGAGTTTCAGTTAATTTGAGGTTTATGCTTAAGAGATCCTTACATGAAATTTATTTTGACTCGTTTCAAATCTAAGATTTTATCGTTGCAAATTTTAAGGTGCACTTGAATATTTCAAATTATTTTGTTTCTGGAAAGCATGAACTGACTATTTAACTATCAAAATTAGCTTTTCTCCGTTTTGAGTTTACCTCGTGCTTTTATTTATGTTGAAATTTATGTCAGCTCAATTCAATCAGGTACTCCTGCTTTTAAACTCTCAAACTTTCAGATTATTTCAATTGAATCTCTTACCAAAATATTTACATTTGTGCAGTTGATGTTTAACAGGAAGCTTCAAGATAATCTCATATCAGGTTCGATTCCCAGTGAGCTGGGTAACTTACAACAGCTTACAAATCTTGACCTCTCCAATAATAACTTCTCTGGTGTAATCCCTAGCAGTTTTGGAAATCTTTCAAGCATTAGAACCATGTACGGGTTACCATCTCTGTATTGTCCTTCCAACTTTTTTTATATTTAAACTTGCCACTAGCTGACTCTTTTGCATTTTCAATAAATTAAATTTCTGCTATTTATTTTCAACAGGTTGCTCAACAACAACAGCCTTGAAGGTAGCATCCCAACAACGTTAACTAATCTTCCTGATTTGCAAATGTTGTAAGTATATTTGCTCCTATTAAGGCACTCAAGGTGCAGCTTTTGTTGTTGAAGCAATGATGCTACCAAAGCATGAGTATAATCACTGGAACATGGTAGGGTAGGTTGTAAAAACTTTGTTTTAACCAATCTAGCTGAAGCATTTGCACTTGTGCAGGGATCTCTCCTATAACAACTTGAGTGGCTCAATTCCCCAACTTCGTGCTAAGCTCATGTAAGCTAGGCTCTGCACATTTGTATGGTGGCAGTTCTTCTAGCTGCTAATAATTTTATGTTCAAGATAAGCTGAACTGTAGGACTCTTCCTATACAAACTTCAAGCAACTGCTATGAGCTGTCTCTACCTTGGTCGTTCATTAAGCTTCTATGTTGAAAACCTAATAGCCTATCGTTTGGAAGCTGAGAAATTAGCTTGTTTCGGGTAGTTAGTAATATTCACTACTCTTCGATACAACTACCGTTGTAGATACTGTTAGCATAAATTCTTGACCTTTTCTTCTCTGAGACGAGCTCTCAAACTGTACCATTAGAAGCCTTATAAATATGTACTAACATGTGGAGTTTCTGGCTCCAATATTTGTGGTCGGATCTTATTACCAGCTGTGTATCACTGCTACTTAACTTTTTCGCTTAAATATGATCGCAGGAAGAATTGAACCTCCTCAAGCATCTTAATCAAATATTAATGTGATGAAATGTTAACCTTTTAGCAAATACTAGCTACTAAAGGCAACCCTGGTTAATGTAAAATACCTAAATTTTCTGTAACTCTTTATCCACTGCTCACTTCAAATGTGATTGCTGTTGGACAATGTTCTACTAATCACATGGCATATATATGCTATCTCTGGATAAGTGTTTCATTATATGAATACAGTTCCTTGCACAACTTTCAGCTGCCAATAAGCTATCTCTGCCTTGGCCAAGTAAAATCACTTTACTATGTCTATAGAAAGTGCAGAAGAGAGCTTCATCTCCAACCTCAAGGCTATTGGACTCAGTAGCGTCCCTGTTGGATTTGAGCCTTCAATGCCATATTGTGTAGTCTGCTGCTATAAGTCATCAAAATGCAAGATTATGCAACCTTTGAGACCAGAATCGAGGGCTGACTTCAAATGTGAGGAACTTGAACCAGTTGCAGGCTGAATCGACCACGTTTGATTGGTTTTAATGTTTTTGGCTTTCCTTTTTTTCCCACTCTTAATGTAATTAAAGGGTGTCCTCTTCATTGGGCGTTTAAGTATGATAGCTCACTCAGCCTCAGTGCATGCCCTTTATATGTTTTGCCATTGATTCCCATTTCTGGCATTTTCCTTTTCACGAGTTCATTGTCTTTGTTGTCCTGTCCTTGGTTTCTTGCTGTCAAAACTTCTTACAGACCACAACTGTTATTTAAGTATGTAACCTGGTATTCTCCTCTGCTGGTTAGCTTTGAGGTTTTACATTGCCTTAAGTTCGTGCAATGCTCATTCTTGCATTGCTTTGGTGCTTGTCATTGCTGGCTTATAAAAGCGTGTTGGTTTATAAACTTCTGTAGTGTAGTGGGAAATCCGAACCTCTGTGGGACTAAGACGGAAATTGCTTGTCCAGGAGCTCCGCCACCTTCAACCATTTCAAATCATGGTATACAATTTGATTCTGTCTTTTGTCGTAGTACTGGTTCTTTTCTTTCTTTATATGTTTAAGTGAAGTCAAACTAGTATATAGGTTTTTGTAACTCCTACTTTCTTTCTCATCTCTGAGATTTCTGACGTTTCCATTTTTTAGGATCGTCGACCAAAGTGATTGTAGCTGGAGTGGCTGCAAGTGTTTCTTTTCTAGTTATTTCTTCAATCATTGGGTTTTTATCCTGGAACAGATATCATGCTCATCATAAGGAAGCCTTTTTTGACGTTGCTGGTATGGACCCTTTGTGATTACCTTAATATACAATTGTGTTCTGTTCAGATAGGATCTAAAGCACAGAAGCTATACTTTACATTGGTTGACTGATGCAATATATGCTTGAGCCAAAACAGAAGTTACAAAGAGGCTATTGTAGAACCTATATTGAGCATTGCAATAATTTGGATGATAAGTAGTGAGGCGTTATCACCAGTGATGTATGGCAAATCATGTCCAAAAATTCTTCAGAGCTGACATATTTTCCTCATGCAGCCGAGGATGATCCAGAGGTCGCCTTCGGACAACTAAAAAAGTATGCATTCCGGGAGTTGCAAGTAGCAACAGACAATTTTAGTGATAAGAATGCCATTGGCCAAGGTGGCTTTGGGAAAGTCTTCAAAGGGGTTCTTCCCGATGGTTCAGTTGTGGCTGTAAAACGTCTCAAGGCTGGTCAGAATCGAGCTGGTGGTGAACATGCCTTTCAAACAGAGGTGGAAATAATAAGTCTAGCAGTCCATCGACACTTACTTCGTCTGCAAGGCTTCTGTGTCACTCCATCGGAACGGATATTAGTCTATCCTTACATGAAAAATGGATGTGTTGCTTCTTGTTTACGTAATGGTACGTGTTTTGGCTCTTTTAACTCTTTATGGTTGTAATGGTTTCAGGCTTTTGAAGTTTCTGAACCCTAGGAATCAGTAAGTTCTCAACATCGAACTCTGTTCATATATGTCGCATTTATATCTTGCTGCTAAGGCCTGCAACAGCAAATGAATCGCATTGCGATCCTCAATATTGCCTCCTGCCATTCATATCGATAGTAAAAGCTCTAGCTCAGGCACTTATAATTTTTTCTCTTGAACTTCCCTTTATGCGGATGATTGGAGTCAAACTTCTAACCTCAAGGTGAGGAAAGGAGGCCTTCCCCAACTGGCCAATATTGGGGGGACGCCACCTGAAATTGTCTTTCAGATATCAAGCGTTTAGATAACCAGAGTCCTGCCCACATGCTTTTTTTGGCTATAAGTGGCGGTGCATTTATGGATCGCCTGATTTACTGAAGGTAGACAAAAAGAAATAAATAGTCGCAGGTCTATAGATTGTTAAACTGTAGCAGAGTGCTCAAGATTCAGCCTGTTGACTGCAGAAGCCGGTTCTAGAAAGCAAGCACTCACTTGGCCTGTAAGGAAGCGCATCGCACTTGGTGCTGCTCAAGGACTTCGTTACTTACACGATCACTGCAATCCTAAGATTATTCATCGTGATGTTAAGGCTGCTAACGTCCTATTGAATGAAAACTTTGAGGCAGTTGTAGGAGATTTTGGACTTGCAAAGCTTTTGGATTACAAGAACACACATGTTACAACAAACGTCCGTGGTACTCCAGGCCATATTGCTCCAGAATACCTGTCAACGGGGAAGTCATCAGAAAAAACTGACGTTTTTGGGTACGGGATCACACTGTTGGAGCTTATAACTGGAAAACGTGCTTTTGATTTACAGCGGCTTTTTGAAGAAGATGTTATGCTCCTAGATTGGGTAGGTGCACTCTACTGATTTTAGTACACAGTTGCTTCCTTCGGATAGGTGTCTATTTGCCATCTTATGTCATGTCTGCAATCAAAATTGTCATTGTTAGTTCCTAAGATGAAGTGTAGACAAAGGTTGAAGTAAGTTTTGTGAGGTTTTCTTAGTGTGTTCTTATCAATTTCCATGCTAGTTTATTTTTTATTCTTGTTGAGGTTTCTTGCCAGCTGTACGGTAGTTCACTTTGTACGCTTAATTTTGCATTGTGCAAACTAGACACCCTCGACCATGTATGACGATATAAATTGGAATAATGTCATGCTCAATAATGGCTCAAAAAGAGCTATGAAGTTGGTGCTAATGATGACTGTATAAAGGTTGCAGGTGGTCTAGCCTGGTCCTGGAGTAGTCGAGTATGTGCAAAAACATCAATGGCCTCCCATGTAGGCCCATCAACAAGACGCCTGTCACCATTCCATTCTACCAAATGTTTAACGCCTATTGTGCTCTACCTCGCACATCAAGGATGGCTCTTGAAAGATAATGCAAAAGCTCAAGGTCAATTGAATAGCCAATGGCAAATCTCATCTAACCAATAGTTGCACATATGGTAGGCTAACATGTAGAACATCATACGCCCACGTAGTATAATTGGCAACTGAAGGTGATAAATGACTAGGCTGACCTGTAAATATCTCTGAAAGAATCCATGTTGTCTGAGAGCCAGTTTTGTTGGTTAAGACTCGCCTTGTAAGAACTTATGTTTAGCAAGCCAGAGTCACAATGTGTACATCCTACCCCTTGTCAAATAGTAAATACAGTTTTTAACTTTTCAATAGTTTCTTAGACTTCCATCTTTTTTGTGTTTGGTCTTTCCTACAACATGTTGCTTTTCATTTCACTTTACGACATGTCAATACAACATCTGGAGGCTGTTATTAACCTTTGTTAACCCCAGTTAATAGGCTCTAACCATAACCTCACTTAGTGATTAGGGGAAATTTAGGGTGTTTTGTGGCTTTGACTGACTTATGGTTCTTTAATAATGGCATAGGAGTGTGGGATTACTAGATATATAGGGCAGGGGGGTGAGTTTTCACAATTCACACAATAACTCAGTCTTCAGAGAATCTACCAAATTATGAACTTTGCTTTCTTCTGGTGTCATCCTTGTTTATATGTAACTGGCAGTGATTTGAAAGGAAGATGGATAGGACACTTTTTTTTACCAGCTTTAAATCTTACTGCAGCAGAATATTATTTTCCTCCATTTAGTAGCTCACTTGGAGAAAACAGACAAGCAAGACGTAAAGATTCTACACAATGTTTTGTATGTTTGATAGTACACTAACAACTGATGCTGATACAATTTAGCAATCATGTTATGTGTAGATAAGCTTAAAACTAAAGTTTATAAACTTTGTCATTTATTCCCCAACTTTTCTTGTTAGTATTTGCCACAAAATGTATAGTCCAACAGAAGCTTATATGCATAATTACCATGTTTGATTGGATTGCATGATTCTTTTGTTTGTGCATGTTAAAAATGAACTTCATAATTTTTTTTGCTAACAGTTGCAGCTCTTCTTTATTTGTTTTTAAGGTCAAGAGATTTCAACGTGAGAAAAGATTGAAGGAACTAGTTGATTCCAGCTTGGGCAATGACTACAATCAGCAAGAGGCTGAAGAGTTGATCAAGGTAGCTCTTCTTTGTACACAAGCTTCTCCAATGGAGCGACCTAAAATGGCAGAGGTGGTGGGGATGCTTGAAGGAACTGGTCTTGCGGAGCGATGGGAAGAATGGCAGAAGATGGAGCTTGTTAGAAGACAAGAAATGGAACAAGGACCTCATAGGCTTTCCAAGTGGATGGAGGACTCTGGTTCTAATCTTGAAGCCATAGAGTTAACTGCTGGAAGGTGATTTCAGGCAAAATTATGTTGTTTTGCCTGACCACAGCTTCGTCAGTCCTCTGATCCTGGTTTTGCTTCATATTTTGATGGGGATGGTGCATTACCAAACGTTCAGCCTAAAAGTGCACCTTTTAAGATGTGAAGTTGCTGCACAGCTGTCATACCATGAGTTAATAGTAAGTGCACTGTGCATTCATTCTCTTGATTTTCTGAACTGAAGTAATTTCTCTGCACCTCCAAAGATCAGATTCATGGATTCGACAATTGGAGCTAGCACAAAACACAAGCTAGGTCCCTAGTCATGGCTGAATGAGAGTCGCCGGGTGAATCGGGACTGGAGATTAGGGCATTGGTATTATGAGCAGCAATGGGCTCAGAAAAGTCTTATGTTTTTTATCTTCATATTTCTGACCTTTGGGATCTTCTCTGAAGGTATGGAACTGGTTGCAAAGTTTTGTTGGAAGTAATGCAGATTTGTAACGACATACATAGAAGAGCCAGGCTTGATGAGTTGAAGAACGTAAAAGAGGATTTTATTTATTGCCTCAATTGGAGGTTCGAGTTTTATATATACTGTCACACTTTTCAAGCCTTGATTTTTTTGTAAAGAGTTGTTTGAGTTTACCCGAGAGTTGTCTTCCTCTTCCTCTCACATTCGCCTTGGATTTGTTTGGATGAGGTGATTGAGCTTAGAGTTTCTACCAAGCACAAGCTTCCTAAAGTAACAATTGCAATTCCTTGTTTCTACTTTAATACCAATTTTACAGTTTCTCAGAAATTGAGCATAATCTTTTCAATAAGAGGACAACATTTTTACAAATGCTATTGCAAATCATGTTTACTACTCTATTTTTGATTGTCTTGTATGTCCGTTTGATGAGCACAAGTGAAACCCAAGTGGCAAGCTATACCTCCAGGTGAAGAAATAAGATGTAAACCAGCAAGCCACATTTAAGGGATGCTCTAATTTCAAGCAAGACTTCAGCTGAGGCATTCAAACTTACTTGGGCAAGGAATCTAACCTGGGTGCAAGCCCAAACCAAGAATGCTTCACCATCACAACATGTATGGGCCACTTGTTTTCTGCTCTATTAACCAACTTTTCCGCCTCCTAAATTTTTTTCCATGGGCTTATGTAGCCTTTTCTGATAAGTATTTCTTTTCTTTGCTACATTAGCAAGCATGCTGAAAGCCAATCCCAGGCAGTGCTGGTTGATCTGCAAGGCCTTGGCCCTTAAACTTGAATGACCTTATGGACCTTGAAACTCTCAATGAAGACCTACAAAAAAAATTGGATGTGTTAGGTTTCAAGGTAAGTAAGACCTAGCTATAAATAATCTTTAACCTATACAGTCCTTCCATAAGTAGAAGATTTTTGCTACATTTTCAAAGAATGTCAAGTTTTTGTGAGGATTATTTGAACTTCCATAAAAGCCTCTAATCTATCATTAAATGCTCTTCACCTCATAATTGCTAGCTTTGGAGGTACAAAGGAAAAGGCTGATGCATGCTTAAAATGCTAGTGAAGTTTTTCTATTTGAAGGGCATGAAGGGCCGTTGATCTAGTTTCACACAGATTCATGAGTACTCCTAACCTTCGTTGGAGGGACTTGCATAGTGTCAAGTCGCTTGTGAATTGCAATACATAGGCTAGGTACGACAAATTCAGCAGGCATTACTACCTCTTGCCCAAAGATGTGAACTGGAAAAGGGTGTGTCCGGTGTAAAGCTTATAGGTCGTACAAAACTCCCATAATGTTGCTTGAAGCTTATGCTTCCAATCCGACCTACTAGTTTCTATAGTTTTTGTAATAATCTTGCAGAGAATCTTATGAAAAGATATTTAAAGGTTGTAGTTGAACAAGAATCGTTGCATAATGAAATGTTTAAAAAGATTTACTACAAAATAAAGCATTGCAATAATCTAATGGAGAAACCTGCCAATTCTATTGAAGCCAACCCTAATTTATTGCTAGTTAATTGTCCTTTATTAGTTAGATATAAATTATGAATAGAATAATAAAAAGGAAATGTATGGTGATGATGAGTAGACATATTATGGTTAAAACATTGAATCTCAACATGCAGACCACCAAAGTTGATCAACTAGAAGTTAAACGACACATTTTCACTTGTGCTAAAGTTTTTCTCCTTGAGCCTAGACCATTCTTTGTACTTCCATTAAGTTTTCTAAATTGATTTCAAGCTAGTGACGACTTATTTGTTTAACTTTTAGAGATTCTACACCAAGATGCAAATCTACATCATTACACAATTCCAACTATCAAAATTGTGAACTCCTGCAACTTTGCTGCGAAAGTGACGAAGCAAAATGAAGCGAAGGGCGAACATACCTCGAAGACCGGAAAGCCCTAAACCCTAAAGCACGAAACATCATAGGGATGAGCATCTCGAATGCAACCAGTTCGATGACTTGTGATGCATGTTTGAAGGATAAGATGTCACGTGCTGCTTTTGTCAAGAACTCCTATATAACGACCAAGATTCTGGAGCTAGTACATTCTGACATCTGTGGACCTTTCAATGTCATCTCAGTAGGAGGCTCGAAATATTATATTATCTTTATTGATGATTACAGTAAGTTTGCCAAAGTCTACTTCATTCACAATAAATCAGAAGCATTTGACAAGTTCACAGAGTATGTGGATTGGACAGAAAGATGCACCGAAAATAAAGTGAAGCAGATCAGAAGAGATCGAGGTGGAGAATACATCTCAAACTGATTCACTGATTTCTGCAATGATCGTGGAATCTTTCACAAAAAAATTGCATCTTACACATCGCAGCACAACGACCCTTGTAGAAAGAAAGAACATGACTCTAATGGAAGCTGCTAGATGCATGATGGCCTATTTGAAGGCTCCAAGAGTGTTGTGGGCTGAAGCAGTAGCTACAACTACTTACATTCAGAACAGGACAGAAAAATCTGGTGTTCCTCACACAACACCACACAAGTTATAGTGGGGTAGAAAATTCAATCTGACTCATATTCGAATCTTTGGCTATGCAGCATATGCACATGTTTCTGACAAGCTTCGAAAGAAGTTTGATGAGAAAGCAGAACAAGGATATCTTGTAGGATATGACAATCATTCATCATACTACAGAGTCTATACGCCAGAGACAAACACAGTGAAGACAATCAAAGATGTCAAATTTGATGAGAGCATAACAATGGGCAACGATGATCCTGTCAGTTATGAAGTCCTTGGAAGACAATACTATGATCTACCAACTATGACAGAGGGAGCATAGGACGAACACTCAGACGAAGATGTTCGAGTCACACCTCATTCGAGCGACGAAGCAAACGAAGAAAAATTCGCCAGCCAGTCTACTGCTACAACACCTGTAAACTGAAATGGTTCCGGAGCTAGCAGATTAGATAAAGACAAGAGCATTGTAGAACCAGAAGGATCTCCTAGAAGATCGACAAGAGAACGAAGAGCGCTAGCAAGATTTGTGCCAGGCAGCACAACTTCTACGTCAGAAGAGTTTGTGGATTCAGTGGAGAACCGTAGACATTCGAGGAAGCAATTAAATGTCCAGAGAAGGACAAATGGATCCAAGCCATGAATGAGGAGATGGAATCCATGAGGAAGAATGAGGTATGGACATTGTAGCCATTACCAGATAAGCGAAAGACTGTAATATGCTGAGACTTTCTCTCTTGTCATGAAACATTCGTCCTTACATCTACTGTTTGCATATGCAGCTGCTTATGACCTCAGGATTCACATCATGGACGAGAAGATAGCGTTCTTGCATGGTGAGCGAGACGAAGAAGTCTACATGGATCAACCCCCAGGCTACATTTTGAACTCACTTTCTACTTATGCATGTAGAATGCATAGGAGTATCTACGGTATGAAGCAATCAGCGCGACAATGGTATAAGAAGAAAGATCAAGCCCTGAAATCCTTAGGATTCAAGTCACTAATAGCTGATTCCTATGTTTATGTAAGAATTACAAATGGGAAGATCATCATTGTAGCTGTATATGTGGACGACACTCTGATACTCTGCAAGAGTGAGGAGCTTATTGCTGAGGTGAAGTATGATATCTCGAAACATTTCGAGATTGCAGACCTGGGAAAAGCCAGATGTTATCTTGGCTTACAGATTGACAGGCACTATGAGGGAGGTAAATTGTACTTTCATCAGTCTAGATATACCCTGAAAATCTTAGAAGATTTTGGGATGATGAATTGCAAAGGAGCAAACACTCCAATGCTTATAGGAACAGTCCTGACAAGTGAGGATTGTCCGAAGACTGAAGAAGAAAGAGAATTGATGCAGCGTACACCATATAGAAAGCTGATCGGATCACTGATGTACCTTGCAAATAACACACGTCCTGACATTGCTTAGGCCGTGTTCAGGATGAGCCAATTCAGTACGAATCCAAGCTCAACTCATTGGAAGATTGCGAAACGAATTTTGCAATAAGGCTTCAATTAACGAAGGATTTTGGATTGTGTTATTCTCGTAATGCAGGGTTGCAAATGCTTTCTTACAGTGATGCTAGCTGGGCATCTCTCAAAGACGACTGCAAAAGTGTCTCAGGAGGATGCACCATCACGTCAGGAGCAGCAATTCTCTAGGTCAACAAGACCATTGTTGCTCAGTCATCCTACGAAGCAAAGTACGTTGCAGCAGCTAAGATGGCCAATGAAATCATTTGGCTCCAGCAGTTTCTTGATGAACTAGGTGAAACGAGGAATGAACTTCTGATTTTGCAGATGGACAATACATCTGACAAAGGATCTTGTGTTTCACTCAAGGACGAAACACATTGTAATCAAGTACGATTTGATAAGGGATTTGATCGAGAAGAAGATGCTACAGACTACTTTCATTGGAACGAAGGAGATGGTTGCTGACATTTTCACAATGGCCTTAGACAAAGATCTGTTCGAGAAACAGAGGAGCAGTCTTGGAGTCATTAAGCTATCATGCTTTGAGAGGGAGCTGAAAAAACAAAACGTTTTAATTGCCAAAGCTTTCCTAGCTTTCAACCTTAAATTTGACAGAAAAGACACACGACACGAAATTGTTCGCGACACAAAATCTTCACAAAGGGCCAAAAAGATCAACCAAGTTCCATGAGGTACAGATATTTGATCTGATATGGTGACATCAGTAGAAGTGCTTTAGGACGTGGCTAATCCATCACTCTTGTAATCCAAGATTAGTTATAGATGTTTAATCTCTCTAATTAGGAAAGTTACTCGACAATACACGAAAAAGTTCACGAACAATATACATTATGCTTGATGCATAAAACATAGAAAAATATATATACAAAATATATGTTCACCTGTGAGCAAGACAATTTTGTAAGAGGATCAGCAGATCCAAGAAGTCTACTAGTAAGCGAGACACTATTCATGGGAGAATTGTATTTCTCTCACGCCAATGCACTGTGTGGATCTGTCACACAATGCTTGAAATCAAGAGGATCAATAGATAATATTGTAGCTGTTATGCACATATTATTTTGAATGATTGTATGATCTTGAATGAATATGTTGGACAATAGCGAAGAATGTGTTGGATAGCACCAGCGTAGTATCAGCTATCGTAGTCTTTGTTGCTACTATTGTAAGCCATTAACAGGTGTAATGGTTTGTCTCAATCAGAATCTTGCTTCTTGAATTCCACCACTTTGGACAATGGTGCTATCCAACACATGACTTCTCGCAAGGAATGGTTTACTGAGTACGCAGCTTATAGCAGAGATCAATTTATCTACCTCGGAGATTCAAGCACCATTCGCATGGAAGGCAAAGAGACGTTCAAGATCGTATTCAAGAATGATCTTTCTATTTGTGGTCTGAATGTCCTTTGCACCTCAGCTATCTAACCTACTATCAGTCTCTAAGATAACTGATGAGGGCTACACTATTACTTGTTCTTTTGAACAATGTACAATCTTTGATGAAGATACCACTACTACGTGCACTAGAATAAAAATCTATAAGTACTCTCTGACTCAGTTACATTAGCTAGTACTTCTCATGAAAATGTAAACGATCATGCTATTCCGTGGCATAGTCGATTTGAACACATGAATACAAGATCACTTTCTTACATGCGTTGTAATAATTTAGTTGATAGATTGTATTTCCCTCTTTCATTATAGAAAATCATCTTTCTCTGAATCTTGCATCTATGGCAAACACTCTAGGAGCAAAATTTCCAGAACACATTCTTTCAAGACAACATGTATTAGATCTTGTACATAGCGATCTTTGTGGTCCAATGCCAACTCCATCCTTAGGAGATGCATTTTATTTTATCACTTTCATAGATGATTACTCTAGATGGTCTACAGTTATGTGGCAGGAAGCTATGGAAAGTGAGTACAACTCAATTTTGACGAACCAGACCTGGACACTGGTTGACTTCTCCACTCACAAGAGAGTTATGGACAACAAGTGGATCTTCAAGAAGAAGATCAACTCTGATGGTTCCATTGCAAAATGAAAAGCACGGCTGGTGGCTAAAGGATTCACTTAAGTCCAAGGAGTGGATAATCAAGATATTTTCAATCCTGTTGTCAAAATGCAATCAATCAGGACTCTGATTGCATTAGCAGCCACAGAAGACCTCGAAATGCATCAAATGGATGTCAAGACAAAATTTCTCAATGGCTACGTCGAAGAGGAGCTGTATACCTTCCAATCGAAGGGATTCAAAGTCAAAGGCCAAGAGCACTGCACAAAGCAATCTATGGTCTGAAACAGGCTGCAAGAGCATGGTTCAAAAAAACAGCCCTTATTCTATTCAATTGGTGCAAACAATTCAGTTGACTGTAATGTTTATTTCAAGCATATAAGTGTCAATTTAGTCCATATAGCTCTTTACGTAGATGATGTATTTATTTTGTCTAACGACACTTTCCTACTGCACACTACTAAGAGTGATTGTCAAAAGAATTTAATATGATTGATCTAGGCGTTGCTCATTCTTTATTAGGAATTCACATTACTAGAAATAGATCGCAAAAGAATATCTATCTTAGCCAGCAGACATATCTAAAAGGCATTTTAGAAAAATTTCATATGTCTGATTGCAAACCAATTGATACACCAATGGATCCAAGTGTAGTATTGACTAAACCTTCTTGTGCTGAGACCAAAAGTGAAGTACGTGAATCAGCGAAGTACCCTTTTGATTCACTAATCAGATCTTTGATATATGCCATGTTATGCACTAGACCAGATCTAGCATACACTATTAGCACGCTAAGTCAATTCATGTCTAATCCTAAGATCTTTCATTGGAAATCATTAAAGAGAGTGATGAGATATAATAAAAAAAGTTTAGATCACATTTTGTGTTATGATAGAAATGGTATCGACTCACTCGTCCTGCAAGGCTAATCTGACTCAAATTGGGGAGGAACAGTCTCTACCAGAAAATTTCCTAACCACTAGACAAGGTGGTTAGAATCAGGTCGACAATTAGTTCATTTTTGCATACTGTTGTAAACATAGTGTATTTTTATAGACTGTTTGGAAATAGTGACTGTCCTGAAGTTGTCGATGAAGTCATGCACTTTGGATACTTCAGACACTTTGGATAGAAGTAGCTGACTTTGTCACTCGTCGAAGTAGTCAGAAAGCCAAACACTCTGGATAGAAGCAGTTAAGTGAACCAACGATCGAAGTCATCGAAGATGTTGGACAAGTCGGACACTTCGGACAGAAGAGTGAACCAACGGTTGAAGTCATCGTCGGATACGTCAGACACTTCAAAGTTGTTTAGTGAACTGTTAGTCGAAATCGTCAAAGATGGCCAAGTCTTCAATGTTCCGTGATATTCGAATGTAGAAATAGACGGGAATGGATACCCTTTGTTATAATGTAGATTAGTCGGGAAAGTCGACTTCGAGTAATTCGGCCGTGATTCCTGCAGGTATCAGATGAGCAGACATACAACCAAAGTAGGTTGCGTGTGACCCTAGATCAACGATCAATAAACGTGCAGGAAGAATCTTGAAATAGAAACTAGTATTTACCGAGGAGTGAAAATGTCCAACCATTTATGTTGTGGAGCAATATTGAAAAATCACTTGCCCTAAGAAAAAAATTTCCCAAATAAAATGATACTAGATTTCTATGTGCCTAGACTTGGCATAAAATATGGGATTCAGTGACAATGAAATATAGCTCAAATTGTCACATAAAATGATAATAGCATTGAATTGAGTGTGATGCAAATTGTGAAGTAATAACCTGATCCATATAGCTTCTTTGGAAGCTTGACATGCTGTGATGTACTCTGTCTCGGTCGAAGAAAGCACGACTGACTTTTGCTTTCTTGAGCTCCACGAAATCGGTCCAGATAGCCACAAGAATCGCTAGTCATGAATGGTATTTAGAGGCAAAACCGCAGGTCTGTCACTTTCATAGTTGCGTGGAGAGGGAGCCAGGTAGAGAGATCTACGAGATCAGATATCCATTCTTGGTCTTGGTTTTGACATCATCTCTATCAGGGAGGAAAATGCTGAGATGTCATACTTGGCAAGGTGCATGGTAGCGACAAGTTGGTGGTGTGGGGAATAGGAGACTAGCTCTGGATCAAGGGGGACATTGTAATCATGTCCCTTGTGGGTGACCGAAAAGTGGTCGGTGCCAAAGGTGGCGAAGGCCCTCTGGACCACATAATTGTCCTGTGTGAGGGGCACTTGCATGTTGGCTAGGCCCGCAGTTGTCAGAACTGCAAGGCAACCATCAAAGGCAACTATCGGTGTGAAGGACAGCGAGCTCTTGCAAGGTGAGCATCGGCAAGGCTATGTACTAGGATGGGGCACATACGGAAGGGGGTTGATGGTTTAGGTTATCTAGTCTAACCATCCTATCTTGACGATTATCTAGTCTAGATCTATAAGTCATTCAAGATCTGATTTCTAACTATCTAGTTCTAAGCTATCATTAGGGACTAACTACTCTATGTGATCATTAATCTAATCTACAACTTATCAACTGTCCCTAACAAATGAACGAATATATCTTTATCTAACCTATCTAATTTTGTGCAGATGACTCATCATGAGAATATGAGGATGACGAGGATGGCGCATAAGACACATCCTTGAGCCGAAACTTCTCCCAGGTCCAAAGCCTTACGAAACAGAAAATGGTGGAAGCTAGGGGAGCCTATCATGAAGATCTGCGGGTTCTAGGACTACCTCATCTCACTACGCCAATATGCCACCATCATGGAGTACGCCTACCATACTGCCACTGAAGATAAGCCTACCTTCAAATATAGGCTAAATCAACTTACACACGAGGTCTCATACACCATCGAAGACTTAGAGGCCATTGGAATACCAGATGGGCCAAGACACATTCCGGCAAACAGGGCAAGAGTCGATGACATCAAGGCATATACAGACACACCAAGTGGGCATGGTGCACCAATGACGGAAGCCATTGCCGATGAGGTCCTTGAAGGAGCAGCCACATTCGTGGTAAACTTTTTTGAAGTGGGGAGAACCAGGAAGGCCAAAATTTCTCTTACTTTCTTCATGTACCTGGTAGCTGCCATCACCAAGCCAGAAGGATATAACTACAACTGGGCACACCTCATCCAAGAAGAGATCTCCAAAGTCTTGTTGTCCCCAAAGAAGCAAATTGTCGTGGGGCCCTCACAGGAAATGGATGCCATGAGGGCCAACATCCAATCCTATCAGGCCATGGTCCCTACCTTGCAAGAATCCCAAACACATCTGCAAGCTCAACTACATGTAGAGAAGTAGAGGATAGAGCGCCAGATCAATGTAATGCTTGGGAAGGAGACAATGATCAAAACATGGCAGCAACGGTTCATGGATCATCAAAAGACCATTGATTTCTATTTAGCAGTCCCACCACTGCCTGATTCCCTCCAGTTCCCATCGACAAATATCATGTAGTCATCACCAAATTACAAACATGCAAAAAGATGTTGTAAGATTTCAAGGCCAAGCAAGCCGAATATGTCAACCCTTTTGTCGATGTAATTGGCAACCTGGAGCAACAAAATGACAAGTTGGAAAAGTAGCTCGATGATTTATTAGCGGCTCAAGAGCCTCCAACTACCACGCAAGCCACTCAACCGGCCACAACCAACAAAGGGGACCAATCCAAACCTACCAACAAGCAAGCCTCCACCACGGCCCGTTGATTCTTTTTCAATTGAGTAGATGGATGTCCCACGGGGTGAGTCATCTGGGACCGCTTCACAAGAAATTCCTTCCCCCAGTGAATCATGCTTTAAGGAGACAAGCAAGGGCACCACCACACCTAGTGCCAATACCCTCTTCAAAAAGCCGAAGACTCTTGAAACAACAGTCTAAAATTATTGTAGTTTAAAAAATAGATTCACAACTCAAGCGTTTCATTCACAAGATCTTGAAAATAAATTCATACTCAAACGGATGAATGAGTACAGTCCGCCGAAGAGATTAGATATGGTATGCGGTATTACCGCAAATGGATTTTACTGAGAAGTTTAGTTCAGAATATAGTCATAGTGCAACGCGTGATAATGCAAGTTCCTTAGGCGTCAAAGATAGCCATCGTTTGATCAAATACTAAGGAGTTGTTGACATCCGTGATCTAAACAGAGTGAGTGAATTAGAGTGAACAAGCACTAAGAGTGTAATCAAATCACAATATCATACAGCTACGTTAAACACAGATGATAGAAAGTGTTGCTTCTATATTACAATGAAAGCTTGAACAACACAATAATGGGTTACATCTAGAATGGAGATGTAACTTGGATACTTGATATCATTCACTCTATTGGCCGAGCATCATGGAGAATGTGTGAGGAAGATGTATTTTACACCACATCCTTGTGTCTAATTACAATAAATGTTTGTCATCTTAGTTGAACTACAATGACAGAATGACAACTGTATACTGAATACATGGTTAGATGACTCGGAACGTCGTATATTTTATCTCACTTCGCATATTTCGAGAAGTGGCTAGAGATGTTTCTCGTTGAAATAGATAACCTTCACATTTTTTTTTCACTTCGTATTTTTGCAAAAAAGTCGAAGGTGTTGAAAAATAGTTCATTTGTTGAAGTGATTGTTTTGTCCCAATTTTGGAAAAATACAAACACTACTAGCGTGTTTAGGAAGCCATGCACTTAGCCGAACCGCTCCAGTAGCCATAGGATGGGAGCCTGAGGTACCACATAACCCTTGCTAGAACTAATGAAGACCTCGTACCTCAAGATGGTAGAACTCCTAATTGGACTTTGGAAATTCTTACGATATCCACTACTCAATAGAGGTTGGTAGAGGAATAAAGTGTGCTGCTCACCAGGTCCTATCAACACTAGTTTCTAAAAGTAATGGAGAATCTCGGTATGATAACAATGAAATCTTTCTCATGGATTGAGAAATTTTTTGTGGAATTTTGACCATAGACACGCCTAATGAGAAAATAGATATGGCGGGAGACGATTTGGGACTTTCCCTAGGCACAAGCATCTACTTGGCAGGTGAGGATGAAATGCCTCCTCTAGAATTAGAGGGGAAGAAAATGCTTTGTGAGCCTGATATATCGATGGATACACTAGAGGTAATGACCAAAGAAGGACTTACCAGTGCCATTGACGCATTTTTAGAGGTCCTTGATCAGGAAGAGTATGGAAGAGAAGATCTTACATCGATAGGGCTAGACATAGACTCGGAAGACAAGCACGTCATACTAGAAGACCTCTTGATTGAATCTCAACTAGAGCCCGAAGGACCACAACTAGACCTAGGAGGATTCTCGTACGCAGAACTAGACCTGGCTATAGAAATTTCATTACAAGAGGCTAGTCTATTGCCTAGAGAACCACGTCTAGCCGCAGATAGTAGGAGTTTAGCAGAAGATGCACCTCTCGTATTCCCAAAAGTAGTTGACACTCAGGAACAGCCACCACAAGAGCTCATGAACATAACTTTCCTTGAAGATCATGAGGATAGCACCAATGATCTACAAATAACAACAGCGCTATCACTACAAAAATGGGAAACACAGTCAGATACCCACATGGATGACCGCCAGTTAGAAGTAGAGATAGGTGAGCCCTCGACACATTATGACAGTGAGGAGGAGATGTTTAATTCAGTTGAGAGTTATAGTGATGGATCGGATTGGGAGACCATGTCGAAAAATGAAATGGAGCCAACTCCAGAGGAGGAGGACATAGTATCTGAGTGGAAAGCCACGTCTGAAAGCAAAGTTCAATCAAACTTGGATGAAGGACTTGAGGAAGAAGTCATATGGGAGGACCCAAGCTTTGAGTCAATGGTAGAGAGTAAGATTGAATTGAACTTAAATTCGATCGAGACCAACCATGACAAGAAGATTGTTGTGGAAGAAATTTTAGATGAGAATGATGATCTGCCCATAGCTCACCCGACTGTGCTAGCACCTAGCCCTACTCCTATCACTTCGAGAGTAAGGAGGGTGACTGAGCCAATAGTTGTCCCAGATGACACTGGGGGGATACCTGAAATAGTAGGTCTCCTACCGCAATTTCATGGAAATGAGAACGAAGATGCCCATGAGCATGTCAAAGATTTTGAAACACTAATGCTCGTGAATAGGGTGAGTCCTGCGCATCAGATGATGTTGTTCACCACTACTTTGGTAGGAACAACTAGGAGATGGTACCATATTATACCTAAAGCTTCTATCAGCACACTAGAGGAGTACTATCAAGAATTCTTTAGAGAATTCAGAGGCACTTATAATCTAGATAGTTTGATATTTGCCCTATCTACCATACAACAAACATCTATAGAAATTGTGCATCAGTATGCTAGACGATTTGGAGGATTAGTGCACCAGTTGGACCTAAGTTTTACAATGGTATTACCTCCGCAGCTACTACTTGATAGCTTTTTGAGAGGACTGTTGAGTAATACCCAACTAGTGGTATGCCAATCTAGAGTCTCATCATTGGAAGAGGCGATATCTAGAGCCACGATTGTAGAGGAAGCAGACATCACCACACGTGAATGTCAGGCCATGAGAAATCCGATGCTAAATAGTAGCCGATAGACATTAGGACGCGAGTTGCCAAGAATGAGAGAATTATATCATACAAGACTATCACATGACACTTACGAGAGGATTGGACCCTCAAAGTTTTTTGAAGCAAAATGTGCTGAGAAAGAGAGAGTGCCAAGTAGCATTGAGTTATTACCTAACTTCGTGGAGGATTATAGAGGGACACAGGGGAGTGGGTCAAATTTACACTGTTATGGGCTAGCCAATTAGGAAGCCCAGACTAATAAGAATATAAACTTGTGGTCTAGATATCATGAGAATATCTCTCAGGATAGACGAGTTGAGACCAACGACAACAGTCCCCTGACACACCCAATAGGAACACTCATCCCTGAGGGGACTAGGGCAAGCGTGCTGACGGTAACTCGGAGAGAGTTATGGACAGACCTACCTAGAAAAGAGTGGATGGAAGGGTGTAATCGGCAGGTGAGTCTTGGAAAGGCCACCAAGTCTGAGGACGCACTACCAACGATATTTAGCAATACGGATCAAGTTGTACCTCTTGATGAGGATGACGATAGCAATGCATAGGAGCCAATATGTGCTAACCTACTAGTACCACCCCCAAAATCCAGAACCATAGATCCAACTCCAGCAATTCCAGAAAGAAGAGTTATTAAACCACCCATCTCTGATGACATTAATCAGGAGGAGGAGTCATATGATATACAGAACCTATTTGAAGATAATAAGAATGTGGCGAACAAGAGTACATTGATGCATACTAACAAGGATGGGTACCAAAACCATATCCAAGAAACCCAAGAGGTATTGATGGATATATTCCATTGGGAAAGAGGCATGCCAGACTATGTCTCTGAAGAAGATATCGAGAACAAGGGGCCTGAACTAGAAATTAGGGAGGAAATAAGGAATACTATACCTCCAACCATGGATAAACCCTATGATATGGGAAGGATATTCGATGTGGTAGGCGCAGATCTTCCATTTCTAGCATGGAATTCAAACATACACCAAAATCACCCATATCAGTTGAGAGATTTGAATAGTTTAGCCTCCTATTCCATACGTCATGATAGGGTTACCACGCATGGTGAATATCCAGACAACAAGGTGGATGTTGGATAGATGTGGTAAGGTGACAGCAATACACCCTTATCCCTGATTTCACATGGGGGAGTCGAGGGGTGGTATAAGTTTGACTTTACTTTACCGATTTGGTTTTGTTATATTTCCTTTATTGGTCAACATTCTTTCTTGTTTTAAAATACCACTTAAAAATAAAAAAATTGTTTCAGTATGGGATTTTTTATTACTACATGTAAAATTCATAGATATTCTTCTCCATATCCACTGATCGCCATCTTTCATAAGGTCCCTACTAGGATAGAAAACGTAAGGAAAAAGTAAAAGAAGAAAAAGAAAACGTGAAAAGAGAGAGAAAGAAAGACTGAGAAAAAAGTAAAAGAAAAAAGAAAAAAAGAAAGAAAAAGACTTCAACTGTATCTATCAGATCTCGAACCAATTTGTGAGGACGAGTGATGCCTCGCACATCCATAAGAGGTGAGGACGATTTTCCTAATTGATTCCATAGACTAGCGAAAAATCAGTACTTCCTACCATCTTGTGTATTGGATCTTAGGACAGTAAGTTGTCCTACATGGACTACTGCCAGAATATAGGGCTTGAGAGAAGAGTCAGTACAGAGAGGAGACTAGATGGTCATTCCCTGTTGAATCAGTTCTTAGAGAGTATAAGTTCAATGTCTAAACAAAAACAGAATTGGTAATCACCAGCCTGGACGGGTTTCAGAGTTGGGGCATCAAAGCCTCATTGTGTATGCATTCACAGACACATCATTGACATGGTGTTAGACACAATACTGATAACTTGCATCCATATCATCCCATCTCCAATCCTGAGATTTGCATTTGCATTTGCATATCCCTCCATGCATGGGTCTGAAAGTGGGCATTGCCTTACATCTGATGGAACTGAGAGCACTGTGGGCTGAAGCTCCAAGGGCACTATGTTCTGTTCATAGGTGGGTTTTTGCAGGTATGAAGACACCAAATTGTCAAAGATGTTGTGGTTAAATCCAATCCGGTTGCAGGTGGATCCTAAGGGCTAAATCGATGGCCTTTGGGTAGGAAGTTGTTGAAGACATCCTACCAAATCATTGTGGTTAGCATCACCTAGCAAGGGTGCTGAGCCCACTAAACTTGATCCACCACCAGGAGCTGGTCTGCAAAACCATAGACTCTGGGTCCGCCGTATGGGGACCATACTACCCAGTGGTAGTCGCCAATGTTAGCCGATATTTTCACACGGGAAATCGGCCTAATATTGAAGTTTAACTTCGCAATAATTGAAAAAATCGGCATGTAAAACCTAGTTATTAGAGAAAAATCGGCACAAATTTGCCTTAGGTCTGGGTCCCAGCCTGTCCCTAAAGTGGCTAGACACAGTTTAAAAGTAAGAAATTGACTTTTCAAAAAAATTGTCAGAAATATTTTGTGGTCAAGTTTTGTAAGACCGAGCCAAGAGTGCCGGTCCACATAGAATTAGGTCCCAGCCCACCCTAAATGAGGCTAGAGCAAATTTTGCGAACTTAGAAATGGCCGGTAAATATTTTACAGCTTTTCAAAAAAGTGGCCAGTTGTAAAAATAGCCAATATGATCGTGCTAAAATCTCACCATGAACTGAGTCCATTTTTACTAATATATGATCACTCAGTGTATTTTTTAGGGAAACCGTGTTGTCGTGGGAGCCCTAGTCATGAATGCCAAAAAAGTCAACCACAAAAGAAAAAAAATCGAGAAAGAAAAGTTTCGGGTAAAAACGGGACCGAGAAATATGGATTCAGTGTCAAGGAGTCACAGAAACCCTAACGGCAAAGTTTGGGCAATTTACGGGCAATTAACGAAATGTGTGGGCCAAGTGGTTACCCAACAGGCCAAAAATCCAGACAAATGAGCAGTAGGCACACGACCCTTGAGAAAACGAAGAAAGGCCAAAAACGAAGGTACCCAAAGAAAAAATGAAGGCCGCCTACTAAAAATAGGGGTTGAAAAAGGGCCTCACCCAAAATTTGGATAATAAATGCCAAAACACCTTGGAGGCTATAAAAATTGGGAGGTACACCCACTAGCCATTGACATTTTGGGCTTCTAGGGTGTAAAAAAGGGGAAACTTGAATGGCCTCCCTAGCTTTTGACAAAAATGGCATCTTGGCTAGTTTGGAAGAGAGCCTTGAATGCACCACTCCCCCAGTCTCTTATGGAGGCCACTAGGTGTACTATCAAATGGGTTGGGGACAAATGGCAAAGAGGGCTTGAAGGGCATGAAAACTGGCAAAGCCTCATTTTGAAGGGGGACACTTGGGATTTACTATAAAAGGAGGCCACTCTTTGTGTTAAGATAGAGTTGGATGATAGTTGGCCAATAATGTGATAGTGAGTTGATGGTGATAGTTGGAGTTGATGAGTGTGATGTGATAGTAGAATGCCATGTTCATTGAGAGTGTCATTCTATTGAGAGTTAGTTAGGAGTCATTTGAGTTGGAAGCCATGTTGGTTGAGAGTCTTTTGGAGTGTGAGTTTGTTTGTTTGAGAGAGCTTGTGGTTTAGTTTGTGTTTAATGTTGCTCAAGGTTAGTATTACTTTGATGTTAGTTGCTTTGTGTAGTGCTTGAGGTTGGATGTTTGCAATGTACATTAGTGATGTTGGAAGTGATGCTAATTTTGAGAGGGATGGTGTAGTTGGAAGAGTGCATTGTTGAGTTCCATTGGTGGTGAGTAGGGTGTTTCTTACCATGCTTGTTTAGGGGTTGTGGTGGATTGAAAGGATTTTGTTAGTAATGTTGCTTTGGAGGTATTGTTTGAAGTTGGAGTGATTGGTTGTATGATTTGTCTGCGCGATGGTGAGGAGGAAGTCTTTTGATTAGTGGCTTGATTAAGGTATTATAGGCTGATTCAACGTTTGCATTTGGGAGTGGGTTAAATGCTTGATTGGATGTAGTTGCTTGAGTTTACAAATTGATACATGAAAGAGACATGGTCGCACTTATGAGTCAATGTTTTGGTGGGGGACGAATGGAGGTCAGTGTTTTGGAGTTGTTAGCTACTTACTTGCAAATTGATAGAGGTTGTGCCAAAATTTGCGAAGTAGGAGGTTGAGAGTGGAATCGTCGTTTGAATGTCTTGTTGGGGAGTGATTCTAATCATGTTGGAAGGAGCGAAGGATGTTTTGAAATACCATTTGCGCAAGTAAAAATCAAAGGTGGAGCACCATCAACGGTTTGCCAACGACTTGCAGCCACACTCAAATTCCGCAATCACTTACTCTACGCCCTACATGCTGTACGGTTGGAGGTTATTTGGTTTTTGTATCCTAACTTGGTTATTTGGTTATGTGAGGCCTACATGCAACTCATTGGTCTGGTCTTGCCTCCATCAAGTGTCTCTGGAGTGCCTACAACCTTGTTGCGTGGTCTGTGCCCTGACCCTGCCTGTGGCAGTTCTTCTCTGTGGTTCCTCCTCACTGATCCTGTAGTTTCACGCTGCCTCCGCCCTCTGGGTGCTCGTTGAATGCCTCCTATACACCCTCGCTACCTCATCGCTGCCCTGCTGGCCCTGCGATATGCCCGCTGCCTCTACCTATAGTGTGCTCCCTTGTATGCTCTACGTGCCCACCTGCCTATCTGTACTGACTATAGAAAATCAGGCCCTGCTATTCCTATCTGTTCATCATTGATAGAAAGATCAAAAGTTCTGACACTGGATTTTTTTTCCAATAGCTGGCTGTTGCCAATTGTCACTACCTATCCACCACCAAAGAAGACCACATTTTTCCCATCAGAGAGTAAGAATCGAGGCATGGAGAGTCACTACAACAAAGGCATCTATGTGACAATATCCACTTGCCTCTCTATAGAGAATATCAGTCATAGTTCTTTGGAAAACCATCGCTTGACATATTGCCACTTTTGTAGGGTATCCAATCTCAGTTCTGAAACTCTAAATCAGTGATTGCAGAGACAACAGTTCACCAAACTTTTGCAGCAGTCAATCGCAATATCAGTTGAATCATAGTTTTCTATCAAGACAGTCGTTGATTGTAGAGGCACGTCTTTAATGGAAACTGCTCACATTCTTGTGGAGCATATCGGTGGGAGGAAGTTATCCCACCTGGTCTCTATACCCATGATATACTCCAAGTCCTGGGCATAAGTTGTTGTCGGCGCAAACTGTTGGGTCAGGGTGATTGAAAAATTCATTAGAAAATTTGCTGAGAGCCCTTTGGGCATCTACAACCGTTGTCCATCTGTGCTCTGAATTGATTTTTGGCCAATTGTAGTTGTTTAGCGTGATTTTGTCCAATGGGATGCCGCATTCCACCCATTTGGTGCATCATAAGCATGGCAGGAAATGGGCGTTTACCCGGAGTTGCTGAGGACTCGTCACATACGCCACGATGGCCGCAGGCTCACACTCGAATAGCTGCTAGAGCCACTCTGGTTTGGTTGGAGGGTGGGGAGTGCTTGCAGCTCTTGTCCCTTGATGGTTTGCACTGAAAATGATATCTGTCAGCCGCCTCTTGAATTGGTTGGAGGGCGGGGAGTGCTTGCAGCTCTTGTCCCTTGATGGTTTGCACTGAAAATGATATCTGTCAGCCGCCTCTTGAAGACTCGTGCGGATATTTTGATAGGAATTCGTTGATCTTCTTCTCCACGGACTTTGGATGTCTGAGAGCCCTGCTGGCAGATATAGCGCGCGAGCCTCGTGATGAGGAGGCTTGACCTTATCCTTGACTTTGGTTGGGGCCCTATGTCTTGGCCTTGGCCATGTGTGTCTGCTCCAGTATCGGGAGGCCCTTGGTCTTGTTCGTCTGACCCCTGATCTTGACTGGTTTCCCCTTTTGCTTGTTGGCCTTGATCGTGGCTCGTGCTTGCTTGTGCAGCATCAAAGAGAGGTGGCAGTGGAATTACCACCGGAGTTGTCTAAGCTTTTTGCTCCATAAACTTCTGACAAGCTTTGAGAGCTTGTTTTGCCTGGGCGAGCTCCTAATTTGCGCTAGCCCGAACTCCGCTTGGTAGTTGTTGGCTGTATACCTACACTTGATGCCTAAAAAGATTCATCTTTACTTGAGAGAGTGGTCTTGAATCAGGTGCCGGTTGAGCTAGCCAGACAAGTTTTTCTTGTTGCAAACCCTGCACCTCCGCTCCCAAGCGTGTGTTTTCCATTTCGTAGATCTATAGCTATGCTTGGAGGGGGGCAAGTCTTTGGGAGGCTTTCAACTGAAGCTCATGCACTTTGGTTGAAGCATCCTGCACTGCCTTGAAGAGGCTTTGGATATACGTGTTTAAGCCATATTCTTTTTGTTGCAACTTTAGGATCTCATGTTGCCCATGGAGCGCGTGTTGCTGAGCTATTTGGAGTTCTTGCTGTGATTTTTGCTCGTAGCTGGGTGTTTTGGTTGCCAGATGTAGTACCCGACTGTCCAATGAGGCTCTGGCTTCTATCGTGTTCTGGATATAAGTCCTCAAGGCTTGGTAGGTTGTCATGATGTCCGAGGGAGCAGCCGGTACGCTTGTGCTAACAGGGGCTTGTTGTGTAGTGGCCCCAAGTTCCAACGACCTATATAGTATCATCGTCCTCCTCCTCTATGAGCTTCTCTGGTGATTTCTGGCCATCAGGTGCAGTAGGGTCGGCAGATCTGGTGATGGTATAAAAATTGTTTGTACAAATGTGTCATCAGACAACGGTTTATCACCCTCGACAAGCTTTGATGGAGAAGTGGGGGGTGTGAGAAAAGCAGAAGTGGAGACAGGGAGAGGGGCAGTTTGTCCAAAAGATAGAAAGGGTGGAACACAGGGAAACTGGAGGGTGGTGTGAAGGACGGAGGGAGAAGAAGGGGGAATGTGCCCTGGCTTGACAGTGTGAAATTAATGACTTCCAGGCCAAGGTGTCGGAGACACCTGTGAATCGAATGGATTGAACTGAAGAGGGACAGTGGTGGAAGCGGGGGGGGGGGGGGGGGGGGGGAGGGTGGAGGAAGTGATAGTAATGGAAGGGGTGGTAGAAGATGGAACAAATGTAGAAGTAGCAATTACAGAGGATATGGGTATGGAAACAAAAGTGGCAGTTGCGGGTTGAACAAAAGAAATAGGAACGGAAACATAAACAACAGTAGAGGGCTATACAGAAGAGGAGGTGGT
The DNA here is from genome assembly GCA_029204225.1 of Diphasiastrum complanatum. NCBI lineage: Eukaryota > Viridiplantae > Streptophyta > Lycopodiopsida > Lycopodiales > Lycopodiaceae > Diphasiastrum > Diphasiastrum complanatum. The sequence continues at coordinate 28,539,105 of CM055111.1, forward strand.
AGTAGCAGAAGTAGCAACAGTTACTGGTGTGGTGATGCGGCAGCTGGTAGCAGGTGGAGATGAAGAGGAGGAGGCAGCTCCACACATTTGCTTGCTGGCCGTTGTCTCAGTGACTGCAGGACGGACGGATGTGTATGCAATGGTGGGAGGGTGGTATAGGTTAGTATGAGGCACGATGGATGATAAGATGCTGAAATGGTGGAATCCACGTACTTTCGCCTCGAGAAGTGCACAAGCAAAGTTACACAGTAGGGGGCCTGCTACGATACGTTCATGAGAGTTTGGTTTGATGGATATTGTTGGAAAAGTATGCCAGTCGTATGGCACTATTTTGGGGGACTCCATAATCTGACTAAGCAGCTTGGACTAGATTCTGTCCTTGCAAAATATTGAAACAACCAAAAAGTTGTTCAATAGATGCGCGGCTGTCTGAATGACTGTGTCCGTGATAGCCTCTCTCAGGTACCCATTGATAGTTTGGATCAGAATTTCAAGTGCATTATAGGTTACGAAAGGCTTTATCAGGGCTTTTGTCTGACGATGGGAGATTGGCTGGTGATCGGACATAATGCCAATAGTGATCATCGAGTCTGCATTAATTCATACCTTGTACATGGTACCCTTATACACGAAGTGGAAACGCGACTTCGGCGCATCCTAGGTGGCGTAAGCGTGAAGGGCGAGGCTTATGTTAATGTTAGAGCTGAAAAGCGCTAGGTAAAGACCCATTGCTTCAAGAAGAGGACCAACTGTCTGAAACCATAGTTTGATCAGGGCGTCAGAAGGCAAGGGCCAAATTTGGGTGGTAACAAGCACACAATCAACCTTGTGGATCATTCAAAGATCCATTTATGGTCCTTAGTACTGTACTTTTAACAATCTAGAATTGGTTGGGCGGTTTGGCTCCATAGTCTCTCTTATTGTGTTTTCCTATCCTCATCTTAGGGGTTGTCCCTTAGGGTCTTTACAAGTAGTTCCTACATGGTCATTCCATCATTTGGGATTCACCATGAGGCTCACATAGTTTCTATCTGTCATTCTTAACTAGCATTTATTGGCTCTCATTCCTCATTCATCCTCTCCTTCTTCAGAGACCTCTTTGGTCTAAGGTTAGGTGTGCTCTTGGATAGCTCTGGCCTAGTATCTCGGGGATTCGTCAGAATCAGCCAACATCCTCCTCCTCCTAATGTATTGTAGGACCCACTACAACCCATGTATTGCTCCTCTTCCGCATTGGCATCTTCGATTGTCATTTGCAAAAGCGTAGATCCTCATTCGCTTGCGTAAAACCAAGTGCTTATTGTTGTTGGTCTTTACCACAAAAACTGTTTCCATAAATTGCTGCAATTTAACCAAAATGTCCTATTGTTGCAAGTGGTTGGTATCCTCAACATTGGAGAGCTCCCAACAGCTTCACAACCTTTCATGCTTGAGTGTTTCCCTTGTGTCTTTTTCTCCTTTTTCTCTCTCGGTCACTTTGTATATGCCATGGATGGATTCACTTCTGGTTTATTGGCAGATACTAATTCTCTCAAAGGTCTTGCCAGATATTCATCAATTGTCTTGGCCTCTTTGTATTCTCCGAATCTACTTCTGGGTGTTTCCGCAATTCTTTCGAAGTCTCGGCCTCATCGACACTCTTACCTTGATGAGAAGAGGAGAACTTTCGATTGGTAGGTTGCACCCTTGGGTTAACAGTCTTCAAGGGGGGTGAACTCATCAACATTGTAATTGGGTCTGGTTTGTGCTTGGTTAGAAGGAGGAGAAGGGTTCTGGAAGGTGGATTAGATAGGGGCTTGGTGGAAGGGTGAAGGAACTGATAATGCCACAATTGCAGTCTTGGAACCTTGCAATGTCAAGCTTTGACCACCACTTACTTGGTGAAGAGCTCACTTTGTCCTGCAGGCCCATTGTCATCTTCATCTTTTCCTTTTTTGCAGCTCCTTCTTCCTTTGATCCATTACTTTTGGATCTCTTCGGGCTTCACAGAAGGGGATTTAACCATCATTGCTCTAGAGAGTTTCTTTTGATCGAGACAAATCTGACTCATGTGTTGCTTAAGTTTCTTCCTTTCCTCCTCAACTTCTTGGCTCTTTCTCTTTATTTCTTCTTGCTACTTCACCTGCTTTCTTAAATCTTCTTTTCTGGCTGACCAACCAATGTCGGTGGTAGTTGGTCTCCGCAAGACACTGTAATGACCTCTTAGTGCCTCGATAAGACTATCAAGGTCTGAAAAGACTGGGGATTTTGTAGATGAATAATGAGACGGTGGAAAACAGAAAGATGGAAGGTAGAATGGTGGTGGTGGTATCGGTAGATGGTGTGGATGATATAATAGGCATGGAAGTGGATATAAGTATTGTGGCAAGAGGACTGGTTAATGGGAATGTGGATGGCATGGATGTAGGAGTGGTTGAACGAGAAGACTGATTACCCAACACTTGTACTTCCCCCTCTTGAAAGATCCATGTCTTGATTGAGGTGCTCTTTCTAATTGAGTCCCTTTAAATTGCCCAGTTGCCTTCTTAGCCTTTGTCTTCTTTGTGGAAAATAGGGTAGATAATGTAATGCTGAAACTTTCTACTTCCAATGCATGACTACGCCTATAAAAAATTGAACAAAGTAGTAGTGATGAAAATCACGTTCAATCTTTAGCAACTAACTTTGAAATCGCTAGATACTAAGTGGTTACATATCCAAACATAAATTATTGAATTCTCAGACAATTTCTACCAGTTACAAAAGCAACATAGAGATGCATGCATTCTGACATATACTGAATGCAATAAGAAGATAGTATTGATTCAGAAAAACAAAATCAGGTGCTAATGAGCGCAAAACAATAGCGGATAGAAACCGCGCACTCTAAGCCGTCTCTGATTAACTGACAATAAGTCTGATAATAAGCAACTCTGCTGATAAGCAGTAGGGCAATAGAAACTCTAAAATAAATCTCTAAAAGACTGAGCTAGATTGCTCAAGGGAGTTTAAGCTTGAAAGCTTGATAGAGAGCTAACAATAATACTTTCTGATTGTGAATGATCTGCTTGATAAGAGCGCAGGAAGCGTCATGTAATAACACTCAGTCCCTTCACATCCACAATGTTGATTCAAGACTTCTGGACTTGATCATTGATAATGAGATGTATGAACAACTAATTTAAACTAAGTAATTAGGTCGTCAAATGCGATTGCCAGTTGGCTGGTGTCCGTTGGCATTCATCCAGTTCCTTCTCATTGATTGTTGATAGGTGGTGGAAATTGGTCGTAAACAGTCTGCTTGCATAAATGAACTAGAACTGTCACTCTCCAAAAATGCTTCTTGGTTTCCAAGGGGAGGCTCGAACCTAAGACCAAAGAAACTTTGGATGTCAAGCTAACCAACTAAGCCAACCCCACTCTCCAAAAATGAACTAAAACTGCCACAGATGATAGTGTCGCAAAAAGACGACAACGTCGGTTTTTTGCGAAAAACCTGACAATGTCTTAAAATCTCATTTCTTTCATATTAGGATAGCTCCACAATTTGTCAGTGTCATTTTCTTAACATTTGAGGCACTTTGAAAAATGCGAAAAATGCAACTTTGTATATTTACTCGCAAATCCTGAAAGGCGAAAAAGACGACACTGCATTTTTACACGTAATTCCTGACAGGCGACACTGTGTGGATTGTAGAGAGAGAAAATATGACAATGTTGTCAAACTCCGTGTATTTTTGTAGACTATGTAAAAAACTTGTAAATCTGCAGACTATGTAAAGACACGGGAAAATCCACAGAACTGGATAAACAATGGATGAGGATTAAAACTGATTAGTCGACAACGCTCCCCCTTAATCTGAATCCTTGAATGCCTTGACCTTCAAACTTAGTTCTACACAGAATCTTCTGTGTGTTTCCAAACTTATTGCTTTGGTAAAAATATCTGTTGTCATATCTTGCATTCTACAGTACTGTAATATGACCTTCTCGTTGAGAACTTTACTTCTGACCAAATGATATTTCAGTTCAATGTGCTTACTCCTAGAATGAAATCTAGGGTTGGCTGATAAAACAATGGCACTTTGATTGTCACAAAATAATGTCGTCGGAGCATATTAATTCAGACCCATATTTGAGAGTAAGTTCCTCAGCCAAATTGCTTCCTTTGTAGCTTGAGAGACTGCGATATACTCTGATCCAGTGGAAGATAGAGCTATTGAAGATTGCTTGTGACTGTTCCAGAAAATTGGACCATTATTGAGGAAGAATGTAAATTTGAAAGTTGATTTACGAGTGTCTACATCTCCTGCCCAACTTGCATCTGTGTAATCATTGAGTAAATTGAGTTTGTTGTTGATGACTGTTCCATAACAAATGCAAAAGTCCATAGTAGCTCAAAGATATCTCATGACTCTAATAAGAGCCTTCCAATGTGTTACACCATCATTAGTCATAAACTAACGGAGAGAGCTAACTGCAAAAGTTATGTCTGCATGGTACAAATTATGGCGTACATAAGAGATCCTATAATAGAATGGTAAGGATACCCACGCATCTGCTACTTCTCATGAATTGTTTGGTGACACTGGTCCTTTGACAATTTGAGACCTGGTTCCATTGGTGAGAGAGCTAGCTTGCAATTAATCAGATTATATTTGACTAACATGTTGTAGATGTACCTCTGTTGTGTAATGTAGACCAACTTCTATTTTCTGTCTCTGTGGATTTGTATACCAAGACAGAAATGAGCTTCGCCCAGATCGGTCATGTCAAATTCGGAAGATAGCATTGTCTTGGCCTCTTTTATCAGATCGGTAATGTTGCTAAAAAGCAATGTATCATCCACGTATAAAGTGATAATGATAAAAGACTGCTGCACTACTTTGAAGTAAACATCTGAATCTGAAGAGCTAGGTGTGTAGCCGTGATCAATAAGAAAAGTATTGATCCTTTGAAACCATGCCCGAGCAGATTGCTTCAAGCCATAACGTGCCTTATGGAGTTTACACACATGATTGTGTTTACTCTCGATAATATAACCTTCGAGTTGCACCATGTAAATGTCTTCTTTGATAACTCCATTGAGATATGCTGTCTGTACATCTATTTGATGTATTTCCAAATCTGCTGCAACGGCAAATGATAGCAAAAGTCGATTTGAAGAATGCTTGACTACTGGACTGGAGGTCGTAGTGTAATTGACATTGTATACATGAGAAAGTTCTTTGGTGACAAGTTGTGCCTTTCTCCTGCTGATGCTTCCATCTTCATTGTACTTGACTTTGAAAATCCATTAGCAATCAACTACGTTTCTGTTGGCAGGTAATTCGACAATTGTCCATGTCTGGTTCTTGATAAGAGATGAATGCTTTTTATCCATAGCTTCTTTCCAAAGATCTGAATCAGGCTGACTGAGTGCTTCTTGGACAGACGTCGGTTCCTGAACAAGATAGGCTGCAGACTCATCGATATACTAGTTAGGTGGTCTATTAGTTCTTGAAGATCTTTTGGGTAATAGAGAAAGTTGATCATTTTCATCATACTGTAGTTGCTGAACTACAACATCATCATCTTCTGATTCGTTGTTGATTTGTTGTTCGTCAAAAGTAGAAGAGCTTGGACCTTCACTGGGATTAGTCGACTGAGGAACTAGAAAGTTCAATGTGTCAGGAGAATCTGACAGGTTGGCTACATGGGGACTGCCTTTTCCTTTAAGGTCTTGAAACTGATCTTCGATGAAGATGACATCCCGACTAGTGAATATATTCGACTCGATGGGATCGAACAACTTGTAGGTTTGATCTGAAGTAGTGTAGATGATGAAAACACATTTGATACTCTAGAAGTCGAGCTTCTTCCTGAGATCACGAGATATTTGCGCAAAAGCAGTACATCCAAAAACTTGTAAGTTTGATAAAGAAGGTTTGGTACATGTCCAAACTTCACATGGTGTTTTGTCTGAGAGACCTTTAGTAGGACGTCTGTTCTAAATATAGGTTGTTGTTGAAACAGCTTCAGCCCAGAAGGACTTCGGAAGTGTCGCATGTGATAACCTGCACTTTGTCGATTCAATTAAGTTTCTGTTCTTTCTCTCAGCAAGACCATTTGATTGAGGAATAGGAGGTAATGTATTGTTGCTCAATGCCATTGTTAAGGCAATACTCCTTGAATTTGGTGGAGATGTATTCTCCCTCGTTATCTGACCTCAGTGTTGTGATTCGTTTGCTAGTTTGATTCTCAACATGCTCTTTGAATTGTCTGAATTTAATGAAAGCCTCTAATTCTGTTCAATAAAATAAACAGCTATTCTTCTGGAGAATTCGTCAATAAAAGTAATGAAATACTTTGCATCTAGCAATGAAGGAGTTTGCATAGGTCCACATATATCTATATGAACAACATCTAACAGACCTTTTGCTGCATGCCTATGGTTTGATCTAAAAGGAATCCTAGCCTGTTTTCCAAAGATGCAGCTATGACAGACAGGGAGATCGACCTTAACAGAAGGATAATCAAGATCAAGAACCATGGATCGTCTGGACATGTTCAAAATAGATGCATAATTCAAGTGTCTTAAGCGATGATGTCATAGTAATGTTTTACTGACTAGAACAGAGGTTTTCAAGGCTTGACTAGACTCAGAATAACAATGTGCCAATCTATATAAGTAATCATGTCTCTTGTCGAGTGCAAGGATCTTATTACTCCTATCAATAATTTCTCATTGATCAGTGTAAGATGTGTAGGATTTGAAAATCTCACATTGATTGGTCATGTGTTGAGTTGCTCCAGAATCAAGAAACCATGAATCATCCAAAAATGCGCTTTGGTTTTTGACCATGAATGCGCCTTCATGCACTTCGACTTGGGGAGATGATGAAACTGTGTTTGTTTGTTGATTTGGTTGCTTGGCTTCATTCTTCGCTTGGTGAATTCGACAATCCTTGCCCATGGTTATTGTGCTTGCAATACTTGCAAAACATCTTCTTCTTCGACTGTGGATTTGATGATTCTACTTGACTTTGAGTCAGAGCTTCTGATTCGTTGCAGCGTTCTTGGAGCTCTTTTGCTTCTGTCGCTTAGAGCCTTTGTTGACACAAAGAGCCTGAGAGGAGGAAGTAGACAAAGTATCTTGACTTCTTCTATTGTCTTCTTGCAGCAACATGGTGATAACTATAGTAAGAGTTAAATTTGAGTGTGTCGATATGATCATCACCCAGTTCTCATATGTAGAAGGCAAGTTTGAAAGCAATGTCATAATTGTGTCTTGATCGTCTATGACTAATTCGAGAGCAGCCATTTGTTGCAAGAGATTCTTAAAGTGGTTAATGTGACTCTGAAGAGAATCGCCTTCAGACATCTTGAATGTAAAGAATTTCCTTCGTAGATGTAGCTTAGTAGTTACATTCCTCATGTCATATAGTGAGTTCAGGATGTCCCAAACGTCTTTTGACGTTGTAGCTTCAACTGTGTGTCCAGTCTGTGTTTGCGCACTCTAAGCCGTCTCTGAGTAGCTGAGAATAGGTCTGATAATAAGAAGCTCTGCTGGTAAGCAGTAGCGCAATAGCAACTCTAAAATAAATCTCTAACAGACTAAGCTAGATTGCTCAAGAGAGTTCAAGCTTGAAAGCTTGATAGAGAGCTAACAACAATACTTTCTGATTGTGAATGATCTGTTTAATAAGAGCGCACTCAGCCCCTTCACATCCACAATGTTGATTCAAGACTTCTGAACTTGATAATTGATAATGAGATGTATGAACAGCTAATTTATACTAAGTAATTAGGTCGTCAAATGCGATTGCCAGTTGGCTGGTGTCCGCTGGTATTCATCCAGTTCCTTCTCATTGATTGCTGATGAATTGGCCGTAAACAGTTTGTCTGCATAAATAAACTCTGCAGAAATGAACTAAAACTGCCACAGGCAACAATGTTGCAAAAAGACGACAATGTTAGTTTTTTGCGAAAAATTCGACAATGCCTTAAAATCTCATTTCCTTCATGTTAGGATAGCTCTACGATTTGCCAGAGTCATTTTATTAACATTTGAGACACGTTGAAAAATACAACTCTGTATATTTACTCGCAAATCCTAACAGGTGAAAAAATGCGAAGAAGACGACACTGCATTTTTACATGTAATTCTTGAAGGCGACACTGTGTGGATTGTAGAGAGAGAAAATGCGACACACTGTTGTCAAACTCCATGTATTTTTGCAGATTGTGTAAAAACACTTGTCAATCTACATACTGTGTAAAGACATGGGAAAATCCGCAGAACTGGATAAACAATGGATGAGGATTAAAACTGATTACTCGATTAGTAAGAAGGAGAATGATCCAACATTCTTCGTCTTTGGTTTTGTGACCTTGGCTGGTGATCTTGATCATGTTGTTGCTGGCAATATGGTTGTGGATGTATGCAAATCCACTCTCCCTCCCAAAAATTTCTTTTTGGTGGTGGGAATGTTGTTGCTGATATCCTGCATGTTCGAGATGGGACCGTCGTTGGGAATATGCAATATGAGAAAAATAAACAAGAAAATAATTCATCTTTACAGAGAGTTGACAATTGTATGGCACTTGTTGAACAAAAATTTCATTCATCAGCATTGATATTCCACCTTGACAATAGAAATTTCCAATTGTTCTCTAGAATAATGAAAAAACTCTAACTTGCCCTTGTCAAAAACTAGACAGGTCCGGTGACACTAAATGTATGTAAGATATAGCTTGAAATGTATGGAGGGAGAAGATACTATTTCCTTAATACCCCTCTAATTAGGAGATTCTAGAAAATGAATTTCCATTTAGATTTTCGATTCCCACAATTGTACTTTATATCCACCTTTTGGGAAACCAGATGATCAAATCCTTGTAAGGCCTTGGAAATCTTATCAGAATGTGGAAAGATATATAGATTTGAGGTTGCAAAAGTGCAAAGAAAATTTCACTTCCCTGGGAAGGTTGTTCTTGGTTGGAAATTGTAGCAGATGACGGATCATCTGGTTCCCTTTCTTCCCGCAATGACTCATTTCATATCTTGTAATAATGTCTCTGTTCCATGATCGATCTAGTTAATCTCGTGGTAATGTGGAAGTTTTTAAGGAACTTCTTGTTTGAACAGTAGATTTTGCGGTTTGTTGCTGTGGGGCTTGTGTCGTGCTGACGTTAGGATCCTAACCGGATTTGTAACGGATGTGGCAGGCAGATAGGATCTTATTGGGTTGTTGTCGTTAAAACTGTGTTTTGATAAAGCAAAGAATTTCTAGATTGGTATGTTTGTTCTTCACATTGTTGTATGGAATTTGTTTGAATAGGCTGATATGAAGGACAATCATTAGTAGGATGCGCAGCTCTCCTGAGTACTAGCCATGATCTACTTGGTGAGCAATACACTAGTCTGGCCGTAGTGATTCAAACCGAATATGCAATGTCAAACGAGATGTGCATATACACATTTAGGATAAAAAACTAACAAACTTTAATTCGATATTGTGTAGAAGAAAGCTATCGAATGATGTGTTGGTATGCAAATTCGTCTACCATATGTTGTAAACCATTGTAATACATACTTCAAGTCCGGTTTATGCAAGTGCGCGCTAAGAACTTATCCGAAACTAAATGAAAGTGTTATGTTAACATGGCTTTACTTAATGTAAAGGATATTACTAGCTGAAAATTAGATAGGCAATCAATCCTAAACTGGGCCACATCATCCACTTCCCCTATGAGTCACTGATAGATTCATAAAAATTCATCATCTTGAGTTTAGGCCTCCAACCATTAATTATGACCATATACACATGAGGGCCCCAAACCCCTCATAATCATAATTAAATTACGGATCGAGGTAGGCCTACTGACCTCCTAACGAAATAATAATCCGAGATCGGTCGTGGGCATGGGGTTTTGATTTCTCACCAACATTGTCCTATGTGCAATTGTAGTTAAAATGATTATTCAAGGAGAAGACATGGTTGTGGGCATATTTGTAGGATTGGAAGGTGCATCATAGGCTATAGTGACTACCACTATAGGCGTAACATGATTAGATGTTGTATAAAGAAAAACATCATGATCCATATTGGCTAAAAATCACCAACGCTCGAGGGAATATATTGACCTCCATAGAAGGGGTGCTTTGAGAATCATGCTATGACTCAAGAGTAGTCTTGTTGTTTAGAAAGTTGTATAAAATGCTCAAATAGAAAGTTAGGCCCAAGAGACTTAGGAAATCCATCGTTGTAATATGACCAATGCGATGTTTGTGCCTGATTGAATAGTAAAGAACATTCTCCCTAATATTGGCTTTGCATTCATTACAACTTCAAAGATCCTTTCGTGCAACTCTAACTTCCTTAATTGAAACTCCACTACCAAAAGTAAGGTATGAAGAGACTTCTTCTCATTCACACCATTGATTGTTATGTTGCAACTCTAGCAAAAACCAAAATATCCTTTCTAATTTGACATCTTCATATTTGGCAATGACAACGATCGATTCAAAGGAGTTGATTTGTGGACACACAAAGCCACAATATTTTTCATAAGCAAAAGTTTCAGAACATCGTAACAAAGAGAGCCAACCCTATCTCTAAAATCAAAATTAAGCATGCCCCCAAACAAATAATATCCCTGCTTTTATTAAAAATGATGGGAAAACCCATGATCATACAAGAAGATTAAAGTATTTAAAATAATGACAAATACAAACCAGGCGATCGATACATCACAAGAAACTTTGCCTCATTACTCATGGCATTCAAATCGTAAAAAAAAAAGAAAATAAAATAAAAATTGCATTCTAAAAAAAATTAAGAAAATGACTCATTGTAATGCTCCGACTCACCTAGACATGACATCTCAACTTTCAGCAAATCGTCACAATAGCTTCTTGCTACCAAGGCAAAGCGAAAAATAGTTACAATAACTACTAAATCCCTGGTGCATTTATTCATAGGAAAAAGTAGTAGGTACATTGATGAAAAAGATATATACATCCCAAAGGGGAAGTTTAACCAAAAGTAGGCTCAAACAAGAGCGAAACTTGCAATAAAGTTAAGATTAATCCAAATCCCGGCATTAAAAATAAAAGTGCATAAACTATGATGATGTCCGTGGGAGTCTGCCAACTGACTGCAGCAGATCAGAAAAGTGAAGAAGTGGTGAGTCGGCTAATGAAGGGAGATGAGATGTAGCAGACCCAGCCACCGTCGCCTCGCAGAATAAATAGGGCCTGAGCACGTTGCAGGGCAATGGAAACACGTTGTTTGAAAGAAGCCACGAGAATAGAACCAAGAATACCTTGACGCTCTGCCGCCTGATAAAACACATGCGAAAATGATCCTCAAAGCGTCGATGCAAGGTGCCATAAGTCTCAATAACTTACCACTACCACGACAAAAGCCCAAAAAGTTAAAAACAAAAATCTCGAAATCGAAACCCTTAAGGAGATTTCAAAACACTAGGACCCTGCCCTAAGGCAGGGGCCAAAAAAAAAGGTAACCGGAAACAGAAAGTAAACCTGCTGTAGACGTTGAACGCCTTCGCCGAACAGCTATTCTCACCGGCTGTAGTGGGTGTCATCGTGGCGGGAATCCCTTCGTCTTTGAAGTTCTTCGAGGTTTGTGCTCGCTCTCTCTCTCTCTTTCTCTCTGCGCGATGGATCGTTAGCTCGCTCGACAGATAGGGGTGCTGATTTATGGTCTGTTTATAGTGTCGATTTGCTTGGAATTTACATGCATTTGATCATTATAGTTCATTGTTACTTTTGTTTTCAATCAATCCATCTATCATTTGTTTGCGTGAGAATTTGCTTCTGATATTGTTCAGTTTTGCTGTCGATCCGTATATCCGTCCTTCGTTTGCACCAGAAGTTTTGCGTCTGCTTTTGCTGTTTTGTTTGCAGCAGTGCGTCTGGAAATATCTTCACCTTAGCTTTAGCTTGTATCTAGGCCAGGATGTGTTTTGACCTGGTTCAGTTCGATATTTTGTGATTCATTCAATCAATAATGATCATTTGCTGTTGCATATGGTTCAGGTCTTTGTCTTCCTTTCTGGTTGATTCTTTTATCAACAGGCCTTGGATGAATGTATTTCAGGATTTTTGATTCTCTTCATAGAACAGACTTTGCCTTCGAGATACTCTTTGTTTTTCATGCGAGAAGTTGGAGGAGTTTCTACTTAGGGTGGCCGCCGTTCATCTTCAGCACTTGTTTTACATAATACAACGAACAGAAGTTCATATCCGCAGATCTTGCATAGACTTTGCCTCTTACGAAATTCACAAATCCTGGTTTAGATTCAAAGATGGGATTACCGCCTGGATTATCCTTGACGCCTAATGCAATTATGGCATTAAACAGTGGAAACGTGGATCTTAGACCGGTAGTGCAGGTTCTGGATATTCGGCAAATAAGTACTTCTCAAAGTGTCCAAGAGCGATTTCGTTTGGTGCTTTCAGATGGATCTTATGTGCAGCACGCCATGCTCGCCACACAGCTAAACGAATATGTGAAGACAGGCCAAGTTAAGAAAGGAACTCTTGTACAACTTCAAGAGTATATGTGCAACACAGTGCAGAACCGAAAGTGAGTTTCATGTTCGTGTAATTTCTCTGCCCTCTTTTGTTTCATTATTGTTTCATACAATTGCATCCAAATCTTTGTGTGTGGCATCTATGCAATTGGGACTTGTAAAGGTTCAAAGAAAAAGCTAAATGGAGCTGCATTGAAGCTCATCAACGTCTTTAGGCGAGAGTGTCGAAGAGTCGTCTCCAATGAAACTTTGATTAAGTTTTAACTTCTTCTTTGAAGGAAATGGCCTGCTTATTGGAATTTCCAATCCAGGCAACTATTATCCAGAGCTCATTAGAGTGAAAGACAGACTATTCAACAAATGACAGATGCCAGAACAATCGCACAGAAGACAGAGAAAACCTGTCTATTTTCATTAACAAGGGTTCGTGCATATAATGACTCATTTTCACGCGTCAAGAAGACCGTGCTTCGCATACTTGCCAAGAAAATGTTTAACCAAGAAACCTGTGATACATCATTACTGTTCTAACTTAACGTAATCTGATCAGCTGACATGGGCTTTGATATATTGGATGTATATTCCAACAGGCTCCAACTCATTCAACTATGTCAAAGCATCGTTTACATTTTAAAGTCTCATTAGGTTTCTTAACTTTATCAACTTGTCTCTACTAAAACACTTAGTCATTATTACTGCTATCATATCTTCAGTTCTACAGTAATTCAAATTGACAAAACCAAATTGAACCAAGTCCTTGACATAATGGTACTGCAGGCTGATATGTTTGCTGCGCTTATGAAATCCCCTGCGCTCAGTGAATATAATGAATCCTTTGTCACTGATCTCTGATTGTCTGCACATATTGGTTATCCAGATATACTCTTTAGTGGCTTGGCATAGTCCCAGAAACTCTGCTTTTGTAGAAGATAGAGTTACTGATCTCTGTTTCGAGCTTCCCCAAGCGATTGCTCCACCAACTTTCATAAAAACATATCCACTGGTAGATTTGCGGTCGTCGATGGCTCCCCCCAATCAGAATCCATAGAACCTATGGTTTCAATTACGCTTCTTCTATAGATTATCCCCAATCCGTCGGTCCCTTCCAGGGAGCGCAAAACTCGTTTTGCTGCATTCCAATGCTCTCTTCCTGGATTTGATGAATACCGACTGAGTTTTTCAACAACAGTGGCTATGTCAGACCATAGCGTACATCAATGATCCTATTAGACTGCTGTAGGAACAATTGCGCATTTCAGCTCTTTCATCTTCACTTGCAGAGCACATGTCCTTGCTCAACTTTATTCCAGATTCTAGTGGTGTGTTCACAGGGTTACAATCTCCCATCTTGAACTTCCTGGTCACGTCTCTGACATATTTCCCTTGACTAATGCTGATTAACCCTGTTTCTCTGTTCCTTTTAACTTCTATCCCCAAGCAATAGTGTATATCCCCCAGATTTTTCATTTCAAATCGATTTCTTAAATTCGTCTGACATTTTGCCATCATTTTTAAGCCATTACTGAACATGATTATGTCGTCTACGTATAATGCTATAATGATGGCAGATCCTGAATGCAATTTACAGAAAATGCTGGGATCAAAAAGACACTTCAAGAAACCATCCTTTCGGAAAAAGACCTCAATTCACTCATACCACATTCTGGAAGATTGTTTTAGCCCATATAAAGAGTGTTTCAACTCGCCATTCAAAAATGCTGTCTTAAAGTCCAACTGCTGTATCTCCAGGTCTTCCAATGCTGCCCATGCACCTTATTGATCCTATGTGAGTCACTCGAGTGAAGGTCTCTTCGTAGTCCAATCCTCGATCTGCGCGCATCCTTTGACTACCAACCGGCCTTGTATCTGACAACTTTTCCATCTTTTAAATACTCACTTGCATCCAATAGCCTTTCTTCCTTGTGGTAATGTCACCAGCTCCCAGGCTTCATTTTTCTCCATGGCTTCCATTTCCTCATCCATTGCCAGCTTCCAATCGTCCCATTCTGCTGAGCCTCTGGCTTCCTGGTATCCCTGAGGTTATGATGCTGTCTTCTGGCATGAAGGTCATCTCATCAAACCTCTGAGTTGCTTCTGATTATTTCTGAACGTGGAGTTTCTTCCGGTAGTCTATCCTCCTGCTGAGCGTTATTCTCTTGTATCCCTCTTTGATTTTCCAACTCCAATTGGCCATCATTTGCCTCCTCCATTATCTGTGGTTGTGCTGCAGGTCCCTGATTTGTTCCCTGTTCAGTACCTGTGATGGCCATGTTAGGCATACTGGCCACTGTTCCTTCTTTCTGGTGGCTCAATTCTTGGTGCATTCATCTTCAAAGAATTTGACATCTCGAGAGTGGAACATTTTCTTATTCTCACGGCCATACAACTTGTAGCCCACCTGCTGTTCTGCGTATCCTACAAAGATTGATTTCTGCCCTCGCTGATCCAATTTTCCTCTCTTCTTTTAGAACGTCGGCATATGCCATACATCCGAATACCCCCCGATGACTCACATTGGGCTTATGATTGTACCATAGTTTGTATGGGGTTTTACCGTTGATTGCCTTAGTAGGGGCCTGTTGAGTATGTAGACTACTTTCTTGGCAGCTTCAGCCCATAAGAATTTCGGCAATCCCTTATCATGAAGCAGGCATCTCACTAGTTCCATAATGATCCGGTTCTTTTTAGTGTTTTATCCTTGCTCTTGACTATATCCATATGAATCATGCGACTCATGTCATCTATAAAGGTGACAAAATATTTTGATCCGCCAACTGACTCCACGCCCATGGGACCGCACAGATCGCCGTGGATCAGTTCTAGTATGCCTCTTGTGTTTCCAGAATCCAACTTTGCAAATGCCTCACGGTGATGCTTTCCAGTAATGCACGCTTCACAATGGACTTTCTCAGTCTGTAGATCATAATCGTACCCTCTCAGCTAGCTAGTTTTCTCAGGTTGTCAGAACCAAGGTTGTGTGACTCATCCGCTTATGGCATAGCTCATTCCTTTCCAGGCTATATAAGCCGACTCCCTGTGGCTGCTCTTTCCTTGCGGTTGGTATAATCCTCCAACCCTTGTTCCCACTTCCAGTGCTTAACCTTTTAATCTGATCACACATCTGATGTTAATGAATGACACCTCCAGTCCACAATCTGTAATCCTGGTTACTGATACCAGATTTTTTGGCAACCCTGATACATGCAAAACGTCTTTGAGGGTTGCTGTTCCGCCCTTCCCCATCCATAAGGAATAGATCCCCTGTCAGCGACATTCATCCTCTTTCTATTCCCAAGCATTACTTCCATGTCGTTTGGAATCATGCGGTAATTGGTGAATGCTTCTCTGTTAGGTGTCATGTGAGAGGTGGTGCCAGAGTCCAGGTACCACCCATGGTCACATGATATCCCTCTGGTTTCCATGTGCTCCAAGCCCCTGGTTTTCACTTCTTTGCATAGCTTGGAACTGACCAGCATCTGGCTCTTTTGACAAGTCGGTAGCCATGAATGGCACTGACACCTCAGCCTCTTCTTCTTCTGCCATGTTTGCTTGGGCTATTCCCTTGTTCTTCAGATCTTCCGCCTTCTTGTAGCAGTATTTTACTATGTGTCCCACCTGATCTCAGTAGTAGCACTTGACAGCCTTCTTTCTAAGCCTTGTTCTTCATTCCCTTATTCGCAGGACCATGCTGAAATGGATTCTCAGGCTTTTCTTGAATCCTGAAAAGATTTGCTGAGCAGTGCCACTTCTACATGTGCGTTGTCCATTTTCCTTCGTATCTCCTCTTGGAGAAGCCTCCTTGTGACAAAATCTGCATCAAGCCTTTCTTCAATGCTTTCTAGTGACATCACCAGCGGGTCGTAACTTCTTGGAATGCTGTTGAGAATGGTGTACACAAACCGATATTTCTCGACTGGCGCTCTGGCTGCCTGCAACTGCCTGGCTATGCTTTTCAGCTTCTGTAAATGGCCAGCCATGTCATCACGTTCCGCCATTCTCAAGCTAGACGGCTGCCTCTGCAGAAGGAGGATTCCCGCAGTTCCCTTTATCTCGTAAAAGGATTTCAGCAGCCCCCAAACCTCCTTTGCTGAGGTCGCACTCTGAACCTGCGATATAGCTGCTCTCCAAGCGAAAGGCATCATCGTGTATGCCTTTGCTTCCTTTGAAGCTAGTTGATCTGCAGCCGCTTTGTCCTTCAGCTGGCCCTCTTCATCGATTTCCACTACTTCCGATCCACTCAGGACCCCCCAAAGGCCATGCTCTTCCAACTCCATGCGCTTTAGTTCTCAGCTTCCAGCCTATTGATGATGCGTGGATCAATCGAGGAGCTCCCTTCAAAATCCATCCCCAAGCATAGGGCCAAAGGTTCAAAAGTCAGCTTTTCTCCCCCACGATCTGAGTTCCTCTCACCCTGCTGTCACGTCAGGATCTGGATATGCGAGTATCTGACCCTGATGGTGCTTTGAATCGTTGAATATGGTAGTTGCCTAATCCAGAAAGGAGTTATGCGTGATGTGGGCATTATTGGAATTTCCAATCCAGGCAACTATTGCACAGAGCTGATTAGAGCGAAAGACAGACGATTCAACAAATGACAGATGCCAGAACAATCGCACAGAAGACAAAGAAAGACTGTATTCTCATTAACGATGGTTCATAGATATATGATTCAATTTCACACGTCAAGAAGACCATGCCTCTCATAATTGCCAAGAAAATGTTTAACGAAGAAACCTGTGACACGTCATCACTATCCTAATTTAACGTAATCTGATCAGCTGACATGGGCTTTGATATATTGGATGCATATTCCAACACTGCTCACGTATCATTTGATTGGATTCATCGACAAGTCTCTTCTATCTCCACCATATTTCAGCTATCTATTTGGCACGTATTGTGAGTACAAAGTCCTGAACCATGATGAGGTTGGATTGTGACGATTCAATGCTCTGGGTATTAGTTTTGTGGCTTGAAAGGCCAATGGAGATGAACATGGTGGTATATGGGACATTTATCCTCATGTAAGTAGGCAGAGATCACATTGTCAAAACATTTCAAGGTTCAAGCATATATAGTTTTGACGAGAATGTTTGAGAAGAGAAACAGGATAAAGTTTGCTGCAAGAAGAGGCACCTTGGGGCAAGTATTCTTAGCTTCCAAGGATCCCAAGCCTACGGACAAAACAATATTAAGGGTTCAACATATTTCCTAAACAGCATATTCCCTGTATTGGTATAGCCCTTTAAACGATCGTTAAAGTTTGAAATACTCTTTCCAAAACAGTTTTATATAATTCAGATATTTTAAGGCTACATAGATATTACAGAATATGTTGATTTTGAGGAAATGGTACAGGGTTTTACTGGGACCTTACACCGTGTGAACTAAAATCAGCATGAATGCTCACGGGAACTTTCAAGTTCATTCAGGGTAATTTTGCAGTCTGATTGCTTTCATTGTATCTTTGTTTGCAAATAAAGCAGAATCGCCACTGTTCTTTAGGATGTTCATACTGACGATTTTCTTGTTTTTTTCAGAATCATCATTGTGTTGAACATGGAGGTTGTGCTCTTAGAGGCTGATATCATTGGAGAACCAAAGCAATTGGTTTCATCAACGGATCAGTCGGCTGCAATAGGTGCTGGTAATCTGCAGCAGCAGCAGCAACAACAACAACAACCACTTGTTCAACCTCACCAGGCCCAGCCAGCTCCATCAATGAGCGATGGATACAAAGCAGGGCTAGGATCAGGTGTGGGGCAGCGGCTAAATGGTGGATATCAGAATAGTGAACTTCGTTCTGGAGGATATCAACCTCCAAGGCCCTCAAATGACAGTTCCAGTGTTGTAAGTTCTTCTGTTGGTACTGTTTCTGGTCTTGGGGGTAATCCTTATCCTCAGCAGAAGCAGTATGGCCGCCCTATTATTTCTCCTCAACCTCCTCCAATATATTCGAATCGAGGTCCCATCAGCAAGAATGAGGCACCTGCAAGAATTGTGCCAATTGCAGCATTAAATCCATACCAGGGTCGATGGACCATTAAAGCAAGAGTTACTGCAAAAGGTGAACTTCGCCGATTTCATAATGCCAGAGGAGATGGAAAGGTTTTCCATTTTGATCTACTTGATGCTGATGGTGGAGAGATTCGTGCAACTTGTTTCAACAACGTTGCAGATCAGTTCTATGATCGTATAGAGGTGGGAAAATTGTACTTAATCTCCAAGGGTTCTTTAAAAGCTTCTCAGAGAAGCTTTAACCATTTGAAGAATGAGTGGGAAATCTTTTTGGAAAGTGCTTCAACAGTGGAGCCTTGTTTTGACGAGGATGGTTCTATACCTCAGCAACAGTTTGATTTCAGACCTATTAGTGAGATCGAAAATCTGGACAATAATGCCATGGTAGATGTTATTGGGGTGGTTGTAGCAGTCAATCCTACAAGTACAATCATGAGAAAGAATGGGATTGAGACTCAAAAAAGAACTCTTCAACTTTGTGATAAGTCAGGAAAGAGTGTTGAAGTGACAATGTGGGGTGCTTTTTGTAGCCGGGAAGGGCAGGAGCTCCAGGCACTTTGTGATTCTGGACAGTTTCCTGTTCTAGCTGTCAAAGCTGGCCGTATTAGTGATTTTAGTGGAAAATCAGTTGGTACGATTTCTTCAACTCAACTTTTGATTAACCCCGATATTCAGGCAGCACAGAGGGTGCGAGAGTGGTTCGATCGAGAAGGTAAGACCACAGCCTCTCAGTCTATATCAAGAGAGGGTGGGACTGGGGCACGCATTGAGATGCGCAAAACCATATCACAAATCAGGGATGAAGGTCTTGGTAGGTCTGATAAGCCTGACTGGATAGCAGTAAAAGCCACAATTGCTTACATAAAGACCGACAATTTTTGCTATACTGCATGCCCAATACTAATAGGTGACAGGCAGTGTAACAAAAAAGTGACTAACAATGGCGATGGCACTTGGCGATGCGACAGATGTGACCGATCTGTACCTGAATGTGACTATAGGTACCTTCTTTCTGTTCAAGTGCAGGATCATTCTGGAGTAACTTGGATCACTGCTTTTCAAGAAGCAGGCGAAGAAATTATTGGGGTATCAGCCAAAGAATTATATATGTGGCGACAGGATGAAGATCCTCAATTTGGGGATTTGATCCACAGGCTTCTCTTTACGCAGCATTTGTTCAGACTTAAGGTGAAGGAAGAGAGTTACAATGATGAGCAACGAGTAAAATGCACTGTAATCAGGTCTGAAAAGCTTGACTATTCCTCTGAGAGTAGACTTTTTTTAGACTTGATTGGTAAAGTATCAAGAGGTGAGGTTATAAGTGGTCCGAACACAACAAACACACCTATAATAAATTCGGGTCCATCTTACATGGAAGGCACAACTGGGTATGGAAATAACGGTTATGGTGGATCCAACTCAATTCAGAGAGTTTCGGAGCCAGCATCTGGCTATGGCTTCAATGCTTCTGCTGGTGGCAACGGATCAATGGAAACATTTGCAGCTGCAAATTCAGGAGCTGCTACATGTTTTAAGTGTGGTAAGGATGGACATTTTGCAAGAGATTGTGAGACAAGCGGGACTCGTGGAGGAAGCAATCTCAGTGGTGGGTATGGGGGCATGGTTACTGGAGGAGAAAGTATGGGTAGCGCAAACTCCTGTTTTAAATGTGGGCAGCGGGGACACTGGGCAAGAGATTGTCCGAATCAAGGTGGTGGTAGTTATGGTGGAGGTGGTGGAGGCTTTGGCGGTGGTTATGGCAATGGATCCCTTGGGATGAGGAGTGGCGCCTATGGTGGAGGATACTGAGCAAGCAAGTGAAATGCTTTGAGGTTTTGTGTACTTTATTCTGTATATGGTTTGTATCTGTGGTGCCCTTGCACTAGTCAAAACTACAGACTTAGAAGTTAAGTGTTTGCAAAAGCACTGCAAGCTTGAGAGATCTTCATGGGAAATCTTCTACCTTTTGCAAAGTATTCAAAGTTTTGGGCAATAGTTCTGCCCATACAAGCTGCAAGTGCCGAATTAGCAAGTTAGTTTCCAGGTTACTTGGGCATTTTAAGCTATAAAATATATTGCCACCTGTCACCTTTCACTTTCAAACTAGCTCAAGACAAATAGAGCCTTGAAGCACGGCATGCAGGTAATCTCTTTATAAGCTTGATGCATCAGCACTATACATCCTAGCTTTGTACTCTTCATATGTTCAGAGAAAGCCTGAAGGAGTAGAGAATGCAGTGGCTGGCTCCTTGCATTGGTGCTAACAACGAACGGATCTGGGTGCGTCTTATTGTACATGTGCAATCATATCAGCATCACCATTGCAATGGAGATGAACATGGAGATAGCCACAGCTGCCAACGCTGCCACAGAACGTTGGTTTGATGCTCCGTGCTCCACAAGACAGGCTCATTGCTAGAAGACTAATTAAACGCCCCCTCAACTGACTATGATGAAACTTCTACTTGCTTACAAATGTTGCTGCCTGGAATTTACTTGAATTTGTTGATGAAGAGCTGTTCTGATTATGTAATAGACAGTTGCCGTCTCCACAGCCGTTCCTCAACGTTTTCGGATGGGGTTAGCCTTCAACAGTCTGTTTACAGGTGTTCAGAAGTTTTTGCTGCTAGTACAAACTAAGAAATCGGTAACTATTAGCATGCCTTTCTGGTCTGATGCTCATATACCATGATCCAGTTCTCCAGAACTGCTGGAACAAACATGCAGCCCCAAAAACATCTGATACGTTGCTGCAATAGTTAGGAGGTTCTGCTGCCTTTTTACAGCCTCTTAAATGCTGTTAACTACTGATAGTATGCATGACTTTTATAAATTTTGTGTGGGAAAACACTTTCTCCTGCAACTGTGACAGTTGCCTTCCGAGATGCTATGCAGGCCATAGCAGCCCACAAGCCTGCTTTTTAATCTCGTCGACAAATCTTGGTGCTCGTAGCCTCTTATCTTCTCACTTGTAGCCAGCGTGCTGCCTTCTAATCATGGAAACTGCTATTGAACCTTGAGATACCCAGCAATAGCACATCACAAAACATCCAAAATCAATCACTCTGAGCTTGATATGTCATGCGTTCAATACAATACGAAGCAATTGTTTTGAATTAAACCAGATGACATAAAGAGATCAGACTGGCCTGTGCTCTGACCAAGAAGAGAAATGTGGACACGGAAAGATCTGGTACAAGATGACAATTGCAAAGACAAGGACTGGCAAACAGTGAGCTACATGTTCTACACTACATCAAGAGATACTTCGAGAAAATTTTTGTCACCAAAACCATCTGGTAATCTACCATTTACTCCTACAAGTTACAACCAGAAGACGATACACCAGACAGTTCGAAATTGTGGGGTACTCAAATCTTTTTAACTTCAAATAGGACTTGGGAAAGAGATGACATTATTAGGGTTCCAAAGAAAAGCCTAAAAAACAATCAACAAACCTTGGGGAAGCTTACTTTCTTCTTGTGAAAGATAATCTTTCCAAGGACTACGTACTGGGCAAAGGTTGAATAGAATATTTCGTCTTAACAAGGCTTGTCCACCAACCTGTGGAAGAGCAGAAGAAACGATCTCCCACCTCTTTATTGGATGCAAATGTACCGTCTAGAATGATATTTTCAAAGAGTTGGGACTGCAACAACCCCTGTCAGAGATCCAAGAGATATCGTCATTTTTCTAGGAGATATGCCCTCTTGGCAAGGAAAGTCAGCACACATTCAAATGGCTTCATCATACTCTATTTGGGTTGCTAGGAACAATGTGATTTGTAGTTCAATTAAATTTCGAAACAGAAGAGCCATTTGCTGTAAGCTATCAATGGCTTCAGTCTGTCTTCGTTTGTGTGTAGCACATGTCAGAGCTAGGTCAAATTAATAGCGGTTTCTTCCATTGTCTGATGAGGACAGTATTATCAGGTTTTATCTTTGATCTTTTGTTGATGGTCAGTTTTCTATCACTGTATCTATCTCGAGTTTTGTACAAATAACAATAAAGAAAGCATCTAGTTGAACTCTTTTGAACACATGATTTGTCATATATGGATTACATCCTTTATAACTTCATAACCACAATAACGATCTAACACAGCTGGTTCAGTGGGTTAGCTTGGTATCCAAAGTTCCTGTCTACAAACTGAGCTCCTTCTCAAAAGCGGTTATGTTTTTTTGTATTATCAATCCGTGAGACAACAGTAATGACACATTTATGATAAAACTGCTCCTCAAAACATCTTCAAATTCTGTTAAACAACTATAACATACTAGACAAGTGGGTCTTAGATTATTTCAACATACAAAAGTGAAGCATGAAACACAAATATAACACAAAATATATATTATTGCAGCCTTGGGATTATCAGCCTTTGTTGCCAACGTGATTATATAATCTCATAATTTTCCACTAGATCGTATTTCCGAGGTAAGGTTCCACGTCATTTAAAGAATATCCATTCAATCACAGAATTTGGGATCGACTACAAAATGTTTATCCCAAAAATGGCCATCGAAGGGGGGAAAAAAACTAGTAATTAGGTTATTAAGAAATTTGAAATAAAATTTAATCATTTTGTGGTTTAAACCAATGTGAACATCCCAACACAGTACCTTTTGCAACTATGGTTCTAACTATTTTGACTAACCTACTTTCATTCAACAAGTGAAAATTGAGAGATGGTAGAACTCATTGATTAACATACACGATTAAACACAATATCCTCTCTCTCTCTCTCTCTCTCTCTCTCTCTCTCTCTCTCTCTCTCTCTCTCTCTCTCTCTCTCTCTCTCTCTCTCCAGCGATGGTGCTTTGATTGCGGATCTGCCATCTTTGGTGACCATTGATGGTGCTTTGCCGCTCACAAGTGTGTGCCCTCCTCCATCGCCATGGTGATCTGCTACCCCCATCGCTATGATGGTCTTCTACTCTCTCTCTCTCTCTCTCTCTTTGAAAGAACATCGAAGAGCTTTTCATGAAGCTCGTGAACCGGGCAGAATTGCTATTTATAGAGATGTTAAATACATTGATGGCAAGTCACACTAGGTAGCCGAGGGCATGGGAACGCCCCAGACCCCCATCCATCACCCTCTCCATTGCGTATAGGTGTTTGGAATTGTAATGGGATACACTCATCTTCGACAACAGGTGATCTTGTGGACTTCATTACACATGGAGACATTCTATTTTTCACTGAGACACATGAGAGCTCCTTGAGGGGGCCACCGGAATTTTTTGGATTTCGATGGTATTCAGCATTTAGGGTAGAGACACGGATCATGAGTAGCAGAGGTTTAGGTGGGGTTGCATGTCTATATCGGAAATCTTTACAGTCAGTCCTTCAATTAGTCAGCCAAGATGCGTGCTATCTTTGGATTCGCCTCACTGGTCAGAGTCTTGGATTGGACATGGATATTTTATAGCCATTTGTTACTTTTGCTAATTGTATTGATTTTCCATATGCTGATCTTTCTTCCGATATCCTCTATTATTCAAAGCGTGGTCATGTTATATAATGTCAAAACAACCTCCCATCAGCCAGTATTTCATGACATTGTAGACTCACTCCGCATACAGGCCCTTGATGATGTGGATATGGGTATTACCAGGACTTCTATTGATGTTGCCGGTCCAGTCACGACCTATGGTGAGTACTTACTTCATCTAGGAACAGCTCATGAGTTAGCCATTTTTAATGGCCTCTCATGCTGGCCCAATTCTGGTGCCTTCACGTGCCATCCTCAGCGGTCATAGTGTGGTGGATTATCTCATGGGATCCCCCCTCTCATCTCTGATTTTCACATCTCTTCCACTACATTGTCCGACCATTCACGCCTATTTTTTTGCCTTGGGCATATTGCGCGATCTAATATACATCCTACTCCTGTTACTACTCCTAAGCGTGCACCTATATATCGTTTTGATCCCATCTTCATTCCCCAATACCAAGAATCTCTCAAAACCTTACTTCATCACTTCCCTACTGACACTTCATGGAGGATCAAGCTATTTTCCTCACTAATACTCTTCATATGACAGCCACACTTGCTTCCCCTTCTCGTTGACCTCCAACCAACTCTCTTTCACATAAAACTCGTGCTCCTAAACAACCTTGGTATGACTCTGATTGTCTTCTCCATCAACAAGTTATTCAGTGTCAATCCCCCTATCTCATCCATGATATCCTGCACACATACCGCAATAAAAATTGCACTTATAATACGAATAAGGGAAAAAAGCTTATTACTCTTCTTTCCAATTCCTCTACTGGTGCTTTTTGGCGTGCCTTTATCCCTCGCTCTCCACCCCCCTCATTGACGGATCTCCATATCTGGATTGAGTATGCCACCACTTTATATTTTTTACCTACTGATACCCCAATTGTTACTTCTCCTCGTCCCTTCACTACTGACATGGTTCTCGTAGCCATTAAGAAGTTGCTAACTCGTCGCGCCTGTGACATTGATGACTTGGAATCCATGCTCCTGACACACTGGCACCGGTGTTATCCACTCTCCTTAACCAAGCGGTTATTGACGGTTTTCCCTCTTCATGGTGCACTAATATCATCCACCTCATCCACAAGAGCGGGGATCCCATGAAACCTGATAACTACCGTACTATCATGATCGGCCATATCATTGCCAAGCTCTATGGCACCATTCTACAGTCAACAGTGAGTACAGAGGTAGAGACTCGGAGACTTCATGCTATGTGACAGGCTGGTTTTCGGACACACTACTCTACATAGACAAGAGCGAGTTTATTGCTGCTTTGTAGGCTTCATGAAAGCTTTTGACTCAGTTCCACGACAAATCTTTTTTCAAAAAGATTTAAAACCAAAAGCCCACTTTAAAACTTCTCTAACATAATAAAAAATCAGCCCCTAGACAATTCTATAAGCATCACTACTCTTTATCAAGAGAACTAGATTCACCGGGTACTTCAACTACAAGCTTCCTATTACTAGAAAAGCTAATAATCTTCCCCAAAAAAAAATTTAGTTTGTGAACTTTAGAGAACTTGAAGAAGGTTAGAAAGGTTACCATCATTTGTCTAGCTCTGATACCACTTTTACAAATGAAGCTAGGAACTCCTCCTAATCCAAAGGTAGTGCCTCCAAAAGTCCTCCAAGTAACCTGCAAGCTACAAGATGCTCCCCAACTCCAAGCTAGGATGCCTCCACTTGCAAGTAAGGATCTTCAATCCTCCATGGATCTCTCCTCCACTTGTGTCCCTAAAATTAATCACAAAGGTAGATAACAAGTGGCCTCAAGTATTCACCACCCAACCATAGCTAGCTAGCACATGCAATCCTGCAACTTGGCTAATCTAGCACCCCCTTGCTAACCAATAACTAATCACAAGCATACCACCACAAACCATAGCATACTCAAGATCCAAACCCTACTTATGTCCCATACCATAAGCAAAATCCAAACCCCAAACATACTACACACAAGAAAACACTCTATACACTAGTAGCCACACTAGAGCAGTAGCATAGCAAACAAAAGATATCTCTCCCTCCCTATGGGCACCCTCCTCCCCTCATATAGATGGCAAATGGCACCCTCCAATACCCTATGGATTTCCATGCACAACCAATGAGAAAGAGAGAGGCCTAGGGGAGTTAAAGAACCTTCATAGGCTTATGGAAGGTCAAGAGATTTCTTCCATAACCTATGACTCTTTGAATGCCTTTCTTGTGGAAGTTGGAAACTCAATGGACACCTTGGAAGTGCCCTTTCCTACTAGGTCCCATTGCCCAAGTTGTGCTTGTATACTTTGCTCCAAGACCAATAAAGTGATATGGTTCAAGGTTGAGGCCCAAGGTTTAGAAAAATAGCCAAAACACCCATGGTTGAGCTTCAGCTTTGGCCTATTCGGCTAGGAGACTCTTGGCTTGTGGCGCAATCCGCAGTAATTCTCCGAGGAACAAACTAACACAGCTTGCTAGCAAGCTTGTGAGCACTTCAGTGTGTGGTTCCTCGGGTTTCACCGTGGGGAATGGTGGTCCATGATGATGCAACCGATCATTCTGATCAGTTTGCAATGGTGAGCCTGCTTGTGGTACCAGTTCTTCAGCAAGAGGAGGTTTTGCAGGTATGTCTCTTTATTTAAGCTTTTTCCTCCTCTTGGGCCTTCTGCACCAATGGCGCATCTTCTGATACTATCTTCCTTCTTCCCTCACATTCGGATACGGTCTTGTAGTTGAGGGTTGATCATCGGATACTGATGGGGGTAGTGAGGGTGCCACTTTCTTCCACTTTTGTGCTCGCGTGATAGTTAACAATGGGGCTTGGAAGTGTTGTTTTTCCGATGGCATCCCTCCTGGAACTGCTGTAGGTTGTATAGTGATTAGATTCAGTGGTGCACTTGTTCCAGGTCTTAATGGATAATTCTTGTAGCAGTGTCCATAACCACATTCTCGACAAGATTTGTATTGCCTCTTGTATGGGCATTTTGCAATTCGGTGTCCTTCGCTGCATCCGTAGCAGCCGTAATTTCTTCCACCTTGACACTGGGGCTGAGCCGCATAGGTCGCATAATATTCATTGATGGATGGATCCACAAATGGCTCGTCTGGCCTGTACCATTGTTGCTGTTCAGATTAAGGTGGTGTTGGTACTTCTTGTTCCGCTGCTGTCAAATTTACATGAGCCACTTGCTGATTAGCTGGCCCTGGTGGTGCAGGTAAGGCCATGTGCTGTTGGTTATTCGGCGCACCATACCTCGGTGTCGTGCCACATTTGGTGTCCCTTGATGATATGGATAAGAGGTTTGATAAGGGCTCCTCTTCTACTGCATGATCTGGGGGTTGAATGGGTAAAAGGCCATCTCGTGCAATGATGCATTGCTTAGATGGCAGAATTTTTGTGTCATTCTCGGATTTTGCTTTAGAACTGGACACTCATTAAATGTATGGTTCTGAGTGCAAACTGAGCACCATACATTTTCTCGGCGGGGATACTGCAGCTGCTTCTGCTCCGGTGGATTGGAAGTTGGTGCTACAGCTCCCTATAAGGCCTTCAGCTTCTGATCAAACTGGGCCATAAGTTGTTCCATCTGTTGCTTGTGTAGCTTTATCATTTGTTCCATCAGCAGCTCTGTGGATAGGTTGGTTGCATTGGATCATGATGATGCTATTGAAGGAGTTGGGGTGTGGGTGGTTGGATATTCATCATCAAAACTCTCATCCACCCAGATACATAATAAAATTAAAGTTCTATAAGATTAAATGGATTAATTATTTGAAACCAATGTATTTTACATATTAAAAAAGTTGGGCGATCTGACATCGTTGCGTCTTTCCTGCTTTCCGCATACGCCTCAGTTTGCGTCTGCGCTGCTTCTAGAATCTCTCTGTTTTCTCTCCTCTTTCTTCTCACCGTGTCTGCTCACACAACATCTCTCTTTTGCCTTCTTCTTCTATCATTCTTTGGCTTATTTATCATTAATACTACCTCTGACGTCGTCGCCACGACTTGCGTATAAGAGAGCTAGCTCCTCATCTTGCCTTGCCTTCGACGATGGCGCTCCATGACCATGAGTGAAACTCCATGGACTCCATGACTGAAATCGTTGCCCTTTTAGCTCAATTCTTGTGTTGCCTTTCTACTTTGGGATATCAATGGGAGATCTTTACAATTTGTGCGCAAATCGGAGCTCTATGTTTAAAGAGGAAAGCCATGTGGCACATTATGGAATGTCTACATGCATTGAGACCAAAGGCTATAATTCCATATTTTTCATAATTAAAAATTCTCTGGCACTTTCTAATCACAAATCTCTCTCCCTCTCTCTCTCTCTCTCTATCTCTCTCTCTCATTATGTTTAAAGAGGGTACCCAAGTGGCACATTATGTAATAGATAACAGGCCTGGGAAGGCCCAGGTTGCTTGTTTTGAACGTATTACGCTTCACAACCCAGCTTGACATAATTAGAGAAGCCATGAGAAACTGTAGAAGGCTTAGTGGTGAAAGAGTGAGTGCGGGTATTTGGTAGAGAGCCGAGACGATGACTACTTACTGGTGGCTTTGTAATTTCATTTTGCACCTTTGACAGAGTATGAAGAGGCATGAGTTTTCCATCAAGAACGAGTTCATCGGCCGATACCATTGAATTGCACAAAAGTATACTGGGGTTGTTTTTGTAAGACATATGAAACTCGAAATCTGTAGAATGCTTACCATCTTTCCGGCTGGCAGAAATTTCAGCTCTGACGATGTCATTGGAAAGAAAAACGTCTGGTTTCATGAATTCACAACGCTCTTTCGGGTCTTCAAGATCCAAGCCAATACAATCCAAAGTTTCGTCATGACCTGATACGTTAAGGAGCTGAGTTACAATTGTGTATGTATAAAAGTGTGTATACTTATTAGTATACAGATCTTTATACAGATCGTATACAACTTTACAAAAAAAGTGACAGATTATGACATTTAAAAAGTTTGTTTTAAGCCCGTTATCAACGGGCCGTGCTAATAACGAAATGTCTATATGCATATAATTTCTATTTTTCATAATCAAAAATTCTATAGCACTTTCTAAATCACAAATCTCTCTATCTCTCTCTCTCTCTCTCTCCCCAACACTTCACTTTTATAACTATTTTTTCCCTAAACCCTAAAAAACCTTAACCTTAAAAAACCCCTAAAACCCAAAAATCGCTCAATGTCTCACCTCCCACCTCTCTCTCCTCGTGCTCCCTCTCCGCTCTGACCTCTCATCTCTCTCTCTCTCTCTCTCTCTCTCTCAACTATATCTGCTCACCTCTCATCTCTCACCTCATCTCTCTCTCTCAACTCTATCTGCTCTCATCTCTCACCTCTCTCTCTCAACTCTATTTGCTCTCTCACCTCCCATCTCTCCGCTCTCTCACCAACTCATCTTATCTCTCTATCGATCCACCATCGCTTGCTCTCTCTCTCTCTAACCTCTCTCTCTCTCTCTCGGCTCCCGGGGTGTATCCTATAGATGTTCCAGCCATACCTTACGCTGCTCCACATACCTTACGCTGCTCTAGGCTAGAACTACGCTGCTCCAGCCATGTTCTAGCCTGCGCTGCCAGCATTCTCTCTCTCAAATTATCTGTTTCACATTATGTCACGCAGCTCCAGCCATGTTCTAACCTGCGCTGCCAGCATCTCTCTCTCTCTCTCTCTCAAATTTCTATCACATTATCTCACGCTCGCGCGCTCTCTTTATCTCTCTCAAGTTCTCTTTTTAAAATTACTTCCTAAAATCACGTTTCTCCTTCTTAAATCAACGCGTTTGTCCTTCAACCCCGTCATTGCCTTCCAAATTTTTTAGGCAAACGTGGATCAATCAGTATCTCGTAATCGCGTTTTCTTCACAAGAGCCTACATTTTCTCTCGATGTGGAATCTGCTCTTTCTCTCCCTTTGCGAACTTCAATCTACTCTTTCTCTTTCTTCCTCTTTAGAACGATCCGTTTTCGTAAATTACTGGCACGCAGGAACTTCCTACTCTTGCCTCGTATCAGTCGGCTGTGAAGTGAAATTTGCTCTTTCTCTCTCGCGAACGATCTGTTTTCGTAGATTATTGGCATGCAGAAACCGAGCAAGATGCATACAATTGTTTCTAAAGCAGACCAGCGAACAAGGTTTATAGTCGCTCATGCAAACTATAACCTGTTAGAATCCAGCTTGTTGATTTCCGGCAGCAAGTATCCTCTGGCCTTCAGCGGTCTGCTATCTGATAAATTTATAGAAAATTTTCCAGCGGTCTGACGTATCTTGCAGATCCGTGGGAATGCCGTCCAGCTACCTGACCTGTTCTTTTCCAACGATCTAACATGTCTTTGTTACAGAGCATTGCTTGAGGAAAACTTTGAATACTTTTACCCTTCATTGGCTGCTTCATTGAGATTGAAAGATATTACTACTTCCAGGAATTGTGAAGCCTGCGCTTCAGTGTGCTACGATTGCATGGATTAACAAGAAAAGAGACGGCGCATCTGCAGAACGCCTTGAACACGCGTGTGAGGGTCGTCTTTCTGTTTTTTTGAGGTCAGCGCTTAGGTATATAAAGCAGCACGCAGAGGCAGAAGAACAAACGCAGTTTGCAGGACAAGCAGGAGCTGTTCCATCTCTCATAAGCTTCAGGTATTTCTTTATTTCTTCTGGTTCTGCTTTTGTAAGAGGCCGCTTTGCTTTCTATAAATAAATCTGCTCCTGCTTACAAGATCGGTTTTTATGAAAAATGACATTGAGCTTTGCATCGTTCACTCAGGCAACAATGGAGTTTTTGGCATCTCTTTTAACTATGTTCTTTACCAACGTTTTGCATTTCTACATGTACTTGCGAGCTTCTCACTTTTTACGCCGCAATATTGTGTTCCTCTTTAGTTGTTGTCTTGAACTTATCAATGACCATTCATTTCGCAGTTGTGTGTCTTGGTTTGAACTAGATTATACAGAATTATGTGTTGTTTCTGAATATTTTTTGATTCATTGTTTATATTTTTTTCAACATTCACTAATGAATGATCTTCTGATCGTTCATGAAATGATCATAGTTGTCAACAAAAAATCAGACATCATGATTTAGCTTAAAGCGAATGATAGCATTTTGCATATCGTACTCTACACAAATCTCAAAACAACATAAATCTTAGTCGCGTTCTCTAGAAAACAATGATTTCTTATTCGCTCGGTTTGCTACATAATAGAGGCTATTGTTAATCAGCAGTTGAATGCCAATCGTTCCACTACTGGAAATGATAATGCATAGTGGTCATGACCAGTGAGATCCAGCAGATTCTATTGAATAGCACTATTAGCTAACTCATGAAGAATCAGTAGTTCATAAGCAAATTAATAAGTGACTGATTCACTAAAGCACCAGTGGATAAATCATTGATTGGCAAGTATGCTGATTCTTAGCATAGAATCATCAGGAGTTGAAGTATAGCTGTACATAAATTGTTGAAAATCGTTCGCACAAAATGTTTCTCCTTCTCTTTCTGTTTCTCTTCCTTTCTTTCTTTCTACGAACAGCAGCCCAAATGGCACCCAGGCAATGCTCTGAGACACGAGAGGCTGAGGCTTCTTGGCGAGCTTGCACTCCAACGAAAGAGAGCAAGGGCTCATCTAGGAGGCGAACATGGAGATTCATGTTTGGCGGCCATATGCTATAACATTGTATTCAGACCATTTTATACATTATATTCAATGTTGGACCATTTTATACATTATATCCAATGTTGGACGTACTTTATTTGTTGCAATGTTGCACATCGTGTATGTGTCGATTTGTAAATGTGCTCTGTTTTTTATTTTATCTCAAATTGTATGTGCGTGTGTGAATCGTATTTTTAATTAATTTCAATTGTAGAGATTGATAGCAGATGCACTTCACTGAAATGCACCTACAAGTTGATCATTGATGTCACAACAAACTGATAGCACATGCACTCCAAACGATCATCAAAAGAGCAATTGCTCCTTTTGTCCCCCCCCGGATAGCATTTCATAAACATATACATTACATTGCATTTAAAAAAATACAGAGATTGCATTTCACAGCACTAGGCGCGCGTTGCACAAAAAACACACTGTATATTAATTCAAGAGAGGTATCAAAATAACATTACGTATCCCACCATATATGGCTGGGTTTGTTTTTTATACTACTGTCTAATTATATGCCGCCTCATTTACTGCCGAAAATTACATAACAATAGTCCGCCACATACGGCTGGACCTTATCTATTCTTAGCATTCCTACGAATCCTCCACTGACTCCTCGCCCTCGCTCTGCCTCCTGGTTAGCCCGACGGATTCGCACCCTTTCCCTGACCATGATGAGCTGTTGTCGTGTGAAGTTCACTCCAATCTGCTCATCCAAATCCACCTCGACAGCGGGGTGGGGGGCTTCGGCTCCGGGTTTCTCTGCCGAGCTTGTCGCAGCATCTCTGCAATGTCTGCCTCTTGCTTTCGATGCCTTTCGTTGTGCCTTCGGACATCTTCTTCGAGCTTCCTCCTCGGGCTTAGGTGGTATGCGCTCCGCCATCTCGATCGGATCTCTCTCACAACACCCTGATTCTCAAACAGGCTCAAACAACTTCTCACTGGCTCACAGCCTCTAAAAATGCCTCTCACAATGGCATAGTGAGTGCCTATTTATCCCCACAGCCTGTTTGCCCATGTGCAGTTGCTGATGATCCCTCCATGTGCCGCTGTACCTGCCCCATGTGTTGCTCTCCCACGTGCTGCTCTCCCATTGGCACCATGGTATGCTCCCTCACAGTGCCCATGTGATGTTGTACCTGTCCCCTGCCCCCTGTACTATCCTCTCCTTTTTTGCACCCTAAACCCCTTTTTTTTACATTTTTTTAGGCCTATTTTACTATAGAAAAAACATTTTTTGATTATAAAAAATACTTAAAATAAATAAAATAAAAAATGGTATCGCCTTGGTACCGTGGACCTAAGGGCGGTACCGTACTGGCGGTACCACCATTATGGTACCGACGGTACCATAACGACAGTACCAGAGGGTTCTATGATATATATATATATATATATATATATATATATATATATATATATATATATATATATATATATATATATATAAGGAAGCGGATGGCGGAAGCGAACGCGCGTCCAGACGCACGTTTGCGTCCGCGTCCAGAAGCGGACGCGCTAGGGGTGCGTCCGCTTTTTTTTTTTTTGTAGTTTTTAATTTTGTGTTAAAAAATAAAAAAATAAAAAAAATTGGACGCCTGCTTTTTCTTTTTTCTTTTTTTAATTTTTTTTAATTTTTTGTGCTAAAAAAATAAAAAAAATTGAACGCGTCCGACCTCGCATCCGGGTCTGGATGTCGGACGCGGATGCGGGCATTCTGGCCCGAACCCTCATGTTTGATATATATATATCATAGGTCCCGCGGTACTGGGTACCGCGAATCCCGGTACCGCGGGACCATACTGATACCACGGTACCACGTATATTAATATATATAACATTTAATATTTTAAAAAAAAAAAATTGACCTAAATCTACCCGCCCCCCTCACTTCTTCTCTCCCAAAACTTTTTGAACCCTCGCGCCCTGCCTTCGCTGCTGTTTTTGCTTGCATTTGATTTGCCTCGCCCTGCCTTCGCTGCCTTCGCCCATTTTCATCATCTCTCCAACATTGAACCCTGTTGTTTTTTTTCCAGCTTTCCATTCTTCCAGCGTTAGCTTCATCTGCATTTTTCCCCAAGTTTTCTCCATCACAATGGTGCAGTCCGACCTTTCCAAACTCTGGGACGAGGTGGACGTTGTCAGGCGGGTTGCCGACAAGACCAACAAGACCGGTTAGAAGGTCGTGTGTTGCCGATATTGCCTAGTCGAATTCGTCGCGTCCCTCACTCGCCTCAAAGGCCACCTGCTCGGTGCACGCGCCAAAAATGGTGTCACCATAAATGCTGCCCCTTGTGGCAGCATGTCCGTCCCCGTCAGACAGCGACTACTGGACACCTACGGGCCATGTCTTGTGGCGGGGGAGAACACCATTTAGGAGGGTGTTCTCCGGTTTTGCACCACTCCTTATGTGGTTGACCCCAAGTTGATGCCTACTTGGCTGGCACGCACGAGGAGAGGGATGCATCCTCGTCCCGTCCCACTGCCCCTCATCCCCCTCAGACAGTTCCGCCAGACGCACCCCCGTCTGCTCCCATTCCGGTGGAACCCGTCCCCTCGCGTCCGCCATTTGCCACTGCGGTTCCACCACCACGTCTGTTGCTCGCACGCCCCCAATTTACGATTTTCTCATGGACTCTCCGCCACCCGAGCAGGCCCATTGGTTTGGAGCCTATCAGACTCATGGAGGAGCTAGCTGCATTTCGTTTCGGCATGGGCACGTTCGGTCACCCGGCTGCTCAGGATCCAGAGAGGAGGCAGCTCCCCATTATCTGGTATGCATCTCATCTCATCCTCCCTTGCTGTGTTTCATTGACGTTCCACCTGTGCACACGTGCTGAACCATTTCATTGCACGTACCATAGGATTGTGCTGCCTCCGTGTGTGAGCGTAATTGGAGCACATGGGCCCTCATTCACATGAGGAGAAAAAATAGGCTGTCAGTGAGTTAGTTGGACCGGTTGGTGTTCTGTAGCACCAACGCATGTCTTGCCAGGAGACTGCCGACCATGCGCATTGCAGGTGATAGGCTATTCTCCCATAGCATGTTGGTTGATGGCTCACTAATACGTTGGTTTCATTTCCTGATCAAGTTATTTCTCTAACATGCTAAATTTTAACCTTGCAGACGAAGATATCTGGTTTGGAGCGCCAGGTTGACTTGCCTACGGACAACACCCATCCCATGCTTGCAGATGACTTGGGCACACAGTTGATGGTAGAGAGACAGAGAGGGAGCTTGCCGAGAGAGAGAGAGAGAGAGAGAGAGAGAGAGAGAGAGAGAGAGAGAGAGAGAGAGAGAGAGAGCTTGGGCTTGATCACAGAGAGCCTCCATTGTATGAGGCAGATGAGCCAGTGTCAGAGGATGAGCAGGATGAGGATGAGCCCATTCAGGTCGTGTTCGCCAGATCAGAGTGGGATGAAGCAGATGATACAGGTGTTAGGCACATGCCATGGGCAGGGGGTCATAGGTGCATCACGTGGCAGAGGTGGGGAACATGGCACAGGTTATACCGGGAGACAGGCAGGGCACATAGGAGGGGCTTGTGGCTTACCTACCTATGTTGATATGATGGAGGAGGCTCTTGATAGAGGGCAAAGTCATTTACATGCCGGTTCTGCAACTGCTTGGATGCGTGCACTATAGAGTCATGGGCGTTACTTTGACAGCACACCAGAGGAGACACCAGATGACTTCGATTGTACCGATTGGGAGGCCATGCAGGGTCCACATGGTGCATAGGATGAGGCACAGGTTGATCCAAAGGATGGTGCACATGATGAGTCCTAGAGCCCAGAGCATTTGTATTCAAATGCCCAGCTAGACGACTTGATTGCCACATTGAATTCAGAGGCCCAGCAGATGCCGAGTGTCAGGGCACTCCCATCGTCTCTTGCCAGCATGCCCTACACAGAGTCTCAACCAGAGCAGCTACATGAAGTGCCTGCAACTCCTCCGGTTCTTCAGAGGGTTTATATGCGCCGCACAACACCTCTAGTGCCACCGATGCCATTGAGGCCTGCAACCCCTCCATCGCCATCCACTTCTACAGCACCAGGTTTCCATGGCAGGCCACCATCTGTGCCCAAGTTTTCTCTTGCAGTGCCCACATCTCCTCCAGTGGCAGCACCCACTTCACATCCTCCTCCTTGGCAGCACCCACTCCACTGGCTCCTCCTTTGGCAGCACCCAGGATGTACCACTACCGGCCACCACAGCGCCCCTTTCAGTTACATATCGCCACTATACTTGCCTCCTGTAGGGACGGCCCCTCCACAGCCAGTTCCTCCACCAGCAGCAGCTCCACGGGCATACACTCTACAGGCTCATGCTCCTCTCTCAGCTGCACAAGGATACCTCTCTTTGGCTTCTGTAGCGCAGGCATCCCAAAGGGAGCCGGGAACCACGACTTAGCTTCCCAGCCTTCAACTCTTGCCATCCAAACCCACTTGACATACAAGCAGCCAACTCGCCAACAACGATAAGACTTAACCAACTTGAAGTTCCGAAAACCAACATTGAGATCCAACCTGGCGCCATGCCAGATCGGGGGTCCCGATGTGGGTGACTTCCCTCCAAGCAAGCCGCCCGACATACATCAAACTTAACCAACTCGAAGCTTCGTTACAAACGAGTAACACCCATTCCAAGCAAGCGGTCTGACTTACATCAGACTTAACCAACTGAAAGCTTCGTCACGAGCGCTGGAAGCCAACCTGGCGCCACGCCAGACTGGACAGCCATAAACAGGTAACATCCACCCAAGCAAGCCATCCAACTCAGCCGACAGGTTAGAGCCCGTTCCCCAAGAGCTTAACCCATTCACGTTCATGCAAGGAACACTCAGAACCACAAGCCGCGACAAATATGGAAACAACCAGTTCCTGGACCAAATGGTCCCGACAGCATACCGCTGGCGCCAAGGACCGAATGGTCCCGACGGAATACCGCTGGCGTCCCGGGATACGACCCTCAGCTATGTGCCAAGTTAAAAATTTTGAAAGCGGCCTTACAACTGGCGCTTTTACCGAACACTGAAACCCAGAAGGTAATCAGAGTCAGTTTGAGGAAAATCCCACTTTATTGATAAATCTGAGAAGGTTACATTTCAAGTGTGTGATCGACCCTAGTCTCCGGGGCGCTAGCATGCCAAGGCGAGAGCCATGACAACATTCCAGCAAGGGAGGCTGAGACTTGGTTGGAGCTCGCCCTGAGTCGCAACCCGCACTCCCCTATAGTATTGGTGTGATTCGGCACCCCCCCTCATACTAAGCACCCTACCCAAGCTGGTAAAACACGTTTTTCTCTCTCTAGGATTTTCTCTTTCTAGAAAGTCATTTTCTCTCTCTAGATTTTATTGATCCCCAAGCTTCCTTTAATCATGCCTAAATCGTGTGAGGTGATTGCACATCGATCTGAGCTCTTTGGACTCCGCTAGAACCGATCAAAGATTTTCAGCCATAGGAACTTGGCGCCGGCTGGATTCTGGTCACAGTGGCGCGGCCGGGGACATAGCTGGCGCCGATGGTGCCGGAAGTAAAGCTTGTAAAGGTAGCTTTACAACAGTTCCAGACAAGAATTGATATGGGCTGCGAGAGACAGCTCGGGGCCCTGAGTTGTCTCCGGAGCATTCGTCTGAGTCAGAGCCAGAGCATTGATTGTGGCTCTGTTATTTTATTTTTAGCAGTTTGATATTATGTTCCATGTTTGGCGGCCAGATGGCGGCCATATTCGACAGCGAGGGCGAGGGGCTCCGGCTCCGGCTTTCTCTGCCGAGCCTGTCGCAGTATCTCTCCAATGTCTGCCTCTTGCTTTCGATGCCTTTCATTGTGCCTTCGGACATCTTCTTCGTGCTTCCTCCTCGGGCTTCGGTGGTATGCGCTCCGCCATTTTGATCGAATCTCTCTCACAGCACCCTGGTTCTCAAACAGGCTCAAACAACTTCTCACTGGCGCTCACTGGCTCTCTCATAGCCTCTAAAAATGCCTCTCACAATGCCTCTCACAATGGCATAGTGAGTGCCTATTTATCCCCACAGCCTGTTTGCCCATGTGCAGTTTTGTTGATGATCCCTCCATGTGCCGTTGTACCTGCCCCCATGTGTTGCTTCCCCACGTGCTGCTCTCCCATTGGCACCATGGTCTGCTCCCTCATAGTGCCCATGTGCTCTTGTACCTGTCCCTTGCCCCCTGTACTGTCCCCTCTTTTTTTGCACCCTAAACCCTTTTTTTTTACATTTTTTTAGGCCTATTTTACTTTAGAAAATGCATTTTTCAATTATAGAAAATATCAAAAAAATATATTAAAAAATGGTACCGCCCTGGTACCGCGGACCTGAGGGCGGTACTGTAATGGCGGTACCACCATTATGGTATCGACGGTACCATCGGGTTCTATGATATATATATATATATATATATATATATATATATATATATGTATCTCAATTTTTTTTTCAAATTAAAAAAAAAACCCATATATAAGTGTGTATATAATTTTGGAGTATATATATAAGTTTTTAAATGTGTTTGCAAATTTTTTTAAAACTTATATAGATACTTATATATAGAGCAGACATGAGGGTCCGGGCCGGACGCGGGCATTCCGAGTCCGGCGTTCGGACCCGGACGCGGGGTTAGATGCGTCCATATTTTTATTTATTTATTTATTTATTTTTTTGCCTAAATTCCTCAAAAAAAATTAAAAAAAAAAAAAAGGCGGACGCGTCCGGGGTTCCGGACCGCGTCCGGACGCAGACGCGTGTTTGGTAAAATGAGAATTTAAATATGAGCTTCAATACTAAACAAATAACTAGACAAAACAACTAGAGACGACAAGTTGACCACTACAGAGAAAACTGTTTTATATAATGGTCTGTACCTAAGGAAGCGGGACTCGGACGCGAACGCGCCAGGGGTGCGTCCGCGTCCGGTTTTGGTTTTTTTTTTTTAATTTAAATTTTGTTTTTGACTAAAAAAAAAAGGACCAAGGGTGCGTTCAGACCTCGGACAGGTCCGTTTTTTTTAAAAAAAAATTTAAAAGTTATTTAGTAAAAAAAATAAAAAATTGGATGCGTCCAATCCCCAAACCAAGTCCGGACACAAGACGCGGATGCGGACACGGGCATTCCGGCCCGGACCCTCATGTCTGCGGGCCCACCCCGGCCCCTCTTTACAATGAGTGAAACCTTGTCATCTATTGTACAATCAATGAAACCTTGTCACACAGATTGTACAGTAAGAGCATTGCTAGTACACTTCATTGAATGCCAAAAAAACTCAAATTTTTTTTTTGTATAAAAAGTGCCGTGGGTGCCATGCGATGTGTTTCTTTCTCTTTCTCTTTGCATGCAGTGTGTTTCTGTCGTCGTCGATCAGAACTTTGTCTCATCGTTAGTTCTTTTTTTCTTTTTGTCACATTTCCTTTCCTTTCCAACCTCTTCAGAAAATTACTCCTTAATCTGTTGAAACTTTCTTCCATTTTGAAAATGCTGCTTTGATTTCCAGCGAGCAAATCGTTTGTTGCAATTGCTACTTCTGCTCAGATTATTGAACATGTTGGGCTTATCTCACTGGTAAAATGCTTTAAAGATGGATCCCTCTCTACTTTTTCCGGTTCTTATGTTTATTTTAATCAGTCCTTTCATGTATGGCTCTTTTTCCGCCCTTTTAACTCTGAAGGACTTTGCTGTGTAACCTGCAGAATTGTGTTTGCGATCAATTTGTGCAGTCAGGCTTATTATCTTCTTTTTGATATCCTATGGAAGGTTTTTTCCAGTCTCTTCAGGTTTGTGATCTTACTCTTGGCAAGCCTGTCCTGCACTGGCTTCCCTCAAGCGCCACGGTAGCTGATGCCCTTGGGGCTCTCAAGGAGCTTAATGCAAGGGAGATAAGCGTGTGGGATTGTCCACCTGATTCAGACAACGGTTCAATCCGTTTAAGGAAGCACGAAAAGTTGGACATTCTGAGTGGGGTCAATGGTGGAGGCGAACAGTGAGACCCCCGCTGTGTTGGTAAGCTGAATATCTTGGACATTGTTTGCTATTTAGCAATAGATGAATGTTTTTGAAAGTATGAGAGGGCAGTCCTGGATCCCGTCTCTGTTCTGCTTCCATATACCACAAACCCGGTGAGGCATGTGGATTCTCGTACAAGGTAATTATATGCAATTGGTCTGTAGCATGGACTATGTCTTAGGCCTGTCCTTAGGCTCCCCTGCAGGCTGTTTCATTAGGAACTATCCTACTGAAATCTTGATTTATAGTGTTGATGCCCTTCCTCTCTCACTAGCTTCATTTTTTGATAATTATCGTTTTTGCCCACTCTTGTTGCCTCACCATGATTCTGCTACTTTTTTTCTCGGTTGATTTTGTCTTATATGCCTACATGGCCTCGAGGGTTCGTGCAGCAGATTGGAGTAAAACTTCTGATCTCAAGCATAGAAAAAGAAGTCCTAAACATCTGACCACTTATTGGACGACTGTCTGATTACATTGAATCTTAAGCTTTTCAATTTTACTGAGGGCTTTTCGTTGTCTTTGCATAGCTTCATTACTGATAGATTATGTAACTTTAAAATTATGGAAGCCTGAGAATTTCATTCTCATTTTATGCTAATGATAACCTGTCAATAACCTATCACCCTCTTCTATGCAGATGTCCGTTTCAATGCATAACAAGTACTTGCCAATATTCAATGCCTGTTTTCCTATGAACGAAAGCTTGTCCAAATTTTTAAACACAAGTTCTCTGTCCATTCATACATGAATTTTGTTGATGTATTTTAGATGGTCCTGCAGCTTTGTCTTTCCATGTCTTGGCAACATTTACGTTTTGGATGTTGTCTTTCACTTTCTTCAGCTTTTTGACATATACTTTATGAATGACATCCTTGGTTGTTTAGCCAACTCGTCATTCTACGTACATAGATGACAAAAATCTGTCGAGTTACTATACCTGTATACGAATGATTGTTTCCAAAAATATCAAATAAAAAACCATTGCTTGAACACCGAGCGAGCTTTGTAGAGTATTTTTTTAATGGTAATTTGCAAATCACAATCTCAATTTCATTCTTTATATTGCATTATTTTTCGGGAGAAAGGCGAATCTCCTAGTTTTTAATTTTGAGAGGAAAATCGCCACCTCTTCTTTTGCCATCTTATAATTGATCCAAAAGATGGCTCTCTAACAACTGACTTTTCTTACAATTGCTAACAATGTGGAAAGATGTCAAATAGTGTACAAAGCTCGCTCAATGTTCCTTGAAGCAATGATTTTTTATTTTTTATTTTTGGAAACAACCACTTTCTACTTGAAGTTTGATTTTAGATTCGTATTTGAGTCATTCAAGAAATCCATCTCCTACCATAGCCATCCCTATGTGTACAAACAAGGGCTGTTCCGATTCTATGTTGATATGGTTCTAATGTTTCTTGACTCAAATGTCAAAATTCACATGCCTAAATAGGTCACTGAGATGCAAAGTAAAATCCATGTGCCTAGTTCATACTTCGAAAAGCAATAACTAAGATGGTCAGATGTTGTTCTGATTTGCATCCTTGGTTGATAAAGCTTGTTTGCTAATTAGAAATGATTGTGTACAGCTTCTGAAAACATCTTCTTCAATAGCAAGAAGCTTATTTGATATTCATGTTGTACTTACTGATTGAATCACTTCAGTCCATCTTCAAAGTTTGGATTGTGATTTTCAAGTAAAGGACCCTTTCTATATTAATCGACTCAAACATGGATGCAAAGATCTCATCCTCATGTCATTCTATAGCATCACAAACATGAGAGATTATGGTGTGTCTCATTGAAAGATCCATGGTCGGATGTGCCCACATTTCTTGTTTGTTGTGGTCACTGAGTTCAAATTGAAATTGATGAATTGAAAGCATTCCTTAACTTGTCCTGAAACCCAAACCATGAATGCTCAAGCATTTTTTTTGCTGAAATTTTTTAGCAAGTTACGTGATTGATTTATATTGGTCATCCATTGATGTGTGATTTGAATGGCTCATAATCAATGGTTCTCAATGTACATCAATAACAAATTAAATCATCAGCAAGAGGTTTGGTGGACTGAAAGCTGCATCTGAGTCGATTGAACATGAGCAGTCAACAATTGTGACCCGATGTCGATATATTGGTAGGTCAATCATAAGTTGAAAGAGAGGGTCCTTTTCTTATTCTATAGCAATCATATCCAATCACATCAATGCTTGGAGTTCATTTTGTCATTAACATGAAACAATCATCGTCATTATAGTTACTTTTTTCAAATAGTTTGTTGGTTGTAAAAATTGTATAGGATATAGATATGATTTACTTAAAGATTTAGAATAGTCACCAAATGTCTTCAAATTTTTTTTCCATCTTAATGTGCCTCTGAAAAAAACCCTTCTATGATGTAGCAAACATTTAAGCTCTTTCTACTAAGAACTTTTTGGACAAGTTAGCTGACCATTTTTTATAATTGATATGTGCACTTGTAAAAATTTGATTGATGCAAGTCCATTTAGCCAATCATTGGTATTTTGCTTTGGAGAAATGGGAGACACTCGTTTTCTCAGATTGTACAAGCAACTTATAAATAAAATAGACACATCAGCTTGTACGCAAGTATGACTAATGGAAGCTTATCTGCCAATCATCCCCTTCTATGCAAACGTCTGTTTCAATGCAGAACATGCATGTTGTGATATTCAATGACTAATCGATATCACACACAGTTCGCTTGCCTTTAAACTTTCTATTCAATTCTAATCGGGACAAAATTGCGTAGCTAGTTCTTGCATATTCTAAATAGAATATAAATTGTGATAGATCAAGATTCTATTTAGTTTCAAGATAATTTATAGCATTTATCTAAAAAAACTCACTCTTCTAGCTGCTGACATTAAGTGCAGGTGGGGCAATTAGCAGTTTCTGAAACAAGAGGAAGCGATTGAAGAGCAAAACTGAGAATTGAAGAGAAAATTTTCAGCTGCTTTTGCTCACAGCTTTTCTTATTTAAGCGAAGAAACTGAAAACGCGAATTTGATGCCACTATTACATGCACAGATAGATATTTGGGGATGAACCACAATATGGGGTTGTTTTTGATCCATTCTGTGGCTGTCCCTCTTAATTCTTCTGTGAGCTGTTTTACTATTATGGCCAAGGGGGGCTCTTCCATGGATTGCTCAACTGCAAAAGGTGAGTTTGTGTACGAGCGAGCAGTGCCATCTATCCGATGGCCTGAATCACAGCAATTCAAAGTTGATGAAAAATTTGATTGGATTTCTGCCCTTGAAGACATTGCTCCCGCTTCCCCCAACACTTTGGAATGTAGAAATGTGAAAGAGCTGGTGATTGGCCATTCAGAGGCAGCCTCTATACCACCAGCAGGCCAGAACCCAGTAATGCCCAGTAGTATCCACGTAAGAAAGAAAATGTCAATGCTGGCTCTCAAGAAAGCCAGAGACTGGAGACAGAGGGTTCAGAGGCTTTCGCATGCAATATGCCGATTAGACGAGAGGGAATTCGTTTACACTATCCTGGAAAGTTGGACGGAGCAGCTGACACCTACAGATTTGTGTTTTGTGGTGAAGCAGGTGGGAAGCACTCATTGGCAAAGAGCTTTGGAGCTGTATGAGTGTGTTAACATGAGTAAGTGGTATACTCCAAACCCTCGCATGCTCACTACTATCCTTTCTGTTTTGGGCAGAGCCCAGCAGTCCTCACTTGCAGAAGAATTGTTTGAAAGAGCAGAGCCAGAGTTAGGTGAATGTGTGCAGGTTTATAACACCATGATGGGTTTATATGCCCGGCATGGCGAATGGGAAAAGATGCAACTTTTGTATGGCCAAATGCAGCAAAAGGGGTGCCAGCCCGACCTTGTGACTTACAACATACTTGTGAATGCTCAGACAAAGGCGGGGCTGCAACCTGGGATGGCAGTCTCTCTTC
The DNA here is from genome assembly GCA_029204225.1 of Diphasiastrum complanatum. Lineage (NCBI taxonomy): Eukaryota > Viridiplantae > Streptophyta > Lycopodiopsida > Lycopodiales > Lycopodiaceae > Diphasiastrum > Diphasiastrum complanatum. The sequence goes on from CM055111.1 coordinate 28,582,761, forward strand.
TCGAAGGCATTCATGAAGCTGGGTTGAGGCCTGATGCTATTACCTACAACACTTTGATCAGTGCTTGCAGCTCCCAAAATAGATGGGCAGAAGCTGAGGAAATTTTTGACGAAATGAGGCGGCAGCATTGCGAGCCCGATATATGGACTTACAATGCCATGATATCTGTGTATGGAAGGTCCGGTGCAGTAGAGGCTGCAAAACACATATTTACAAGCATGCAAGTTAAGGGTTTTGATCCAGATGCTGTCACTTACAACTCCATGTTGTATGCATTTGCAAAAGCTGGCAGAATTGATGAAGTAGACCAGATCAGGAAGAAAATGCTTGCTTCGGACTGCCATGCTGATGAGATCACTTACAATACGATGATTTATATGTATGGGAAAGCAGGATTGCACCATGAAGCAGCAGCTACTTACAGTCAAATGAAGTCAAACAGATGTCATCCGGATGTTGTTACTTTTACTGTCCTTATTGATGCTCTGGGAAAGGAAGGACTAGTTCAGGAGGCTAGCAATGTTTATGTCGAAATGGTAGAAAAGGGAATCCAGCCCAGTCTACAAGCATATAGTGCAATGATCTGTGCATATGCAAAAGCCGGCTTGTACTTACAGGCAGATCAAACGTACAGATGCATGCAAGAAAGTGCGGTTTGTCCAGACGTCCTTGCTTATTCTGTCATGCTAGATGTCTATCACAAAGCAGAAATGCCAGAAAAGGCATTACAAGTATATACTAGCTTAATGGAGGCAGGCTGTAAACCAGAATTACGTATTTTTGGCATAGTTTTTCAACTGTTTTATAAAAAAAGAATGCAGATGCAGCTTGACCTGCTCGGGAAAGACATGGTGCAATCTGGCTTTGAGCCCACTGAATTGTGTTCTTACCTTGCCAGGAATGGCTTATGTGATGAATCTTTAGCATCTCTTGAGCTCGCGTTAAATCAGGGCTTTGCTTTGACAGAAGAAGTAATAAAAGATCTTTTGAGTTCTTTTGCTATAGCTCGAAGATATGAAGATGCTAGAGAAGCGGTGTATGTACTTGCTCAACTGGTGCCTCAAAGAAGCATTCTTCTTTATGAGGCTTTGTTACTTGTGCTTGCTAAAGGCGAAAAATTTGAAGAAGCTCAGGAGGAGTTGTCAAAGCTAAAAGGTCGTGGCCAGGCAGTGACATTTTCTATCTACAAGGCTCTGATCATAGCATATGAACAAGCTGGCATGTTTGATGCAGCCTTGCAAGTAGCTTCTGATATGTATGATTCTGGGTTGCGGCCTGATATTCATTGCTACAAGAGTGCAGCAATGATATATTGTTTGAGAGGGCAGCCTGAGTTGGCATATAATCTCTTACAAAATGCAATGCATGCTCTTGGTGAAGTGAAAACCTCCACCATTCACATTGCAATTATAGAGTCCTATGGAAAACTGAGGCAGTGGCAAGATGCTGAGATTGTATTCAAGGAAATAAGTCAAGCTGGATTGCCATTGTGTTTGAAGTCTTACAATGCACTACTTCTTGCATATGCTGAGAGTGGAAAACATAATCTTGCTGAGAGCACTTTTGATCATATTTTAACTAGTGGATTTGCTCCAACAGTAACGTCAGCTAACTTCGTCCTTGAAGCTATCAGTAATGCAGAGATTGTGCAGGACCTTGACAGGTTTCACAAGAAGATGCTAAAATCAGGTATCAACCCCAACTTGAAAACGTTCTGTATAATGCTTAATGCTTTTGCTAAGATGGGGAATCAGGAAGAAGCATGCAGAGTGTACCACCACATCAAGTCTTTAGGCTTCTATCCAAATATGAAGGTGTACAAAATTATGGTGTCATTATTTTCAAAAGAAGCAAATGCGAAAGATGCCGAGTTAATTTTAACTGACATGAAAGAATCAGGATATGAGCCTGATATTGCGATATACAATTCCATGATCAGTCTGTATAGTAAGCGTCAAAGCTATAAAAGTGCTGCTCAAGTTTTCCAGGGAATGCAAGCTGTTGGTTGTTTGCCTGATTCTATGACTTTCAACACCTTAATATGCCTCTATAGTCGGCATCTTATGGTGCAAGAAGCATACACTCTCTTCCAACGTATGCAGAAAGAAGGACATCTTCCAGACATTTCCACTTACACTTCTTTAATAGCTGCTTGTGGGCACTTACATTTAAGTGAGTTCGCCACATTACTCTTCAAACAGATGCAGGATACAGGTTGCAAACCTGATGTAACAGCCTTCAGCGTGATGCTCAATGTATACAGAAGGGCTGGAAATCACCAGCAAGCAGAAGTTCTTGTCCGTGAAATGAAAGATGCAGGTATTCACCCTACAAAAGAGACCTTCCACATGCTTATGGACTGTTATGGAAAAGGTGGAGAAACCTTGGGAGCAGAATCAACATTTGAAAGTATCAAACATGCGGGCATTCAGCCTGGTGTGATGCACTTTACATCTTTGATCAACGCGTATCTGAAGAGCGGAGAATATGATGCAGCAGTAGATAAGTTGAAGCATATGACAGAGGCTGGAATAGAAGCCAATCCTGTTACGATAACCTGCTTCATTTCTGCAGCCAGCACTTGTCAAACATTAAAGCATGCATTGGTTCTGCTGGCAGGTCTGCAGAGTGTTGGCATTTCTCTTCCATACAGGTATATGCCCTTGTCTTGGGGGATAGTCTGGTTTTCATTGAATGATTGGCTGTATACAAGACATCGTCTTCTATTCTAGGGGCATTTGGAACTTGTTAACGTGATCTGTATGTATTTGAGGTCACCGCTGGTGGTAATTTAAGTTGTGTTTTTGCATAAAGCTTTGTAGATTTCAAGATATTGTAAACGTCCAATATATGGTAATATGTTACCTTTTACGGCAATCTGAAAATTTGAACCTTTACTCATATTTTCAGTGTGAACTGGGAACAATGAGAAGTTATGTTTTGGCCAGAGTCACAAATTGGTCAACTTCTTGGCTAAATCAGCCCTAATTTTATACATATTACCCTCTTCTGCTTAAATTTCAATACTTGAAAAAGCTGTAGTTACTAGTATTTGGTATCGTAGATATTCAGTTTTAGTATATATGTGGTGTTGTACCAAGTCAGATATGTGATGTTTGGTACTGATTTTAAAATTGACTGACAACTAATGACTGAAGTATAAGAACAGGTCTGCATGAAAACTACTGCTGGAGTGTATATCACAATCATCTTAAAGCAGTCCAGTTCAAGTATAATGTCAAATCTGTCTTATAGTCCTGATTTAGATCTGTTTTTTTACTTCAAACCTGGAGATTTGTGATGTTTAAGATATGTGATTTCAACTACGTCCCTTTAATCCCACTTAACTTCCTAAACTTGCAAAAATGTACATTTTGTATGTGTCCGCATAATCTTTGTTCCTTTTTTGGAACCTGCTTAAGAACTTTGTATGGTTGAAGAACTTCCAGAAAGTAGTTTGATGTCTGTAAGTGTGAGTTAACATGCAATTAGCAGATATGTGAACTAAGGCTCTGAAATATCCAAATTATGCAGATTACTTATGGAAAGAAATACTCAAGTGCTGAAGGATGCGGCAATCTATTTTGAGCAACTGCAGGCTGAAGGTGGTGATGCTGGGAAAGGCATTGTAAATGTGCTGCTGGATCTTCTGTGGGCTTTCTGGATGCGTGCGACTGCTGCTAGGATATTCAACTTGGCCCTGCAAAAGAAGATTTATGCACATGACATTTCGAGGTGCGACTCTCTTAAATCATAGGTTTAAAAAAATACCTTGTATGCAAACAAAACCTTGTCTGAAATATGGCTGCAAATGCTATATTCAGCTGTTTTGGCCATTTTTGGACGTTTTAAAGGTTTGCCTCTGAACATGAATCTGAAGTTTTTAGGCCATTTTTGGGCAGTTTCAAGTTTTAAGACCATCATTAGGCAAGTTTTGGGACGTTCTAAGTTCTAATTTTGTAGAACTTATTTTATGTCAGAAATTCAACAACGTTGATAATGTAGCATATTTGTCTGTGTGTGTATTCAAAATTGCCGCGTGCAATCCCATTTTTGGGGTGCTGTATTTAAAAAGTTTTAGTTTTTTTGGTAACTATGCTTTGTTTCCTATGTAGAGGGTCATTTGTAGATGAATAAATTTTTTAGGTGTGCCTGCATCGTTGAGCACCATTCCAAAAGTACATAGTTGTAGTTATCTCCAAAGTCCTCTAGTTTTCTGACTAGTAAAAAATTCAAAAGGTGCTGATTTGACTATGTTACTACAAAAGTCTTAATTATGAACGTCATACTAATGAATACGATTGGAAGGATTTTATCAGGATGCTAGCTCTCCAAGCACCTCTTGAAACCTACTAGCTTGTGAAAGAATGAACTCCTCCCATCCATAGGCTAACCTTTAAGCATGACTACCTATATTCCAAGATGGCGTCCATGCGTGGGTGATGAGTCCACCTAGCATTCCATGTCAGTCTTGACCCATAAATATGTAGCCAACTTAATGTTTAACCACCCCCATACCCCAGCCATGCCTAGATGGTCCTGTGGACCTGACCTTAGTCCCACTTGATTGTGGGGTTGACTTGGTCAATGCATGATGGGCCTAATCACTGGGCTACCTACAGGGACACTCCCAAGGACTTGGGTGTCTAGTATTGGGGTTTGTGTGGGCCACTGGCAGTCACCTAACTCACCTGGTCATTGGCCCTTCCAGGGTACGGTAGGATCATGACTAAGGCCTAACATTCTCACCCCCTTCAGGAAAGTCATTGTTTCTTGATGACAAACTCAGAGTACACTTGACGTAGTCTGTATTGATTCCCAAGTAGTTTCAGACAAGCGAAGTCCTTTCCACGCAACTAGATATTCTTGGAGGATATGATTTCTCAATTGCCTCTCCCTCCTATCTAGGATATGTGTTGGTCCATGATCTAAGGGGCTTTTTCCTCTAGTGACATTAAGCCTTCTACAAGGATGCCACTCTAATGTAAGCATGTCTTTAAGCGACGTCCATGGAAAACTAGATGCATTTCGCATCCTTGAGGTAACTCTTCTTTAGGCCACCTCAATTTTCTTAATGACCTGCCATGGTCCGTAGTCCTTAGGTGATATGTATCTATTTGTGAAACTGGAATATATCCACCTTCACTTGATGTTGGACTTGAAGAACACACCAAAGAGAATCACAAACATCTAGATTCTCATCATTAGTAGTAAAGTTGATTTGGTTGCTACCTTCATCACTTTGCTTCTTAGAACATTCATTAGCAAAATGTCCTTGGATTCCACAATAGAAACATTTTAGCTTAGATCTATCTTTCTTCTTGCCAACAAAAGTAGAAGGCTCACCTTTATCTTGACCTTTAGACCACTTGCCTTTGCCCTTGCCCTTGAACTTGCCCTTTGAGAACTAGCCTCCTCTCCAACTTGAGTCGTGGAAGTAGATCCTCCTCTTGATAGAAGCCTAAACTCCTCATTCACCAAGATTTCTTGCAAGTCCTCCATACTTGGCAGTGTCTTTTGAATAGCCAAACTTTGAACAAGATTAGCATGATCATTCAACAAGCCATTAAGAACTACTTGAACAAGTTCTATCTCCTTAATCCTTTCATCAATACATGCTAACTCATCATTGAATGCTTTAACCCTCAAAGCAAAATCATGAGCACTTTCATCCCTCTTTTGCAAACTTTGAAAGATTTACCTCCTAAGACTTAGAACCCTTGATGTAGACTTGGACTCATAAACCTTCTTTAGAGCTTCCCAAGCCTCACCAGATGTAGTGCACTTACCAAGTTCCTTGAGAAGTTCATTAGTCACATTCATCTTGATCACATGAAGAGCTTTCTTTGCCCTCCTATCATACCTCAATTGTTCTTGAGGTGCCAAATGTCTCTCCTCCACACCTACAACAATGTCCTTCAAGGAGAGACTCTATTCTCACCTTCCAAGTTGAATAGTTGCTTGAGGTAAGCCTATCATTGCTCTCCAACATGAAGCCTCCATTTGTGGCCTTATTACAATGATTTGATCTTCTCTTTCAACTTGTTCCAATGCACTTAGCATTCTCTTTGAAAGTCAACAAGTGAATTCAAGAAAAAATCACAAAGATATAGAACCTCTCAAATCTCTTTCTTGCACAAAAAACTAGGAAATCCAACACATAGAATTGATGACACTTGATTAACACATGATCAACCTACAACATCATGAACTTTTGCGCTCTCTAAGATTGAAACACTCTTGAAAAGTCCAGCAACTTCAAACACAAGAGATTTTTAAATTTTAGGGTTTCCACAAAAGTACATATATTGAATCACTCACATTCTACATGCAAAAGCTAGAAACTTGATATAGAATCTTGAAGAATGACATAAACCCTTTCTTATGCATCAAAACTCACCACAATCCAACAAGTAGGAAGGGAAATCGGCCTACTACAAGTATTTGGACTTGAGTTTTTGGATTACAAAAATCCCCATTCTACACTTGAAAATGCTTGATTTTGACAATATAACATGCAACAAAGCTGTGATGTGAAGAAATCAGATCACAAAGATCCATTTATGCCCTTTGATCTTTGGCTAATATGGATAGCACATCTAGCATCATTAACAATGTAGAAATCTTCAATCTACTACACATAGAGGATGTAAACTTAATAAGAACTTGTCAAAATCACTTATGTAAGTTAATTTACTGTTCATGTCCGTACAACAGCCGTACTACAACAGTACTCACACATGGGAACTCATACACATAAGAAGAATAGCATTCTAATATACATAAGAATCCACTATATCATCACAGATATGCAAAAAATGGATGTAGAACCCAAATAGATATCTTCCATAAGAATGAATGAGAGAGATGATTTCCTCCCACGCTTGTGGCCTATTTATAGCAGCCCCTTGGATGCCTTTGCACAAACTTATCTACTTATGGAAGTTTCTAGATCTCTTCCAAAACCTAGATCTAACATGACTAGATTCAATGCATCTCTACTAACCAATTAGAGTAGGTCCAAATTCGACCTTATCAACTTGCCTAAGTTGTCAAAAGTATTAATTCCACTTTTCTTAGGTCTTGTTAACTTTATAAAGTCTATCTCTGATATGAAAATGCATATTGGCCTCAAATTTGCCAAATAAACTCAACATAGCTAGTTGATATTTCTCACATCTTTTAACTCTACTTAACGAATTAATCGAGCTGGTAACAAACATAAACAATAGGTACGTCCTAGGATTACTTCATTCAGCTTGTCCAGCCAAGTTCTAGGCAAAATGTTGTGATAATATTAGCAACCAATAGTTGGTGGCCAGTGTAATATTATGAGTATTTAACAATGCAATGAAGAGGAAGTTGTTCTTTCAGAATATCCTCCACATCATCAAATTACACATCTATCAAGTCCACAAGAAGTTCAATAAAAGGAGTTTGGTCAAGAGAAAGAGATCAAGTACATAGGTCAATATGAGGCTGAGGTGTCATTGGATCGTAGAATCAGGTGATCAAGACATTGGTCCAGATGACAATCACCAACCTCAGTATCTCAATGTATGCCATCATGAAAATATTTTGTTTAGATTCCAATATGAGGTGATTGGTACAACATTCATGATGGTGACGAAATTTTTAAATGCTGGTATTGAAGACAAAGATGATCAAGAGTATGGCTCTGAGAAAATACCTCTGAGGATACAATGTGAACGAGGATCAATTTTCATTAGCTGATGTTTCTATTGCTTGATGGAGCATATTGGAGCCATATCTTAAAGCAGATCATCTATATCAGATCTCTCTCGTTTAATTTGATCAACAATGTGTTCACTATACACCCACTATATGACTAGGTTTGACAAAAAGTTCTTTTGGAAGGTGATGCAGTCTTCAACAACTTCGGTTGTTTCAAGCTCAGGGTCAGATGCTGTCAATAAAGGTTCTCTTTGAATGGAAAATCTGCTGAAAATGGTAAGTGTGTATCTCATAGGTCAACAAGCTATAGGCAAAGACCTGGTTACCACATACAAAAGGCACATACAAAAGGGACGGATGTCAGGTCAAGAACAAGAGTGGACACACATTGACGATAGGCATCAGAGACAAGAAGCTATATTGACTACTGATTAACGTTGTGAAGCTTGCAAGTCAAGCAAATGCAGAAGCACTTCATTACGAAGCTGAGAATAATAATATATAAAACAGACAGTGTTTAGCTATTTAGGCACTGATGAGGTTATGCGAACTACCTGTCTCCATTTGCAAGAAACTAAGAGTCACATAGTGAAACATGTAAAAACAAGAAATTGGGGCTGATTTCACCCAACCAAACCAAACCATATAAAAATCGGGAATTGCATTGGGAAACTCCATTGTTGAAGGCTGAAGCATAGCCCTTCATTGCATTGGTTGAGAATGCTTGAAGAATATGAAGGCTGGAGAAGAAATTGTTAGTCACAAGAGCTTAACCCCTGCAGTAACCTTGGAAAATCTGCTGGAAGGTCTTGGCAATGAGGAAGAAATTGTGTACTTAGTTAAGGCAGCTGAGCCAATGAGATAGTTTGCCAAACGTTTTGAGGCTAACACTCCAGGAACTTCTCTCAGAGTATCAAACAGCCACCAAATGAATCGCCGGTAGCTTGCCATTGATAAGATCAACAATGAAGTTGCTTATGGCAACTTGGAGTTAACAATACCAACATGAAGTTTAATTATGAACATACTTCAACAGGGACAAGGAATCACTCATCTGCCTGAATGAATCTTTTGCAAGCCTTCTTTCCTCAGATGTTGTGGCGCTTTATTAAAAGTTAAGTTTTGGGTTTGGCTTCAGAAGCCAGTGGGATAGAGGTCCCAGTGTAGTGTGATGAACTTGTTGTGCTGGAGTGTGTGGAGCTTGCATATTCTTATACCTTGCCTTAGTACAAATCATAATCGTGAATTGCAAAACTGCAACTATTGAATTGTACAGGTGTGTAAACGTACAATTTAGTGGCATGTAGTGATGTGCTTACTTTTATAATGTGGTACAAGATCTTAAAATAATTGTGTTGCACAAGCTACTCGTCCTATGTTGTGTACACATGATGGGACACAGTTGCAACATGGTTTTAGTAACTCCTGCACGTCATGTTCATGTGTGAGCTGGTGGCTAAGTGCATGAAGTTCAGGGGCTGGGAGGATACTGAGAGATTGATGGTGAGACCCCGTGAAGGATGTGCCACTGTTCATTTATGCAAAGTTGGTGGGTGGCCCATTAGCCGGAGAGCCTTTCGTTGCAACTACTGTGAAGCCCTCCTTTAAGATCAATAAAACTCGAAATTTCTTGTTTCCTGTCCCAGTGTCTTGTTTTGGTGTTCCCCGAGAAGAACATCGTGTGGGTGCGGCAGTTTACTCTCAAGTTTTTGGTTTTGGTTTGTAAGTTTTCTTCTAGTTATCTTGATCGAAACAGAGTGGAAGATTGGGAATGGGTTTAGTTTGTTATGAAGATTGGAAACCGTGTAGTAAACAGTATGGGGACTTGTATGCTAGTGTATCTGCTTCACCGCTTACTCTTTGAATTCTACATGCTTTCCTCTATCTTCATCCAGTGACACAAATAGAAAAGTTTGATTCTTTTTCGGTCCTCAAATAATAACACCAATAAAAAATTTGATTTTTGACATACAAAAAGAAAAGCTTTGCTTCAAAGTTATGTGCTTTGTGATTATATTTAAATGTCAGTTTTACTCTCATTGCATGCTACCAAAACTTCTAGCTTGATACAGGGTACAAGACAAAGATTGGGGAGCTGATTTTAGAACGCTATCTCCAGGGGCAGCTCTTGTCGCATTGACACTGTGGCTTGATGAGATGCAGGTACTAACAAACATGGAACCTTTTCTGTCTGAAAACCTTACCGTATCTGCTTTCTAGTGAAGATGCCTGGGCTCCATTGTTTCTGCAGTAATTCTTTCATTACAACTTGTAGCAGCTAGAATGCTTGATTACAGATGTCTATAACAGTGGCTGCTTCTGTATAGAATGCAGCTCTCCAAGGTGCTCCAGAGTCCTCAAAATCAGTATTGTTGGTGATGGGTGGGAGCAAGCGCAAAAATCAGGCTTCTGTAAGCAAGACATTGAAGATGCATCTGTGGGAGATGGGATCTCCTTTCCTTTCCTCTAAAACTCGAGAAGGTATTTTAATTGCTAAAGGCCATTCTTTGCGCATGTGGTTAAAAGATTCACCTTACTGCATGGATTTAGAGCTTAGAGACATACTAATGTTGCCCAAAGAAAACTCTATGCAAGTAAATAATGGAACTTTCATGCGTGCTGAAATGATTCCGGTGGTCAAGCAAATCGAGGGCAGCATGGGAACTGTGCATTCTAAGAAATTTTGCCGACTAGTACACCTTCCAGATGACAAGCGTGCTGACATTATTGCGGCAGATATAAAAGGCAGGGCTGAAAAGTTTGCGAAGCAGAAATTGAGGCTGGAAACTTCTAAAAGCATACTTCGTCCCAGGGAAAGAAAACTTTTACATAAACTAGCCTGATCTTCTGAATGGTTATGTAAGGGGCTAAATACTTTGTGATCAGAAAGGTCTCTAGTAAATCAAATGGGTATATCTGTACTCAGATAGCCACAGTTGCCAACGCTGCCACAGAACGTGATATAAATCTCTACAGATAGATTACAATTCACGATGAAGCATAACGGCAGTAGTTAGTGATAGTTAGTTAAAAACGGTTTTTTTGTCATGTGAATTGGAAACCCTAGATTTGGACTTTCTTGGCAAGTAGACATATGGACGTGTATGTATAGGTTTCATTTTTGGAAATGAAGACACGCGATCTTGTGAATGTTTTTTGCCTTTCTGTAACTTGTGAATTGATCGTTGCAAACTGTGTGTGATCTTTCTGCTTTAGTCCTTGCTAGCATAGTTGTCAAGTAATCTATTGCAGTAGCATAATCGTTTCCATCAAAGGTTATGGGCCCACACGCGCGATAGATCCAGGATCTGTTAGACGTGCGAACTGAGGATCGTTGTGAGGACGATCGATCGTGCTAGAGGAGACCACACGCGGCGATAGTCACGTTAAGAAAAAGGAAAAGTGATTTCGAAGGATCGAGAGGCGTCGTTGGAAAATGGCAGCAGATAGCGGGTTCGACTTCAGGATGATAGAACGGCTGGATGCCTCAAATTACTCGGCATGGAGCTGGAAGCTAAAGATCATACTGAGAGAGAAGGGGCTGTGGGGAGTGATCGACGGAACTGAAGTAGTCGAACTCGATGAGGAAGGACGTGCGAAGAGTGCGGCCCAGGCTGAAATCGTGAATCAGAAGGAGGCGAAGGCGTACATGGTGCTGTGCATGGCGTTGGGAGATACGGCCGTTTCGCAAGTCTGGGATACAGAGACAGCCAGAGCTGTGTGGGAATTGCTAAAGAAAACGTATGAGGCGGCAGGGTTCTCAAGCATATTGACACTGCACAGGCAGTTGAAGGGAGATCTGATGACGCCCCATATTGACAAGATCAAGGGCATCTGGAGGCAGATGGAAGCGGCAGGCGCAATCCTAGACAAAAGGCAACTGGTGTACACGCTAATCACAAGCTTGCCTGCAAGTTATGACCCCCTGGTCATGACGTTGGATGGATTCGAAGAAAGACTAGATCTTGATTTTGTCACGAGGAAGTTGCTGCAAGAGGAGGCTCGGAGGAAAGTGAACCCGCCTGCAGACGAGATGGCCCTGATATCCAGCTTCAAGAAGGCGCAAATCAAGGAAGGTAAACAACACAATGCAGGAAGGAAGCAAATCTTGGAGCGAAAGCAAGAAGGTGAGAAGCGAAAAAAGATGCTTTTATTGTGATCAGATTGGACACTTCATTCAGGATTGTCGGAAGAAAAAGGAGGATCAGAAGAAAGGAGAGACCTCACAAGCTAACCTGGCTGAAGAAGAAGAGGAGGCAGAAGAGTTACCAAAAGTCTATGGGCTGATGGTCCTGATCAAACAACAAAGTGACGACTCAGGTGAATCATCTGAACACAGCAGCGAAAGCGTGGTAAAATTGAGTGAAGAAGACGGGCATGATGCGGAGTCCATTGACACCTGTTGGTACGTGGACTCCGGAGCGACTTCCCATATGACTTTTGAACGAAAGGGATTCATCACCTATGAGTTGGTAACCAAGAAGAGGGAGATCACCGTGGGAGACCGGGGCAGAGCAGACGTGGTGGGCGTTGGCTAGGAAAAGGAAGCGAGCTGATAATTCAAGAGGTCCTCCATGTACCGAATCTGGCAAAGAACTTGATTTCAGTCAGATCACTCACAGACAAAGGTATGAAAGTTTCTTTTGAGAGACAGGGATGCATGGTTACAGATGAAGGGGAGGTAATCGTGATAGGTTTCAGGATGGGATCAAGCGGATTGTACCAGTTGCAAGGAGGGACAGTTGAAAGATCATCAGCCTACATCAGCCTGGCCTTGGAAATCCATGATTAAGTGAGTACATCCATGATACTAAAACAGCACCACATGACTCCATAAACCGTGCAAAAACAATCTATGGCACAGACGGATGGGTCATCTTGGGGGGAGTCGTCTACAAAGGTTGGCCAAGGAAACTATGCTTGAAGATTATGACTACGATCTGAGGGAATGCATAGAGAGATGTGAAGCCTGTGTATATGGCAAGCAGCACAAACTTCCATTGTGCAAAAATCCGTCAGAGTAAACGACGGATCTGCTTGAACTTGTGCATTCCGACCTGTGTGGTCCAATGGACGTAGCATCTATCAGTGGCTCCAGGTACTTTTTGTCCTTCATAGGCGATCATTCAAGAACCATCAGAATCTGCTTGCTCAAAAGCAAGAGTCAGACCTTCGAGAGCTTCAAGGCTTACAAGGCGCTGGCAGAAAATCAGACTGGAAAGAGAATAAGAGTGCTAAGATGCGACAACGGGGGTGAGTACTGCAGCAAGGAGTTTGATCATTTCTGCAGCTTGAATGGGATCAAGAGGGAATTTACCGTACCCTACACACCCCAGCAGAACGGGGTGGCAGAATGAAAGAGCCGCACCATTGTTGAAATGGTAAGGTGTATGCTGCACAAGAAGGATTTGGCCAGAGACCTGTTCGGGAAGCTGTCAGCACGGCGTGCCACATATGGAACAGGTGACCCACCAAGGCAGTAAGGGGGATGTCCTTTTGAGCTATGGTACAAGAAAAGGCCCAGCGTGGGATACTTGAGAGTAATTGGATGTGTGGCATACGTTCACATCCCAAAGGAGAAGAGAAAGAAACTTGATGCAAAAGGAGAGAGATGTGTTTCCGTGGGATATCCTGAGGGAGTGATGGGCTATAAATTTCACAACCCTGCCACCAAGAAGTCCATAGTGGCAAGAGACGTCATCTTCAACGCAGACGAAACCTATGAATCAGATGCAAAACAAACAAATGAACCAAAAGTGTCAGGACCAGGACAAGAGGCCCCTGTTATTACAATTTCATTCAGCAGTGGGATGTTTGACGAGAGGAGTCAAGAAACAGGCAGGTCTGCAAGCACCAACCAGGGAGGATCGAATGAGCCTGTGGAAGCATCAGAAGAAAATCACAGGGCAAGGTCAGAAGACAGGAACGACCTCTTGGACGTAGAAATGGCGGAGCAGGAACCCGAACTGAGGCGATCAACCTGGACGAGGAGAGCTCCACTAAGGATCTGGGAGAACTGCAATATTGTCTGCGCATACATGTAAGAAGAAACAAGGGATCCCGGGAGATGTGGCTGTCACAAGAAAGGTACATTTGCAATATAATCAAGAGGTATGGGAGGTATGGGATGTCTCAATCGAATCCATAAGGAGTACCCTTGGATCTGGGGGTAAAGCTAAGCGTCAAGATGTGTGCACTGAATGACGAAGAGCGAGAACAGATGACCAGATGTCCCTACAGGAGCATGATAGGATCAATAATGTATGTGATGATATGTACCAGGCCTGATGTGGCCACCGCAGTTGGGCAGTTAACCATGCGCTGCACTATATTGGCTCAGGAGGAGAAATAGTGGGGTATGCAGATTCAGATTGGGGAGGGGATGTTGATGATTGAAAATCAACCAGTGGGTATGTTTTTGTCATGAATGGGGCTGCAATAAGTTGGGGAAGTATCAAACAGAAATCAGTGGCACTCTCCTCAACTAAGGTGGAGTACATTAGTCTTTGCCAAGGAGCGAAGGAGTATGTTTGGATAAAGAACTTCTGCAAGGAGATTGGCATAAACAACAAGGGGATGGTCATGAAAAACAACAACCAAGGGTGTATTTTCTTGTGCAAAAATGGAGGTTTCCACAAGAGGAGTAAACATATCGAGATGCAGTACCATTTCGTCAAAGACTTGGTACATAAGAACGAAATAAGTTTGGAGTATTGTCCTACCAAGGACATGATGGCAGACATGATGACCAAGGCTCTGAACAAAGATAGATTCGTAATGTTGAGAGACGTGATAGGATTAGACATACATGCTCCACCGTGAATTGAGTTGGGGATTGATAGAAATCTCTACAGATAGATTACAATTCACGATGAAGCATAACGGCAGTAGTTAGTGATAGTTAATTAAAAACGGTTTTCTTGTCATGTAAATAGGAAACACTAGATTAGGACTTTCTTGGCAAGTAGACATATGGACGTGTATGTATAGGTTTCATTTTTGGGAATGAAGACACACGATCTTGTGAATGCTTTTTGCCTTTCTGTAACTTGTGAATTGATCATTGCAAACTGTGTGTGATCTTTCTGCTTTAGTCCTTGCTAGCATAGTTGTCAAGTAATCTATTGCAGTAGCATAATCGTTTCCATCAGAACGTTGGTTTGATGCTCCGTGCTCCACAAGACAGGCGAAGACTAATTAAACGCCCCCTCAACTGACTATGATGAAACTTCTACTTGCTTACAAATGTTGCTCCACAAGACAGGCGAAGACTAATTAGACGCCCCCTCAACTGACTATGATGAAACTTCTACTTGATTACAAATGTTGCTGCCTTGAATTTACATGAATTCGTTGATGAAGAGCTGTTCTGATTATGCAATAGACAGTTGCCGTCTCCACAACCGTTCCTCAACGTTTTCAGATGGGCTAGCCTTCAACAGTCTGTTTACAGGTGTTCAGAAGTTTTTGCTGCTAGTACAAACTGAGAAATCGGTAACTACTAGCATGCCTTTCTGGTCTGATGCTCATATACCATGATCCAGTTCTCCAGAACTGCTGCAACAATAGAGTCGCATGCAGCCCCAAAAAAATCTGATACATTGCTGCAA
Source organism: Diphasiastrum complanatum (assembly GCA_029204225.1). Classification (NCBI taxonomy): domain Eukaryota; kingdom Viridiplantae; phylum Streptophyta; class Lycopodiopsida; order Lycopodiales; family Lycopodiaceae; genus Diphasiastrum; species Diphasiastrum complanatum. The sequence goes on from CM055111.1 coordinate 28,598,066, forward strand.
TAGCTAGGAGGTTCTGCTGCCTTTTTACAACCTCTTAAATGTTGTTAACTACTGATCTTGGCAAGGAAAGTCAGTACAGATTCAAATGGCTTCATCATATTCTATTTGGTTTGCTAGGAACAATGTGATTTGTAGTTCATTTAATTTTCGAAATATAAGAGCCATTTGTTGTAAGCTATCAATGGATTCAATCTGTCTTCGCTTGTGTGTAGCACATGACAGAGCTAGGTCAAATTAATAGCCGTTTCTTCCATTCCCTGATGAGGACAGTATTATCAGGTTTTATCTTTGATCTTTTGTTGATGGACAGTTTTCTATCATTGTATCTATCTCGAGTTCTGTACAAATAACAATAAAGAAAGCATCTAGTTGAACTCTTTTGAACACATGATTTATCATTTATGGATGACATCCTTTATAACTTCATAACCACAACAACGATCCAACAGAGTTGGCTCAGTGGGTTAGCTTGGTATCCAAAGTTCCTGTCTACAAAGTGAGCTCCTTCTCAAAAGTGGTTATGCTTTTCCAGGAGACAACAGAGAATTGAACCTGGGATTAGAAAATGTTTATCCCAAAAATGGCCATCGAGGTGGAAAAAACTATCTAGTATTTAGGTTATTAAGAAGCTTTAAATAAAATTAATCATTTTGTAGTTTAAACCAAAGTGAACTTTCCCACACAGTTCTTTTTGCAACTATGGTTGTTACTACTATGACTAACCCACTTTCAATCAACAAGTGCAAATTGAGAGATGGTAGAACTCATTGATTGACACACACAACTAAACACAATAATTTCTTCCCCCCCCACCCCTCCTCCTCTCTCTCTCTCTCTCTCTCTCTCTCTCTCTCTCTCTCTCTCTCTCTCTCTGCATTTTCTACTACCTTCTTGATATTCTTTGAGTTATCTTCTTTCGTGAGGATGAACAAGAAGAAGAATCGAAAGGGCTAACATCATGCCCATCATTTTTTCTTTCAAGAAAAATTGTGACAAAACTTATGATTAGAAGTCCATAAACAAATAAAAGGTCTTTTATAGTTATTGCAAGAAAATTGGGTGTGAATTATTCAAAGATCAATCATAATAATTCAATCTACTTTTGACTTCACACAATGTTGAAGGTATAAGTGGTGTGCAATGCAACTTTCATAATGGCATTTCAAGATTGATTTTAGATATACTTTATGCCCATGGACTAGCCAAGAATCTACTGTCGATTTTCCTTTCGAATCGGTGATCATTCATTTTGACTCCATGATTCGTTCAATGAATCGTGATTTGATGAAACATTGTTTGAGTTTCAAAACTCCAACTATAGGTGGATGTAGGGTGTTGTCAAGGAATTCCACAAGGTATGATTTGCCAGACGTATTCCATGGGGTTTTGGAGAGAAAAGAAGCATTTCAAGGTTGATTAACTTGTAAGAGAAAGTCACCTGAAACTACAACTTCAATAATTGCTCAATTTCTCAACAAGACCATGATCGAGCAAACTGCAATTTAAGGTTTTGGTGCATTATCTATTTCATATCTTGATTATTCATAGTTCACTAGTTTTTGGAAAATGAAAGTCAACACCAAGACCATTTGAGAGACATTTTCCTCGAGCTTTATGGATTGTTGCTCTTGAAACTATATTAGTTTAAAAAAAAATCATACTTTGACAAGAGCATGAAGGCTTTGCAATGTGAATCAAAATCTTTATTTAAAAATCATAAAATTACTTTCAGTACAAACATTGATTTTAGACTAACCCATAGCCATGTAGCCTAGAACATTCATTCAAAATTACCTTCAGTACAAATTGATTTTAGACTAACCCATAGCCATGTCAAAATTTTATTAGCTCTTGATGCTACACAAGAATCTTATTTTGATTTCAAAACAATTTCATTATATCTTGATAATGTCATACTACTTAATACTTCTACTTGCTTGTCTCGATATGCCACAATTTTTCTATCTACAAAATCTTATATGACTATCCTTTGGACAATTTGCTATTTTCTTGGTGCATAATTTCATAGGGATAGGTCAAAAAATTATTACATCTCAGTTTTGACTCAATCTTGGTATTTTGTGTGGACCGACATCAAATATTGCCTTAAAGTCATGTGAACAATCTTGGATCTTTTGGCATCCTTTGAGGCACTAGACTCAAGAGAGGGCATTTAATTTTTTGAGTCCCATCTTGAAACGCCTTGACTGCTTAGCATCTAATGTGGAGTCCCACTTGCAAGTCCATGAGAATTCATTGAACTATAATAACTCCTTTTTCAAGTTGAATTCCCCACGCACTTCATTGTCCTTCACTCAAGATTGTCATCAAATACCGCATCATTCCAACAATCTTGGTGGACTAAAGATTCACACATGTGAATCAAACAAAGAGAAATTGTAAACTAATTTTCTGACCTGGAGGGTTATGACCTTACTCATCATCTAATTTCCTATTGGTGTACACATTTTTCATGCTACTTTTAGATGTGAATGTTGTGTCATGTGCCAAATCCAAGCTAATAACAAAAACAATGGAAGTATACCCACGAAGCTAAAAACATGAAGATCTCCATGGAATCACATTAGAAATGAGGAAATGATTACAAACCATTGAATAGAGAATGGATTCATGTGGATAGGGCACATGACACCTAGTAAATGGAAACCCCAAGGCTCACATTTACAAAGGATGAAGAGGAAATAGAGCTCCTAGTTCTCTCTCTTGCAAATGAGCCAAAAGATCCCTAACATGATGTCTCTTGCCTACTTAAAGGCAAAACACCTGACCTAACTAAACATAACTTTCTTGAAGGATAGTCAGCCATTGTTGAGTCTTGTTTATTGTACATAGAGCACTTGTTGGCTTGTTATCCTTATTAAATTACTTAGGAGGGCCCGAAGAGAGAACCGCCTTGTCTTAAGGCTAATATCTCCTTTTTGGGCCTAACAAAGCTTACACTGGATATTATATTATGTTTTAAGCATTGATGTAGTAAACATAAATGACACCCCCCCTACTTAAACACGTTTTCCCTAAAAACTGAAGATGCTTGTTTGATAAACGTGAATGCTCCAAATCTATAATTTAAGTAGTGATGACTGGCGATGTCATGTACATCATGTCATCTAATATCTTCAATATGCAACCTATGCTCCCATGAAGAAAAACGATGGTCAAATAAGAGATTGATGAAGCACCATATTACTTGTTGGCAACCAATCTGCAAGGAATGGACATAATGTATCACCTCAATATCCTCTTTTGTCTGCTTCCTCGATGTCATGCCACTTGGATGATTCACCCATTTCTTTTACACATGTTTTTGTATTACATTTGGCTCTTCCACTGTATTTAAAAATCCATATCATTTAATCACCTTGATTGATGAAACTTTGATTGATCAATCAACTTTTATAGATATAAATTGTTTGTGAAGAATTGTAAAACATATCTATCTTACATATATTGATTTTGGGGGTTCTACCCATGTAGATTGATTGTACATATTCAAGGTGTGTGAATTGAGCACATATCTTTGTAGAATAGGGCAAGTTGGGGTTAGTAGGTAGATCAAGTTCCAATGACATGCATAAAGTCTAGTTGGTCTAGTATGACATGCACCAATGTTCACAATGTCTAGATTGACATGCATGTAGATTTACACATGGAAATGGCCTAATATGACCTTGTAGAAACTCGAGCCATCATAAATGCATTGTGTCCTAAGTTTCCATTGTGACATGCAAGGCATGCAAATAATCTAATGGACACATGCAAGGAGAATTGTAGGTTCATAGTTGAGAAATTGACATCTGGAGAAAGTAGGTAGAAGTTAGGTGCAATTTCTGCATGCAAGCTATTAGGTGTCAATATGGTAGAACTTTAAACTTGAATAGGTGTAGGGAATGCATTGAATGCTAGTAGTACCACGAATTTAGGCTCTCCTATATATGTACATATGGTTCTCATTCATTTCTAATGATGAATCAAGCTTTGGTAAGGTCATAATGTCAAAGTTGGATCTCATTCTATTTTGCTTGTAATTGTATTCTCTCTCTAACTCGAGATTGGTGTCTTCTTCATACATTATTATGCTTGTGTACTTTCCCTATTTGTGAGAAATTAATGTAGCTTTGATTTGTAGCATTCTAGATTGTGCTTTAGCCTCAGATCTGTTGGTAGATTGTAGTATTACTCTGCAGGTGATCTGTGTGCTACCATAAAGCATGGTAAAGATCATTCACACTTTTGGTGTGGTTCCCCACACGTGTGAATATGCTAGATTTCACATTGTTGACCATATAAGACTGCTCCATGCAAAATAGCTGATGTTGGTAGTGCAAATTGGATGTATGTTGAGGGACAACACTAGATGTATTGTTGTCTAAAGTAGAGTTCTTCAAATATGTACAAATTCATATTCAAATTTGGCGAATGCAATTTAGCTCCAAAGAATGATCCATAGATATGCACATTACAATCAAATATTTTGTTGCTCTAGAATCTAATCTGGATTTTCTTCCAAGGATGTAGTATCCATAGTTGGCCATGAATATGTTTAAAATATTAGTCCATCTATGTATACATATAATGTTCAAGCCTAAAATATATTGCATTACATTAAATTGCTCCACTGAATAACCATAACATTATTCGATGAAAATCATTGTAATAGCTCTCAGCAGCAGATGTCTGTTGGGTAGAATGCCATACTTGGCCATCTGCTCATTCAAATTCTTCGATGCACTTTTGTACAAAGATTGGCCATTTATCATTGGTAATATGAGGTTCTTCACACTGCATCCAATATTGCCATCAGATTTTTGCAGATCCATCAAGATATGTTCCTGGAAAGTGAATCTTTTCTGGTCACTACTTGGATTGGACTGAAAATACTTGTCAAAGTTGTCCAGCCATGTTCTCACGTCCATGTGAGCAATTCTACCATCAAACTTATGAAAGACATATTGTCACTGCACTGTCATTGTTTCCACCATAGGCTGGAAAGAATGGTCCAAATGAAAAAATTGGTAGTGATGACGTTTTGATTGACATGAATTTAGCTCATTGTCACTATCATTGCTATAAAAACCACTTGGGTTATGTTGATTCGTATGATAAACTTGTTGATCATCCTGATTGACGCACTGACTGGATTCACCATCGCTATGCTCATGATATTGATTTTCAAAGATCTGAAAAAAATCTCCTCGAGACTTTCAAATGGGGGATTGGGTGTTTACGAATCATGAAGGATTCTAGCATAATGCGTCTTGGCAAGCATTACAAATTGTCCACTAGGTATAGGGGACTCAAATCTTGAAAAAAATTGGATAATTGGCTTACTAATTGGATCTCTCAGAAGGAGCACAAGTGCACCCGATATTTCACATAAGTTGACTTAAGAAAAGTCTATGTGAAGAGGAACATCTTGGTTTTGGAGACCAATTGGACCTATTGAATGAATCATTGGGTGTGACTCGACTTGAACCCCAGAAGATCTTGGATACTAGAACTAAACAATTGAGAAATCGTATAGTTATCGAGCATCTAGTTCAATGGAAGAGTCATACAGATGATGATGATTCCAGGGAGCAGGAAGGAAGCCTGAAAAAAAACTTTTCTAACTTTAAGTTTTTAGGTCATAACTTGAATAAGGGGGGGGGGGGGGGGGGGGGGAGGAAGAATGCCATGCCCACGACTAATCTTGGATTGATTAACTTGTTAGAGGTCGGTAGGCCTGGCGAGGTAGGTACGACTACTTGCTACCCGGTAGCGAGCCTGATCACGCCCGCTACCGAACGTAATCTAAAGTTTGGAGAGATGCAATGCAAGTAGAGTATGATGCATTAGAAGAAGAACAATGTTGATGATCTGATTTCACACGTGTGGAGCCTGTTCCCACGTGTGAAATGACGTACTTTTCATACTTGTATATATCTAAATTGATTTTGTATCAATCTAGTTAGTGTGAACATGATATGACTAGTTTTTAGTCAAGTTGACTAGTCACCTAGAAATTAGCTTTTCCTTGCATGTGCATGAGTAAATGCTCCCACATGGCAAGTGGATGTTCACACGTGTTTTCAAAATATAAGAGCCATTTGCTGTAAGCTATCAATGGCTTCAGTCTGTCTTTGTTTGTGGGTAGCACATGTCAGAGCTAGGTCAGATTAATAGCGGTTTCTTCCATTGTCTGATGAGGACGGTATTATCAGGTTTTATCTTTGATCTTTTGTTGATGGTCAGTTTTCTATCACTGTATCTGTCTCGAGTTTTGTACAAATAACAATAAAGAAAGCATCTAGTTGAACTCTTTTGAACACATGTTTTATCATATATGGATTCATCCTTTATAACTTCATAACCACAACAATGATCTAACAGAGCTGGCTCAGTGGGTTAGCTTGGTATCCAAAGTTCCTGCCCACAGACTGAGCCCCTTCTCAAAAGCAGTTATGTTTTTTTGTATTATCAATCCGTGAGACAACATAGTTGAACCTGGGTGGGGGAGCCCAACTCAAAAATGATGCACCAATTCACCACGTGGGGATCTCAAAAGTGGTAATGACACATTTATGATAAAACTGCTCCTCAAAACATCTTCAAACTAGAGCATACTAGACAAGTGGGTCTTAGATTATTTCAACATGCAAAAGTGAAGCACGAAACACAAATATATATTATTGGAGCCTTGGGATTGTCATCCTTTGTTGCCAAGGTGATTATATAATCTCATAATTCTCCACTAGATAGTGTTTCCGAGGTAAGGTTGCAAGTCATTTAAAGAATATCCATTCAATCTCAAAGAATTTGGGATGGACTAGAAAATGTTTATCCCAAGAATGGCCATCGAGGGGGAAAGAAAAACTAAGATCGGTAACAATAGCTTGCAATTATGATATATTGGAGCTCAATGTCATATTCTTGCATATTTGTTGCAAATTTTTAGTTTAAACCAGAGTAAACGTTCCAACACAAAGTACTTTTTGCAACTACGGTTCAAACTACTATGACTAACCTACTTTTAATCAACAAGTGAAAATTGAGAGATAGTAGAACTCATTGATTAACATACACACAACTAAACACAATCATTTCCTCTCTCTCTCTCTCTCTCTCTCTCTCTCTCTCTCTCTCTCTCTCTCTCTCTCTCTCTCTCTCTCTCTCTCTCTCTCTCTCTCTCTCTCTCTCTCTCTCTCTCTCTCTCTCTCTCTCTCTCTCTCTCTCTCTCTCTCTCTCTCTCTCTCTCTCTCTCGCGCGCGCGTGCGCGACGGTGGCGCCCTCCCGATCCCCTGCTGACGCCCTACTGACCTGACCCTGCTCCCTACTGATCTGGCCCTGCTGACGCCCTGTTGACGCTTCTCCCTCTACTGATCCACCTGCCCAATGCTGATCCACCTGCCCGATCCACCTGCTGCTGCCCTGGCCTAGCTCGCCCTACCCTGGTCGCACTCACCTCCCTCTGACCTCCATCGCACTCAATGGGTCTCCATGGCTAGGAAAAAGGGGAGCCCTCGCTCCCCTCCCTCTCCTTCGCTACCCCCCTCTCTCTCCTTTGCAGCCTGTCGCTGGCCCTTCACACACCCCCTCGCTGCCTACTCCCTCTCCACCACCTCTCCCACCTCCTCATGGCCCTTCCCACCCCCTCGCTGCCTGCTCAGCCTACTCCCGCCCCTCCCACCCCCTCGCTGGCCCTTCCCACCCCCTCGCTGTCTGCTCAGCCTACTCCCGCCCCTCCCGCCCCCTCGCTAGCCCTTCCCAACCCCTCGCTGCCTACTCACAGCCCTCCCCCCTCTTCCTTGGCCCTCTCCTTTCTCCATGGTTCTCCTGCCCCCTCCCATTATCCTCTCTCATTCCCTAAAGAAGCCTACTCTCCTACGAAAGCATTTGAACAGTACCTTCTCTCTTGCATGGAACAGATTACACTGGAATCTAGCTACCTAAGGATGGAATTGAAAACCACAATACAAGCTATGGCAATCGAGAAGCAAGCTATGATGGCCCAGATCATATCTTTGGAAGAGATCTTGAGCAAAAAAGAAGAACCAGCCAGCACCACAAAGATCTAAGAATTGGAGGAACGGATTGAGCAAGATAAGGCGGAAACCAAAACATGGGCCTCTCTATTCAAAGAAGACGTTAAAGGAGGTACACACACTTTCAATAGCGTCATCTCAGCCACCATATCTGAAGAAGAAATGCGGAAGTATAAATCTATGAATGTGTGGGTGCGAGGAATTGAAGATACTAAGGCTCCAATTACCGAAGCATCCAGTTTCCTCACGGATACACTTTCCCACCATCACAACGAAATGGAAAAAGCGTGGAGAACTAAAAGAGATCCAACTACACTCATCGTACGGTTCACGAGAATAGAGGAGCGGCAAGCTGTCCTTAGGCTACGAGCTAGGCTGAGGGGTACCCTTGTCTTCATGGACAATGATCTCACACCTATGCAAGTTGCCGAAAGGAGGAAGGTTTTCAGCGAAGCCAAAGCACTGGAAAAAAGGGTGATATATCGGGATGGTAAGGCCCGATACATTGACCCCAAAAAATCTGAGGCATAGGGATTTGGGCCCCCCGAACTTAGGAGCGGTTCAGGGGCCCTCACAAAAGCATTGCGGTTAAGTTTACGGAACTGCAATGGTATCCATTCTTCAGCTACAGCAGGAGACTTTAGAGATTTTTGTACTACAGGGGTTATCCTTATACTTACTGAGACACATGAGAATCCTGAGAGAGGACTTCCTTGCATTGAGGGATTTTGCTGGCTTTCTACTTGCAGAGGGAAGACGAGGGCACTGACTAGTCGCGGTTCAGGTGGTGTTGCTTGTTTATTTTGAGACTCTCTCCAGCCATGGGTCGAGCTACTATACACTGACGAGCAGGATCGCTATATCTGGATCAGGTTGGACCACAGGTTTATGGAGTTAGATCGTGACATATTCTTGGCTATTTGTTATTTCCCTCCAGAGACATCAGCTTTCACCTCAGAGGAGGAGTCACCTTTCATGGATATTTCATTGGACATTATCAGATATGAGGATCGAGGATATATTCTTCTAGCGGGGGACTTCAATGCCAGGACTGGGTCTAGGCAAACAGAATTTCACAGAGCAGCAGATGACCCACAGTGGATACATGCACTTGATTGGGATGATCTTGGTCTTATACGGCGATCGACGAATGCAGCGGGTCCAGTCACATCATATGGGGAGCAGATGCTTCAGTTGGGTGAGGCTCATGGACTGGCCATTTATAATGGCCTTCTTCAGCTGCTAGGCTCTGGTGACTACACTTGCTTCCCACATAGTGGAGGACATAGCGTCGTCGACTATTTCATGGGTTCACCATTTCTCCTTCACTTCATTTCATCCTTCTCTGTACACCGCACCACTCTTTCTGATCATTCATATCTCTCACTCTCTGTCGGTCATCTCCACATCACACCTATTTTCTCTTCGACCCCTATAGCTAAACCCACCTACCGCTATACTTCACATCACACATCACTATACAGAGAAGCCCTCTCCGATCTCCTTACCTATTTCCCACATGAGCATACTTTAGAGGAGAAGTCCCTCTTTCTTGTCCAGACCATCCATACTGCAGCATCCATTGCCTTCCCATCCCCACGGCCCAAAGACCAGCAACGTCATAGACCCTATAACCCCTGGTATGATCAGGAATGCATCCAGCTACATCGGAACCTCATATATGCTTGCTCCCATCTTCCTCATATGACCAAGACCTTATCTCGTGTCTACCGCAGAACCACCAAGAAAAAGAAAATCGCATACGAGATTGGTCAGGGTAAGAAACTGATGGATCTCCTCTTTAGTTCTTCCTCAGGTTCATTTTGGAAGAGGTTCCTTCCACGGTCACCCCCACCACGGATCACAGACCTCAGCACTTGGGTCGCATATGCCACATCATTGTACACCATCCCAGATACCCCTCCTCTTCCCACCTCCTGTTTCACGGATACTTCTGCCATATTCACTAACGAACTTATAGAAAAGGCCATCACACGACTCCATTTCCATAAAGCCAAAGACATTGTGAGCTAGAGGCTGAACTTCTAAAGTATGCTCCCGACATCCTCTCACCCTTTCTCTCCATCCTATTCAACCGAGCTGTCACCTCTGATTTTCCCTCTCCATGGTCCACAAACCTCATTCACCCTATCCACAAAGGCGGGGACCGCATGAAAGCTGACAACTACCGCACCATTATGATCAGTCACCTCTTCACCAAAGTACATGGTTCTATCCTACAGTCAGAGATCAGTACAGAGATGGATGCTAGATCACTCCATGCCATTGGACAAGCAGGTTTCAGACCGGGGTATACTACATCGGATCATATCTTTACTTTGAGGTCCATCATTGAGGAGGCTAAGGCCAAGAGGGAGCGTGTATACTGTTGCTTTGTGGATTTTCGCAAGGCATTTGATTCTGTGCCTAGGCATCTATTGATACAGAGACTTCATGATTGGGGCTTTCAGGAGGATACTATACAGGCGGTAGTAGCATTGTACAGGCGAGTTATTGGCAGAGTCCGACTATCAGGAGTTATTTCACCGGAGGTGGTCAGTACTATTGGTGTCAAACAGGGATGTCCACTCTCTCCTACACTTTTTGGTCTTTACATTGACGAGCTAGAGCATGTTATACATAGTGATGGAGGGGAGGGTTGTACATTGGGCAACCTCATTATTGCTATTCTCCTTTATGCTGATGATGTGGTTTTGCTTTCACGGACGAAAGAGGGTTTGCAGCGACACTTAGATGCTCTTCTTTCTTTCTGCACACGGTGGGGTTTGTCGGTGAATGTGGCCAAGACTAAGGTTATGGTGTTCAACACCTCTAGGTCTTTCATGATGCCGCATGAGCTTCTATGGGATGGTCATCCCCTAGAGGTTGTTGATTCCTATACATATCTAGGAGTACTATTCTCGGGGCCTACGTTCAGCATGAGACACGTAGCTATTTCTCGGATACGGAAGCTATGCCTCACTGGTAGATATGGAGAGACTATGTTTCTGATGTGACTAGTAAGTGTCGGCTCTTTGACACTATGCTTGTGCCCTCAACTATGTATGCTTCCGAGACATGGAGTACTGGTTTGACAGCTACTGATTGGACATATATCTCCTGGCTCCAGATTCGTTTGCTCTCCCGGATGATACGGGCTAAGCCCTCAGTACCACACCAGATTATCTTGGCGGAGTTCGCGGTCCCCCCCATTTAGATTGAGGCCTTATTCCATATTGTGACATTCATACAGATGTTAGAGGATCTTCAGGACGGGGGTACACATTATGTAGTTGCAGCTTTATCTTCATCCCGGCGCCTACACTCAGAGGGACACCTTTTCTCATGGTACTCCCAAGCTTGCCGTCTCCTCTCCACATTGGGTATCCAGATTAGTGATCTACCTACGGGCACCCACCAATACATCAGAGGCCTCCTTTACAGATAATATCTTCATACCACTTGGCAGGGTCCATTGGGGACCAAGAGTGAGTCTTATCGTACACACTTTCTATCTCTTGATCCGGCTGGCTGCCCCATAGTATCTGGTTACTTGCTGAGGAGTATATCACATAATTTGCGGATAGCGATGGGTCAGTTTCGGATTTCTTCACATCAACTGGCTATTGAGACTGGCAAATACAGTGGTACCCCATGAGAGGACCGGCTCTGTAGCATGTGTGTTATGCATGAGACTGAGGACGAGTCACATTTCCTCTTCAGATGTCCAGCCTACTATGAGATACGGGGGCGGTACTACTGCTTGTTCAGAGAGCACCCAGTTACACTTTCTACCTTGATATCTTATGAGGACCCTAGATGTGTCGCACTGATGATCCGAGAGATGTCAGACCTGAGGAGGAGGAGACTAGATGGTACACATTCCCTGACACAGCTGAGCATTGATGAGTGCATATCCCGTCAGAGACAGAGATCCGAGGTACCCATAGGCAGCGACTCAGATGGAGAGGCCGAGATTCCTGACTCCTTCATACACCGACATCAGAGACCATGTCGATGGCCAAAGAGACAGTCAGTTATTAGATCACAGCCCAGAGCGCCACGGCAACAGAGACGACACCGACGGCCTATCCGACGACAGAGGTCCAGGGCACATCTTATCACACCTTCACAGCATACCATCCACCATTTCTTTCATGCTGATGGGCATCGTGATATATGATTCCAGGCTATTGGATCCTGACTGGGCCAGCTGTCTTTATGCATTGTATTTGCAGTTATTTAGTTTTATAGATGATTGAGCTTTAAGCTCCTATGTGCACACTTGACATGTACCTTTTCTTAGTCCTATGTACCTTAGGGTATTCAAGGACATTAATAAAATCTTTCTTGCTTTCTTTCTCTCTCTCTCTCTCTCTCTCTCATGGATAGTATCTAGTTTTATATTATCCCATCCTGCCAACGCAATACCTTTTCTGGCACCCAGTTTTGTCATCTTGACGTCTTCTAAAGGGTTTAAAAAAAAAAGAAAAACCTCAGGTACCTCTCCAAGTTTTCACTTATTCTTGAACATTTTGCAAAAATAGATGACATCATCTTCAATGGACAGCTTATGTAGATCATAACATGCATTTTTTCTCTACAATTTTGGCTAATCTCAAGTCTAAGGTACAAACTATCAAAGTATAGTACTTTGGACCTTACTTGAGCCTATTAATGACTCACAAGAGGGATAAATTGATTGATTACCTATTGAATGCAAACTAGACACCAAAAGTTGAGATCTAGATTGACAATTTTACATACATCAAGCAATAGCAATCTAAAATCATTAACCAAAGTGAAGATCCAGCCCCCACACGTGTGAAACCCACCCACCAATATACATATTTACATGGTTTAACTTAGCTAGATTTGCCAATTTTGGCAATTTTTTGCAGCACTCCTCAAATCTAGCTTTGGAAACTATGATACACTTATCAATTACTCCAAGTAATGATCTTAGCTTAACAAATGAATACTTAGGCAAGGATTTAGTGAACAAATCAGCTAAGCAACTCGCTGGAGACACATGTTGGAGTTTGATTTCTTTGGCTTGCACCTTCTCCCTCACAAAATGATGAGCAATCTTGATATGCTTGCTCCTTGCATGGAATGTAGGATTGGTTGCAAGTGATTGGGCTGATTGGCTATCACAATAGATCATAAGTACCTCCTCTTGTTCTTTGAAAGCCATGATACTACTCCATCACAAAGAAATGTAGTAAATGTACTAGTAGATATTCGATCCACTTTGTCACCTGCAAAATCCGAGTCACTATAGTCTCTTAAGCCAAGATTGATCCCTTTGCAGGGTATGCCACTCTGGTGTACTGATGAGTGCCCGCAGGTAGGTCAATGATCTGGATACCCAATGTGGAGAGGAGACGACAAGCTTGAAAAATACCATGAGAAAAGGTGTCCCTCTGAGTGTAGGCGCCGGGATGAGGGGAGAGAGAGAGAGAGAGAGAGAGAGAGAGAGAGAGAGAGAGAGAGAGAGAGAGAGAGAGAGAGAGAGAGAGAGAGAGAGAGAGAGAGAGAGAGAGAGAGAGAGAGAGAGAGAGAGAGAGAGAGAGAGAGAGAGAGAGAGAGAGAGAGAGAGAGAGAGAGAGAGAGAGAGAGAGAGAGAGAGAGAGAGAGAGAGAGAGAGAGAGAGAGAGAGAGAGAGAGAGAGAGAGAGAGAGAGATGATTAATGACCAATTCCATGTGGGGTACCACTAAGTTAGTTAGGTCGGGTCCAAGTCGTCCTAGTAGAACAAGATTTAGAATTACACTAAACCAAAAACTAAATGGACCAAGACCAAAAGTCAAACTGGGGGCTTCAATGATTGATTTCACCTTCTCCAATGTCTGAAAGGTCATTGGCTTAGTACTTATCTTCAGCATCTGTATATATATATTAGGTCTAGTTGATGAGATATATTTACGACACTTTTGGCCATCTTCCAATGTTACACAAAAGGACATTGCATGTATTCGCTTAACTTTCCAACATTGTAACTAAGATCGGGTCTAGTTATAGTCGAATAAGTTAAGGACCTTATAAGCCTTCTATAGAGAGTGATGTCCTCAAAGGATGCTTCATCACCACTTATAGATGCTTTTACATTTTGCTCCATTGGAGTCTCAACGCCTTTACAATTCTTCATTCCAAATCTATCTAGGATGGGTGTAGCATATTTAGATTGACATATGAAGCTAAAATCGTGCATTTGTAGAGTTTGTGGAGCAATTGGCCTAATTCAAGATAATTTTGGATGAGATTCCTTACTATGCTCAAGATCATTTTAGAGTTCTACTTGTGTTGTTAATTTTCATCTTTTATGCTATAGATAAATTGTGTTGTTTGTATTTGTGTAATCACTTGGGTCATAGATTAAAAGTAAATGAAAGCTTTTCGATTTTTTTTTTTTTCACAAAATGCATATACAATTAGAGCTTCCTTTGGAATGAAGTCGTCGCATTTGATGTTCAAACTATATTTTGAAATAGATTTAGTGTGTGAAACTTGTCGTTTGAAATGCATGTACAATTAAAGCTTAATTTGGAATGAAAATTTTCACATTTAATGTGTGAAAACATGTCCCAATCAAAGCTTAATTTGAAGTGGATTTCTCACATTTGATGCTTAAAAGTCAGCCTCCAATATGCATGAATGATTATGGCTTACCTTTGAACATGCTTTCACATTTGATGCTTGAAATTCAACTTCCAAAATACATTTTGAGAAAAGCTCACTTTTGGATGTATTTTCTCATATATGATCTTTGAAATTGTATCTCCACAATACATGCATGCACGTGGAAATTTGCATCAGGAATAAATCCTACTCTTCCTACCCACCTAATATGAAGACATTGAAAAACTCAACTTGTTGGCCATATACATATGAAAAGTAATAATGGTGTATGTTTCTTCATGATATGCGCGCAACATGCAAGTTTATCTATAAAAAAGAGATTATTGCAAGATAGCATAGTTGGTTTCAATGATTGCTTTGACCACTTAACCATGTTTTACTTTGGTGTTTGAAACTTTTGCAGCATGTGTAGGATTGGCTCTCTTGTGCAAGACTATGGGATAACAAAGCTCAAAAAACTTAAGAAACTTATTGTCGACCATGGAGTTGGTACTTAATTGCTTAGAAAATATGTTTGAGCAAGAGGAGCATCATGGCCCTTTTATGTGGTGTTGATTCTTAAGTTCTCTTTGACTTATGTTATACATTCATGATTGCCACAAATCCAATTTATTTCAAAGTGAAGAAATTCTTGCATACATATGAGAACAAAAGATTCAATTTAGATGTTTGTGCAACGGATCAATGGAAAGAAGCCCTATGTCCTCTTACAAATTAGAAGCAGGGGCAATGCCACCCCAAAGATAAAAAGGCACCACTTGTAACCATTTTGCATGCTTAATGAAAAGGAGGAAACTCTACCATTTTGGAGAGCATACTTTGACTCAACTTGCTTACACAAAAACTTAAGTCAGGTCTAGTGATGGTTAAATAGATTAGGGAGCCTATAAGCTTTCTAAAGAGGGTGTCCTCAAAGGATGCTTCATCACCTTCATTAGTTGCTTTCACAACATGCTCCATAGGGGTGTCAATCCCCTTACACCTTAAGTAGCACACTTGTTGCTCCTCACCAACCTTGATGAAGCCCTCGGGTTGCATCATGTAGATTTCCTCTTCTAAGAAGCCATTCAAGAAAGCATTTGTCACATCCATTTGGTAGATATCCCACTTGAACAAAGTAGCAATGCAAATGATTAATCTAATAGCTACAAACTTAGCTATAGGTGCAAATGTTTCTTCATAATCCAATCCTTTTACTTGAAGAAATCCTTTAGCAACAAGCCTAGCCTTGTACTTACTAATAGATCCATCTTGATTGTACATTATTCTATAAATCCACTTACATGCAAGTGGCTTCTTCCCTCTTGGAAGATTTACAAGATTCCAAGTATGATTTCTAATGCATCATACTCTACTTGCATTGCATCTCTCCAAACTTTAGATCTATATGCTTCTTCAAAAGATGATGGTTCTTCAAGCAATGTAACTAAGAAGGAGTAAGAGGTAGAAGATGTAGAGTCTTCCTTTTGCTTTCCCTTGTCCACATAGGTGAGCCCTGAGGGCTAGGCTTTGCTTCTTGTTGATCTTCTCGGCCCTCTTTGACTAGGATCTTTGTCTCCATCCTCGGGTTTGTCAAGATCCTCCTCGGGTTTGTCAAGATTCTCCTCAGGCTTGTCAAGATTTTCAATGCACAATGGGTTGGATCCATTAGACAAGCTTTTAGCAAATTGTGACTCATCAGAAAGTACATCCTTGTTTACCTTTACTTTCTTGGATATAGGATCATATATCCTATAGCCCTTGCTATTTTCTCCAAAGCCAACAAAAATCCCTTTGAAGGAGGTAGCATCTTCCTTCTTGTCTCCAAAGGGATGTGGACATGACAAATACATCCAAAGATTTTAAAATCTTTTACATTGGGTTTCTTACCAAAAAAAGCTTGGTATGGTGAGATCCCATCAATAGCACTACTAGGAAGTCTGTTACACAAGTAATTAGCACAAGTTATAGCTTCTCCCCAAAATGAGATGGGAAGTGATGCATCAAGTCTTAAAGACTTTGCACATTCACATAGACTCCTATTTTTTCTCTCGGCCACCCCATTTTGTTGGGGGGTGTAGGAACAAGTGTATTGCAATTTAATGCCATTGATCTCACAAAAGTCTTTCATTTTACTGGAGGTGTACTCTCCTCCATTATCACATCTTAGTGCCTTGATGGAAGTACTAAGTTGTTTCTCAACTAGAGACTTGAACTTAATGAAAACTTCATATACAAGACTTTTCTTTGATAGTAACTCAATCCATGTGAATCTAGTACAATCATCTATAAAAGTTACATGCATCAAGGCACCTCCATTACTTGCATGTGAAAAACTATGTACATCACAATGTATGAGATCAAAGGGAGAGGGAGATCTTGATGAAGATCTCTTGTAAGAAGATTTGTGTGACTTTGCAAGGCCACATGCCTCACACATCTTTCCACACTTTTTGAAAGCTTTTGGTATGCCGAGAGCTAGTTCCTTGCTTGCCATTGACTCCATGGATTGAAGATTAGGATGGCCTAATCTCTTATGCCAAAGCTCCACTTGAGATATCTCCTCCCTAGCCAAGTTCACACTTTCATTTGCAACATTAGCATCCAACTTGAAATGTCTACCTTGCTTAATGCCACTAGCTATGCACTTATCATTTTTCAAGATGGAACAAACTTCATTCTTGAAATGTACATCTAGTCCATTGTCCATTAATTGTCCTACACTAAGCAAGTTTCTTGAAATGGTAGGAACATACAAAACATTATCTAGATCTATCCTTTTACATGTGCCTAAGAAAAGAGGAATAGATCCTATACCATCTATCTTGCATTCTTGATCACTAGCAGTGTATATTGACTTCTTAGAGTCATTACAAGAGAGAAGAGTAGAAAAATAATGCTTGTTAAAAGACATGGGAACTAGCCCCACTATCTATCCACCATGTGTCTTGACTTGAAGTTGGTGTAGATGCAACCATTAAGGATGTGTTGAATCCATCCTCATCTTCTTCCTCTTGAGCAATGTTCCCTTGATCTCCATTTGCTTGTTGATTCTTCTTCAAGTAACATTATGAGGCAAAGTGTCCTTTCTTCCCACAAAAGAAACATTGAGCTTTGCCTTGTTCTTCACTTTGCCTTTGGAAGTTGATCCTCCATTCTTCATCTCAGCCTCCTTGCCTTGATTCTTCTTAAATGGATGTTGTTTCTTCTTGTCTTTGGATGTAAATTTTGCTTTCTCCTCTCCTCCATTAAGTGACATGCCTCCCATTCTTATCTTGACGTGTAGGAGAATCAGATTTTGTGAGAAATTTATCAGTCTATAACTCTAAGATAAAACTGATTCTGATACGGTGGAAGCATTAGATTAAGGAATCAAATACGCTCTGATACCATGGTAGGGAAGTGTAGGTCCGACGACTCTGATTGGTCAAACTCTCCTCGGCCACAAGAACATTGTGCAACTTTTCAATGGATGGAAGAGTATCTTGAATAGAAAATGATTGGACCAAGTTGGTGAACTCATCACCTAGGCCATTCAATATGATTTGTACTAACTCTTGATCTTGGATCTTTTCTCCTATAGCACTCAGTTCCTTGTTAAGAGATTTGATCCTAAGGACATACTCTTGTGCACTCTCTCCACTTCCTTTCAGGCTTTGAAAGACTTGATTCCTTAGCATGAGGATTCTTGAAGTGTTATTGGATTCATAGATACTCTTTAATGAATCCCAAGCCTCTTTTGAGAGGCACAAGAAGACACCTCCTTCAAGATGTCATTGCATACATTCAACTTTATGCAATGTAGAGCTAATCTTGCTCTCTTCTTGTATTTGGTTTGTTCTTGGGCAACTTGAGGCTCTTCCTCAACTCCTAGAAGGTCATGGATCACTAGGAGTGATTCCATCCTCACTTTCCAAATGGAATAATTTGTTGAAGTGAGTCTCTCACTTGAATCCAACAAATAACCACCCATGGATGACATTGTAGAATAAATGCTCTTATAAAATCACAAAGATTTATGAATTTTAAAGATCTATGAAAGGCCTAAATCTCACAAGATTGCCTATATCCTTGCCTCTATCAAACTAGCACACAAACTTGAATGATACACAATTAGATCTTGACAAAAATTCCTAGCCTTCACTCTCACAATTTTTTTTTGCTTTACACTTTTCTTAGAGATTTCACTTCAACTAAGGATCTAAACAAATCAGCCTCTTAGATCTGATCTTAAACTCCAAATAGAAATGCTTCAATGATCCAAAACTCTATTTGGTCATAGGCATTAGCTAGATTGAATCTAGATCAATACTATGCTTCAAAAAACACTAAATTTGGACTAGAATTAAGATTATAGGACCAAAAAACACAAGGTAACTTGAAATGAAAGTTGCTGGTTTCACACGTGTGAAAAGTACATACATAGCCTCCAAGTCGATTTGATCCAAATAGAAACAAGCTATCACTCTAGATGAACTCGCCCTCACTAGTATTGGCCAAAAACAAATTTTGCCAATGATCTTTGCAAGTTTTATGAGTCAAATGATCAGTCTCTTACTCGGCTCTGATACCATGATGAAATTTCAGTTTTAGGACATTAATGATTGTACTTAACAATCATAGAGAGTTATTGGTTGCTTAATCAATGGATCTATCAAGTTATACACTTTAGATCTTGATCTAGATTCACTACACTTAGATTTAAGCAAGAGAAATGGATCAAATCTTCATAAACAAGTGAGAGCGGCCTCACACGTGTGGAGTATTGTCCACTATACGGCCTGCACCTGAAACAACAAGTACATAGGTTCTTGATAGCAATCATTCAATAAAATCACAATTCTATTGACTAGAAATCTCACAAAAGTGTAGAATGCAAAAGTCTCATCAATCTCATTAGCAAAATGATGATCCTTTTATGGATCAAGTACATCCACAAGTCTGGTACAGTCCGACAGGTCTTCACACGTGTGAAGAGTGCCACATCACTCAGATCTATCCATTTGATCCATCCTTGATTCTTATCCAAAGACGACCTTCTAGAATATGGCTAAAATCCAAAAAGCTAGTCTCCTAGAGTATAGGAATATTCCCTACAAAATAGGATCTGAGGAAAATGGTCAACTCTTATCTTCTAGAACTCTATACACACGTGTGAACATCCACTTGCCATGTGGGAGCATTTACTCATGCACATGCAAGGATAAGCTAACTTCTAGGTGACTAGTCAACTTGACTAAAAACTAGTCATATCATGTTCACACTTGACTTGATTGATACAAAATAAAAGTAGATATTTACAAATATGAAAAGTACTTTCTTTTACACGCAGGAACATGCTCCACACGTTTGAAATCAGATCATGAATATTGTACTTATGATTGATCTTTATTTACAATAAAAAATGACAAGTGAGAAGTGACAATTTTCAACAACTTATAGATCCATCTTGATTGTACTTTATTCTATAGATCCACTTACATGCAAGTGGCTTCTTCCCATGTGGAAGGTGTACAAGATTACAAGTTTGATTATCTATCAAAGCATCAAACTCTACTTGCATTGCATCTCTCCAAACTTCTGATCTACTAGCATCTTCATAACATGATGGCTTTTCAAGCATTGTGGTTAGGAAAGAGTAAGAGGTAGAAGGAGTTGTGTCTTCCCTTTGCTTTCCTTTCTCAAAGTGTGTGAGCCTTGAAGGCTCGGCCTTGTTCCTTGTGGATCTCTTTGGCCCATTTGGTTCTTGAGCTTGATCTTCCAAAAAATCATTTTCAAGAAGCTCCTCCTGCAAGATCTTCAACACATTGAGGATTAGATGCATTTGAAACCATCTTAGAACTTTGAGATTCATCAAATAAGACATCCTTGCTAGCTTTTACCTTACTTGAAATAGGATCAAATATCCTATATCCTTTGCTATTTTCACTATAGCCTACAAATATTCCTTTGAAGGAAGTTGCATCTTCTTTCCTTCTAGTTTCCAAAGGAATGTGGACATAACAATTACATCCAAATACTTTAACTTTTACATTGGGCTTATTGCCAAACAAAGCTTGATATGGTGAGATCCCACAATAGCACTACTAGGAAGCCTATTACATAAAAAGTTAGCACAAGTTATGGCCTCTCCCCAAAATGAGATGGGTAGAGATGCATAAAGCCTCAAGGACTTTGCACATTCACATAGGCTCCTATTTTTCCTCTCGGCCACCTCATTTTGTTGGGGGGTGCTTTCTCAACTCCAAGAACAATGTCATAGAGGTCATGGATCACAATGATTCCATCCTCGCTTTCCAAATGGAATAGCTTGTGGAAGTTAGCCTCTCACTAGATTCTAACAAAAATCCACCCATGGATGACATATTGAATGGCTTTCCTATGATATGCACAAAGCTCTCTTGAATAAAAATGATCTAAGATAGATTTCTAGCTTTCTACGAAGCTTCTAACTCGGTACAATCAACCTAGCTTAAGCTTGGATGAAGGTGTAATAGATCTACTAAAAAACTCCTAGCAAAACATGCACTCAAAGATTGAATCTAGCACCTTTTTGCTTGATTTCTCTTCACACACTAAGATCTGAACAAATCAACCTCCTTAATGATATGATCTAATGCTTCAAAATGAAATGCTTTAATTACTCAAACCTCTATTTGATCATTAGCATTCAATGGATTGAACCTAGATCTAGACAATGCATAAAAAATCGTGAATTTTGGACTAGTATGCAGGCTTTTGGACCAAAAACACTATAGAGACTTGATTTGAAGGTTGATGTATAGTTTCACACGTGTGGACATTACACCTGCAGCCCACAAATTGATCTGGACAAAAAGATTGAAGTTATCACTCTCCTAGAGCTCGCCCACTCAAGTGTAGTTCATAAACAACAGTATGTCAATGACTGTCACAAGTTTTATGGATCATTACATCACTCTTGTACTTGGCTCTGATACCATGTTGATTTTTTGAAGGAAAAAAAAGACAATGATTGATTGTATAAATCAATCTACAAGAGTTATTGATTGCTAAATCCAGAGATCTATCAAGCTCTATAGGCTAAATCTTGATCTAGAAACAGTGCACTATGATTTTAGCAAGAGCAATGGATCTAATGATAAAAAACAAACAAAGGAGGCCTCACACGTGTGGAGGATAGTCACTGTATGGACTACAGCTTGAGAGCAAAGTACACTTGCATACAAACCCATTCCAAGCATCAAAACACAATTCTAACGAGTGAATTACAAGCAAATTGCTAGATTGCCAATGTCTCATTAACTTTCTATTGATTTGGTTGATCACTTTATAGATCAAGTACATCTACGAGTTGTGTACTGTCCAGCAGGCCTTCACACATGTGAAGAGTGCCTTTTCATCTAGATCCACCAATAGGAGCCAAATATGCCCATTATCCAAAGTTGACTTATCACACTAGCTAGAAACCAAAAACTAGTATTCGCAAAATAGGGATAGTCCCTATCAAATAGGATCTAGTGGAATATCTTGGAAGTTTATTATACTTGTTCTTCTCTTTGGCTAACATTTCTTGACCTTCTAATGAGGGATTTTACTGCTTCTCGCCTTTGTTCTTCTTGTAATAGGATGTCGTGAAGGTCTTCGAATGTTAGTAGCCTCTCCTTGATGCAATGCTACTTGCAAACATTTGGAAAAAGAATATTCATTGCCATGTGAACTAACTCCACATCCCTTACTGGTTTGCCAATTGTGGTCAAATGGTCTCGCAACTCTTTGATTCACATGAAAAATGATTCTATCTCTTCATTTTCCTCCATGCGAATGCCAATCAATTTGGTTTTTAAAACTATCATTCATGAAGGATTCACTAGTAAAAACTGTGCTCTGAGTGCCTCCCAAGTGCCTCTTGCAGTCACAACTTCACTAATATGGGCGATAACATGATCCTTCACAGTCAAATGGATCAATGATAAGGCCTTTTCAGCCCTTTTGTCAATGAGCGGATGTTAGTTGGAGTTGTGTTTGGGCATTGTTTCACCCTAGTGATGATGTCCCATTGCTCCTTATCCATTAAAATGCTCTTCATTTTAACTTCCAAATGCTATAATTGGACACCCCATCCAATTTGCTGGCTTCTCCAAGAATAGATTTCCCCAATCCTGCCATTCTGTCAAAAATTGCCCTTTTGGTGCTTTAAAGAAGGTCTTAGAGTGTGATTGGAAGTCTCGTAACTCACTTTAAGATTTGACCAAAAAAATTTCAGTGCTCCTGCCGCTTGATTTGACCTAACTCACCAAAATCGGCCCAATTTTAGCGAAATGCTCCAATGTAGCTTCATGAACTACCTCACCCTTGAAATAGTTTAGTTTGACCTTTGATCTACTTTCCCTCCACGATTCAGTGATCACTCTATCTGAGAGAAGTTGTACTTGTATGATACAATCCTTAATTTGGAGAAAATTGGCTTTCAGACGGTCCTAACCAAAGCAAAGACCACTTAGTTATGGCTTCTAGGAGAAATGAATAAATTCTTCAACTTGACGAAAAACTCCCTTTCAAATGAATTTGGACTTCAAGTCCCCTTTCAAAATGAAAATTTTAAATGAGGTTGAACGGCCCTATGCCCTTTGGTCCCTTCACTTGACTTTCTTGAAAATTTAGTGGTTGTTCGCGATCCAATGGCCCATAATAATTCAGTGGAGGGTTGGTCCTATAGTCAGAAGCACATCCGTGCGCCCAGCCTATTCCTTTGAGCAACTAAAACCTTGAATACACTAGAGCTCTAGCCCAGTTCGCTGCATGTGAGAGAGAAAGAGAGAGAGAGAGAGAGAGAGAGAGAGAGAGAGAGAGAGAGAGAGAGAGAGAGAGAGAGACCCTCTTCTAGATTTTCAATCTAATCTTGCTGGTTCACTAATAAAGGTGTCACGACACACATGCCATCAATCTATATTGGTTTCAAAGGGGTTCTCCGAGTTTGTAAGAGAGAGAGGACATGGATGGGTGGAGAACTTTTGGGATTGCAATCCTAATGTGTTAGAGATCATCACAGTCTCGCCATAACTTATGTCTATTCAATCAAGTGTAAATGTCGTTAACAAGATAATTCTCCAATATGTAATAACCTCCAGATTTTTTTTAGAGTGTATTTGGAGGATGCCTTAAATGGCATTATATTGCACCTGAATTTATTGTACATGAATTTATGGAGCACTAAATACAATACACATTGTAAGGTACTATTACTATTTTTAGGGAGTCACACAATTCAAAACTCGCTATTTTTGGAAAATCACATAAATCCAAATTTACTATATTTAGAAATGCTTCTAAAAATAGATTTAAAATAAATAAATCTGGAGGTTATTATGAAGGGCCTCCCATCGCGGAAGGCCCTCGCTCGAAGGCCTTACCCTATACATACATTGTGGCTAGGTGTGAACTCATATCGTGCATACATGCACGATCCACTTAAAATTGGGGACTATCATAACCTAGGGCATAATAATGAGATCTAATTTTTTCCTACAAATTTGATGTGTAATTTTCAGCCCTCAAAATAAAGCGGCCTTCATGGATAAAATCTTGAAATTGTGAGTTGTCTTGGAGTGTTTGTGGGCCCCACATAATTTAAGAGCAAGAGCTTCCTTGGAATCCTCTAAGATATCTCTTTTCAAGAAGTAATGGATTTTTGGTGACTATTCTACCCATTTTTGAACAGATTAAATAGTCACCTGTTTTAAAAAAAAAAAATAGTGCAGATTTTGCCTGCGTCTGCCATGTGGCAGCATCGGATTGGTCTCAAAATTTTTTAGTGCTGATTTTGCTTGCGTCTGCCACATGGCAGCAAAGGATTGGTTTAAAAAGGGTCCAAAAATCCATTACGCAATGGACTGGGCCGGGCAGAGGCCATTCCGCCCAGTTCGAAATTTTTTTGGAAATCCGAACTGGGCAGAATGGCCTCTGCCCGGCCCATTCCATAGTACGTAACATCCTCCATTATATCTCTAAAGTCCATTTTTGAAAAAAATTGTCAGTTCCCTCTCGCCTAATTTTTTTTTGGGAATTTAAACCGGGCAAAATGGCCTCTGCCCGGCCCATTCCATAGTACGTAACATCCTCCGTTATATCTCTAAAGTCGAATTTTGAAAAAAATTGTGGGTTCCATTCCTAGTCTATGCATGGTCAGATGACATTCTCTCTCCTTGATAAGGAGTGTCCTAGGCTCATCAAATTGTGCTCAATAAGGAGTCAGCAATCCATCCATGCTGATTGATGTATAGAAGATGAGGATCGAGCGAGTGTGGCAGTCGGTGGAAGAAACAAAAAACTCAAGTGTGTGACTTCTCCTCGCTTTCCAGGTATGTTGTGGCTGCTCGTCTTTCCTTTGCTTCCCTTTGTTCCTTTCTTGTGAGATGAAGGGAGTCATGTGGGCTTTTGTTAACCCCCTTCCAAAAACCCCAAAATTTTGGTGTTTTGATTCATTTCGCTATCGTGTTTTCCTCCAAAGCAACGCCCATTAGCGTCGGAGCCCGTGCGGATCCATCTCTGTTATACTAGTATCTTTAGTAATCTTACTTCAAGGTGCATTGTTCGCGCTACCCTGTTGCGATTGAGCTTCCAATGCGCCTGCATTAGGGATGAGAGATTGCTTTGAGCTTTTGGCAATGAATAACGGTGTGTGTGTATGTAAATCTAAAACAGCAAAAAAGTCTCTTTATTCTAGTGTAGATAGGACACAATTACCAGTTTTGGGCTCTCCAACAAATTTTGAGCCCTTTTACCCGAATGGAAGTTACTTTAACTGAATGAGCTCTTTGTCCCTATCGATGGGAGTGAAGTGGCAGAGGTTTGTGAAACTTGAAGTAGAACGTTTGTGGACACCAATGATGATCTTGCCTATGATTGCTTAGAGATGCTAAACGGTTACAGTAGATGCTGTGCAAAGTGAAGTTGATGTGCTCAGACTTCGAATATCTATGCGGAATCTGGTCAAGTGGCACCTTTTCTTGCCATAGAAGCATCATTTACCTCGGTTTGAATCTGAAGGGGCCTTAAATCAAGTTGGAAGGCTGCAATTGCTATCATTTTTCAGAGTTCTTGGTTGTTGATCTACTTTTTAGCAAATGCATTTATACATTGTGAGAGATGTGCTGGCTAAGAATGCTTCAGAGAATCGAACCTTGACTGGGCAAGCCCAACTCAAGCACGATACACCAACTCACCATGTGTGGAAAGATGCTGGCTATGAATGATGCTTAAGGGGTATGTGGTTTGGTTGATTGGGTGGTGGCTCGTTTAAGCTATGAGCTAAACAATACACGTACTCAAAAGGAGAGATTAAACATCTACAACTAATCACGAATTACAAGAGTGGCAGAGTAGCCACGATCTAGAGTACTTCTGCTGATGTCATGATATCTGATTTGATATTTGTACCCCATGGTACTTGGCTGATTTTCTTGGTCAATTGAGGAGCACGACTGATTTCGTGTTTTGTCGTGTCGTGTCTTGTCGTGTTGTCATTTGTCAAAAGGTCAGGATTGAAAGCTAGCAAAGCTTTGCCAATAGAAACATTTTGTTTCTTCAGCTCCCTCACAAAGCATGATAGCTTGACTACTCCAAGACTGCTCCTCTGTTTTTCAAATAGACCTTTGTCTAAGGCCTTTGTGAAAATGTCAGCAACCATGTCTTTCGTTCCAATGAAGGTGGTCTGCAACATCTTCTTCCCAATTAGATCCCTGATCAAGTGGTACTTGATCGCAATGTGTTTCGTCCTTGAGTGAAACACAGGGCCTTTTGTCAGATGTATTGCAGATGTGTTGTCCATCTGCAAAACCAGAGCGCTTATCTAGTAATGGCTGCAACGTCCATACCTGATTCTTCCTCATGGATTCCATCTCCTCGTTCATGTCTTGGATCCATTTGTCCTTCTCTGGAGACTCAATTGCCTCTCGAAAGTCTATGGTTCGCCACTGAATCCACAGAACTCTTCTAATGTAGAAGTAGAGCTGCCTGGCACGTATCTTGCTGGCGCTCTTCGTTGTCTTGTCGACCTTTTAGGAGATCCTCTTGGAACTGCAATGCCTTTGCCTTTGTCTGCTCTGCTAGGTCCGAAACCATCTTGGTTTACAGGTACTATAGCAGAAGGCTGCCTCTCGAATCTTTCGTCTTCTGCGTCACTCGAATGCGAAGCGACTCGAAAATCTTCGTTTTCGTGTTCGTCTTCTGCTCCCTGTGTCACTGGTGGCAAATCATAGTACTGTCTTTCAAAAACCTCTTAGCTGATAGGATCATCGCTGGCCATCGTTC
Source organism: Diphasiastrum complanatum (assembly GCA_029204225.1). Taxonomy (NCBI): domain Eukaryota; kingdom Viridiplantae; phylum Streptophyta; class Lycopodiopsida; order Lycopodiales; family Lycopodiaceae; genus Diphasiastrum; species Diphasiastrum complanatum. The sequence goes on from CM055111.1 coordinate 28,625,019, forward strand.
TGCTCTCATCAAATCTGACATCCCTGACTGTCTTCACAGTGTTTGTCTCTGGCATGTAGACTCTGTAGTATGAAGAATTGTTGTCATATCGTACAAGATATCCCTGTTCAGCTTTCTCATCAAGCTTCTTTCGAAGCTTATCAGGAATATGTGCATAAGCTGCACAGCCAAAGATTCTGATGTGAGTCAGGTTGGGTTTTCTACCCCACCAAACACCAGACTTTCCTGTCCTGTTCTGAATGTATGCAACTGTAGCTACTGCTTCAGCCCACAGTACTTTTGGAGCTTTCGAGTAGGCCATCATGCATCTAGCAGCTTCCATTAGGGTCCTATTCTTTCTCTCTGCAACACCGTTGTGCTGCGGTGTGTAAGTTGCAGTCCTTCTGTGAATGATACCACGATCATTGTAGAAGTTAGTGAAGCGATTCGAGATGTATTCGCCACCTCGATCTGTCCTGATCTACATCACTTTGTTGTCAGTGCATCTCTCTGCCCAATTCACATACTCTGTGAATTTGTCAAGTGCTTCTGATTTATTTTGAATAAAATACACTCTGGCAAATTTACTATAATCATCAATGAAGGTAATGTAATATTTCGAGCCTCCTACTGAGATCACATTGAAAGGCCCACAGATGTCAAAATGCACTAACTCCAGAATCTTGGTCGTTCTGTAGGAGTCTTTGACAAATGGAGTGGGAGACATCTTACCCTTCAGACATGCATCATAGGTGGTCGAATTGTTCGCATTCAAGATGCTGACCCCTGGTATTGCTCCATGATGGCTTTCTTGGTAAAGTGCCATTGAATTCATATGGCATAGTCTCCTGTGCCATAGAGTGTCTGACGAATCATCATGAGTCTGATGCACTTGATCTGCAGGCAGGCGTACCTTCAGGTGATACAAATTGCTTTTCTTCTGCCTTGAGTGATCAGGGTACTGGTACTAGCATCAACAATGTTGCATGCTTCGTCTGAGAACGTCACACGTATCCCTGCATCAACTATTCTTGCCACAGAAAGCAAGTCCTGCTGCAGTGTAGGCACGAATAGAACATCTTCGAGTCGTCTGTCTTTGCCATTCGTGTTGAGCCACAGTGAACCAATACCGTTCATTTGATGTTTGGATCCATCTCCAAGAACAATGAATCTTGATGGATCTACACTTCGAAAATCAGACATAATTTGTCTTGATGTCACGAAGTGTGAGGTAGCTCCTGAGTCTAGGATTACCTCCTGTGTGTCAGGTGTTGACACTGCACACATGTCTGCACAGATGTAGGCGATCGAACAATTTCTGTTCGATCTCTCTTCGCCCATTTTCGAGCTCTCTGGCTCCTCGACATAAGACGAATTGTTACTGTTCTCCTGTCTGCTATGTGCTGATTTGTTTCTTGTGTTCAGACGACAGTCCATGGCAGCATGACCCTTCTTGTGGCAGTGGATACACTCAATTGACAAGGTAGGCTCTGATACCACTGATGCGAAGAATGCATTCAGAAAATGCAAATTCCAGCTAGAAAAATTCTGGTGACAAACTAATAAAACAAAATCTCGAACGATTTGCGAACAGTTTCGTGAAACTCGAATTATTTCTGTTCGAGAATAATTCGTGCTTGGATTAATCAGGCCCTGTAACACAACGAAACGAAACGAAACGAGACGAAATCTGGACGAAAATGAAACGAAGCGAAACGAAGCGAAACTCAAACGAGCTCTGACATTGATTCATGCTGAAAGCATAGAGATCGCGAAACGAAACGAAGTACAAGCATTCGCGAAAGGATCAATCAGGCTCTGTAACGAGACGAGACAAGATGAAACGAAATAAGACGAAACGAAACGAAACCAAACGAAACTTAGGTGAGCTCTTATAGCCAAGTGATCGCGAAGCGAAACATGAAGCGAAAGGATTCGCAAACAAGATCAGTTCATCAGGAATTCAGATATGATCGTTGGTCACTGTCGGCTATATCATTCCTACAATCCTTCAGAGTGTAGAAAGACACTGCTGGTCTACTTTAACAGATTAATATAGCATTCAACAATATCAAACCAAAGTGCGGAACTGAAAGAACAAGTGAATCAGACTCACGAATTGTAGCAGACAAGAATACATTCAAGATCATACAATCATACAGAATAATAATGTGCACAACAGCTACAAAATTATCTATTGACCTTCTTGATTCTTCAAGCACTGCATGACAGATGCACGCAGTGCGTTGGCGTGAGAGAAATACAGTTCTCTCACGAATCGCGTCTCGCTTACTAGCGGACTTTTGGATCTACAGATCCTATACAAAATTGTCTCGCATGCAGGCGGACATGTATTCTGTATTTTCGTCTTCTGACTTCTCGTCTTGCTTACTAGCATACTGTATTATGCATCAAATAGAAAGTATATAGTTGTGTCGTGTAACTTCTAGATTAGAGAGATTAAACATTTACAACTAATCACGAATTACAAGAGTGGCAGATTAGCCACGATCTAGAGTACTTCTGCTGATGTCATGATATCTGATCTGATATTTGTACCCCATGGTACTTGGCTGATTTTCTTGTTCAGTTGAGGAGCACGACTGATTTCGTGTTTTGTCTTGTCGTGTCGTGTTGTCATTTGTCGAAAGGTCAGGATTGAAAGCTAGCAAAGCTTTGTCAATAGAAACATTTTGTTTCTTCACATTTGTGAATATCTAATAGTGAAATAAAGCTTTCAAAAAAAAAAAAAAAGTCCCAATGAACTCGCAAGCTAGGTCTCAAGGGGGCCCAAATACTAAAACTATAGTCTTAAGTGTTGAAAAATGGCTATTGAATGCTAAATGACAAAAAGAAGCCATTAGGGCTTGCAACTATACGACCCCAAGGTACCTTCAAGGCCCATTAATGTCTCTTATACAGGCCCTATAACTTTCCCTCCTTAGGAAAGGAATGTCTTTAGTGCTGATATATAGAAAATGTTGATGCTGTGAAGTAGACTAGATATATCGAGGAGGATATTGCCATAATGTGTAGACCACAAGATGATAGAAATTAACACGTCTATGGGTCAAAACAAAAATAAAAGCCCCAAAAATTTAGGTTGTAGTTGCTATGTGTTTGAATCTCAATGTTTGATGGCTACCTTGCAGCTGAGATCCCACTGATGCCATATGATAGTAAGCCCATTGACACTAAACGATTTTTGTGAGATATATAGAACATTAGTAATAGACTTGTCACGAGGAGCCTAGTATAATTGTTGATTGATATAGTAGTGTGTGCTGAAGCAAATATATACCCTTGTATGTATAAATAGCAACATTGAAAAGAAAATCCAATGTGTTTAGCGAGCTCTATGAAGAAATAGATTTGGACATGGAGAGAGAACGCCCAAGCTTCTTGAAGGGATCATGAATGCCGGGTGTTGCAATCTGCTCATAGAATGCACATAGGGCCAAATGGAATTGCATGCACCTTGCATACCATACGGTAATAGTCATCGTTGACTCTAAATACCATCCCCAACATAGAAGCAATGTGACTCATAAATGGCTCCGTAGACAAAAAAAGAGTCATTGTAGCTATATAGAAGCTGAATGCTTAAAAATCATACAAATGGACCTCTAAATACAACCGAAGAAGGAAATATAGTAACGAGATTCTGTGTGGAAAGGCTTTTGTGACATGAACTATCATAATGACTAGTTACACTTATACTTCTGCTCATGACAATGATAATGTATCTCGTATGTATTCAAAACTTGTGTGACAAATATGGCTCATCATTTTTATCTTGTTCTGACATATCTCAAGACTCCTCAACATGTGCCTAAGCTTGTGCACCATCCAATGTTTCGTAAGTCACCAATTTATTAAGATTTGAACCAGTTTGTTTGACTTCGAATTGGATTTAGGCTTAGGCCGATCCCTAAGAAAATCAATACCCATATTATCTTGAATGCCATTCTATCCTTCTCATTGACTTTAATTGACTATAAGATAGAGTGGTTGTAAACTAGTGACTGCATTATCTACTCTATAAATTGTAATTGTAATCAATAATCTTGTAACAAATAAAAAGAGCTAGAACCTTTTAGAACCCTAAATCTGATTTGCCCATTTTTTTTGGAAGGCAACCAATACAAATAACTTGTTTTGTTGAATTGGGAGTCATAGTACATAGATAGCCCTAGACTTGGAACTACTTAAAAAAACTTATTTCTTTCAATTATGAAAAGGCCGATTTTGAAACAACGGGAATCCTTTTGAAATCTTGTAAAAAGACACGATGGATTGTAGGTCCAAGCAAATGTTGGAGAAATGCTTGTGATTTTCGCCTTTGGACGAAGTTGGTGTGATGGTTTAGTAATGTAGAAGGAGAGTCTTCAATGATCTACATCACTTTGTAGTCACCATGCCGTAGAATGTGCTGGTTGTGTCCACATGCACAATAGAAAGGGCAAGTTTGAAGTGATCAAATTTTGACTCCACATCAAGATTGCTTGTCAAATTGTTTGTACCACCCTTATATTATAGGTGATAATGGTAAAGTAAGTTGAGAATATCTACATATAGGCTAGCAAAGATGGTTGGCTAAACCTAAGAATTGGCAAAGTCGATGAACAATGAGACGTTTAGGTTTAGGCCATGCACAACTACATTGAAGCTTAGAAGGGCCAAAGAAATGCAAATAGAACGGTTTTTCAAATACTTAATGAACATAACCAAAGAAACACTTATTTTTTGCAGATAAATCATGTTGAATGATGCACTGCACCTTTTCAAGATGGCCAAGTTGCAAGTCAATTGTGCTAACATGAACCAAGGGATCATCAAAGTAAATCATAATAAATGTAGGAATATCAATAGGTCATTCATATTAGGACTGTTTCATACACTAAAAGACATAAGCTTATATTTTTTATTTGTAGTTACAAAAAGCAAAATTGCATCTATCAATTGATGGTGGCCGTCCTAATCACCTCGTACTCCCGGGTCAATGAGAGTTTTCCAGGCTCTCAGAGGTATGACCGCTGGGAGATGACATGGCTACTCGGTTCAGTGCTCGACTTGACTTCTCATATTCTTGATCTATAAAGCAATGCTAGATATTGTATGCTTGGGTAGGATTTAACTAAACCTCGGGAGACTCTAGATCAGAAACAGTTTAGTCCTAATAGGATCCCCCAACCTTATGAAATGCTAGTAAGACTCGAACGGATTCTAAAAGGGAGTCACAGGTTGTCCACCCTAGATCCAACCTACAAATTCAATCTACTATAAGTGACAATCCAACTGTCATCTTGCAACATACTTTGGGAGTTTGGCTCCTATGCCTATGTGCATCATTGCATGGTTAACTTCTTCGGTACTATCTGATTCTATAAGGTCGAAAGAGCCTCTTGAGAGCTTGAGGCATTTTTGATCGACTCAAAACACGGTTTTGATATCAGATTCGGTAGATGGGTCGTATGGTCAAGATGTTACTACAGTGCTATCAGAACTTCTTAAAGATTCCTTCTGTAGTAAAGTCATTGTTAACATCTTCAAAGTGAACGTGAAGAAGGTATGTTGAAGGGGGACCTGCTCTACACCTAGCTCCTTTAAAGTCTCTACCCATTCAAGTCATGACGTTCGAAGATTTCTACTTGGTTTGTGTTTTAGGGGCCTATTCAACTGATGAAGTGCTGGGCATGCAGGTATAGTCGCATCAGACTTATCTCAACTTGAAATATGCCTTTGCCCTTTCTATCTATGGTCGTTTTATATGCAAGACAAGATTTCTCGTTCAGTTTTGTCTAACCAGTCTTGGATCTATGTGACATTCCCTCTTGGTAATGCTTGTTGACAGTCCCACTTGCTATTCAGCCTCCCATCATGGTAGATCTTAAGTCGATAAAGCTTCCTTCCATCCTGTATAGGTTCTTCTTATCTCTGGTTCTGTTTGCAACCATGTCTAGGCAACTTAATTTCACTGGCATGGTCCCTCTTGTATTGATTAATTGACTTATCATCCCTATGATGTTCTTAGCATGCTGTTGATTTTCTTGACTAACGGCTGCCTCAAAGGTCCATGATTTTATACTTAGAGTTGATATCGCTTAGGCTCCATTTGAGGTAATTCCATAGAACCACATTTGGATATATTCTTACACTGACAAACAATCCATATGTCCCTTCTTTATGTAAAAACATTGTGGTTTGGGCCCAATGTAATGCCTTCCGGCCCTAATGTCAAGGGTAGGTCCATAAAAGTGTGTGGTTTCCATCAATCAGTCATAAGCAAAGGGCCAGTACTTAACCACTGGTTCTTCCACTTTGCAAAAAGTGAAGTTCCTGTGAATTTTCTCAAGTTCTTACAAAAAGTTTTTGCTTGCTAAGGTTGGGGGGGGCTTATTGGCCTTGACTTTGGATTTTCCATTTGCCGGTCCCTTTCACTAAATATTGTCGTAATGCTGGATTCTCGTGTCGTAAATTCACCGTTCCCCATGCTTGTTGTGTCCGATTCCAATCCCCATATTCGAGCACCCAATTTCCATTTTTGATCCCGCTAAACATTGTTATGTCGATTTTTATGACTATTTTTCCTTCTGGTAGCTCAAGTGATCTGATTTCGGTCTTTTGAGTTGCCGACTCTTTTTGTGTGACAGACTAGAGCAATCTTGGACCTGGACTGGCCATCCCTGAAAAACAAAGAGATTTCTCTATTAGTCAAAATATTTTTGGGTACATCGAAACTGTGCTCGACATTGCCGGCATGTTTATATCCGGGTCAATTTTAAGGCCGTAAAGTTTTGACTAGCCACATTTAGGTGGGCTGGGACCTATTTCTACATGGACCGGCATTTTTTGCTAGGTCTTACAAAAAATTAGTCTATGTCCACTATTTCCGACGGTTATCGTATAAAGATATATTGTCTATTAATAATGAACGTGTCTAGCCACTTTAAGGGCGGGCTGGGACCCCCTTTTTGGTCCACTTTTTTGTATCAACTTTGCCCGAATTCACAGTATTTTGGTGCTCATCAAATGCTCCGCAACCGCTTTCTGCTCAATATTAGTCCGATTTTTGCCGTCAAAAATTCGGCTAACACCATGCTCGAGGTGCTTTCCATACAATGCCTACTTCAGAAGGCAAACATGCATACGTAGTCTTCCTTCCCTTTGACTATGAAGACATCCATTTGTTCAATGCTCCAATTGAAATGAGTGGCAATACTAAGACAATTTTGATGGTGTGCACTTTAGCTATGGAAGCAAAGGTTTCATCAAAGTCTATGCCTTACTTTTGCACGTTCCCTTTGGCCACCAATCTTGTTTTGCATTTGTCCATTTCACCATTGGCATTGTACTTGATTTGGTACACCCACTTGGTGCTAATTGGCTTCTTGACATTACTCCTCTTCACGAGCTCTCAAGCGTCATTCTTCAAGATGGAAGAATATTCCTCTTTCATTGCATCCATCCATTTCTTAAATTGAGGTGCTTCAACAAATAAGTTTGGCTCATCATCATCGAAACTCTAGCCACTAAAGAAAAATTCAAATGGGTTCGAGGGTTTTCCTTTTTCTCAATACTCTTTGATTGCTTGCCTCATCATGCTCCAAAATTTGGCCATCTTCCTTGGATGTTTTTCCCTCCAATGTTGTGGTGGGGATTTGTTTTGAAGATAAACTGCAGTTTGGACAGCCTCAGCTGGAAAAGAATGAGAATGATAATTTTTAACATGTTATGAGCAGATTCGGCAATTTTCCTATTCTTCCTTTTCGATACACCGTCTTTTAAATTTTTAATATATGGTACTCATTGCAAAAATCTCTAATTATTAGAGATATACTCACCATCTCTATCACTTCTAAGGCATTATTTTCTCGTCCATTTGGTTCTCAACCGAGGCTTCTCAACAAAGGAATTGAAAGCTTGTGATTAATCGAAATAGACCAAACAATTTCTTGACAATCACCTATAAAAGTCATGAAGTAAGATGTACCATGAAAAGATTGCAGTTGAAAAGGTCTCCATCAATCAGAGTGAACAAGATCAAGAATACCTTTTGTCCTTGTTGCCTCATTTGTAGGAAATTTGATTCTATGATGCTTTTCCGAAATGCAAGCTTCACAAATAGTTCCTCTTGACATTTGCTTCTTGTAGAGAAGTTTCAAGTTTTGAAAGGAAACATGACCAAATTGTTCATGCCAAAGACGATTGTTATCATCGTTATGCGCTAACAAGATCTCTTTAATAAATTTATCATGACAAAATTATATCATCAATCCCTTAGTGGTTATGGAACCAATTGAAAGCAGGCAATTTGGAATGTACAATGCATTCTCTATCATCCCTATTTTGCCTTTATTTAAGTGGATAGGAATTTTACCTTTGCCTTCAATTTCTTGGGTAGAATCATCTCCAAGAACTATGGTGCTTTTGCTATCCCCTTTCTTGATTTGATTTAAGAGAAGTCTCACCAATATGTATCCTTTGTCTCTTCTCCAACCTCCTTGTGTTGGTCCTTTATCTTCGTGATCCTTGTCAAGTAAGACATTATGTATTCACCTTGTAATGTATTCAAGAATCTTTGCTTCAAGGAGAGAATACAAGAAGAGGAGGTGATCTCAAACAAAGAAACAAACCTAAGTAATTACAAGGTACTTTTCTAATAATGATGCTATGATGAATGAAATGAAAATAAGTGATCCAAGAGTGTCATACAACAATTTAAGTTTGGACAACAACATTAGATATGATGTAAATAATGACAAATAACAATAGGTGCGGAACTCATAAGATATCTAGTAACCTAGTCTTGGATGTCATCATTTGGATCTTCTAATGATATCTCCTTGGAATATACTTGTCTCATTAGGCACATGCCGTTAGATGATGAGATAGAGAGTGATAGCGAAGGGGACTTTCCTTGCCTTTAGCTTCATCTATATTGCAAGGGAAGATAGTTACTTGCTGAACCACCCAAAACAAGAAGAAAGAGACAAGTGCATAGAAAGCCCCATGTGCAAACAATCTCCATGCGAGATGGGACTCTTTCCATGGGAGATCGAGTAGGAGATAGTAACTAAGCTCTTCTCTCCTCCAATGCACCTTTCCTTGCTCACTTTGTCAAGATAGAACTCAAGGAATTGTGTCCTCCTCCTCCATACGCTACTACTTATATAAGGGAGAGGAAGGAATGGTAAGAGTGGAAGAGGTCTTGTCTCCAATATTGCCTAGAAATAGATTACTTGACCTTTCCCTCTTAACAATTTGGAATAGCAATACCTGGAATAACAGAGAGAGGAAACGGAATGTGTGTCTTTCTGAAAACTGCAGATTGCTTTCTACATGAAAGGCTTCGTGGTAAACCCTTCTGGAAGGTGGGCTGATCCTATTGTGCTTTAACCAGCCCATTTTAGTCCTTTCAATGCAGTTTTTTAGCTCTTCCACTGCTGCACGATGGCGCAATTATTGCCTTTTTTTCAGGATGAACGTCTTTTCCTTGCATGGATTGTTGTGCCTGTATAATTATGTTCTTTGGTATTCAGTGGTCCATTCTAGTGCTGTGCCCAATCTGTGTCTTATGTGTTCAAAAAGCATCACTTTGGATGTTTTGCATTGCTATAGACAATTTCAACTAAGGTATCCGTTTTTTTACAACTAGTGCCAATGGATCTGCTTGGGTTATGGTTGCCTTAAATTTTTCAGAAAGTGATCCTTGTGCACATGTATTGGTTCTGGTGTTTCACATTTTACTATGTTGGCTTCTTTTACTTCTGAAGTCAACCTTGATGTTGGAAATGTCTCTCTTGTTACTGAATGCGTTTTGTATGATCCAATCTAGGATGGAATCCAGCCATCACCATTAGAGTCTTGCAAAGTTTGGCATTTGACAGTTGGCATTTGACAGACTTGTTCCTGCCATCATTTGTGATTATGATTCAGGCACATTAGAGGTAACCTGGCCAGCAAACTCTTTGTCACTTCTTGTTTCAGCAGTATGCCCATTTCTCAGAGGCATGACTGTAAGAAATAACGATGGCTTCTAAATCATCAACATAATGCTGTGAACATTGGATCAGAAACAGTTACATAGGGAAAGAAGTTTGAGGAGCATTCTTTGTTATATCCACTTGTGTTCCTAGTTTTGGCAGACAAGTCATTTCCCAGGATGTGGGTGCTATCCTTTTGTGGCAGATATTTATGGGTTATAGGTTGTGCGCATGCATTTGGTCCTCATAGATCTTGGGTCCACTTTATATTGGGCTTGCAGTATATAAAATGGCATCCAGAATGTTATTTTAGCCTATTGTGATTCAGGTGACTTCACTGACTTGGAGCCAGGCATGGACCCTTTGACTCTACATCTGGGCAGCGCCACACCCCTCCCCTCCCCTTCCAGGATAGTACTGCAGTTTTCAGAGGAGTTGAGTGTTCTCTGAAACTCCAGTTTTATCAGAGGCGTGAATGTATGGCAAGGACATGGCTCATAGCATGCTATGTAGCAAGACTATATCAAAGAGGAGCCTGTTCTTTTTAGAAAAAGAACTGATTTTTAAATTAGTCATAGCTCGGAGCTAACTCTTTGGTACAAAGTAACTGTTGGTGTGAAAGTTTTCTTTCTGAACATTTTTTCGTTTGTGTGCTATGAGCTGCTCAGATTTGGTCAAGCACTAGGACCTGTATCTTGATTATATTTTGTCCCTATGTCCAGGATTTTGAGGAATCTCAATCGTCTAAAAGTTTGGCTTTTAAAAATGATGATTGACGTTAATGCATAGTAACTTGTGTGACTGTCTGACTCCAGTAGCTTTGCGAAATCGTTAATAGCAAGTTTAGTCAGTCCCATTTTGCAGATGGTATCTTTTTGACTATTTCCTTTTTTCAAGTGGTCCAATTTGCATTCAAAGTACAGGAAAGCAATAAAGTTAGTAGCTTCACCAACCTTATGCAAACTGAGGACAAGCTACTGTGTTTTATGCAGGCTGCTGAAAATTACCTTGAAGAAAAGGTTTTGACCTTACTAAAATTCAGGACAAGCTATGGTGTTCAATTGAAGCTACTGAATTTGGAGGTGCAGACACTAGTGTTGTTTCAGTGATTGACATTGTGGCAATGAAAAAGAATGCCAGTGGCCACCTGAAGTCCATTCTTCTGTAGGATATACCAGGATGCCAGTGTCTGGATCTTTGCTCAAAGCCATTGGGGTCATGCCTTTGTTAACTTGCACTTGGTTTTATTAATGCCTACGGCTAGAGGTCAAATGCATTTCTTGACTTTTCTGATGCCAAGAAAGCACTGCGACTATATAACAATGTCTCAGATTCACAACTTTCAAGTCACAAGATTTCAAGTTTCACACTTCATTCATTTATTGAAAAATAACAAAATGCTACTGTGAGATATAGGGTGCTAAGATCTTTTGACCTCTTTGATTTACAGGTGATGGCAAGATCAATGAATTACATGTCCCCATAGTCCCAGAAAGCTCAGAAGAATGGAGTAAAGAAGCAAAAGTAGTATCAATAAAATCCTAGGAAAGGATCATTTGCTCTGGTGCCAACAAGTGAAGACTTTTCATTGTAGCTTGGCCCTTGATGTTGATATTGCCAGCTTATTCTACTGCAGCTACTTTTTGTACATGGACTTATATGAGAAGTGGATTCTATTTCTCTTTTGTAAACAAGCAATATGCAATGAAGCACATCAAGATGCTCACAAGAAATGGAAGAGGCAACCTAGATAATTATATGTGAATATGGTTTAGCTTGCTCTTTTGTCACTTGGATGGGCTATATTCAGTATTGAAGCTAATGATACACATGAGATTTGCTTACTGTATGACTCTTCATCATATGAGTAGCTGCTGTGTAAGAGGTTTTGTCTGTTAGGGAAGAGGACATTGCTGGACATGAGAACTTTCTAGAACTTCTTTGGAATATTTCTGAGGTGCTCTGTATCGTTGATCATATAAAAGGAAACATTCTCATTGCATTCAGATACTGCAAATGACCTCTGGGTGCTGTCATTTTAGGTTTCAACTCCAATGCAGGAATGATTGTATTCTTATGGCTAGGTGAAATACTAAAAATTACTTGCTTGTTTGGAGACCTGTGATCTTGGTATATATGGTGATTTGTAGCTTTTTCTTCACTTTCATCTTTCTACTTCCCATGAATACCTGGCTGCATCGATGCGTCACCATTCCTATTCTGTCTTATGTCTCACAATCCCATCTTGGAATGCATGTTTGACAAAGCAAACGTTTGATTTTTAGTACTTTATTCTAAGCTTAGTTGCTGGGTAGTGAAGATGAATATTCTACAACCAGCCGGGCTTACATAACAAGCCTCAGCAAGTTCTTTGAAAGGATCATCTACTCTGGTACCAGCAAGAAAAGGCTTCCCATTTTAGCATGTACTTGTAGCATGTTCATTGACATTGGCCCGAGTCTCAAGTTTTTGGAATTTCAGCGTCTTACGCAAATGGTTTTTGTACACGCGCTTAGATGAGAAAAGGCTCAATTTCTTATTAAAAAAATCAATGACATGCAAAGAAGCACATCAGAGCTCATGAGACGGGGAAAAGGAAAATTAGATAACTAGTTCCGTGAAGACATTTTGATTGTTCTTGAATCACAATGAAGCAATGCTATTTGGTTGGTACAAGTCCCAATGAAGTTATGTCTCCTTGTCATGATTATCTGATTGCACTGGTTGGAAGTCCTATTCGATTATGCATGTCTCGCAACCTCATGTCAGAATGCATGTCCCACAATTAAAATGTTTGACTTCTGGTACTCGTGTTAACATTAGTAGCTGATTAGAGAAGATGACCGTCCCTACATGCAAATGGACGTTGTGCTATTATGTCCTCGAGTTTCATGTAGTGGCTCTGTTGCCTAGCAGAAGAGTAAATTTCTGATACTGCAACTAGCACTGGAGGGCACATTTTGTGCTTAAAAGCTTTAGTTTTGAAGGGTTCACGTGCATTAGGAATTGTAAATATGCATTATCAATTTTTATCTCTGTTCCTTATTATGCATCAGATTAGAAAGATATTTTATGCATCCATTGTATGTGAACTCTCCAGATATGTATTTGTTGCTAATACATTATTTTGAAGCTCGTACAGATCAAGAACAAGCAGTTTATTCAGCTAAGATGGATGCTGCTTTGCACATAGTCTGACTTTTTAGAGATGGCATGTATTTTCTTAGCATACCTATGGAGTATATCAACCATTCGTACTTGCAATGGCTCCCTCTCTAGCAGTTAAATTCTTATTTTGTCCTTATAGATGTCGTTATTACTCTACCAACCTTTTATGGCAACCTCAGGGTAAAATGGCATTGAAGTTTAACCAATTTTAAGGTGGTCTTATCTGGTGCATAACTGTTAAAGTATGTTTCAACATTCTATCAGGCAGCAGGAACATATAGTGATTGACAATATAAGGGAGACACTAAATTTTTGATGAACATAGCATACTCATCACTTGAGCTGATTTTTGCTATTTTTAGAAAAAGGAAAGGGCATTCAAGTGAAACATTCTGTGCATAATTGTTCTGTGGAGAAAAGCTTTTTTAACTGGTTGCCATTTCTGTGCAATAAAGGTTAAAAGGTTTCAAGAATATGCAGAATTATATGGATTGAAAGAAATGTTTTCTATCTGACAGAAGTGTTGGCTAGATCTTTTAGTTGAACTGTAGCTAATAAACATGGGAGTTTGACTCAGTCACCTGCCAATAATGCTCCAACTTTCTGCGTTTTTGTTGTTTGTATAACAGTTTGAGGCAACTCTGAATTAGTTACAGATAGTGAAATGGTAACAGATTTGATGCTTGACCCACATTATGTCAGCTGTAAATTTGGAACCTGAACACAATTTCACCAGCTATTACTCATAGTGTCAGTTACTGAGAAGGTTAGGAATGAGATCACAGGCACTGCATGTGCTGCACCCACCCACTAAGTGTCTGGATGCATCCTTAGAGTGACTTCTCATGGCCTGGTTTTAGTCTTAAAAGAATCTTTCCTCCTGTCATCCATGCAGAAGCATAGCTGTATGGACCACACAAGGAGATATCTTAACTCTGGAGGTCGAGGAATTTAGATATTAATTTCTAATTTGATGGAAAAATGACAAGTGTGAAGAGATAAGGCCAGTTAGATTAGCCCAATCCTCTGATGGTTGCGGTGGCATTTAGTGTTTGCTGTTAGATTTCAGATATTTTAATGTGGGTCATAGGAAAGGATCATGTTTGGGAGCTTAAATTAGCACCACAAGGTTTTACTACATCTGAAGAGAATGTTAGATGGAAATTTGGCATTGGCGAAGTGAAAATGTTGACCTCCAAAAAAGGCACTGCACTTTTGCTACAGACATTGTTGCTATCAATCTTTACGTGGTCAAGATGGTCCCAAGGTGGAAATAGAAAGTGATGGCTGACCAGGTCTTATTCACACAATTTAGAACAAGTTGTCTATTCCTAGCAGTCATAGCTCTGCTCCTGCCCAGAATTGTCCTTGTGAATCATTATCAAGTATGACTTTAAAAAGGCAAAATAGCAGATTAAAAAATCATAGTTCTGAAAACAAGAGTGTAGCTATAGCAGCTCTATGAACAATACTTTATCACTGTACTGAAAGTGGAGAAATTGTAGTTGAATACAACAAAGTTGGGTTGCATTATATTGTAAAAACAAATAAGCAAGAGCTTATACTCTAGATTTGATGCAGTTTAGGAACATTCTTTTGAATAGAAGGGACTAAGGTAGGGTATATGGGCCCAGCTGAAAAGGCAAGTAAACTCAAGTTGGTGCAATACTTGGGCCCCTTGGCCAACAATGATATACAAGTTGGTATCATAGTATTCCATTGTACCCTTGAAATGTGAGTGCAATTGTACAAAACCAAGCGAAAAGAAACATTTAGGTCTTGTCTAAGCTGAATTTTATTATTAAAGCTGATTACTTAAGTTGCATCCATGTGAAATAGCTTTAGGCATGTAGCACTTAACAGAGCCATATGTTAACTATTTGTCCAGTTCTTTGCACATGGTTTTGATATTGTTTGTAAGTTGTACCGCTCTTTTTTTAGATGATTGCAAATTTTAAAGGAAAGGGCAACATTATTATATTGTCACCTTGTAGTGACATATTTAGAAAGTTCAAAGGAGCCACCATGATTTTGTATTGTGTTATGTTATAATAGCTTATGTATGCTATTGATGGATGTTGCTCAAAGTTAGGATTATTTCGTTGTCCTAGTCATTTATTACTTTTATATATACAAAAATCATGCATGCTCAAAAAGTGCTTGTGTAGTTTTTGTACCAACTAAATATGATTTATCTTTAGTATATGTCTCAATTTCACATATTATGAGTTTCCTTAAATGTCAAACTAGACGATGAAGGGTTTTCAAGGTGAGGGCACATTGTCCAAGTTGACATAGATTGTATGGGCAATATAGGTGAAGGGTTTATATATGTTATGAGGAAATGGGTAAAAGGTCAAATGTAAGGATAAGCATTAAATAAGATAAATAAGGGATGGAGTATCAATAATTGCCAATGGTTAATGGTCAATAAGCAATGGAGCCCTTAATTTTATTTTGATTGGTTGCTTTGTGATTTGCTATTGTTCATAACGTTCAAGGCTATGGTGTAAGGTTTGATTCTTCTTTTGCTTGCACCTTTGCTCTTGGAGCGATTTATTATTTTTATGAAGTATAGGAAGTAATTAGGATTTAAGTTCTCAATTCTTATAAGAGAAGACAATTCTTCTTCATATTAAATTGATGATTGTGAATGAGGATATGGGGAGGATTTGTTGAGTCCACTTGTAATAGAGGAGGTTTGATTTTGTTGATTATAAGAAATTTATTAGTTTCAAATTTTTGTGAAGACAACATTGGATGTTTTTAGCACTATTAGAACATGTTCTTGAGTTGTAAATCTACTTCACAAGATAGAATTTTTCTTAAAAAGAAACTAGGAAGGTTAGACCTTGATGGTTGTGTAAGAAGGATGGATGTATATGAAATCAGTGTGTATGTTTGAACTTTTCTTAGATTTGGCTATTAGTAATAGAAAGTTGAATGAAACAACTACATGCTTTAAGGTTTGGAGAAAGAGAAAGACCAAAGATGAGTGTATGTATAGTGACAATAAACATAGATTTTGTTTTAGGATAATTGCATGAGAAAAGGTAAGATTGTTAAATATAGTGTGGACATAATTTTCCTAGACTTGCCCACTGATCTCCTTGAAGAAAACTTCCATGGATCTATTCTATTGGACATTGATCTGTAGTTTGCATCATCCATAGTGGATGACTTGGGTTGTGTTATGTGTTTAATTGCTTTATTGCATTCAATGGTCTTTCTGTGCAATGGGAAAGTGTGACCTAAAGTGTGGTGTTGAGTGAATTGGATTTGTATGTGAATGGAAGTAAGTCACTCCAACCCCAAAAGCTCTTGTACACACGTATCATAGGTGTACTTTATTGTGCATTTGCACTCAAACTGTTGCGACACCTACTTGACTTTATTGCAAGCTCACACCTTCTCAATTCATGTGCTATGTTGTTGGATTTTTTTTCATTCATTCACAAAGAGACATGCAATCTAGTGGAGCCCAACACATACAACGATACTTTAGATTTGTGGACACATCACTATCTTGATTCTGAGCACCTTATCAATAATCGAATTGGACAACTTGCTTGAGCTGAAGAGTTTGTATGTTATTGTTTTCTTGTCGATTGATCATACAAGCATCTACATCAAACTCCACTTTAAGACCTTTGCTTAGCAATTGACTGCACAATGTTAGCATGAGCATCCAACAAACCATTAGGAATAACTTGAACAAGCTCTCCTTCCTTAATGCCCTCATCAATGCAAGCTAACTCATCATTTAAAGCCTTCACTCTCAAAACAAAACAATTAGGATTCTCTTCCTTCTTTTGCAAACTTCGAAAGATTTGTCTTCTTAGAGTCAACACTCTAGATGTAGACTTGGACTATAAAGCTTCTTCAAAGCTTCCCAAGCCTCCAAAGATGATATGCACTTACCAATCTCCTCAAGTAGCTCATTGGTAACACAAATCTGTGGGCCCAGCCAATAAGAGCCCAATTTCAACTTTCAAATTTATTTTTGAAATTTAGTTTGTGCCTAAAGTGAAGTTACTAAATGTAGAGGTAGTTTGGAATATTGGTCTTGTTTATACACTAAAATTAGTGAGGAATCAACCTATCTTAGGCCAAAGCTACCTTTCATTTTAAGTTTCTATTTTTTTTCACAACCCTTCAAAGAACTTCAGTAATCTTCACAAAACTTTAGAAAACTTCAAATCTGATTTTTCATCTCGATCATGTGTAGAGCTCTTTTAGCTCTCTTGTCATACCTCCCTTGATCTTGTTGTGCCATGGGTCTTTCCTCCACACCTACAACAATGTCCATCAACTCATGCATCTCAAGAAGTGATTCCATTCACCTTCCATGTAGAGTAGTTGGATGAGGTGAGCCCATCATTGCTCTCCAACATAAAGCTTCCATTTTAGCAATGTTGAAGTGCCTGATCCTCTCTTACCTGTTCCAATGCACAAAGCACTCTTTTGTGAAGAACAACTGATCAGACAGATCTTGATTCTACTAACAAAGCACGCAGTTTACTTGACAAAGGATGAGAAAGAAACGAACATGAACTTGAAATAGTTTTATTCGTGATCAACCTCGAAGGATTCGCAAAATTTGTCTTGTAGTCAACTCGAAAGATTCGCAAAACAGTTTCTTGTAGAAGCTCGTGGCTTTCTTGTTGAAGCTCGAAAGATTCGTGAACAGAATCTTGTTGCAAAATATTTTCTTTCTTCTTCAAACCTCAGATGTCGTGAAATTGTTGCGAACAATTCACAAAGTCTTTTGGACTGTTCTTCAAGCTCACCTGTCGCGAACAGTTCATGAAATATTCAGAATTTCTTCTTCATGCTCAAAGTTGTCATCTGTCGCGAACAATTTGCAAAAGACGAAAATGTCGTGAAGAGACAAGTGTTGCGAACAATTCGCAAAACACGAAGCTGAGACAAAGAGATGGACTGTCACGAATAATTTGCGAACAAAATTTATTCAACCTTGGAAACAGAGTGTCTATTTGAATATCAACCGTCGTAAATGGTTGGATATCTACTGTTACAGAATTAAAAGGCCAAAAGACCTGTCCTGTGACAATATAAATACATGTGCACTACTCATTGTAACTCACTCACTCAATCAGAGACACAACAGCGAGATAAGACAACAAGAGATGTATATTGATGATTCAGATTCAGAGTTATAAAAATTCGTTTTTGATCAATAGTTTCTTATTGTCTAAAATTGTCTTAAGTTGTCTCTTAATCTCACATATAATTTTTGCACGCATATTCAATCAGAGCTAATACTATTCTATTAGTACATAGATCAGATACAGTCTTGATTGAAGACACTGATATTAGTTTGATTTATTCAAACTTTCATTGTGTTCTCTGTGGAAGAATAATCACTATTTTTTCTACAGTGATATCAGAGCTTACAGAATTGAATCTGATATAATGGTATCAGACTATACATGTTCAAAGCTGATACAGTGACATAAGAATAAATCAGAGTTGATACAATGGTATCTTCGCACCTCTCTCAACATTCTTCATACATCCATCAACAGGCCGCTATTTGGAGTGATTCAGAAAATTAGAAGATGTTGTCGATCAATATTCATCGACTTCATTGACATCAACTCAAGGGCAAACAATCAACTCCTAATCCAACTCCCGTGACCATCGACTGTCACCACTCAATAGAAAGCTCTCACTCAGCTCTATCCAATACAGACTACGTCCTTATTCACTATGTAGTAACTGCACCACTTCATGATTGTTACCTATACAGTTCACTTTAACGGTAAAGTTGCAACTGATGTATTTATATACAAAATAATAGAAACAAAAAGAGAGAGAGAGATGATAAAAATACACACACCATAGGTGAATCAAAGTCAATTAATCAGTGGAAGTGTGAATCAAAGTTCCTCCATGAACTCCATTGTATCAGACTATCTGATTCCATAGAATCAGAGATCATTAGAGAGAGTGAAAGTCATTCAAGAAGTAGAGATAATATTCAATCTGTAATCAATATAGTAGGATCACAATACATAGTGCATCACTACTGCGAACCATTCTCAAGCATAGGATTGTGATCTGATCATTGTTATTACAACAACTTATATACAAATTCTCTATTCTCTATACATGTGTTTGCACTGATGAATGCTTTCTGATAATTTCTTTCTTTATTACTAATACTTGTTTCCACGAATCATTCATAATATCTAATTTGAAGGAAGCATTTTTGTCATGGATGCCTAATTGTATCCTTGCCTTCATGGTTGTCTCAAACACCTACAAAGATATTCTTCTGATCTAAGAAATAGTTTGAATCAACAATTTATGTAGATCTTGTTATAATTTAACGCTGTGTAGTCTCTTGTCTGGTAACTGAAATTTTTTAACCTTAACTGTATCTAATCAATCCACAAGAGAGATTATGCATTGCTACCTTCATCTCCACCAATATTGAAAGCTAGTATTGACACAATGTAGATCAGCAAGCAAAAAGAGAGAGAGAGAGTGTTAAATAGCTTCACACATGTGAAGTATATGCTATTGTTTGGAAATAGAGCTAAGAGCAAAGGACAAGTGATAATCAAAGCATTTAACTCAAAGAAATGCATGCAAATGGACAAGCTTGTAACTGAAATTTCCAAAAATCTTTAGCTATGCATAGAATGAGCTCCAAAAAGAGAATATATGTGTTTTGAATAATGCCACTACAATTTTCATACAAGCCACAAAAAGAGAATATGGAGATGTTGAGGAAGGCCATGCACATTTTTTATATTAGCTTCAAGATATGATTGAAACAACTATGATACTTTGAGATGCGTGATTGGCTTAGAAGGTACATCTCAATTGGGTCTTGCCGGGAATGATCACATGGCACATAAGCATTTCCATGTGTGTGTGTGTGTGTGTGTGTGTGTGTGTGTGTGTAAATATATGAGAGTTGTTTTTGTTTCAACATAGCTTATATTGTGTGTATTATATAATCTTTACTACTACTATGGAGGTTGGTTGTTTAGGGGTTAGAGATATCGTAACTCAAATTTGGATACTTATAAATGAGAGGATTTTGATGATTCTTGATCATACTAAATTGATCCAAAGAAAGTATACTTACAAGAGTAAGTAGAGAATCAAGTAAGCTAAACAAAATATGTAGTTTAAATCCATCATAAGCAAGATGATTGCCACTGAAATTGCATTTGAGTTTGTTAGATGCCAAATAATTTTCTCTAATCATAATCAAATCACCTCATGACAACATATGTAAGGTGATTATAAACATGAATGCACACATAGTACAAGGACCTAATGCTACCTTGATGATCTATATAATCATGAACAGTTTATTTGATGATAAAGAAAGGGCAGGGGCATTTTTTTTCTTGCCACGAGGGGGGGGTATATCGGTGGGTGGTTTCTAGAATTCATATGTAATATCAATTGGCCATAAATCCAAGGATGACATTAGACTCACAAATTGGCCAAGTGTTGATAGTGAGTACAAATATTGCCCAATAATAAAAAGTGTAAAAAAACAAATGAGAAAATAATGTCAGTTTGTGGCTCATACTTTTATTTTAAGTTTATCATGATGAAAAAACAAAATAAAGCAACAAATGATAAAATCCAATCACATGCCACAACTTATATTCTTTTCCATGAAGCACTTGATCAAGAAATAATAGTTTATCCATCATGAAATGTCATAAATGCTTTTATAAGAAAATATTGGTCCAAGAAAAGAAAGAAAAACTTGGAACTTATTAGGGATAAGGGGGTATGATCCTAAAATGGATGTTATTAGAACTTTTATACTTTATCTTAAACATGGAAATGAATGAATCCATACTATAGAAACCTGGAGAAGGACATAAGATAATTAAAAGCTAATGGTTCAATCTCATATTTGGTAGAAATATTTTTCAAATTGATCAAAATAATGTTCACCTTAAAACTATTAGGAGGCGCTTTATAACTGTAGATACCTACGAGTATTTGATCATTTCACTTTTTTTTTTTTGTTGACATAGTCACTGTATTCTAACTCAAGCAAGAAGTCATCACTAACCAGTGCATTTGTGCTCATATGACAAGATCAAACCTCCTGATTTTTTCTTTTGAAAATTGAATAATTTTGAATGTTTAATGTCAAAATCTTTCCTAAAATATTTTATCAATCAAATTTCACTGTCATGTTTTGCAATTTGTCCATTTCCATTCTCACTTTAAAAATTTTCAACTCAGTACATTTGAGAGTATCAATTTTGTGGTATTGTTGAGCATATTCAATCGTCACTTATTGCTAGGAATGACTTACATTGAGCTATGGCTCTAAATTTTTATGGTTTCACACTATTTTCAATAAAGAAAGTTCTAGTATCCATTCTCAAGAAAATATTTTCTTCAATGTTTATCAATCAACTATCATGATGGCGTCTTTGACCTTCTGATTTTTGGGAAGCTTATTCACTTAGAATGGACATGAGCACTTATTTTTTTTATTCAAAAGTATATTGTCATGCTTGTTTATGGTAGCCTTATGCATAATATGTGTATGATTGTAAAAATCTAAAATCAAAGAGTCTTTTTGTGTTCCCCCCCCGCCTATAAATCAAAATTTTTGCCACTTGTGGATTCAAGAGAAGCAAGTTGGTTTGTTGTAAAGTGCATTACATTATCAACTATTCTAACCATGTTATTTCCTTAGATTGTCTTTCTTGTCACTTTATATCAAACTTGTTTTAAGAATACGAAAATTATACTAGATAGTGACAACTTGTGTAGATCATGCACAACTATGCAATGAAAAAATGCATCAAAAAGTGCTTCTCATAAACATCTATTATGCCTATGAGTATTTGCAATAGGTTATCAGCTAATTTATTATTTTTGGAGAAAAATGTGTAGCTTATTATTTCCTATGTGCTAGTTAGGTATCTAGTTGCAAATGTCATTTAAGGCAAATTTCATGATGTCATCATTTGATTTTTACTTAATATTGACATTCTTTAAGCATGTAGTCTTTTTTTTAAAGTTTGATGGTCTACGGACCTTTTTTAGGAATAGCCAAAGAGAGATATAGAATATTCAAATAGAACACCTTGTAATTGGGCTTTATGTCCTAATACCCTTTGGTTCTATTGTCTTATAATACTGGTCTTAAAATTTTAGTGGTTCAAGGAAATTATGAAAGTCTATCTTTAGAAGGCTTGTTTGATTACAACATCCCTAAGGTTATATGTATATCAATCAGCCCTTCACAAGATTATATGTGGTAATATTGTTGGTGTATTAAATATTTCTGGGAATGTTTTGCTTAAAAGCATTCAAAAGGATACACTAGTATAACACGTAAAAGTGGTGGTGTGGAGCTTAAGTCTAGCTATTAGCAAAAGGTGGGAGGAAGTGACAAAGGTGATGGAGCTTGTGGCTCATAACTATCCTTTGTTTCCACATATGAAGGAAAACATGACAAGGGGAGGTGGTGCCAAATCAAAGGCCATGTGAAACAATGGATATGAAGCTAAGGACAAAGGTCTAAACAACGATGACATTACTAAAATATCAGTTAACGATGTTATAAAAGGTGAAAAATCTTTTGTTCAAGTTAAAGGTAGAAGGTCAACTTCTCAATCATTTCACCTATCAATAATAGATCATAATTGACCTACTAAAGCATGTGTGGAATTTGATAACTTTTTTAATTTTGCTAACAATCCACGGTTGCTAGCACAATTCTAGTAAGATAAAATAAGTAAAAAATAGCTCAAGGAGCTCTTACTTGTCCTTCGTATTGATAGATTTCCATTGACCATAAATTTGTGTGTGTGTGTGTGTGTGTGTGTGTGAGAGAGAGAGAGAGAGAGAGAGAGAGAGAGAGAGAGAGAGAGAGAGAGAGAGAGAGAGAGAGAGAGAGAGAGAGAGAGAGAGAGAGAGAGAGAGAGAGAGAGAGAGAGAGAGAGAGAGAGAGAGAGAGAGAGAGAGAGAGAGAGAGAGAGAGAGAGAGAGAGAGAGAGAGAGAGAGAGAGAGAGAGAGAGAGAGAGAGAGAGAGAGAGAGAAACACAGATTTCACTTAGTCCCACTTGACAAGTCAAGAACAAACCCTTTGAATCCTTTCATCTTATAGCATAACAGATTTAAACGAAGCTGAAAAGAAAACCTACAATTCAAAGTGCCATAAAGTGAAGCAAGTTTTACGAGACCTAGCTGTTACCCGCCACCATCCCACAAAACACAACCACACGAGTTAGTTCAGTGAGGAAGACAGGCGTCATAGCTAAGCATCAATTGTTATCCATGTTTGAAACAAAATTCACTATCAGCTTACATAAATTGTATAATCATCAGTCCAACCTTCCCTACCAGGTTATTTACCACATCGTAGGTCTCGCCGTAATATCACCGTATCAGGGCATCTGCTATATTGATCAGCTTAAGGCAAGTATACCCATTATTACAACAGTTACACAACATAATACGAAAAAGCCATAATCAATCACTACCAGTGAAAAAGCTATGGTTTGGCCACAGGAGTCGATATCAGGGCATATCCATGCCATCCTATACCCATCAGTACCTATGAATCCTTTGGTACCTGATGGACTCTATGTAAAGTTGATTGGGCAAATCCATCCCATTCAAGTTGATCTGGGCAAATCCATGCCATTCAAGCCTACCAAATCCTAAACTGATTCAAACAAAATAGATGCCCAAAATTGCAAATCATGACACTTCTATAGTCCAGTAATTTGTTTTAGTGCAACGAGTAAGGTGTGTATCTTCTTGTAGGTATCAGGATAAATCCATACCATTTTGACCTATAAGATTAGTCGCAATGTATGTTAAACCACACTACAAATCCAATGATCTATAGCTATCAATAACTTAGTTTTTTGGAGGGCGCATTTCCCTTAAAATGCAGCGCTTAATTTATTGATGGAATCAACTAAAAAAATGAAAGCTAGTACCTTGTAGATCAGCGATCTAATGTAGTTAGTAACTAGGTGAAATTATGGACAACAATGCGAGTTGCTTCAGTAGCTACGAAGACAATGCTCATAGTGTAAACAAAATAGCATTAGAGAATGCATAAAGAATGTATGTGGATCGCTGGCCAGCAACCAATCTCATACATGAGGGATCAGCTTTTTGAGCTCCAATAATCAAGATGATTGTTTGTAGTCCAGCGCTCCTCTGTAGGAGTCAAACCTGCTTGCTTTGTCACAAGAGCTTATTCTTTGAGAAGCAAAGAGTAGAAATGAAAGGAGAGAAGAAGGAGAGTTGGAGTCCATCGCTGCTCCACCCTCACATAAATACTTCTTTCAAGTGGCTTAGAGGCATATACCAGTACAAATTTCCACTGTTGGATTATAAGGCCTAATAGAAGACAAATTCTCACCGTTGATCAAGGTTGCTTGAGGTGCAAGTTATTGCCTCTCCCAAGAACCCCCCATTCTAGAAAAACCAAAGTTTGAAATTACTCGATTACCTTATTAGTTGGTGCTTTATAAGTCTTTGCATGTCATAAAAAGTTTGGTACTCTTGATGGAGTTCCAATAAGAGAGTTTAACAAGGAGTAGCATAGTAAAATAGAGTCCTTGAGAGAGAGAGAGAGAGAGAGAGAGAGAGAGAGAGAGAGAGAGAGAGAGAGAGAGAGAGAGAGAGAGAGAGAGAGAGAGAGAGAGAGAGAGAGAGAGAGAGAGAGAGAGAGAGAGAGAGAGAGAGAGAGAGAGAGAGAGAGAGAGAGAGAGAGAGAGAGAGAGAGAGAGAGAGAGAGAGAGAGAATGTGTCGTGTCTAAAAGTCTAATTGTTTTCAACAATGAGAAGTTTCATTTATGTTGAACATAAATAGAGTAACTTTTGTACCCCCCACGAATGTTGCTTCAAGAAGAAACTCAAAGAGATGGATTCTTTGTCTTAGAGAAGCCTTTAGCCATAATTTCCAAAAAGGAAAAACACGTTTCTATATTAAAAAATATGATTCCTTCAAACAAATAGAAATTTCTAGAACTCTAATTCCAATGTTGACAATAGTTCGTCAAAATCCAAGTTCCAAATTTATTGCTATTATCGCAAAAAAAAAAAAAAAGGGACACATGATAAAGGCTTGTAGGACTTTGAAGAAAAGAATAGACAATAGGCAAAAACTGGTTCCAAGAGAACCATTGAGGAAGAGTTTTGAAGAAAAACAAAATGTTGTTATGGCTAGAATTGAGAATTTTTAGACTTAGGAGATTGAAATCTTCCATTAATGATGGTAGATTATTTTGAAAATTTCTCATATTCTATGGTAATGTGATGTTCGAAACATCAATTTTGCATCTAATGTCTAAATTGTGCCATGTTGGGCTTCTTCCTCTTCCCCCCTACTATGCATGGGCTCTAAGGGCTCCATTTAAGAGTGATGGTGATGGGTGAGGTGTAAGGCAAATGTTTCAAGATTCTCAATCCATTTTTAAGATCATTTTAGAAGATAGGGCTAGTACTCAACATGGGCCTAGGGATACTCCCACTTTGGGCACTAGAAAATTTGACAATTTTATCTTTCCTTCTACTACCGATTTGTAGCCTTACTTAGCTTGGGTTCATCGTGGTGTTGCCTAGGAATCTCTACTATGGCATATTGTTGGGCTGATTTGGTTCTCGTGAGAATCAAATCAAGAATAATTGTTTTTGGAAATTACTGTGGAATAAATGTAATTGATTTAAGAGTTCTAGTTGCTTTCAAGATCTTATAACTCGGTATCAATATAATTGAATAAATCTACAATATCATTGGCAGACATCTATGACAGCCATGCTTAATGAAGTAGCTAATGATTCGCTGATACTTATCACAAGAAGTAGTGGAAGCAAAATATGGTTCATGCTTTAAAGAATAGAATATATGATACTTCATCCACAACAAAAGTATTCATTAGGTTAGTGATGGATTTAATCTTGCTTCTACTCACCTATTTTGATTTTCTGAGGGCTTCTATTCATCTGTATATACTCACTTTTCTATAAGCTACTTGAACAATTTTTAGAGATGAACTATTATTCTAAATAGTCTATAATTCTACTCACATTCTTTGACAATATGTAGAAATACATGGGATTCGGCAAAGGTTGACAAAAGATGAAAAAATTCTGACTTTGACTGGCTCAATGAAATTTCGACTAATGCCGACACAAGGAAATGCCGACTAATATATCGAGATGCACCTTTGTCAAAAATGCCTACTTTGACTAGCCAATGAAAATGTCGACTTAGAATAATATCGATCAGCTTGATTCGACATTTGCATGGTGCCACTCAATATGGAGCACTTTTCCCCTTGATCCAGTCATGACAACATCACTGCACGATAATATTTCTACAAGCAAAAATACTTCATTGTCAATCAAAGAATGTAGAAAACCTTATAGTCTATCTAATCTTGTAAACACTCAAATTAGGATAACATCGTTTACAAGATTGCGTTAAGCAATAAACTCTCTAACTCCATGTGTATATATAGAGGGACTCTAAAAGATTCAAGAATGCGTGTAAGAGGATGAGAGATCAAGAAAGTGATCTAGAAAAGGGTAGGATCATTGTGCTTAACACACAACTACTGTGAACTTATTTGAATACCTTACTGCTTGATTGCTAATGGGATTTTCTTTGATGATCTTATTGATATACACTTTAAGTAGCTTCACTATATAGATTCACTTTTGGCATCAACGTGTGACTTTATTTATTGTATCTATATTGATTGTATATTGAATGCTCGCACGTACTTTTCTTCTAAGTCTAGTCTGTTCAATCTCTCTTAATTAAATTTAATGTTGAATATCAGATTAGAACTTAATATTTGAACATGAAAATAACAGGATTGGTTACCCTTTGCTGGAGATCACCTGGAAGCCCGATGTAGTCGTTCTTCAAATAGCTCGGTTGTCTGAGTTGTGATTCCTACAGGTATATGATGAATAGACACAGAACCTAAAATAGCTTTCATCTGATCCTAGATCAAAGATTAGTAAATGTGCATGGAGAATCTTGAAATAGAAATTAGTGTTCATCATCAAGAAGACAACTGTGAGGCTTAATTTCCGATAGTCCCCCCTTAAGATCACGGTTGGTGCCTTGGTATCTTTGTCAGGTTCAGCATGCTGAAAAACTTCTGATGCTTGATCCTGGGAAGCACTTTGGTGAAGATGTATGCAACCATTTTTGTTGTGGAGAAGTATTGAAGGATCGCTTGCCCTAAGAAAACTTTCTCTCGAATGAAATGATACTGGATTTCTATGTGCTTAGACTTGCCATGAAATATGGGATTCAATGACAGTGAAATACAACTCAAGTTGTCACACACGATGGTAGTAGCATTGAACGGAGTGTGATGTAAGTCGCGAAGTAATAACCTAATCCATATAGCTTCTTTTTAAGCTTGACATGCTACGATGTACTCTGTCTATGTTGAAGAAAGCACGACTAATTTCTGCTTCCTTGAGTGTCACGAAATCAGTCCCCCTGCCAAATAGAAGTAGAACCCGGAGGTAGATTTTTTGGTGGAGACTGTTCCTCCCCAATCTGAGTCAGAGTAGCCTTGCAGGATGAGTGGGTCGATAGCATTTTCATCATACCATAGAATGTGATCTAAACTTTCCTAAATATATCTCATCACTCTCTTTAATGCTTTCCAATGAGAGATCCCAGGATTGGACATGAATTGACTTAACGTGCTAATAGTGTATGCTAAATTTGGTCTAGTACACAACATTGCATAAATCAAAGATCCTATAAGTGAATGATAAGGGTACTTCGCTAAGTCGAGTACTTCACTTTCAGAATCAGCACAAGTAGATTTAGTCAATACTATGCTTGGATCCATTGGAGTATCAATTGGTTTGCAATCAGACATATGAAATTATTTTTAAATGCCTTTTAGATATGTCTACTGGCTAAGATAGATCTTCTTCTGGAGTCTTTCTCTAGTAATGTGAATTCCTAGCAAAGAATGGATATCACCTAGATCAATCATGACAAGTTCCTTAGTAGTGTGTGGTAGGAAATTGTCGTTAGACAAAATAAATGCATCATCTACGTAAAGAGCTATGTGGACTGAATGGACACCTATATGCTTGGAATAGACATTACAATCAGTCAAATTGTTTGCAAAACCCAATTGAATGAGATAAGAGTTGATTCTATCGAACCATGCTCTTGCGGCCTACTTCAGACCATAGATTGCTTTGTGCAGCTTGCACACTTTAAGGCCCCTTCTGGTTGGAAGGTATACAGCTCCTCTTCGACATCGCCATTGAGAAATGTTGTCTTGACAATGGTGCATTTTGAGGTCTTTTGCGGCTGCCAATGCTATCAGAGTTCTGATTGACTGCATTTTGACAATAGGAATAAAAATTTCTTGATAATCCACTCCTTGGACTTGAGTGAATCCTCTAGCCACTAGTCGTGCTTTCCATTTTGCAATGAAACCATCAGAGTTGATCTTCTTCTTGAAGATCCACTTGTTGTCGATAACTCTCTTTGAGTGGGGAAGTCGACCAGTGTCCAGGTCTGATTCGTCAAAAGTGAGTTGTACTCGCCTTCCATAGTTTCTTGCCACTTCAAAGCATCCTTGGAGTTAATTGCTTCGGCTAGGGTCTCTGGTTCTTCTGATGAAGTCCAGAATGATTGAGGTGTATACCTCTCAAGAACTGTTCGAGTCTATGAGGATCTGCAAACACTTGGTTGACCATAATGCAATGATGCTTCTTCTTGAATTTGTCTAGATCTGCTTGAGCTAGCTTGGTCTGGTCTGGTGACAAGTATTGTCGGTTGCTCGACTTCTATAGCTGTACCTGCAGGTTCTATAGAAGAGACATTATTGTTGGAAGATTCCATGCTACGTAAAATAAGATGAAATGACATAACATCGTTTATCAATGGTTGTTCAAAATCATAGTATGTATGTTCTTGGAATATTACATCCCTAGAGACAAATGCTACATTGGTGGATGGATCATAAACTTTGTAGGCCTTATGTTAATTAGTTTGGGCTCAAAATGGGCCCTTTAAGATATTTGACTTTAGAGAGAGGTTACGTAGAGAGAGAATGAAAACCAGTTTTGTTTGGTTATCATTTTTTGAGTTTCCGGTAATGCCGCATTCTAACTATTGTGGTTAGAACTAGTTCTAACTTCAGGCATTAATTTGCTAGGCGTGTTTGTAACAACACCCATACATTTGTCATATAATTTGGGGCTGTAAATGTCTACCAATAATAATATTACAACATGGTACCTGCGCCTAAAAGTAATGAATGGTCTATCATTAAAGCCTAATGGTCACCAAATTTTGTACCTAGAGATATGATATGTTTGCAGAAACTCACGAGGCTTTGCTCTACATAAGAACAAACATGACAATAAAAAAAACTTTAAGTTCGAATTTCATGCCCGGATTTCGGTTCAGCACGCGCACATATCATTCGAATATCCTTCAGCCATGGCAGGTCAGCGTGCACCTTGGCCTAGGAGACGGTGGTGGAGGACGAGGTGGTGGTGGATTTCTTTGGTGGCCTCCTTGCATTGCGACACCTCCAATATGAATCCGTGTTGTTTGCTTTGTGCGAGCCATTTGCAGACCCAATATCGGATCAGCGTGTGCGTAGAAAGTTAGCAGCTACATAATGTAGGTCAGCTGTGCCGAACCGATATTTGACAAAACAGTTGGAAACTAGGCGATAGCAGATGAGCGCGCGGGAGTCTGGAACATGAATATCACAATTGAGTCGGGCGCGCCGAACCAATATTGCATGCTATAAAAAAAATTGGCAACTTTTGAAAGACATCTCGGACTAAGATGACTACAATGCCATTAGAAAGCTCTCAACGAGAGCTTTTCAACGACATCCAACATGACCCAGTTTCGAACTACGGTTAAAGAGATATTCTCAGTCAAAGTTTTGGGTGGTCAACAATCAACAGTCAGCCTAATATCGGATTAGTGCATGGTCAATCGTTGACTGTTGATCGCCCAAATTGACAGAGAATATCGCTTTAACCGTAGCTCAAGACTGGGTCATGTTGGGTGTCATTGAAAAGCTCTCGGCGAGGAGTTTCTAATGGCGCTGTAGTCATTTCAGTCCAAGAGCTATCTTTCAAAAGTTACTGATTTTTTTTTACAGCATGCAATATCGGTTCGGCACACCCGACCCAATTGTGATATTCTTGTTCCAGACTCCCACGTGCTCATCCGCTATCGCCTAGTTTCCAACTTTTCTGTTTGATATCGATTTGACGCATCCAACCTACATTCTGCAGCTGCTGACTTTCTATGCGTGCGCTGATCCAATATTGGGTCTGCAAATGGCCTCTGGTACTAGAAGAATATTTTAATTTTTAGAGAGAATATTTTAGATTCTTCCTTCGGCGTGGCTGCCACGTCGCTTCTAATCTACAAAGATTTCAAAGTGTGTGATCAGTTAAAAAATGAAGATCAATATGAGAAAAGTATGAAGACTCAGATTCGATCCAAAAACTTAACACAACGAACAATGGCCTGTGCATTGATCCGCTATCGACTACCGACTTTCATTCTCGGGTTATCGGTTCAGCGTGCGCCTCCTATACTGCCTCCCTGCTAATCTGTACACATGTGTGTTGATCTGATACTAGGACATCGCATGGCCCGCACCAAACAAACTGCTCGCCTTCATCCTGCTGGCCCGCGCGATTAGTCCAAAATATCTCTACGGAAAACTGAGAACAAAGAGAATGAGAGATATACCTAAGAATGACAAGAAGTTTCTAAACTACAGGGATTAGTTAGCTACAATTTACGACCATTGACGTCATCAACCTCGAGTGTACAAATACGGACAACAAAAGAGTATTCGGGCAGTAACTATGGTCCAATCACAATCGTTTGCACTGCCCGGCGGGATTTTTGAAAATCACCAAAATTTGGCCGGGAAAGGCAAAAGCAATTTCCATCCGGCAACCACTATTACAATTCGTCACAGATGGACACCATTGATTGGGCCACTTTAGCGTTGAAAGCGTGCAAAGTCAAAAAGACATCTTCACAAAGGGCCCATTTTGAGTTTTAATATCCCCTAATGTGAAGAGGAGGCTATGTTCATCAAAGGCAAGTTCAAGGGCAAAGGCAAAGGCAAATGGTCTAAAGGGAAGATCAAGGTGAGACTTCTTCTTTTGGCAAAAAGAAGGATAAGTCTAAGGTGAAATGCTTTTATTGTGGAATCAAAGGTCATTTTGCTAATGAATGTTTGAAGAAGCAAAGAGATGAAGGTAGCAAGAAAATCAACTTTACTACTAATGATGAGGATCTAAGTGGTGGTGATTCTCTTTTGATGTGTTCTTCAAGTCTAATATCAAGTGAAGGTGACAAAGATTCATGGTGCATTGATAGTGGAGCTAGTTCACACATGACTAGTCACAAGGAATTCTTTACTTCTTTGGTCACTTATGATGGAGCCAAGAAAGCAATTCACATGGCCAATGGTGATGAGTGTGTGATTGAAGATATTGGTTCAATTCCTATTTGTCTTTCTGCTAACATGAAAGCAAGACTTGATGGTGTTCTATACATTCGTTCACTTTCAAGGAATTTTCTAAGTGTTGGTCAAATGATAGAGAAAGGATACATGGTAAAGTTTGGTGGTAATTTTTGTTTCATTTCGAAGGAAGAAATCTTGGTTGCTAGGGGCAATAGACAAGGTAGACTTTTCAAGCATGTATGGTTGTCCTAGATTTCTAACAACTATCTTAGACACCTACTATGATATTCAACTAAAGTTAATTGAATGATATCCAACCAACTAACAACTATTGAATCAATCTAGATGATAAAAACTGATCTTGAATATTATCTAATCATTCCTTCTTTCATTTGGAGAGGCAAAAAATTTCTAAGATAAGGATTATTGCTTGTTTGTATCTTGATATAACTTTAATAATGAAAGGTTCAACTTTGGAGATATGATTGATCAACAAGTTCAACAGTGATGACTTCCACATGTGGAAGTTCAAGATGAGGATGATTCTGATTGAGAAGGGAATATGAAAATATGCTAATGGCACAATAAACAATTGGGAAGTGAAAGATGGCAAAGCCTTGGTTGTCATATCCATGAATTTTAAAGATTCACAAATAGCATATGTGGCTAATTGTTCCACAACAAAAAAATCTTAGAATATTCTAACTGGCTTATATGAAACCACATATGTCACTACTCATCTCTTTTTGAGAATTAAATTTTTAGCTCAAAAAATACGTGAAGGTACTTCAGTAAGTGATTATCTCAATGGTTTCAGGCAGTTGTTAAATTAGCTAGCTACCATTGATGCTACAATATTAGATGAAGATGCCATTATGACACTTCTACCCAATCTTCTTCTTTCTTATGAGAACTTAGTGTTTCTTCTAAGCAGCACTCTTGAGCTATCACTCCAAAAGGTGACAACAAGCTTGTTGCAGGACTAACTAAGAAGAAGAGTTTGTCTTCTTTGTATAGAAAGACACTTTTCTAACTTTTAAATAAACAACAGTCCAAGAAAAAGAAGAATTCAAGAGTCAAGAAGACAAATATTGAGTAGACTGATGTGAACCAGCATCAACAACACGAACAATCTCATTGAACAAGGATTTAAACCAAGCACTCTTGATTGCAACGTTTATTCAAAGTCAGTGCAACAATCCTTCATTATCACCACCTTGTATGTTGATGATATGTTGCTCTTCAGCAACAATGCCAAAATATGGTCAAGGATTCAAAACAGATGCTATTCTTAGGATTTGACATGACTGATCTGGGCGAATCTCACTTCTGTCTTGGAATTTAAATCCACAGAGATAGAGCAAATCGACTGATTTACATCACTCAACAAAGGTATCTTCATAATGTTCTTAACAAATACAATTTGATGAATTGTAAAGTAGCTCACTCACCAATGGATCCAGGCCTGCATTTGTCAAAGGACCAATGTCCCCAAACAAAGCAGGAAGAAGAGCAGATGAGAGAATACCCGTATCGATCGATACTCGGATCTCTCATGTACGCAATGGTCTATACAAGGCCAGATATCTCTTTTGCTGTCAGCTCACTCAGCCAATACATGGCTAATCCTGAAATTACCCATTGGAAGGCTCTTATTTGAGTCATGAGATATATTCGAGCTACCATGGACCAGTGCATCTGCTATGGAGATGCCAGCAATGACAATCTTCATCAGCTCAGTGGATATTCTGATGCAAGTTGGGGAGGAGATGCAGACCATCATAAGTCCACATCTGGATTTACATTCTTCTTCAATGGCAGTCCTATTTCGCGGAACAGTCGTAAGCAAACCTCTATCACACTTTCTTCTACTGAAGCAGAATATATTGTTGCTTCTCAATCTATTAAGGAAGCGTTTTGGTTGAGAAATTTGCTATCAGACATCAATCTGTATCAGTACAGCCCTACAATTTTGTTTTGTGCCTTATCGACCAACCCTATATTTCATTCTAGGAGTAAGCACATTGAGATAAGATATCACTACATCAGGGGCAAGGTTCTCAACAGAGAGGTGAGCTTAACGTACTGCAGAACGCAGGACATGGTTGCAGGCATTTTACGAAAGCACTGAGTGTTAATGCACACAACAGATTTTGTGCATTGCTAAGTCTGAAGGTCAAGGCATTCACGGATCCAGATTAAGAGGGGGTGTTGGATTTACTCCTCCTACTCTCCTAAATCCCAATTTTAATCTGCCTCCATTCATGCTGCATATTTTTCTAAATTTGTCACGCAGTCTGCATTTTTTACACGCAAATTCGCACAGACGAAGAAAAGGCAAATGAATTGCGACAGTGTGTTCTTACATTAATCATGGTGACAGGTGAAAAGGGGACACTACCTTACTGAATGCCAAAGGTACCCTAACAGATAAGGCACCCTATAAATCTTATCCTAAGGCCATTCGTAAGAGTGACACACTTTTGCGTCATCACCAACGTTCACTTCAGTACTGGCTGACGTCGCACCCTTTTCACCCTCACTCCATGCAGTTGCGCTAACAGATTGGACAACGATTGCAGCCACCCACGATCTCCTACAAATAGCACATCCACTCTGTACTTTCGCATCTGCACACCTGTAATATTATGTATATATATTGCATACCATCTGTGTATTCTATGATGATGATGAATTCTGATGAAGCAAGATAAGTCTAGAATAAGTGAAGGAGGTTTCATTCCTCATGACAGACAAAAATAAGCTTTGTAGGGCATGCGGTTTCATCCGCTACAGTCTTGTGCTCTACCGCATTATTGACTTGTATACTTGATATACTTAATCTGATATAGTTCATTTGTTCTGCGTTTTAGATCTGTCAATATTGCTATGCTTATTCTTCATTCTGTTTGATCTTTCTTGTGGCTCTTTCTAGTGATAGATGATTAACTTTTAGTCTTGTCTTTTGCAAATAATTCGCGACTAATTATCAATCGAGCACAGTCTAGCTCTTCGCGAATCATTTGCGACAGATAATTTGTCTTGCAATTCACGACAAATTATTCATCTAGTGCTTCATCCATTTAAATGTTCGGCTACGTAATCTAGAATGACTGTAATTTCTATCACTAAAGTTCTGTTCATTTTGATAGGCGTAGTCATGCTTAGGGAGAGAGTCATTTAACTATTCCGCTGCGCACGAACATTTTATGTTCGAGTTCATTTCTCGTTCGTGTTCGTCATTTATTCTTTCTCCCTCTCTCCCAGCAGTAGTTCCACAATGCAACAAGCAGATTGAGCTACCATAACTTTTCTCTATTGAAGTGATACTTCACTTCAATTTACTTAGTGTGTGCATGAGAAACTAAGTTTCTAGCCAACTAAATACCACCTTGGCTACCACAATGGATAACTATACCACCATCCTGTTAAATACTAATTTCATGAAGCACTTGCTCAGCCAGCTGCCTCTTGAATAGCAATACTAAGAACCCACTTAGCAGATTCGACCAGAGTTTGGTTGTTCCTCTCAGCTAAGCTATTAGACTGAGGACTGTAAGGAGTGATGAATTGCTGCTCAATGCCTTGGCTTTGGCAGTACTCCTTGAACTCGACAGAGATATATTCTCCATCGTTATCTGACCTTAGGGTTTTGATCGTCCTTCCAGTCTCCTTTTCTGCACGCTCCTTGAAGATTCTGAAGCAGTTGAAGGCTTCTGATTTTTTCTTTATGAAGTACACCATCGTTCTTCTCGAGAATTTGTCAATAAAGGTTATAAAATACTTGGCTTCCTTCAGCGAAGGATTTTTCATAGAAATCACAATCATTCTAGATTATGTAGCCAAACATTTAAATGGATGAAGCGCTAGATGAATAAGTTTTTGCGAATTGCAAGACAAATTATTTGTCGCCAATGATTCGCGAAGAGCTAGACTATGCTCGACTGATAATTAGTCACGAATTATTCACGAAAGACAAGACTAAAAGTTAATCGTCTATTACCAGAAAGAGTAACAAGAAAGATCAGACAGAATGAAGAATAAGCATAGCAATATTGATAGATCTAAAATGCAGAACAAATGAATTGTATCAGATTAAGTATGTCAAGTATACAAGTCAATAATGCGGTAGAGCACAAGACTGTAGCGGACGAAACCGCGTGCCCTACACTGTTTGTAATGAGGAATGAAACCTCCTTCACTTATTCTAGACTTATCTTGCTTCATCAGAATTCATCATCATCATAGAATACGTAGATGGTATCCAATATATATACATAATATTACAGGTGTGCAGATGCGAAAGTACAGAGTGGATGTGCTGTCTGTAGGAGATCGTGGGTGGTTGCAATCGTTGTCCAATCTGTTAGCGCAACTGCATGGGGTGAGGGTGAAAAGGGTGCGACGTCAGCCAGTACTGAAGTGAACGTTGGTGATGACACAAAAGTGCGTCACTCTTACGAATGGCCTTAGGATAAGATTTACAAGGTGCCTTATCTGTTAGGGCACCTTTGGCATTCAGTAAGGTAGTGTCTCCTTTTCGCCTATCACCATGACCTGTGTAAAAACACAGTGTCGCGATTCATTCGCCTTTTCTTCGTCTGTGCGAATTTGCGTGTAAAAAATGCAGACTACGTGACAACGTTAGAAAAATATGCAGCATGAATGGAGGCAGATTAAAATTGGGATTTAGGAGAGTAGGAGGAGTAAATCCAACACTACTAAGCATGTGGCCAACATACTTACCAAACACTTGTCTAAAGATAAGTTTGAATTTCTTAGAGGGAAATTTGGTGTGGTCAATGTAAATTTCACTTGAAGGGAAAGTGTAGAAAATTAAAGTTGTCATTTACTTAGGTTATTACACAACCAACCTAGAGGTTTGTCCTAGGCTCCCATCTAGTCACCTTGTCTAGTTGTAAGCCAAGTTGAGGCCTACGTGCCATTACATGTAGTTCATAGTTTAGAGACACATGGGTAACCCTTGCAAGATGGGCACTCTTTTGTATGTGTACTTTTTGCTTTGTATGCTTTTTCAAAAATTTCCTTGTTAGTGTGTATTTGTGATTGCTTGACACTTTACCATATCTAGCCACTTTGTATTTCTTGCCCTATCACTCACAAAATCCTGAATTTCCTTATAGAAATGTCCTTAGGTTATTGGAGATTTTGGCACTCCTTCAAAAGCCTTTGGAATGTTCTAGTGAGTTTCATGCAAAGGTGTTTTGATACTTAGGAGTCCTTTCTCCTACAAAGCAAACTTTCAAACATAAAGACCAAAGGTAGAGTAGATTGAGTAAAGGTTTTTACTATAACTATTGAGGTGCAGGTTCTACCACACTTGTTGTGTCATTGACAACTTGGAGCTTTGAAAGTTCCTTGTTTAGCCTTGGCCAACTACTTAATGTGTATGTATATTTGTACACAAACTATCATAGTTTCTTTTTTGGGTTGTAACTAAGGCCTTTGTTAGACCACCTACATTTAACTTGATGAGGAAAGCCTCCAAAGAGACAAAATACAACTCAAAGCTAGGGCATGAATCATATGTAACTTAAACCTCTCAATCCTTTCTTGTGAACTTTATCCCAAGAAACTTGTGCTAGGTACAAGCTAATTATAAGTTTCTAATGGATAAAGGTTTTTGGTGTTTGTAATCAGCTGGAACTTGGGTTGTGACCTTGCCTGGTTCTAAGCTTTATATGATCATATTCATTACACAACATCC
Source organism: Diphasiastrum complanatum (assembly GCA_029204225.1). Classification (NCBI taxonomy): domain Eukaryota; kingdom Viridiplantae; phylum Streptophyta; class Lycopodiopsida; order Lycopodiales; family Lycopodiaceae; genus Diphasiastrum; species Diphasiastrum complanatum. Next base: position 28,662,384 of record CM055111.1, read on the forward strand.
ATGTTTAAGAAAATGTGGACATGCCCTTATCTTTTTATCCAGGCCTCTAGTATCTTCCTTTGCTATAGCCTAAGAAGCAAAAGAATGGAGTCCACCTTAATTGTTCACTAAGGGGAGTGTTCTTGCATATGGCAGGCCCATCTCCAAATCATGGGTTTGAATACCTTATGACAAGGATTTATAGAGCACAAAATGTAGATTGATTGTATTGGGTCTTCAGCCATATCATCCTTGGTCTTGGCATCCAAAGTTTCTTTGGTCCCAGGTTCGAGCCTCCCCTTGGAAACCAAGAAGCATATCATCCTTGGTCTTGATCAGGAGATGTTATTGCTTTGAATTGCACAGACTGAAGAGAATAACCACAAAATTGGGACTCAAATTTTAAAGTAACAGGTGTCTTATATCAGAGAGTTCACATGATGACTATGTTGCCCATAAGCTGGTCACTGAGAACATTTACTCAAGCTTGTGGACATTTACAAAAAGGCCTGCATTCATGCCGAGGGATGACAAGAACTTTCAGATCCAGCAGGTATTGTATTCAAACTATGAAGAGAATGTTTCTGGTTATATCAAAGATATAATAAGGACAGCACGAGGGAAGTTTCCAGCTGAACATACAGAAGAATTGGGTATAAGTCTCTTGATTTCAGTAGAAAGTATTGTTACCACTCGTTTGCTTGCTGCAAAGAAAAGAGAAACATAGACTAGTGTTTCCTTTCTGCTTTTTCTAAATACCAGCAAAAAGTTCATGAACTGTTTTGGTTGGAGAAAAACAGCACCATCTACATTGCACTTATCTGCTGAACCAGTATTAAAGAAGAAATGAAGCATTCATGATTCAAGACAACAATTCAACCAGTTGATGTACACATGACACACTTATCCAAGAAAAGAAAAAAGAAAATATATACACTGTTATTGTGGACAAAAGTATAAACCATCCCTCCTCCGATTCGCTCTCCCTGATCTATTTGAAATGCTGTTATTATTGCTCATGTTAGTGTCTTTGTTTCAATCAGTATAAGAAAGGAAGTGAAAAACGAAAGTATAGATTATCCTTCAAGGATGGTGTTAGCAATGCCAGGCCGAGACTGTAACAATGGGGTGATCCAGCCAGCCCAGGGAGAGGCATCCTGGCCTTTCCATCAGTGTAAAATTATCGCAGTAGCTCGGCCTTAGCAGCAGGCGAGCTTGAGTTGTCGCATAGTGGCTCAGTGCAGGTTTGCTCTTAAAGCCTGCTAATTCCATCCATCTCTTCCAATTCTCATTGCTTTCTCGTCTCTCTTTTCTTTCTGCGCCCTCCACAACCATCATATTCTTAATGTCTTTTGCAAAGAATAGTCTTTCTATTTTGATCCTCTCTGGGTCTTCCCTGGACATGCTTGTTGTATCCAGGGAATCAAAGATTGCAGCATAGAAGCAGAAGGCATTGAGGAATCTAGTTTGAAGTGAAGGTGCATTTATGCTGGTGTCATATTCTGCTACTGTGATCACTGCTGGGCTCAACAGCTGCACGAGCTTAAGAGCTCTTTGGAGACGATGACGAGAATCATCGAGGAGGTGATGGAGCTGGAACATGAAATTTATTGCCAGGACTTCGTCGGCATCTAGTCTGAGCATGGACGGATCGAGATCCTCCAGTTTAGTATAAACTGGGCAGAATTCCAGCTCCAGATTGAGGAGGTTGGCGAACTCGGTGAGGCGTTTGCCTGTGGCTGCCAGAGAGGTGCATGGGTCTTTGCCAAGACTGGGGCTCGCGATGCCGGTGATCCTGATCTTAGGAGGGATGGCCCCGGCAGGCCGAGTGGCGAAGGCTTGCAGAAGAGCTGCCCATTGCACGCCCTGGACTATCCCGCAGTCGATGATATGCACCTTCTCTGCTGCCTCCGCAGCCTCTAGAATGGCTTGGTTTGCTGTGAGATGAGCGAATTTGATGTAAGGAACAGCTTCATTGAGCGTGCGGAATGCCATCACCTTATCCTCTAGGCTCTCATCTCTCGATGGAGAGCCTGCTGTTGCTGATGTTGATGGTCGATTGTTTTCCACGCCAGCGGCGATGGCGTTTGTGAAATGAGTTGTTACTCTTTGCAATGGATCGCCATATGCAGTCGAAAGCTCCGTTAATTTCTTCAAGGTATTTGTGCAATCCGGCGATATTCTTCTTTCCGATGCTGTTAACGATCCTGCCATGGTGATTGTGTCGAGATATTTTACACAATCAATCAGAAGCTGCAGTATTCTAAGGCCTCGATCGCCACCCTTTCTTTCCAGATTTGCTCCCAGTAATCCGATGCTTGACAGCATGCCAAACGCATCCCTGCGATCCTGAGGTGGCCAAAGGTTGGGCAGCGCTAGCAAATGCGAGGGATAGTGAGGTTGCTGATGTTGCAATGCTAGCGAGGCGAGATTACTGGAGGAGAGGAGATGATTAGACCATGATGCGGAGGGCAAATCAGCTGGGCATACTTGTTGCGTCCAGGCGGAGGGGGAAATGCTTTCCGAGGAGCAAGCAAATGCAAAATCGTCTCTCCAACTCTCTTCCGGCGAGCTTTGAGTAGATTCACAAGGATTCCTCTCAAAGCATGAGGCTATTCCTACCTCTCCCGCTTCATTCATCAGACAATCTATCCACTCCGAGCTGCTATCGCTCTGATCAACCATAATCTTTTCTCCAAATTTCATAGCCCGTGGATCCTCCAGATAATAGGTAGAAGCGGGCGGTGATCTTATGCCAGCCATCTCTGCTGATTTGCAGTAAAGGAGATCTCCATTTTCTTCGAAAATTCTGCAATCGGCAGCTCTATTTTCGATGGAATTCGCAAAATCGGTGGCAAAGTCATCCGTTGCAGGATGGTCTGTAAGGCATACATCCTCCTGCAAGCATTGCTCGATGTCGTGGAATTGTTGCTCTGTGAAAGATAAGGGAGAGTGCATGGAATCCAGAGATGGGCTGGAGAGATGATCCAAAACAGAAGTAGGCTCCAGGAAGGAGGAGGAGTAGGAGAGATCCTCAAATGCATCAGAACAGCAGGTTCTGGAGATGGGTGGAGAAAGATAGTGGTTGGGATTTGTCTTCCGCGCTTGCCATGACTGAAGTACTGGCCATGGATCGTTGTCTGCCATGCCGCTTTGGACTTCCCTTCCTCCGTCATACCACGCTGGCGGTGGCTGTTGCTGTTGCTGATGCTGTTGTTTCTGAAGCAGCTGTTGAGCTATGGCCATGAGAGAAGCGTCCGAGCGAGAGGATGCGTGATAGAACATGAAGCCGCTTGAATTGTCTGCAAAGGAATGCGCCATAGCGTCTAGATTTGTATCTCTATCTCTCTTGACTGAGTAGGTACAATAATTCTACTATGCGGAAGAAGAGGCTGGATCTTAAGTCAGGTTTTTGGCATCGTCATGAATCTGCTTGTAGCCTCCCACTCGATCCATGCTACAAAATTTTCCGGTAAAAGTTATTTCCTGCCCCTGATGATCCCCCTCAATTCTTTGAAGAAAGTGCTTCCTGATTGCCCACTCGGGAACATATAGGCTCACATATTCTCAGAGTAGAAGTAAATGATTAGCAGCAAGCTTAGCAGCACACAATCCACAAGGTGAGAAAATAAAAAAAAAAACAAAAGGACTACTATACCAGCAGAAGCTTAATATTCTTGCAACAGCTGCAAAAAAAAACTTGCCTTCCCAGAAGGAGATCAGCTTAGCAAAACAGGAACAAGACAATCTGCGTCTTCAATTATGTAAGGTTCACAAACTAATGCTCTGCCAGTAGCAGAATCATCCTTGATTTTACACAAAGGCAGCACAATACGAGGGCGAGGAAAGCTGGGTATGTGTTTTATAAAGCAGTAGGTAGATAATTGGAAGGAAAGAACAGCCAGAGAGTGAACCGGGGGGGGGGGGGGGGGTTTGTAGAGCAACAGACTATAAAGTCAGCTTACACGGAAAGGTGTGAGAGAAAAACAGAGAAAGAGATTGAGAGAGAGGGAGGGGTTTGTGAGGCCTAACAAGGAAAGAGACGGAGAGTAAAGCGATGAAGGTAGCACAGCGATGATGCAGAACACGAAAGGGACTTGTGGAAAGAGGTGAAGCTCGCATGTGGGTCCCCTTCCATCTCTTTTTTTTCCCCACCCCCAGCTCTCTCTTGTCTCTCTCACCATCTCTCTTCCCTCCCTCACACAATCAGCTCAAAGCATGGATGGATGGAAAGGACAATACTGAAGGAGATGAAGATGGGGATGTATGCAGCTGACTGCGACTGTATGCAGCCAGCAGCTAAAACAGAACTCTGCCTGCTCCTCTCCACTCCTTTAGTGAGTAAGGCCGCGCAACCGGTGAACAGGCGGTGCTGGAGGCTGCTACTCAGAAGCTCACAACTTCCGCTTTCGGTTTTCTTGGATCAAACAACTATGACCTGCAGCAAATGCTGGTGTTATCAGAGATGACAGAGAAGGAAAACATTGGGGGGCGGGGGGGAGAGAGAGAGAGCGCGAGAGAGAGAGAAACTAACCTACCCACTCCCAACTGATCTTCCTCTGTACTACACCACGGCTCCCTGTTCACCCCTTGAAATCCTCAACTACACCCATCAGTTAGAGAGGCCAGACTGTACAGCCCACATCAGAAATACACTCCTTCCCACGTTCACCTCTCTCCATCTCAGCACCAAACCCACTGCCAAGCCACTCACCTCACCACCCACAAAAATTATACTACATCAAAGTACCAGTCCCCCAGTGCCCACCCTGCAGCTACTGCCAAATCATCTCATCCCATAGCTGCTAGCACAGCCGTGGCTGAGACCTAGGATCTTCCCTGGTACTTCCACAGCCAGGGTTGGATGGATCATGGGCCTGTCAGAGACCAAAACTGTAGGCAGCCATGGCTTAACTCAAATTCTCCCCAGAGAGGAAAGATCAGCTTTCAAGTTTCAATGTAGCTGCTAAAGGAGATCCAAAATTGAAACAGTCTGTAGATAGATGATTGCTAGGATGGATAAGTCCAAGGTCACGGTCCAGTAATGGCTCAATTCAGCCTGCAGAAAAGTGTACTCATTGTACATAGGGAGAACTGTAGCAAGCCAGGTCTTGGCAGCATTGTAGCACACTTAGGATTCTAGACCCACATGAGTTTCCTGCTGTAAAGTTGGGAGAAGCAACTTGGTACAAATGGGTCAGCATACTTACAAATCAGGAAGAAAAGTATTACTCAACCCTCTCTTGAATAAACAAATCACAAGCCTGGGCAATAATTTGCATTCCAACAATTTCTAATTGGCTGTTTTTGCAGTGGTTACACATAGTAGCTACCTTTGAGTTTTGTTTTTTCTTAAATATTACTACAATCAACTCATAAGGTGATGTCATCCTCTTTATCCAACTCATAAGGTTTGGAATTTATGAATTTCCTAAATGGATCATATATCAATTCATGAGATCACTTGTCTTATCTTTCTAGTCCACCGCTGTCAAAGGACACTTGGGACAAGTCGGGAAGCGCAACAAGTTACTAAGTTGGGTAAGAGGGAAATTCATGCCATGTTGATGTTGGAGACTCAATCCCTGGCTATTGCACCCTCAAGATACTTGGGCTCGAAAGTGTTCAACTTGGGATCGACTTTTGCATTAGGTTCGGTCGAACATGTCAGTTGTGCAAAATCTATGCATTATGTTGTAAGTGAAGCGTAGTGTGTCGAATGATTTTTTTTTTTTTGCAACCATGTAATTGCACCAACATGATTATGTACAATTGTTTACACTCTACATTGCGACCACACTATGGAGCACATACCTTCCAAGTTTTGAAAGGTGTGGGCTCAAACGTGTCCCTTGTGCAAGTACGGAGCATGCAGCTTCCAGTTTTTGAAGGTTGTGGGGTCCAAGATGTCTTTTTTGCACCTAGACAAAAATTCATGAGCCTTTATCACCTCAAGCACACGTAGATCAACTCGGCTATGGTGAGGGACTTAGTTGTTCTATTTTAAGATAGAGTTATAGTGTTCAATCGAAAACTTAGGGTGAAAGATTATTTTCTATGGTGAGGGACTTGGTTGTTCTATTTTAAGATATAGCTATAGTGTTCAATCGAAAAATTAGCGTGAAAAATTATTTTCTTTGTATAAGTTATGAAATTAGAATAATATATTTTTATATTGAACAAAGTAATTTGAGGTTGCAACTTTCCATGTAGTGCTATATTTGGTGGTTGTTGCAACCTCTCAAAAATATATATTGAGTGTTACTATGCTATTGATTAAAATGTAAAGATTCATTATTATAAACCATCATTTAAACATGGTCCTTTGCTAGTAACTTCTCACCATATATATCTATACATTTTTGAGACAACATGAGTATGATGACACCACACATAATTGTGTCATTGATTCAACAAGAACATCATTGATTCAACAAGAACATGAATATTCATAAATTTCTCATTGACTAAGTTTTGCTTACGTCTTCACAAGAGAAGTCAACATGAGATATAGGTTTCGAAGTACAAATTGTGGAACACCAACCATTTTCAAAATATTGAAATTGCATGCCATGATGACCTTTTTTTTGTATGAATGTCCTTGAAAGCGATGTTGTTAAAGTGACTGACATTGAAAGTAAGAACAATTTTACCTTTAACATTAGCCACCAAAATCAAAAGAAAATCTGTGTGTGTGTGTGTGTGTGTGTGTGTGTGTGTGTGTGTGTGTGTGTGTGAGAGAGAGAGAGAGAGAGAGAGAGAGAGAGAGAGAGAGAGAGAGAGAGAGAGAGAGAGAGAGAGAGAGAGAGAGAGAGAGAGAGAGAGAGAGAGAGAGATGAAAACACACACCTAATAGTATGAATGGAGGGGAAAAGAGAAGGCCCAAAGGGGGGGGGGGGTGTAGGGGAGGGAGGGAGGGGGGGTTGTCTTGTGTTGCACACGTACTAATCCCTCACTAGAAAAGGTACATCAATGTTGCAAAAAACTACAAGTGAAGGTTCTCCTAGTTGTTGAGGGGATCCAACTTGCTAGCTCAAAAAATCAATCACATTTATCAAGCACATAAAACAACACATGATCCACGATGAGTGCCTCATTGTATCTTGATTACATAGCATCATGTAAATCTTTATCCTAGTAGCTAAGCAGCAATGATAAACGATGTAGTTTATATAGGATGTTTTCCTATGTAGATGTGTGTAATGCAGGTCTCCCTAATACAAGAACCTTTTAAATAAAAAAAAGTTATTGAAAATGCAAGAGAGCATGCATTCAACAATGTGAGAAATTGTCAAAAAATTGGCAAATCTAGCTTGATCAAAAGCATTTAAGTTGTACATAGGTGGGTCCCACACATGTGAATCCTTGTTGGCATGTGTGAGGTGAGGTCAAAGTTGTTTAGATATCATTCACAGGGTTAGTTAAGCTTGTTTGGTCATAATTCCTAAATTATAGGGCCAAATTCCTTGAATCATGGAGGTGGATAACCAACCTAGCCACCAACTTGCAAAACTCTAGGGTTAGTAAGATTGACAAATTAGGACAAAAATGGTCAATAATATTCCTTATTACATGCTATATTTTCACCTAACTTGAGGTGGGGAAGAGCTTATTGTACATACAATCCATCATTCCATAGTGAGGAGATAGAAGTTTTGGAGCAAATTGGCAATCTTGAGTTTTCTACACAATTGTCTTGAGTTTTTGTGAATGCTTTGGTATCTAAATTTGATTCCACTTAATCCTCTAATAATAGGCTGTATTTGAGTCCGTACCACACACGTGTGGGGTTGGAATTCCATGTTTGATCAATGGTTTTGATTGCTCTTGATTGTGGGATTCAATATAGCTTTTCTAGATCAAGATCTTGTGACTAGTTTTTGCAATAGATAGGTGTATCAATCAATCAATCACTCTTGGAGCCTTATGTAGGTTCATTTATGGTCCTCTGTGTTGTACTTTCAACATGGTATCAGAGCCAAGTACAAGAGGATAATCATTGATCAAAGGACAATCCATTTTTAGCAAGTTGTTGCTAGAAAGCTAGTCTTGAGAAGGCAAGTTCAAATCAAGTCTTAGGTTGAACATTTGGGATCCAAACTTGGTGAGGGTCAATAGCTGTAGTCAAATTCAAGTAATTACATAAATATCAAAATCTCATAGAGAAAGAAAATTCATAGTCAATACTAACATATAAATTTACTTATTTGGAAAGTTTTGTTTTTAAAAATTTTGAGTTCTTGTAGTTGTTAATGTTAATTAACATTGAGTTATTAACATATGATTTTCAAGTAATTAAGTAAATTTGAAATCCTTGCAGTTTCCCACACGTGTGGGCACCCCTATACCAACATTCCAATTTTCTTGAGCATTGTTTTGTGGAATCCTTCCTAAGTGTTCTTTTGAATCAAGATCAAGGGGATCTTGCCACTTGTGTCTTTGTGAATATCAAGTGAGTTGCTAGTGAGGAAATTTTTGAAAGAAAACTTAGGGAGGGTTGAGAAGTTCAATCTACTTTGTGTTCATTGATTTTCTCAAGAGTAGTCAATAGAGTGAAAAATTGGCCAGTAGTCTAGCTTCAAATCTCTTTTGATCCTTGCCGGCTCTCAAGGAGAGAGTTAATTAGACCTAAGTGAGTCTAGAAGTAGCATTTGGTAATGAGAAAGTTGATTTTTAGCTCAAGCTTGAGTGCTCTATTCTTGGTGAATCAGGCAAGACAAATTTTCCAAGCATTATTGACATTGGTGAGGAGAGTAAAATAGATAGTGATCAAGACCTTTGTGGATCTTGAGTATAACTTTGTGTTAGTCACTATAAGGTTGCAAACACCTTGGTTTTCACCTCTAATCACAACTCATGTGTGTACATTGTGTACCACAATATTTTTCCATGGAAGCTAGTGGAAGGAAGAATGAGTCAAGATTCAAGTGCTACTTGTGTGGCAAGAAGGCACACTTTGCATCCAAGTCATTAGAGGAGTTTCAAATATCAAAAAGACTCTATATGGAATGCCATGTAGGATAATGAAAAAATAAAAAAAATAATAATATTGTTTATTTGCTTGCCCCCACCACTCCCAAGGCCTCCCCAACTCCCAATGCTCTAACCATAGTGTCTACAGTCATAGAACTCTAAACTGTTCATAGTCTAACTTGTCTAAATTTGAATATCCCTCCATTGTTTACGATGAGGGCAATCTTCTCATTGGATCTAAAATATGAGCGCCATCCCCAAATTCGAATCAAGAAAAAAAGCAAAATGTATGAATATGCATTCCCTCCACTGGAATGAAAATATGAGCGCCATCTCCAAATATGAGTGCCATCTTCACATTGGAATGATAAGATGAGTTCCATCTCCATATTTGAATCACGCAGAAAAGCAAAATCAATGGATTGATGGTACAAAGTATATAATATAATAAAAGATAAGTACTTTGATTTGTTTTGAAAAATCTATTCTTAGTACTTTAATGCATTTGATTACTTTCTTGTTTTTTCTGATGATGACATTGTACCATCTACATTTGGATATCCCTATTGATTTGCACCTTTAGAGAAAAGAGGAGCAAGGGACTTCCAATATCTGCTGATGATCGTTCCCGTTATAGGAAAGAAGAAAAGAAGAACTCTAATTTGTGGACAGACGGAACATTGTATCCTCAAGATCCTAGCACTTTGACTCATCCCACATTCTCTTCAATAACTCATCTAGTTACATGGATATGCAATGGGCATACTAGATTAGTAGGATATTGTGAGAGATTGTTGAACTATGCAAATCAGTTATCTATGAAAAAAATTCACTTTTTAGAATGTGAGTTGATACGCATATCCTCTTGTTATCAAAAAAGAGATTGTCTTGTCCAAAAGACTTTAGAGAAAAATGAAGAACTCAATAGAAATAATGAATCACTACAGAAGATAACATTCGATATTAAATCAGAACTAGAGCAAATGCAATCAATCTTACAATCTATTCGATTTGAAAGCTTACAATTACTGAAGGATGTGGAAGTGGCTAAGAAGAAGGCTAGGAATAAAAGCGAAAGTGATAAAGTTGCAAGGATATTCAAACTTTTTCAAAAGGAAGTTATCAAAATAGAAGAATCTGTGCATTCAAGTAAGCATATTTTGATCAATGACATATGATTTTATTTCAGCTATGGTGATAATCTGCTAACTATTTGGTTTTTTTGCAGATTTGCATTAGTAGCTCCTTAGAATACTAAGGACAATGCTTTACTTGGAATGTCGTTGGGCTCAGTATTGACAGACAAATCCACTGAGTGTATCATGATGAACGATAGGAGTTCCCATGTAAAGTGCAAAATTGCAAAGTCTTTGATGGTGGACATTCAAAAAAATTTAGATAAGACTATAGTTCAGGGTGCCTACAGGTATTAGCAGAGAAGCATATGCAACAATATTTCAACTTATTAGAACTTAATATTTGAACATGAAAATAACAGGATTGGTTACCCTTTGCTGGAGATCACCCGGAAGCCCGATGTAGTCGTTCTTCAAATAGCTCGGTTGTCTGAGTTGTGATTCCTACAGGTATATGATGAATAAACATAGAACCTAAAATAGCTTTCATCTGATCCTAGATCAAAGATTAGTAAATGTGCATGGAGAATCTTGAAATAGAAATTAGTGTTCATCACCAAGAAGACAACTGTGAGGCTTAATTTCCGATAGTCCCCCCTTAAGATCACGGTTGGTGACTTGGTATCTTTGTGAGGTTCAACATGCTGAAAAACTTCTGATGCTTGATCCTGGGAAGCACTTTGGTGAAGATGTCTGCAACCATTTTTGTTGTGGAGAAGTATTGAAGGATCGCTTGCCCTTAGAAAACTTTCTCTCGAATGAAATGATACTGGATTTCTATGTGCTTAGACTTGCCATGAAATATGGGATTCAATGACACTAAAATACAGCTCAAGTTGTCACACACGATGGTAGTAGCATTGAACTGAGTGTGATGTAGGTCGCGAAGTAATAACCTAATCCATATAGCTTCTTTTTAAGCTTGACATGCTACGATGTAATCTGTCTCTGTTGAAGAAAGCACGACTAATTTCTGCTTCCTTGAGTGTCACGAAATCAGTCCCCCTGCCAAATAGAAGTAGAACCCAGAGGTAGATTTTTTGGTGGAGACTGTTCCTCCCCAATCTGAGTCAGAGTAGCCTTGCAGGATGAGTGGGTCGATAGCATTTTCATCATACCGTAGAATGTGATCTAAACTTTTCTAAATATATCTCATCACTCTCTTTAATGCTTTCCAATGAGAGATCCCAGGATTGGAGATGAATTGACTTAACGTGCTAATAGTGTATGCTAAATTTGGTCTAGTACACAACATTGCATACATCAAAGATCCTATAAGTGAATGATAAGGGTACTTCGCTAAGTCGAGTACTTCACTTTCAGAATCAGCACAAGTAGATTTAGTCAATACTATGCTTGGATCCATTGGAGTATCAATTGGTTTGCAATCAGACATATGAAATTTTTTTTAAATGCCTTTTAGATATGTCTGTTGGCTAAGATAGATCTTCTTCTGGAGTCTTTCTCTAGTAATGTGAATTCCTAGCAAAGAATGGATAGCACCTAGATCAATCATGACAAGTTCCTTAGTAGTGTGTAGTAGGAAATTGTCGTTAGACAAAATAAATGCATCATCTACGTAAAGAGCTATGTGGACTGGATGGACACCTATATGGTTGGAATAAACATTACAATCAGTCAAATTGTTTGCAAAACCCAATTGAATGAGATAAGAGTTGATTTTATCGAACCATGCTCTTGCGGCCTACTTCAGACCATAGATTGCTTTGTGCAGCTTGCACACTTTGTGCTCTTGGCCCCTTCTGGTTGGAAGGTATACAGCTCCTCTTCGACATTGCCATTGAGAAATGTTGTCCTGACACTGGTGCATTTTGAGGTCTTCTGCGGCTGCCAATGCTATCAGAGTTCTGATTGACTGCATTTTGACAATAGGAATAAATTTTTTTTGATAATCCACTCCTTGGACTTGAGTGAATCCTCTAGCCACTAGTCGTAATTTCCATTTTGCAATGAAACCATCAGAGTTGATCTTCTTCTTGAAGATCCACTTGTTGTCGATAACTCTCTTTGAGTGGGGAAGTCGACCAGTGTCCAGGTCTGATTCGTCAAAAGTGAGTTGTACTCGCCTTCCATAGTTTCTTGCCACTTCAAAGCATCCTTGGAGTTAATTGCTTCGGCTAGGGTCTCTGGTTCTTCTGATGAAGTCCAGAATGATTGAGGTGTATACCTCTCAAGAACTGTTCGAGTCTATGAGGATCTGCAAACACTTGGTTGACCAGAATGCAATGATGCTTCTTCTTGAATTTGTCTAGATCTGCTTGAGCTAGCTTGGTCTGGTCTGGTGACAAGTATTGTCGGTTGCTCGACTTCTATAGATGTACTTGCAGGTTCTATAGAAGAGACATTATTGTTGGAAGACTCCATGCTACGTAAAATAGAATGAAATGACATAACATCGTTTATCAATAGTTGTTCAAAATCATAGTATGTATGTTCTTGGAATATTACATCCCTAGAGACAAATGCTACATTGGTGGATGGATCATAAACTTTGTAGGCCTTATGTTAATTAGTTTGGGCTCAAAATGGGTCCTTTAAGATATTTGACTTTAGAGAGAGATTACATAGAGAGAGAATGGAAACCAATTTTGTTTGGTTATCATTTTTTGAGTTTCCGGTAATGCCTGCATTCTAACTATTGTGGTTAGAACTAGCTCTAACTTCAAGCATTAATTTGTTAGGCATGTTTGTAAAAACAACCATACATTTGTCATATAATTTGGGGCTGTAAATGTCTACCAATAATAATATTGCAACATGGTACCTGCGCCTAAAAGATATGAATGGTCTATCATTAAAGCCTAATGGTCGCCAAATTTTGTACCTAGGGATATGATATGTTTGCAAAAACTCACAAGGCTTTGCTCTACATAAGCACAAACATGACAATAAAAAAAACTTTAAGTTCGAATTTCACGCCCGGATTTCGGTTCAGCACGCACACATATCATTCAGATATCCTTTAGCCATGGCAGGTCAGTGTGCACCTTGGCCTAGGAGGCGGTGGTGGAGGACGAGGTGCTGGTGGATTTCTTTGGTGGCCTCCTTGCATTGCAACACCTCCAAAATGAATCCGTGTTGTTTGCTTTGTGCGAGCCATTTGCAGACCCAATATCGGATCAGCGTGTTCGTAGAAAGTTAGCAGCTACAGAATGTAGGTCAGGCGTGCCGAACCGATATTCGACAAAACAGTTGGAAACTAGGCAATAGCAGATGAGCGCGCGGGAGTCTGGAACAGGAATATCACGATTGAGTCGAGCGCGCCGAACCAATATTGCATGCTATAAAAAAAAAATTGGCAACTTTTGAAAGAGATCTCGGACTAAGATGACTACAATGCCATTAGAAAGCTCTCAACGAGAGCTTTTCAACGACATCCAACATGACCCAGTTCCGAACTACGGTTAAAGAGATATTCTCAGTCAAAGTTTTGGGTGGTCAACAGTCAATGGTCAACCTAATATCGGATCAGCGCATGGTCAATCGTTGACTGTTGATCGCCCAAATTGATTGAGAATATCGCTTTAACCATAGCTCAAAACTGGGTCAGGTTGGGTGTCATTGAAAAGCTCTCGTTGAGGAGTTTCTAATGGCGCTGTAGTCATTTCAGTCCAAGAGCTATCTTTCAAAAGTTACTGACTTTTTTTTACAGCATGCAATATCGGTTCGGCACACCCGACCCAATTGTGATATTCTTGTTCCAGACTCCCACGTGCTCATCTGCTATCGCCTAGTTTCCAGCTTTTCTGTTTGATATCGATTTGACGCATCCAACCTACATTCTGCAGCTGCTGACTTTCTATGCGTGCTTCTAATCTACAAAGATTTCAAAGTGTGTGATCAGTTAAAAAATGAAGATCAATATGAGAAAAGTATGAAGACTCAGATTCGATCCAAAAACTTAACACAACGAACAATGGCCTGTGCACTGATCCGCTATCGACTACCGACTTTCATTCTCGGGTTATCGGTTCAGCGTGCGCCTCCTATACTACCTCCCTGCTAATCTGTACACATGTGCGTTGATCTGATACTAGGACATCGCATGGCCCGCACCAAACAAACTGCTCGCCTTCATCCTGCTGGCCCGCGCCATTAGTCCAAAATATCTCTACGGAAAACTGAGAACAAAGAGAATGAGAGATATACCTAAGAATGACAAGAAGTTTCTAAACTACAGGGATTAGTTAGCTACAGTTTACGACCATTGACGTCAAATCAACCTCGAGTGTACAAATACGGACAACAAAAGAGTATTCGGGCAGTAACTATGGTCCAATCACAATCGTTTGCACTGCCCGGCGGGATTTTTGAAAATCACCAAAATTTGGCCGGGAAAGGCAAAAGCAATTTCCATCCAGCAACCACTATTACAATTCGTCACAGATGGACACCATTGATTGGGCCAATTTAGCGTTGAAAGCGTGCAAAGTCAAAAAAGACATCTTCACAAAGGGCCCATTTTGAGTTCTAGTATCTCCTAATGTGAAGAGGAGGCTATGTTCATCAAAGGCAAGTTCAAGGGCAAAGGCAAAGGCAAGTGGTCTAAAGGGAAGATCAAGGTGAGACTTCTTCTTTTGGCAAAAAGAAGGATAAGTCTAAGTTGAAATGCTTTTATTGTGGAATCAAAGGTCATTTTGCTAATGAATGTTTGAAGAAGCAAAGAGATGAAGGTAGCAAGCAAGTCAACTTTACTACTAATGATGAGGATCTAAGTGGTGGTGATTCTCTTTTGATGTGTTCTTCAAGTCTAATATCAAGTGAAGGTGACAAAGATTCATGGTGGATTGATAGTGGAGCTAGTTCACACATGACTAGTCACAAGGAATTCTTTACTTCTTTGGTCACTTATGATGGAGCCAAGAAAGCAATTCACATGGCCAATGGTGATGAGTGTGTGATTGAAGATATTGGTTCAATTCCTATTTGTCTTTCTACTAACATGAAAGCAAGACTTGATGGTGTTCTATACATTCGTTCACTTTCAAGGAAGTTTCTAAGTGTTGGTCAAATGATAGAGAAAGGATACATGGTAAAGTTTGGTGGTAATGTTTGTTTCATTTCGAAGGAAGAAATCTTGGTTGCTAGGGGCAATAGACAAAGTAGACTTTTCAAGCCTGATGCTTTTGTTATGGCTAACAAAAAGGATGGAATGGAAAAGGAGATTGGTATCAGCTTTCCAAAGTTCCCTTTTAGCATCAATAAGATTGGTGGATCTTATGCAAAGTCTAAAAAGCTTCCTTATGCTAGATCTAGGTCAAGATCTAATATGCTTCTTGGAGATGTTCATCTTTGTGCTAACCTGGCTAGTCTTGAGGATAATGATGGTGTTTCAATGGTTCTTCATGGAAAGTGCAAGCATGCAAAAGGTAAGGAAAGAGCTAACTTCATCAATGGAGGTAAAGGTTCTTCCTTGGAAAAGATTGTTGTTAATGATTTCTTTGATCATATGGAAAAAGATGTTGCTAGGTGCATTCATGAAGGAGATGGTTCTTCTACAGTCTTTTGTGATGAGTCCAAGAAAGTCATTTTTTCAGCAAGTGGAGTCACATGTCTTTATTAAGAGAGTAGATCAAATGGTTCTATCAAGAGACTTGGTGAGGGAGATAGTCACAAGTCAAGAAGAAGAGAAGTATGTGAAGAGTTCAAAGTAGGATGTACTTTGAATGATGTCATTGTGAATGATAGTGAGGAAGAATCATTATCATATGAGTCATTACCTAAAACATTGAATAGAAGTTCTTGTTTGAAAAAAGACAGTACTCCAATCATCCTTATGTTGAAGGTACTAATCATTTTTTTCATGGCTTCTAATGTTTTTGAGGTTTCTACTTCTTATGATGCAATCATTAAGAGGGAGTCTTATGAAGGAAAGAGAAATGGAAGATTGGTTCTTGGGAAGATCCAAGGCATGGATCTCACATCTCTTCATCAACTCAAAGGATTCTATGATTGTGAATTGATCACTCATGATCGAGATGACAAAAGGTTGGCTGGAGAAGGCTACATGGAGCAAATTGAGAGGCAATTTCTTCAAGGCAAAGGAGATCTCATTGGTGAGCTTATTGAGGTTTGTTATGGACTCAAGAAGGCTGGATATATTAGGTTTGATATTCATCTTCACCTACTCTACTTCATGTTGGATGGAAAGTTTGGAATATATCTTTTGATTTATGATGGTGACATTGGTGACATTGTTTTCACTAATCTTTGTCAAAATTCGAGATCAAACATTGATAAGATCTTGTTGGATCTAGATCATATATTTGAGAAAGAGTATTTCCAGAGGTTCAGGTCTAAAGATATTCATATCTTTGATGATCAAGAGAAAGGTAAGCAAGTGGAAGAGACTCAAGCCCTGTTGCAAAGCTTGTGACCATTAGATTAATCATATGTCTTGCAACTTCTTTCAAGTGGGAGCTCTTCCAACTTGATGTGACAAATGCTTTCTCTTCTTGAAAGAGGAAATCTACATGTGCCAACCCAAGGGCTTCATCAAAGATGGAGAAGAAGACAAGGTGTGTTTCTTGAAGAAGAGTCTTTTTGGACTCAAGCAAGCACCAAGAGCATGGTACTCTAGGTTGCATTCCTATCTTATTTCGATTGGATTTGTTGTAAGTTCTTATGAACCATCATTGTACTACAAATGTAATAATGGAAAGATCATTATCTTAGTTCTATATGTTGATGACATTATACTCACAAGAAATGATCTAGATGGCATCAAGAATGTAAAAGTTTCCTTGTCTAGTGAATTTAAGATAGGACTTCTTAAAGTTATACTTGGAATAGAAGTCACTAGAAGTAATGATTTTACCTTCATATGTCAATCTAAGTATGCTAGATCAATCTTAGCAAGATTTGGCATGATTAATTGTAAAGGAGTTGAAACTCCTATGGAACTAAGTGTAAAAGTTTCTAAGGAAAGTGATGAAGCATCCTTTGAGGACATCACTACCTATAGAATGCTTATTGGTTCCTTGATATACTTAACCATCACTAGACCAGATCTTAGTTTTAGTGTTGGCAAGTTGAGTCAATACATGCAAAGTCCATTAATATGTCATTGGAAAGGAGCATAAATTCGTAGTGACCAAAATGAGTTCAAAATCTGGTTTCTGGTATATCTTCTGCCTTAATGTGTATCTGATGGTAATCCGATCTTAGATCTATCTTGGAAAAAGTACCCAACACCACCAAGATAGTCTATTAGATCATCCATCCACGGTAGTGGATATTTATTCTTAATGGTTACTTTGTTCAATTTCTTATAGTCGACGCAAAATCTTATAGTCACATCCTTCTTGGCAACCAAAACCACTGGCGATGCCCAAGGAGACTTCCTAGGTTGTACCCATGCCTTTTTCAAGTAATCATGTAATTGTTTACTTACCTCAGCCTCTTCCGACGCACTCATCCTATAAGGACGTTGTGCAATTGGGATTGCTCCAATTATTAGTTCAATTTTATGATCAACTGTCTTTTCTGGTGGTAAACCTATAGGAAGGTCTAAAAAAAAATCATTGAATTCCTGCCTAAGTTCATTATAGGCTTCAAATTCTGTAGTGTTCTCCCTGGGTATACTCATGGCATTTATATTAAGTTCCTCATCATTAAGACAAATTATATCATTATGAAAACATAAATAAATTTTAAAATTTGAATTCTTCATAATAGAATTAAGTTCCTGTTTAGAATAAGGGTTTTTTCAACAAAATTGATTTTCAATGACTTATTCTTATCAAAATGCCATTGTTGCCCGAGAACAATATCCACATTTGCTAATGCAACAACATGGAATTCTACTTTTTTAGAGTAGTCCTGTATGTGCAATTCTAAATCCGGAACAACATAATCTATAAATGCAGAATTCATTCCTGATGCCATTGTCACACAATATTTTTTCTCACTTTTTCTGGTGGGAAGGTTTAACGTCCGCACCAAATTTACATTAATAAAGTTATGAGTGGATCCTGTGTCAAAAAGGACATTAACAACTTGATCTTTAACTTTACCTTGAATGCAAATAAGGTCATTAGGACCAAAGACTAAAGAACTAAGAAAATAAACATCCATCTCATTTCTTCGAGATAGATTACTTGAGGTAGAAGCTGGTTTTTTGACACAATCTCGTGCAAGGTGATCCTCGCCATTGCACTTGAAGCACAAGTTCTTCTTACGAGCTTCAGCCTTATCAATGCCACCCTGATTGTTTTTTAAGTTATTCTTTGTAATAACTTTTCACATTCTGGGAATTGGTTCATGCCAAAATATTTGTTCCAAACATTAAGCCATGAACTTACTACTTGCAAGTTCCTATCTTTCTTCTCTCCCTTAAACACTTTTACGGGAGGTGGAACTACATGCTTTTTCTGGTTGGCTAACCTGGACTCCAAGTCCTAGTTCTTTTGATTAGTTTCAAGAGGCTGTTTATTAGTGGCTTGAATTTGTTGATATGAATGTTCAAGAGCTTGTGCCACATTGGATGGGTTTGATAAATCAAAAGTTGGGTTTTCATTAGTTTGATCCATTGGTGTTGCTTGTGTGTTTTTCTATTATGCAAATATAACAAGGGCTCAAATTAGAATGATAGAAATGCTTTAATTCTTACATCCAATGCAAAATAAAAGCACTTTATTTCTACTCATTCAATCTTATTGTTTGTAAGCTCAATCCAAGCCTACTATTTGCAAGCTCAATCCAAGCTTAAGAGAACAACAATAACAAGCTACCTTTGCCTTAATCCAAAGCAAAAATGAAAACCAAATCTTTATGTATACTTCAATTAACTAAAACCAAGCTAACTTCTACATAAAGATCCCAATCCAAATCATTTCTATTTGTCATTACAAAAGAAACCAAAATTTTCACATTTCTCACTATTCTAGATCTCAAAATCCAATGAAACTAGTGTCTAGGAAAGGAAAATTAATGAAGCTTTATAAAAACTTCAAGTTTCAGATCTGATTTTCAAATTTACAGGTCTAAAAATCTGCCATCTTCATGAAACTAGGAGATAGAAAGGTGTAACTAATGAAGTTTGGATGAAAACTTCACTTTTCATATTTGATTTTTAGATTTACAAGTCTGAAAAACAGAATTTCAAAATGAGAATCGGAACTTCAAACGCTTCATTTATGCATAAAAACACTAGTTTTGATCAAAACACATAGCTAGAATCAATTTTTTTGCAAAAAAAAAGTTTGTGTATGTAGAGGAAGACTTCCTCTAATCATCCCACAAATCTTTTTTCAGAACTTTCAAAAACCCAAAGCCCACTTTAAAACTTCTCTAACATAATAAAAAATCAGCCCCTAAACAATTCTATAAGGATCACTACTCTTTTTCAAAGAAAATTAGATTCATTGGGTAGTCTAACTACAAGCTTCCTACAACTAGATAAGGCAATAATCTTCCCCAACAAAAATTTAGTTGGTGATCTTAATTGAACTTGAAGAAGTTTAGATAGGTTGCCATCCTTTGTCTAGCTCTGATACCACTTTAACAAGTAAAAAGGAGAAAGTCCTCCAAATCCAAGAGATAGAACTTCCAAATGTCCTCCAAGCAACCTGCAAGCTCCAAGATGCTTCTCCACCTCCAAGCCAAGATGCCTCCACTTGCAAGTAAGGATCTGCAAGCCTCCAAGGATCTCTCCTCCACCTTTGTCCCTACTCTTAAACACAAAGGAAGATAACAAGATGGCCTCAAGTATTTACCACCCAACCATAGCTAGATTCAAGCTCCAAGCAAGACCTATCTAGGACCCCCTTGCTAACCATAAACAAATCACAAGTATATCACAACAAACCATAGTTTACTCAAGATCCAGACCCTACTTATGTCCCATACCATAAGCAAGATCTAAACCCTTAGCATACTACACACAATAATTACTCCACACACTAGTAGCCACACTAGAGCATAAGCAAGGTAAGCAAAAGATATCTCTCTCTCTCTCCCAATGGACACCCTACTCCTCTTATATAGATGGCATTTAGTTCTCTCCAATACACTATGGAGTTCCATGCACATCCAATGAGAAAGAGAGAGGCCTAGAGGAGTTCAAGAGCCTTCATAGGCTTATGGAAGGTCATTAGACATCTTCAATAACTTATGACCCTTTGATTACTATTCTTGTGGAACTTGAAACTCAATGGACCCTTTAGGAGGGTGCCCTCCTACTAGGGCCCATTGCCCAAGTTGTGTTTGAATACTTTGGTCCAAGACCAATAAAGTGATATAGTTCAAGGTTGAGGCCCAAGGTTTAGAAATATAGTCATTCAATGACTTTCTAAGACCTTTCTAGGTTCCATACCTCCATCCAAGGCATAGACACCACCTGCCTTTAACTAAGGACACTAGTACCTTTATCTAAGGAACCTACCCTTAATCCTAAGGGTATCCCTTATCCAAGGGTCACATGACTCCATACCTCTGACTAAGGTATAGTCACTTGCATGCCCTACCCTTAATCCTAAGGGTACCTTGCCATGTAGCCCTCAACACTAAATGGATTAATAGGGGTCTGAAGTACTGCTAGTTACATAGGTATGTAACATTGGGGCACATCTGGGTAACCGTCTACCACTACTCGCTCCTTCCCTCTCCCAAAAATGAGTACCCCTTCTAGGATATCCACCATACAGTCACTTAGTCTTAGCCATGGTCATCCTAAGAACATGGAGTACCCCCTATTTCCAGCATACAATTGCATCACATAGAAATCCACTGCAATTGCCTTCCCAGCTACGGTTATGGGGATGTTATGTAACTCACCTTCTGGTTTGATGACAGAATTGTTGGCTAACTTCAAGGTAGTAAGGGTGGCTGGTTCTACATTGAATCCTATGCGGTCAGCTAGTTCCAAGCTTAGAATGTTAACAGCAGATCCCGCATCCACTATGGCTCTTGATACCACTAGTCCATCTATCATAACATCTACTTTTGGATAGTGTTTATCTACTGCTCCAGTCTCCATCATTTCTTCAAAAGGTTGTTTGGGGTTTCTGGATGTCGGAATTCTCATCATCTGTTTCACTTTCTTCTTCATAGTAGGAGCTAACCACACTAGTTGCCATAATTCTATCTCCACTTTCATATTTTCTAACCCTTTCTGCAGTTGGGCAGTCCAAAGTTCCTTATGTTTCATTCCCCTCGTAGTCGTGGGGTTTGGTTTCAATTTGGGATTCCGTGGTGTAAGTAATGGTCTTACTGGTTGTCGATTATATGAATGGAGTATCTTCTTCCCTTCTAATTCTGAGACTTCTCCTTCTTCTTTTCCTATGTGTGTATCTTCTTTCTCTTTTTCTAATGGTGGCGAAGTGACTGGTCGTGGTGTAACCATTTCTTTAGGCTCTTCGGATTTTTCTAGTTGTTTCTCCTTTGGTTGAGTTTTCAGCCCACTTTGGGTGACTATCTCAATACCTCTTCCCTAGGTTTCTGTGTTCCTAGGGTTTCTATTTCGATAAGATTGACTGGTGATCATTCTTCATGTACTTTGAACTTTCCTTTTTCAACCACAATAAATTTATGGTCTTTTGTAAAAAATGTGTTTGTCTTGATGGACCCTCAATACTAGGTTAGGGAGTTCTGTGGTTAATTGGTAATGGTTTCGATTCCCATTGTTTAAGGCTTCTCTTCTATTCCAACATCTGTCCTCCAAATGGCCTGTTTTTTGACAATATCGACATATTGTGTTGGAGCAGTTTTGGTTCAAATGATTGCCTTGGCAGTATCGACGCACCAAGCTTGGTGGAGTGTGTAAGGGACATTATGTTTTGTTGTCGTTTCAGGAAGTTTACATCTACAGCCAAAGTCGAGATGTTTTTGTGCATCACATTCATATATCCTTTTAGCATAGCTTTCACATCGTCAATTCTTGTATTAGATCCCGTGCTTTCATATCCTTGTTCTATGTGCATGTTCCTAGTGACTAGTGCAACTTGCCTTTGGTTTAATGCATCACTCTGGTAGTTCATCAGAGTGGCTCTATTTTGCTGTGTGTGTTGTACTATTGGTGGTGCGGGTGGTATGTGTGGTCCGTAATGACCATGTCCCATATTCAGGGGTGTTTCCCATATATCACTTCCAAGACTAACACTATGCATCTATGTCTACATCATGATGACATGCTAGTGATTTAATAAAAGTGATAAGGCGTTAGCTTAAAATCATTTTGAGTACAATTTGTAGCTAATATTGTTTACCTTGGGACCTAAAGGGCTTAATGAGAGTTTTGCACCTCATCAAGAGGTTTTTTACGTATATATTGCTCAAACTCTTTATATTTATGCAAGGAATTCCATTTGAAGATTTGGAGCTTTACATTCAAAAATTTATCCTCCTCCAACTCCTTGAAGGCTTTGTTGAATGCCTTGATTATGGTGTAAGCAAGAATGTTGATTGTTAAGCATATGTGGAGATTGCCTATTGAGTGCTCCTATGATGTAGGGTGGAGTTCATGAAGGGGATTAGAGCTTGTGCTTCTCCATTTTTTGGAACTTTGATTAATTTTTTCCTTTATGTGTGATTATTTTAGTTGCTTAGTTTAGTCATGTTAGAGGTATATCATTTCTAGATGTGATGCAGTATTGTGGATGTTTAGTCTAATTTTTCTTTAATGTATTGTTGCACAAGCTTGTTAATTGCGTGCTTTGACATGATGGCAAGTCTTGCAATTTGATCAAAGGAGAAGTTTAGTCTAATTGTGGATGTTTAGTCTGATTTTTCTTTAATCTATTGTTGCACAAGCTTGTTAATTTTGTGCTTTGACATGATGGCAAGTCTTGCAATTTGATCAAAGGAGAAGTAGCGTGGTCATGTGCTATTGATCAATGGAGAATTAGGAAGGAAGGTATGTGCTATAGATGATAGATAAAATGTATTTGGTTAGTTATTGCTTGCACTTGTAGAGAGAAGAAGAACCACCAAGAACAAGTCTTATGATGTGAGCACAATTTTAAGCTCCATATTGAACCAAAACATGCCATTATAGTATGAAAACGAGGCCGGTATCCTTCTTCCAAACCACCATGTGGTAAGTGTGTGTAGAATGTTGCTATGTTTGGTGTTGTTGCTAAGAAGCTAGTTGCTCTTCCCACACTACTTGCTACTTTATAATTATTTGGTGTGTTTTTATAATTAATCAAAATGTTTGATGATTGGAAATCATTTGCATTGTGAGATATTGTTAATTTCACTTGTTTGGAAGAAGTTTGCATTAGGTCAAAATTTTACTTGCACTATTCCTACTTGCATCCTACTCACCAATCACTTTTTTGAAAGCAATTCTACTTGTAAATTTTACCATTGCATTAAAAAACATCAAAGACCTAATTAGTGTAATTTCTTCTTGCATCAACCCATTCTTGGGAAGGTTCATACGAGTCATAAACCATATATTTGCATTCAAAATTAGCAAAACTTTGAAAAACGTAACACCATACTCACAATCAGGTCAATAATGAAACAATGTTAAGTGTGATACTGTTAGGTGATTCTAGCTCAGCCTGGAAAGAGTCGTGTAATGGCAAAGCGTAGTGGGTTAAAGCTAGGTACTATCCATGTGTGTGTGTGTGTGTGTGTGTGTGTGTGTGTGTGTGTGTGTGTGTGTGTGTGTGTGTGTGTGTGAGAGAGAGAGAGAGAGAGAGAGAGAGAGAGAGAGAGAGAGAGAGAGAGAGAGAGAGAGAGAGAGAGAGAGAGAGAGAGAGAGAGAGAGAGAGAGAGAGAGAGAGAGAGAGATCATTTCTCTCATCTTTCTAATGTGCATGATTGTAAAGGAAAAAAACAAAATTATTTTGTCTCTTTTGGTGGGCTAGGCATGATACTTTAACACCAAACTCTAGGTTTGAGCCGCACTTCTTCACCTCCCAATTACTTCTCCTAGTTATCGATGATTTTTTATTTTTTCAACTCTGAGATAAGGTTAGGACCATTTTTTTGGTCCTTGGTCATTGCAAGATCATTGTTAGGTCAATAAAAAAAACAATGCAAATTGGGACTTGGCCAAAAGTTCCAACCTAATGTTCTCCTCTTTAGTTTTAAGACAAGTTTAGCATTGTTGGCAAAATCTTTGTTAGAAGTTTTTTGTTTTGATTTTCTAGTGTCTGAAAAGTTAAAAGTAGCCAAGTTTGGAACTCGATAGACATTCTCCAATCATGTGAGCTTTGTTGTCTTACATATGAGACAACTACATTGAGTAAATTTGGATTATTGGAGCAAAATCGATGTCTTCCTTTGCTTTAGAACAAGCAAAGAATAACTTAGATTGGAAGTCAACCAACGAGATCAATTTTTTTCAAATATAAGACAAAGCTAGCATTGAGTATAATTATTTTAGTGATGCAAAGTCGTTGCCTTCATAGATGATGCAAATAGCTCAGTGTGGAACTTGGCTTGGAAGTTTTAGCGTGAGTTGTTTTGTCTCAAATTTGATACAAGGTTAGCATTGAATATATGATGTATACATATAAAAAATTAATACCCTTCTAGGGTGGATTCAAGTCAATATATCCATGCTTATGTAAAGCACTATGATGTATCCCAACGAACGACTAAATCCATTTTGATAGTTGAGCAAGGAAAGCCAATTAGATCACCATTCCTAAGATCCATTTGGATCTGAAGAAAATAGAAAAACAAAAAAAAATCGTTCATTTATGCTATTTTGGTGTCAAAAGGGGCAAAATCTTCATCAATCACTGATAAGTTTCTATTCCCTTGCAATCAACCTTCTCCGACTTGTAGGTAGGACCATCATGATGCAATGAAGCTATAGTTTGAAGGGCAAAGGTGACTGCCTAGCCAATTTCTAGAAATTGAAGAAGAACCACCAAAAAATGTGAAAAATATCTAAAATCAGAAAAATATTGAAAACCATCTTTTGTCTGGTCTACAGTATATAGATATGACCCATATCTACTTATAGCCAGGTCGATGAAGGTTAATAGGCTAATGTGATCGTTCTACTAGTTGTTAGTAATCGTTTGTAGAAAGTTGTACACCTTTCTGCAAGAATATCAGTTCTTTGAGAGGAACCTTTGCCCGAGTCACAGTCAATTTATCTTATTATTTCTGGTAATCAGTAAGTTTGGTGAACGTTAAGTCATGGTCAGTTGTTATCTTGAGCTATTTTTGTCAAAAGGTGTTTTTTTTTGCAAAAATAACAATATCACTCTTGAATCTTTGCCGAGTTGTTTGAGGTTTTCAAATTTAGTGATCCATCATTTTTGAGTTTGATGAAGGTTGGTTATATCTGGATCTATCAAAAAGTGCATTTTAACCCTCACCAAGCTGCAAAAAAAATCATTGTTCGCCATTCTACCCTAGCTTCATCATTGTCAGATCTATCTACTATTAAACAAGCGAAGGTTAGTTTTTCTAGATTTGTCAGAAACAACCATTTAAGTGGTTTTTTAATCCAAAATAGTATTGAAGGAACCCTCATCGAGTTAACCTTCGTCTGGGGAACATTCACATATATTAATTTTGAGTTTGGTCTATATGATCTAGCTATTGACAATTTTGTGAAAGATTCTGTTATAGTTTGGTACTAATTTTGAGAAACATTCTATTCTTAGAGTGCCATTTAAATGATCAAGATTTCTTTTTTGAAGTTAAAATCTGATTGATACCAAGTGATAAAGTTATTACAGGTCAGATCATGGAACATAGTGAAAATTCTAGATCCAATCTCATTATCTATTACCTATTATGAAGTGATTTGAAATAATGGTAGAGTTGGATTCTGAACCTAAGTTGATGTACCCCCACGTATTGTTATTAGAAGACCTCCTTGGTTGAAATTACCTAAGTACAATGGATTAGCTGATCTAGTTAGATTCCTCAAAATCTTTACTGAATCATGTGAAGTCTATGGTGAAGTTAATCCAAAGGATAAACTTAAATTATTTTCTATCTCCTTAACTGGAGTGGCACAAGATTGGTTTTTCAATCAAGACTTGACGAAACTTTTAGATTGGGAAGTAGTTAAAGCTGCCCTCATTACGAGATTTAAGCTCATGAAATTCTTGGAAGATCCTTTCCAACTCTTAAGTAGAATAAAAATGGGAAAGGAGGAGGTGGTGTGAGATTACAAGAAAGTGGTTTGTTGAAACAAGTTCTTCGCGAGTTGAGATCATCTTGATCTTAGTGTGAACTAGGATCCGTGAGTTGATGCAAGGAATGTAATTCACTCTAACAATGTATCTTTTGAAATAATCTTTGGATGAGATTTTGATTTTGAAATAGCACTCTTTGAGGAATATTCTCTCTTAGTGCTAACTGGATTATAGGATTCTCAATAAAAAACGTGTTGTTTATAGATTGTGAGATCATAATTTCTTTTTGTACAAGCTACTAATCCTGTGGATCTACAAAGTATTATGTGGACTGAATTTATATGCATGCATAAACTGCTCGGTTAAACATAGGCATAGTGATGAGAATGGTATAGAGACAATTTCTCGCTAGCCAATAGTGATTTCTCATTGAGGATTGTTTATTGACCTAGATAGGAATAGAATTAGATTGAATGTGATGTTTTCGGCCCACACCACAACATTCAAATATTTTCTAAATTTGATACAATTAACCGAGTCAAGAGTGCTACTTCTGAGTTAGTTGTTTGATTGACATTATAACCTTGCTTATAGATATTGTTGATGATATGTATTGCTTATAAGACACAACAATTATGAGTCCTTTTTAAATTCATATAGAGGGTTTTTTGCATATAATACACGAGAACTTTTGGCCTTAATCTTTTTCTTGATTGGAAAAAGATAGAATACTATCTCGAAAACTCAAGATGGAGTTGTTTAAACCCAAAAGTTAGAACTTCTCGTAAAGAAGTCCCGGAGAATCTTAAGTTACTCTACATTAGAACTTAAGAGTAATTGAATCTAGATGCATTCTAGATTGAACCTTAACTTTGGAATGACATGTTTTGACTTGTGTAAGGAAATTACACCAAGTGATGTTCTATGCTTTGTAAACAAGTCTTTTCCTAATGCTTTGATGAAGATATCAGCAACCACACATTCCTTTGAAGAAACATGTTGAAGCTCCACCTCCTTTTCCATTACTTGCTCCCTCACAAAATGATATGCCACGTCAATGTGCTTGCTCCTTGCATGAAAACTACACAACAACACCCGCCGCGATTTGCGACGTGAATCGTGAGCTTAATTTTTTTCAATTCGTCGCGAACATCGAAAAAACACGTCGATATAAGGTCGTCGGAATCCGACGACTTCAAAACACGTCGCAATCCGACAGGCACAACGTGCCGGACACCACAGAACAAAATTCCAGTGACAGGAATAGGTGTTGACCTGGACGTCGCAATGCGACGTCTGACATGGATGTCGCAATGCGATGTCCTACATGGACGTCGGATTGCGACGTCCAAAGATGTCGCAAACGCTCTGACGTGGCTGTCAGAATGTGGCGTCCTGGAATTCAGTCGGATTTCGACGTCTATAAACACAAAATGATGCCAAAATTTCACCAACAGATGTCCGACGCTCATCCGACGTATCCTTGGACGTCAGAATCCGACATTCCTTAAAGTTGTTGAAGTTCGACGTCTGTTAACAGAATGATCAAAAAATATGTCTGACGTCTACCCGATGTCTATCCGACGCGTTAGGATGTCGGATTTTGACGTCCCAAATTAGGTAAAAATAAATAAATAAAATGCGTAAAAAACAACGTGCACATTTTTCTCGGGCTGTTCTTGGAGTTGAGTTCTTGGAGAAGCGATGTTCATGAATTATTTTTAAAACAATATTTTTGAGTTGCATTCAATATTTGGATCAAACAACAAACTAAGCATGAGGTACTTTTCATTCTTAAATTACTTTTCAAGATTGGCATAAGAATCATGTAAGCGACAATGTATAAGAATAGGTATATCTAAAAATTAAAACATTAGAATCATACAATAATTTTATGCTATTTGTGTTTTGTACTTCTGCATATATGCAGCTTATTACAACGAGATGAATTACATTCAGATCAGTCTAGCAATGAAGACAATACTCAAGTTAACAGGGTAAGTAATAAACATGCATGTGTTCTTGTTCATAAAAATTTTGTTATTATAAGTTAAAATATTGTGCTAAAGTGACATGTACTTGATTTTTGTTTCTCGTAGAAAAATTATTTTCAAAATAAAATATGGTGCACATGCCTCAAGTGTGATGGAAAAAAGATGCGTGAAAGACGCATTGTTGAAAATCATTTGTGGAAGTTTGGACAAAAAGAAGGTCAACCATCGAATTTGAAAGACGTTGAGGTTTGTTAATTTTATATGATTGTTTTTAATTATAATCTTCATCAATCTATATATGTCACTTATAAAATTTGTTTCATGTGTGTAGCCAATACATCGAATGCCATTCCATGGAGTTGATCCATCTGTGTTTAGTTACAATCAACGTCAAGTTTTGATAGACATGAGAAAACAAAGAATGAAACAAATTGAAGAGGCAAACACAATTAGAACAGAGAATAATCAACTTGATTCTAATGTTTATGATGATGAGGTGCAACACGATGAAGCAATGCACAACATGTTTGAATCTTACTTTGAAACAAATGAGAATGATTATATGCATGCATCTTCTAATGAAAACGGAGATCACGAACAATTTGAGATGGATGAAGATGAGATTCTATTGCGCAAGGAAGCAGACACTCTTCTATATCCTGAAGCATCCATTTCGAGACTAGCTATGTCAATTCTTATTCTAAACCTTCAAGCAACATACAGATGGAGTGATCGTAGCGTGACATCTTTATTTGGGTACTTAACGCATAACACAACTAGTATACTTTATAGCATATTTACGTTAAGTTCATTTTTTTTCTTTTCTAACAACTCACATTGCTCTTTTTTTAGGTTGTTGCATCGAATACTTCCGAAAAAAAATGTGATACCTAAAACACGAAAAGAAGCACGAAAGATGATGTCATGCTTGGAATGGATTACGACACAATACATGCATGTCCAAAAGACCATGTCCTATATAGAGCTGAGCATTCAGAAAATCTTCAATGTTCAGTGTGTAACGTTTCACGTTTTCGAGATGACGTACAAGGGAGTAAAGTGCCACGAAAAGTGTTATGACATTTTTCAATTATCCCACGATTGCAACGTTCATTTTGATGTAAATCTTTGGCACAACTAATGGATTGGCATGTCAAAAATCGATCTACGGATGATGTGATGCGAAGTGATTCACCTGCATGGAAACATATTGAAGACCAATGGCCCGAGTTTAAAAATGAACCTCGTAATTTGAGATTTGGCCTTGCTATGGATGGCATAAATCCTTTTAGCGTTCAAGCGTCAACTTGGTCCACATGGCCAGTTGTGCTCGTTAATTACAACATACCTCCATGGTTGAGTATTAAAACGGGACACTTGTTATTGGCTTTATTGATTCCAGAAAAGTACAAGGCCAAGAACATGGATGTGTATCTTGCACCTTTGATCGATGAATTGTGCATTCTTTGGAATGGTATTCACGCTTACGACATCTCAAGACCTTTACAACAACAAAACTTTGTTGTTCATGGAATTCTAATGTGGACGATGCATGACTACCCCGGTTTAAGCGAATGTTCAGGTATCTATATAATGAATCTAATCTGTTTTAAGGTTTGACTTTTGAGTATATTTAACTAAGCTTATGTTTAATTTGGTTTATGAACTATGCAGGTTTAACCACATCGGGTTACAATGCATGTTATATTTGTGGACCACTTTTGGAGGCTTGACATAGCACAAATATGTTAAAAAAAGTGGTGTACGAAAATCATCGCAAATACTTGCCGCCTGATCATCCTTTTTAAAGGTTGAATAGGTGATTTTTTGAAGGGCGAGGAGATAATCCTCTAACTACACCACCACCCCCACGCATGGGAGTAGCGGAATGGCATGGTGAATGGCTTAAACATCACGACGTTAATTCTTCATGGAATGAATCCATTGATGGTATGAAACGGTTGTCTATTTTTCATAAATTACCCTATTGCAGGAATTTATTGGTAAACCATCTATTGGATCCTATGCACATATTCAAAAACGTTGGTGAATCCTTATGGAACCACATCATTGGAATAAAAGACGACTCCGCAGCTCATAAAGATCTACAAGTGACCGATGTGAAAAGACCCTATTGGATTCAATACACCGAAGGTGGAGATGAGATTCTACCTAGTGTGCCATGGATTCTTACAAAAGAGCAACTCTCATATGTTAAACATGTCATAAAACAAATGAGAACTCCAACAGGCTATGCACATTCTTTATGCAAGTCATTTACCAAAGATGGTAAATTAAATGGATTGAAATCACATGATTGGCATAAGATGTTGCAATTCATACTTCCACTTTCTATTTGAGGTCTCTTCAATGATGACGTACAAAATACGCTTTACAATTTGTCATCGATGATTAGGCTTGTATATTTTTTTAAGCACTTGTATAAATATGTGATATTTCAATCTTTTTATGTGTTAAACAACCTAATGTACTATCAATCTTGCAGGTGGATTTCCTCAAAAGAAATAAAAAATAGTGAATTGGATTCCATGAAAATCCAAATGATTGAAATGGTATGTTTGTTGGAAAGAGATTTTCGAACTTCCTTTTTGGATATACAAGTTCATCTTCTAGTGCATTTGGTCGAAGAAGTATCAATTGCAGGACCTGTGCACACGAGATGGATGTTCTACCTTGAGCGCTTCATAAAAGTTTTGAAGGCTTTGTGAGACAAAAGGCAAGGCCAGAAGGTAGCATTGGAGAAAGTTGGCCTGTACAGGAATCTCTAAATCAAATCTACCTTGGAAGTGGACAAAGATTGGTGATAAGTCTCAACCTTCCTAAACAAATAGTTGATTTCACTTTGGGAGATAGGACGATCTGGTGTAGGTGCGTGTAGCAGAGTATCCCACTCTTGGGCCATCGCATCCAAATCACTCAAGATTCTTTCGTTTTCTAACTGGGCCATATCCAGTTGACCTTGAAAGAGGTTGACCTGTTGCTTGGTGTCTTGGACAGCTTTGTCGACTTTTTCTTGAGCTGTGATGAGGGCATTCTGGAGATCAACAACATACTTCTCCATCACGTCTTCTTGTTGTTTGGCCTTCTTGAGATCTCAGTCTCTGACCTCTCTTCATGTTGCTTTGAGATCTTTAGCTCCCGATTGATTTGTATAAGCTTTTGGCTTAGCAAGGTATTCTCGAAGCTAAGATCTGATATCCGCTTTTCTATAAAAAAAAGTTTCTTTCTAACATAAACTGGATCATTCGTCCTAGGTGTGTATGAATCCCTAAGATGTCACCAGAATCAAGTGATACTTGAGACCATGTTGTCTGCACAACAGTAGGTACAGATGCCGCTAGTTGTCCTAATTTACCCTGAAGATTCGCCTACGGATATTTCTTTTCAAATTGGTCTTCACCCCCGAATCCCTCTAGAACTTGCGTGTCAAATGTCTTTGGGGACCTGACTACGATCTAGATTACAATGGTGTTGATTGTGATATTGGTAGAGAATCTACCAACAATGAGCCCTAGCACATGCAAGAAATGATTCGAAATTAGTCCTTTTTATAGACTAATTTGGGAGGTCTATTAGAAAAAGTACTAGTTTGGCTTATCAGTTCTGGACAAAAATTTGCAGGCATGTTCAGTATTGTGGAAATAGCTTCCAAAATTCTCGTCGAAGGTTTCTGACCAATTGATTAGCTCGGCGAAGGTTCTGTAGATACAACAAAGGTTCATAATGAATGCATGACGGTCGGTGAAGGTTCCCAAAATTGCATAGCTCTAAACTCTCGCCTAACAACACAACACGTACTTTTTCTATGAACCAACCTTTTTCTATTAACCAGCTCAATATAGGTATATCTGAACTGGATGTATCAACTGGCAACTTGACGAAGGTTCATATGACTATTTGTTTAAGATCTCACTTAAATAGTGATTTTTAAGTCAGTTTTTCTCAAAAATTGATTCTTGATTTTTTATTTATTTTTTGATATAATGACTTTCTTGACTTTTGCTTATCATTTTCATCATTTTTTTTCAAGTGTCTTTTTCAAAAAAGATAAAAATAACTAATCAAAACAACAAAATTGTAAAAAAAATAAAGTTAAAAGAGATCAGATCTTTGATCAAGTTGGGTAATCAGGCTACAAAAACTTGTGTAATCGGCTGCCATCCACCGGAGTGTCAAAGATATTACCATCCATAAGATAAAATTTCTTTAACTCTGTATGGTCCACCTATAAATTTCAACTTTCCCTTGATCATTTTTGTTTTGTACATTAAGACAAGATCTCTTCCTTCAGATTCTTCTTATGTAATCGACGATCATGTCATGCCTTGCGACGAGCTTTTTCGGCTGTTAATGTGTGACGTGCCATCAATCTGGTTTCACAAAGTTTATGCAAAGCCTCATGACGGAGCTGTAATGATTTAGAATCATCCAAGCATTATGTGTAATGATGGAGCTAAAAATTTTATCGACATACCTACATCCTGGCCATACACAAGTTGAAATGGCGTCTAATTTGTACTCACTTTATAAGTTGTTCAGAATGCCCATAATGTTGCATGTCGTTTATTTTCCCAATCAAAACGACTTGCTTCTACTGTCTTTGTTATAATACAACAAAGAATCTTATTGGAAGATTTTGCTTGTCCATTACCCCTCGGATAATAAGGAGTACTAAACCGATGAATAACAAAAAAGTCTTCCAAAAAACACTTTATTGTTTCATTGACAAAATGCATTCCTTGATCGTTGACAATCTCAATAGGACAACCGAATCGCACAATGACTTTCTCATATAAAAATTTTGTTGTAGATTTCACATTAGCTACATGAACTGCTCATGCTTCAACCCATTTGGTCATATAATCTATCGCTACGATAATGTATCTAGCTTGAGTACCTCTCGCTACAGGATGTATAGGACCAATGTAATCAAGTCCCATTTTTCAAACAGTACTTGTGCTAAAACCATATGTAAAGGTTCATAGTTTTGTTTCGTAGGACGACGTGCATCCCGATTGGAAAAATTTTTGAACAATAATATCAGATGAAAAATGTCCTTCTCCCATTTCATCATGAGAAAACATAATTAGATCAGACACTTCATGTGGCAAAACACATGTTCTTAGAATATCATCAACTCCATGGTGATACAATTGACCAACAATCAATTGAAAAGGTTGTGCTTTTAAAATCAACCACCTCACAAATCCTTATTTCAAAAAACCAAGAAACCAACACTTGCTAAAAAACCAGCAAGAATCACAAAGACATAACCACCCCCTATAGCATTAAAATAAACTGAACATCGTTCTTTGAAAGCACAAGCAATCCTAGTTCTTTTGAAATGCATAATTTTTAGCTTTTAAGAAAGGTATGTAACTGCCTAATGACAATTGATATGCACCCATAAATGCTGAAACAAACCATCTTGCATTCAAAAGAAGAGTGCAAAAGTAATTTGACAAAATCTGTCATGAATTTTGCAAAAAAAAATTGGTTATTAAATGACTTCAATCCTCACCCCAAATTTACTTTTCAAGAGCCTGGTCTACAATGTTTGTTGCAAAACTAGGTAGTGCACCTACCTTTACCCTCTCAAAAAATCGTAAAATTGAAAGGAACGAAGTGAATCAAACCAACAAATCTTTGCTCTCGCTTTTGCTCCCCTTTCCAAAAATCAGGACCCCATCATGCTTGATGCTTCCACAATTCTTGGATTCCACAAGGTGTGCTTCGAATCAGCAATTTGTCCTAGCTTTGGCTCTAATATCACTATAAAGAACTCCTTCGAGGATCAAAGACTAGGATGCTGGAATCCATAACAGCAAAGGAAAATAGATGGTGGACAAACCAAACCAACCAAACCTAGATCAAACGGATCTAGCCCCCAAGCTATGGATCTAACAATCAACGCTCAATTAGAGAGATGTCACTCCGCCAGCATTCTGCTACCAATACCAAAACCAGGGATACTTATACCCTCCAAGGCCCATGCACTACTAGTAGTGCACTGTGACACCTCACTGAACACCTCTATTGTAGCCTATCTTGGCCACATCATCCAGTTTTTCCATGTCTCACTGATAGACCCATAATAATCCACCATAATGTGTTTAGGCCTCCAAACATTAATTATGACTATATGCAAGTGAGGGCCCCAAACCCCTCATAATCATAATTAACTTACAAGTCGAGGCATGCCTACTGACCAATCATGGGCATGACAAGCCTTGTCTCATATTAGTCCATATTGCCCGCCTTGCAAAATCAAGCCACCCCCATCTGAACATCAACTGGCTGCCAATAGTGAAAAATAGAATGGCAAACAAATCTGGCCAAACATCAAGACCAGATAGTCCATGCTTGGAGGATCAAGCATGATCAATACCAAAAGGACATTGAGCACTATCTAGCAGTGCCCACAATGCTTTGACAATGATGTATCTTTATCGACAAGTATAATGTGGTGACTGCTAAGATTCAAACCACAAAGGAAATCCTTGTTGATTTAGACAAGTCCCAACAAGAATATGTCAACCCCGTCATTGAACTTGTCGGTGAGCTTGAGAAGGAAAATGAAGACTTAGCGGCTCAATTGGATAAGGTCCTTGGCACTTCAGGGGCCACCACCTCAACAATGCCTTCCACCTATGAGATGACACAACAACAACCATCACCACTATGACTGAGTCCACTGCTTTTGACCAATTACAGTCGATAAACATGATCCAGTAGAAGATGAGCCACTGGCAAGGGAGGAAGCACAACCGACTTCTCTTGAAGTGATTGTATAAGAGGAAGAAAAGGCAGTAAGACATGAGACAACACTTGTCAGCACCAAACATGCATTCAAGGCCCAAAACTCTAGAGAAATCCATCCTTGAGTTTGAGGCTAAGTACTTGGACATACAAATGTGAGGTGGCTTTGTCCTTCTCTACACCTTGGTTGACCTCAAAGGCCAAGAAAAGACAATGCTTGCTAAATTGGCACTCCAACCTATGTGGAGGCAAGTTTTATTCAAGAAAGACAATTGTGCCTTAATAGAATACTTCAAGACTTTTCGCTACATGAGGATCGATCCCAACTACTTGTCAATCCATAGAAGAGACCAGTGGACTAAAATAGAAGACCAAGTCATCACCCCACATTGGCCAATCATCTCGAGCTCACATGGCTGGAGATACTAGCCTGATTTCAAATACGCATTGGAACAGTTCCACCAAGAATACAAAGCCATCAACTGCAAGGGTTGGCATTCTTACCAGTCTGATTTCAAATATGCACTAGAACAGTTCCATCAAGAATACAAAGGCCATCAACTGCAGGGGTTGGCAGGGGTCGTCGTTGCCAGCAAGATGCCATGGGATTGGCACCACTTTAGCACCAAGGGAATGTGGGGTTTGGAATGCAAGGCTCAACCTATCATGTCATCACATCTTTGTCAGTAATAAAGGCCCAAGTATAGCATCTTGCGTGTATAAGTCCAACTTGAAGTGCCAACCATTTAAAATCTAGCAAAAGGCCCAAGTATGGAATCTTGTTTGTACAAGCCCAACTTGTGTGGGCTACTAATATATGTATCACTGACAATAGCTCCTTGCATGATGTGCCCAATTCCTTGAATTCTTCTTCACTACATCAAATAAGGTTTGCCCTCTTATGGAGCTTTGTTTCTTATGCTTGGATTTTGGCATTGTACATTATTATACTTGTTCATAACGAGTAGTATTGAGTAGCTTCTCTTTCAAAAAGTCAAAGACCTCCAAGTACTTATTTTGGCAAAATAAAAATTAAAAACAAACTTACCAGTCTCAACACAACAAGTACACAATATCATGAAACTTATGTAGAAAAATGCTCTTTTTCATGTACAACAATACAACATCTAGGCACCTAAGAAAGCACGAACGACTTTATATATTGGGAAATAGCATGAGAGCAACATAGTTGTGAAATTCTTATTGAATTACCAATGACCCTCATTCTTTATTAGTATTAATGCTTGTGAAAATTCTATCTCCTACAACGTCTATAGTCATGAGCTAAGACTTGCATTAATCTAGAAGAATATACAAAGGATTGTAGGTGTTTATGGTTTGTACACCTTAAGTGCATGTTAAGTTTGACATGCATTTTATCGATGGAACATGACTCATGATTATCATGTATAGAGGTCTAATTTATTTATTTTTCATTTGTTCTATGCAATACTATCTAAAATCAAAATAGAGTTATATGCTAGTAATTATATGCTACCAGAAGACATAGTTGGGATCATATAATGTAATCAATAGTATGGTTATCTTTAAGACTTATTTTGATGAGCTTTCCTATGAAAACTTATCTATCAAGAATCCAGATTTCAGTTGTATGGAGTCCCCCTACGAAAATGGGACAAAATCAGCTTAGCAAAGTTTTTAACTTGCAGCTCTCTTAAAGTTTTAGCAAGAATTTGAGGAAGGACAAAGCATATCAGGATTTCATAACTGGGATGCGGTCAAGCTTCCTTCTTTCAGGTCACTATTTTCTTTTCTATTTTGCATTTTTAGCAGACATTCTTTATTCTACTTTAAGTTATCCCATGAATATTATCTCCTAGAACGTCAGAGGGCTCAACTCTCCTATCTGCTAGTCTTTGCTTTTAAATTACCTACAGTCTATTTGTCACTCCAACCTAGTGATTTCCGTCCAAGAAACCAAACTCAGCGGTTTCCTTCTCAATGTTCTTATCAAGTCTTTTGCTTGGAACTTCAATTCTTCTTGCACCCCTGCTAACGGTACACATGGCGGTATAATTACTCTAGTTTCTAGAGACTACCAAGTTATCAACCATTCCATTTAACTTTTGAAACCGCCAAACTTTTTGTTTTGATGTATAGAAAAAAAGACTTGTTGATATTGTTATTCTTATTATTGTTTCAAGCTTTTAATATCACTAGCAATTTTATATACTTGATTGAGAGAGACAAATCAAACAATTCAAAGATGTTTGCTTAATACGAATTTAATTAAAAAAATACAATATAAAGCTTCAATAAACTTCCCTACTCAATGATACAATGGAGACTAATTTTCAACATATTTGCATTATCTTTAGCACACAGTCTCATGGGCAGTATTCCAAAAATTTCAGGCATCCAATGTTGGATGATATCCAAGCCTCTTGAGCTTCCAAAAAGAATATTCATTTTGAGTTTTTGACATGCCAACTTTTCTACTTTATTTGATCTTTACCCTTTTCTACTACCACAACTTTAGAATAGAAAATATGGTGGATGATTTGTGGCATTTTTTTCACTACCTATATATATATTATATATATTATATACAATATTTATCTCATCAATCACTAACTTCTTTGGTGATCTCATATTCAAACTCTAAATAAGTCTTATTGTGAGATAGGATTCAAAGAAAATTTGCATTCAAGTGTAATTAAATTGGACCAACATAAAGTATTCATTCACATGTAAATTCAAAATTCTTCACCTTATATAAGTAAGAAAATATAAAGGGCATGGTTTTGCAATGCAATTGGATAATTGATACTATTATTGAGGTCTCATTATGAAATTTAATCAATACACTATCATCATTGAAGAAAACATGTACTAAAAAGCTTTTTCAATCATTCATGTGGGGCTCTTTTTGGTGGCAAACATATTTCATCAATTACTAATGGCTAAAAATCAAGTATGAGATCGACTATATGGCAAACATGTGATATTATTGACTCATGATTGATGGCCAAAGTTGAAACATGATGAGTCAATCTATTAAAATCACGGGACCACTTAATTGTGATGTGATTATAAGTCACATAAACTTCAAATGTTAAAATGTGTACCATAGTTCTCATGAAAAGTAATTGTATTGACAATAACAACAAAAAATTTCCATGCTTGCATATTGAAATTCTACCTTCGCATTGAAAATTGGAGTAAATCTTGTTTTTCTTTTTTGCCTTTTGAAGCCACTTTACATTTATCATAAGAATCAGCATATAGTAAGTAATTAAGAAAATGTGCACAAAAGTGCACATTTTGAATACTTCTACGAAGATTCCTATCTTATTAATTAACAGGAATATAAGATAATCCTTTCACATACATGCTCTTCATATACATATTTAACGATTAAAATATACTACCCAATAGTTTTAAGGTGACAAAAGCTATATTTAAATTTGTAAAACACATAGGAGTGCCATTCAAAGAGTGATATTTTTAAGTGTCGGTGGCATGACTATCGTACATTTTAACGACTCTTTACTTTTGTTAATCATATATGATTGTAGCAACATGTCCGTGAAAGAAATTCAATTTGGAATTGTCTAGATATGTCCATTGAAAAGTGTTGCATGAACACTATTGGTGCCTCTCTAGTCAACTTTTTTTCACCTTGTCTTACTAATTACCAAAAATATAAGTAAAACATGTCAGATACATGTTAATCTACTCTTGTCATCTCAAATTTAAAAGCTTTTGATATTAAGCTAATGATGAATGCATTATGATGTGCCAAGGTGTAGAGCAAACATCAAATTTCTTAAAGGTGGGTGAGCAATACATTGATTTCACTATCTATCACTATTTGTTACAAGGTCTATCTCAATAAGCCTATGCGTGATCATAGCAACATGTTAAAAACAAGGTTTGACACCATTAGACCGAGGTGAATAGCTGGTGGTATACTATTGGTTGATGCCATTGCCCTTGTAGTACCCTTTAAAATCAGTAGAAATAAATTCACCTCCATCATTAGAATGTAAAAGCTTCAATCTTCCTTGAAGTTTGAGTTTCAGTAGTTTCTTTAAATTGCTTAAAAAACTTGAATGGTTCTGTTGAATTTGAGGATTTGACAATATATTTTCTCTTGCAATACTTGCAGGATAAATTTTTCCCTTTGAAGCTGAATTTTGAGTAGACTTTGATTACTCTTTATTCTATTGAAAATTCATAGATGTGCTTGTTTGCTTTTTCTGCTTTTTTTGTTGTCTTTCTTTAGGTAAAGAGCATGCAAAAGGATTTGATTATGAAGAGACCTTTGCACCTGTTGCAAAGATGGTATCAATAAGAGCTATCATATCCATTGCTTGTTTTTTCAAATGGAAGGTGTTCCAAATAGATGTCTCAAATGCTTTTTTAAATGGATATCTAGAAGAAGAAATCCATATGGAACAACCTCAAGGAAAGATGATTCCAAAGTTTGCTTGCTTTTCAAAAGTCTTTATGGACTAAAGCAAGCACCAAGATTGTGGTATTCTCGACTTAACTCTTTCCTTATCTCACTAGGATTCATTCTTAGTGATTATGATCCTTCCATGTATATCAAGTTTTATGCTAGTGATATTGTCATTCTTCTAATTTATGTTGATGATATTATCCTAAGTGAAAGTTGTATCAATTTAGTTGAAGAAACTAAAGTTGCACTTGGAGGAGAATTCAAGATGCAAGATCTTGGAAAAATTCATTACAATTTAGGCCTAGAGATTGAATTTCATAACGATAAAGCTTTTATTTGTCAATAAAAGTATGCTCTTTCAATGTTGAAGAAATTTAATATGCTAGATTGTAAGAGTATCGATACTCCAATGGAGCAAGTTGTAAAAGATCCTAATAAAGGTGATGAAAGATCCTTCGTGGACATCACTCTTTTTAGGAGTCTTATAGGCTCCTTAATTTGGCTTACCATAACTAGGCCTGATTTAAGTTTAGTGTTCATAAGATAAGCCAAGCTATGCAAAATCCTACGATTTATCATTGGAAAATGGCAAAAAGTGTACTTAGGTACATATCTTCAACCTATGGTTAAGGATTTTTGTACAAAAGTGAAGACCTTTCTATGATTGGATATTCTAACTCGGATTTTGCTAGTGATAAAGTGGATCGGAAATCTACAAGTGCATATGTAATATACCTTAGAGGGAATTTAATATCTTGGCTTTCTAAAAAGCAAGATACCATATCTCTCTCATCTTGTGAAGCTGAATATAAAGTGCTTACTACTACAACAAAAGAAGTGCTTTGGATCAATAGGTTGCTTTTGGAGCTAAAGATTATCAAGGAAGATGATATAGCCCTTCAATTTGAAGGTTTTGTGAGTGAAATCGAAGCTTTTTACAACTCATCAAAGGTTTTTTTATAAGAGGGTAAAACATTATCAGATTTGATGATGATTTTGTCTCCATTTTGCTCAAATTTGACAGAAATGACCAATTTTTGTTGTTTTCTCTGATTTCTCAGATCCAAATGGATCTTAAGAATGGTGATCTAAATAGCTTCCCCTTCTTAACAATCAAATTAGATTTCAAATAAGAACATCCACTCAAATCAAGCAAAATCACTCACAATCTAATCCAAAAATGCAATTTTTACCCTACTTATGCCAAAACAAAATGCCTAGTGCAAGCTAACATCCATTCAAACATGCTGCAAACTGATAAATTCGTGTAGCTCCCCGGCAACGGCGCCAAAATTGTTTTAGGGGTATTTTCTATCCTAGCCTCAACCCAAGTTCCAAGCACACAAGCATCAAGGAGACGAGGTTAGATGTCACGTGGAGGTTCGATCCTGTGAGAGCGATAGCATATTTCAGAATTCAGCATATGTGAAAGATCCACATCTAACACTAAGATCCACTAACATTAAGCATTAACCCTACATCCATTAACACTACAATCCACAATGATAGAAACTTACCCTTCTCTCTCTCCCTTTCTCTCTCACAAAAAACATAAGAATGATCAATCCCAATAAGCAACAAATCCACTAATTAGCAAACGCAAAGAAAGCATGAGAGATGGAGGAAGAAAGATAGAGAGCAAGGATAATTCCATAAGAGGGCCAACCTACTTATATTAGAAATGAAAATGAAACATGTTTTACAAACTCGAGTTTGCACCTATTTATAGTAGCCAATTCCAAAAAATGGAGGAAACTCAATTCAAAAATTGGAGTGAACCGATTTGAATTTGAATTTTAAACCAATTTTGGTGGAAGCCCCAACTTTATTCACTAACTTGAAATTTGGGCCCTGCGACATTTTATTGACTTTCTAATTATCAAATCTCTATGTGATCATCGGGTTGGACTTACACGCGCAGGGTGCCAAATCCCTCTCACTTATTAGCTAGGGTTAGGATTGCCTTGGGATCCAAAAACCCTCCAACAGTCTTTAGTGAAATTGATGTCAATAATGGATCTAGAAATGAGATTTTGGTCAATGGTTTTGATGTTCAAGTGGAAGATCAAATATTGTGCTTCATCGACACAAGGGAAAAAGTGGGAATTTGGTGCTAGTCAAGAGCATCGAAGGGGAATCAAATGGTCAAGGCATTAGGGATCTATTTTTGCAAGTTATTGAAGAATAAAGTAAGGTCAAAGGAGAAGGAAGGAAGTGTTGTTCATACTCACTTTACTTATCTAACTTCATGTTTGAGCTATGTCATGTCAAATTATCAACTTTTGGTGAATCTATGGACATTTTTTTTTTTTGTATCAAATGAATCTTGAGGATGGACTAGTGCTACCTACTAATTATATGGAGTCATGTGGAGCTGGATTAGCATAATTTTTTTATTCTTTTACTCATGGATTTTTGAGGACTGATAGTTCTTTGTGGCAAGGCGACAATGGAGGCAAGGTGGCAATGGAGGCTCATATATGGGAGTTTTGGACACATACACTTCACATGAAGTGAAATATGGAGGAGGCATGAAATCATTGTTTGCTGCTATTTTCCACAAATATCAAAGGTGGAAGCATGGAGGGATCATAACATTTACATTCTATTTTGTGCTTCATATTGGTTTTTCATCTTGATATGTAAAATTGATGTAAGAAATACTGAAGCATCCAATGTGGACACTATTCTCTATATCAATTATGAAGTATTTTTATTTCATATTTGTAGATACTGAAAGGAAAAGACTTATTCCTAAATCATAGATCACTTCTGTAAAGACCACCAAGAAAACTACTTAGATGAGGAAAGGATCAATGCACAAAGAGACTAGGGGGAGTCAAACCACTCATCTTGAGATGTCTCCGAACACCTCACCCCCATGGCAAGTGAATACCCGAGGAGAGGAGAGAAACCAGCAACCTAGATCCAAAAGCTTCCAATGGAGACGGGCGTGTCCCTACCTGTATACATAAGGGTAAGAAGCATGTGCATGCACCTGTGCAACCTCCCATGTAGCCCATCTAAACGTAGGTCATATATTCGATGCTCACTTCATGCATACAACCATCGCATGCCATGCATTGCTCAACATGTGTCAATAGGAGTGCATGGGTCCTCTCGAGGTCATTAGTTATAAACTAGCCTTGACATGGAATTAAATCGAGGCATAACCAACAATCTCGAAACTAGAGGGCCGGACCACCATATTAGAACTATTCCAAATCCTTAGATTAATATAGTTGTAACAACATCTTGGTTTATATTTAAAATCTATGCTAAAATTACAGTGAAGAGGGAGTGTGCAAATTGTCAACTAGTTTTCTAGCTTTCTAGTTAGTTTGCCAATTTGAGCATATATGAGGCCAAATTAGCAAATAAACTTCACATGGTTTTCAGTTTCTATCAAGAGGAGGATCTACTTCCATATCTCAAGTTGGAGAGGATGAGGCTATGTTCTCAAAGGGAAAATTCAAGGGCAAGAGCAAATGCAAGTGGTCGAAAGGGCAAGATTTCTCCAAAATAGAGAGAATAGCTTAATCTCAAAAGTGTTGTGTACATGAGAAATACCTCTCCTCTTATAGTAGGGAGGGTCTTCCATAAGCATCCACTAACTTATGGGATAAGTTTAAAACAAGCCATTCTAAGGTTTCTAACAACTTCTAACTTAGAACCTAGAACTTTTTAAAAGTTTCTAGCTTAAAACTTAAGACAACTTAAGATGACATAGAATCTTTCTAAGCTTAAGTTTCTTAAGTCTAACTTATGATCCTAAGTTTAAGTTATTTTATTATTTTAAGCTTCTACCCATGGACCTACAAAACACATGCCATAGTAGAAGTTTCAATACTCATACGTGGGCTTACAAGACACATGCCACGGAGTTTTATTTCTTTTTTTTAATATTTTCACTGTGTTTGCACAGTTGCTAACAATAATCGCACACCCGAGGAGACATTCACTGGTAAGAAGCCTAAGGTGGATGGGTTGCGAGTATTTGGATGCTGAGTGTATATTCATATACCTAAGAGTGAAAGAGCCAAAATGCAAATAAAGCCCTTGAAGTGCATCTTTACAAGATATGATGAACAAACTAAGGGATATAGGTGCTATGATCTAGTCACATCTACTCGTGCACATAAGTCGTGATGTATTGTTTGATGACATCCATAGGTTTGGAGACAAAGAAAAGGATAGTGATGAACTATCCAAGCTTCTCAATGAGGATGAAGCAACTCTACCATACAAGAAGATCATTGAGATTTCCATTATCCACGAATCCAATCTACGTCCACCCTTGTTGAGAGTTATCTGACCCGTCAGACGCGAACATTTAGAAAAACCTGTGTTAACTGCTCACACTGAGAG
The DNA here is from genome assembly GCA_029204225.1 of Diphasiastrum complanatum. Taxonomy (NCBI): domain Eukaryota; kingdom Viridiplantae; phylum Streptophyta; class Lycopodiopsida; order Lycopodiales; family Lycopodiaceae; genus Diphasiastrum; species Diphasiastrum complanatum. The sequence goes on from CM055111.1 coordinate 28,706,119, forward strand.
AGTCAATGAAACATGATGGAGTCATGCTAAAACGTTATGGCTAGAATGTGGTTAGCATTGCATGAAGAGAGCAACTCCACCAAACGGAACAAGACGACGAGTAAACATAGGTCCCAAGTAGCAACTCCGTGGGCAGATAGGATCACCCTCTACAAAATATCCCCTGAGATCTAGAATACCAAACTTGATAGAGGACGTTGTATTAGAAGAGGAAGTGACATCTGAATCAGACCAACTTCTGGAACATAGTATTGCCAACAACGAAGAACTAGCAGCTATAAGCGAGATTACCCCCCCCCCTTCCCCCCCAACAATCATGGCAGGAAGGGTAACCAAACCTATAGTTATACCAGTCAATTTAGAGCCATTGCCTAAATTCAGAGGTACGACCCCTAAATACCATGGGGCACCATATGAAGGGGCTGAAAATCATATAAACGCCTTTTGGATAGCTTGTCATATAAACAGGATTTCGAACCCGTGCCACCTAATGATGTATTTCGTGATCACCTTGACCGGAACAGCTAGGAAGTGGTATTATAGCCTTCCCAAAGAATCCATTGCAGATATTGATACCTTTCATAGAATATTTTTAGCAGAATTTGTCCCTCATCGAACAACTGATGGCATGTTATTCACATTAACCTCCATCCAACAAGGGGAGGGTGAGCGTGGAAGACAATATTTGCAACGGTTAACCGAATTATCTCACCATGTAGGAGTCAAGGTAACTCTTCTCCCAAAACTCCTATTGACATTTTTTCTACGAGGATTGAAAAGTAGCCTGCAACTGATAGTGAGACATACTAAGCAAGGATATTATCCACTCTATCACTTTATTCTTTATGCATCTGAAAAGAGCCAATTACTATGACATTTTCCAGAACTTGAGAATAAACACTTTTCCAATTTAGCTTTCAAATGTAGTACATAAATGGTCAAGATGGAGATGGAGAAACCAAGTCAATTTACTATAGTGTCAATTTCCATTTGGACCATTTTCATTATTGGGTCGGGAAACAACCTATTCTAATGTTTGTTGAATTTGGATATCAAAGGGATTTGCAAAATTTCTCAAATCTGGATTTTCTAAATACCAGAAACAACATCAAAAGAGGCTAGCCCCTAATATATACAAAGCCACCCTTTTTCTTCTATTAGCCAATGAGACATTTGACATTTCAAGGGACTAAATTCATCGGTCATGTGGAGGAGAGGTACTACTCTTCAATAAGCGAGGTTGAAACAGCAAACATGTTTTTTCTACTCTTATTTAACAAGACCTGATTTGCCTTTGAACTTGCAAAGGGGCTGAACCTTACAAAATTGGTTGAGGCATGGCCCATTCCTTTATGTTGATGAGCAACATGTTATTGTAAAATAGATAATCTTCAAATAGACAATTTATTTTACATGCATAATGGATAGCTATCTATATTATTGTCCATTATGCATGTGGACAAGCATAATGGATAGTCTATTTATAGACTTTCCATTATACATGCAGGTGGAATGGATAATCTATTAATAGAATCTCCATTTTGCCTATCAATGATAGTCCCATTTTAGCATAATATGCCACATCTGCCATTAACATCTCGCTAACCATTAATGGATAGCATATTTATAGATTGTCCATTATGCAAGCAAACAAAATGGATCAAGTTTTAATATAATGTTCATATTGCCTATTAATACTGCTTCCATTTTAGCATAACATGCCACACGTGCCATCGACACCCTGTTGACCTCTCCCCGAGTCCCAAAACTCCCATTGTCTGGCCATAAAAATTGGCCCACTTCTCTCTTTGAGCAAAGGTGAGGAGAAGCATGAGGCACCACAACCATCACCTCTAGAAACTTTTTGCTACCTCTGCCTATTCTTAATTTCAATGCCACATGTGAAATGAGGCCTTTTGTACTAACAATAGGAATAACTTGACTTCAACACCAACACCAGTTGGAATAACAAAACTTTGCGAGCACTTGTGGGCTCAGAGCACGGACCGGTGCTCACGAAGAACCATCAAAGTCCATAAACCAACCAACCGATTTCAAATTCAACCGCCAATTTTCGTAAGTAGCACGAATGAAACAACCAATCAAAAACCACAAAGGATTCAGCTTTTCCATAGCCATTTTTTTACCAGAAATTGATTCAAGCTGAAGGCCATAAAGAGAGAAACCGGCCAGGCCATGCTGAGAAAGTAAAAACGGGGTCTCATTTAAAAGGCAAAAAAGACTGGCACGGACCACCCAAGGCGGTGCTACCCAGCAGGGTCCACAAAACCCCGTGCCAACCATCCCTGCTGCCCCTACCCGTTTTGTCGCCCACGTTTCAAGACAACCCAACCCCCCCCCCCCCCCCCCCCCCAAGCGCGCCCCCCTTCCCCCCCCCCCCCCGAGTCGGTCAACATATATAAGGGGCCCTCAAAAAATCCCTGCCATGTCCAACCGCCGTGGCCAGGAGGCGGGGGCCAATGCCGCCCCTATAGCTCGTACCGCATGCAATTAGACCACGAAGGGTCACGGACCATGGCGTAGGACCCATGCCCCCTGATATGGAGGATGGTAAGTGCATAAGTGATCGTTGAGGCAGGTTTGGTGGCAATTTACAAACAAAATGACATGCTCGATAATCTGGTGTCTTCCCAAGTTTTAAAAGAAATTCAGTTCTTTTGAACAAAAACAAAATGCATCTAATAATTAGTGTGCCTTTGGATTAGAAGTCCACCTAGGTTTGTTGTGTCCATGTATGTGTTTGTGCAAGTGAGGATATATTGAGCTTGTCGACCATATCTAGGGATGCTATGTGAGGGGGATTTGGGTCTTCTGCACGGCGTTTGACATTGGTGGAGCGGAGCGGGTGTATGTTGGCTTCTCAACCAATTGTAAGGATGCTATGCCAGGTGAATTTGGGTCTTGTGCCCGCTGAAATCGGTGGGAATTTTGGCTTTGACGAAAATATAGAGCTCTAAGCCCTCGCATAAGATTTGCATTTTTGAGAGAGAGAGAGAGAGAGAGATGCAAATCTCGTATAAGAAAATAGAGAGCACTAGATTTGCATCTCTCTCTCTCTCTCTCTCTCTCTCTCTCTCTCTCTCTCTCTCTCTCTCTCTCTCTCTCTCTCTCTCTCTCTCTCTCTCTCTCTCTCTCTCTCTCTCTCTCTCTCTCTCTCAAATGCCAATGACAACCCATGTGAATATGATTAAAGGAGGCACTTGTCCATCGCCACTAGTGTGTTGCACGGAAAAGAAATTAAAAAACACCACAAACACAGTAAAATTCAAGATGAGTGAACATTTTCTCACTACCCATCAGAGCACAAAGTTTCACTCGGAGGACATTTATGTGCTCTTCAAAGACTTCATCTGAAAACAATGACCACGAATAGCGCCCTTAAAATTTTTGTTAAAGTGCAACAATATGGAAGACCAAGCTTTAAACTTTATTTCCAAGCAATGGCCATTGTGCAACCACACGCTCTATCCAACTCGAACATCAACGCACAAGAGCAAAAGATATCCTCACACTTAAATAGTGAGATTCAGACCTCCATGGGCAAAAATGCACACCATGCTCTTATCCACCACATAAATATCATTTGTCACAAAGCCAATTTGACAAGGCCATTTGGACATGGAGCTTGTAATAGACATACATGTGTATGTGATCTTCTAATAGGAATGAATTGCGAGCATGATGAACCATCACTTTTCCACAATGATTAGATTGTCACTCGGTGGGTCCAAAGCTTGAGCCTTTGGAGCTCCGATGAGTACCCTTTGGAAAGTTTGAAAGGTGAAGCAATCTAGCCAAAGCGCATAAAAGAACTAAAAGAACTCTCAAAGATTTTAATAATAGCACAAGGTGAAAAAAACAAATGCAATTGTTGTCACATTCAGGCTCATTCTCTATGTTGATACCCAATGAAAATTGTAACTATTCTTTAAAGAGTATTTTTTCTTATCTTATAGATATTTCCATTTTTCATACTTTGAAATGGAAATATTTATAAAGGTTCCAAGTGTGTATAGGAGATGGCTTCATGATTATCTTTAATTTTTATCCAATTTAGCTCATTATTTCAAAACATTTTCAATTTCAAAGGGTGGTTTCACACTTGCCTGCATGACGTTCCCTCTTTAAAATGGGTTCCTTCCATAAGTCCATTGAGAAAGAAAAATAATAATAAAGAACTTCCCCTTTCATGCTTACATTGGACACACGAGGTGGCAAGCGTTCTTGCCATGTAGGACCAATTCAAGCCCTATTTTTGGACCTAGAGATGTGGCCCTTGCATGTTGAATTGCTAGGGGCTACTTAAAATGGGCAAATGGCATGGCAACGATTCAAACTAGCCTCTTAACTCGCACCAGTAGATTTTAGAATTACCATCCATGTATGAAAAGGGGTGGCTCGTCGCTCATTTTTCTGGTTATTGGGGTTTAAAAAATGGCTTGCAAGAGAAATGGTCTAGCACAATTGCTGCTAGTGTGAAACCACCCTAAATAAAGCAAAGGCTCAAAAATGTATTATTTGGAACAAAAGATGCTAGTGTTTTCGAACTTTATTGTGAGTAAGTAGGTTGGAGAAGACCACTAGTGTTGTAGCATAGAGAATGCCCTAAAATTTTTTAAGGGGTAAAACCTCGTGATGAGCAGTTTCACCCTAGAGGCCCCGTGTTCAATGTCACCAACCCAAAAGGGTGAAATGCCCAATATCACATGGTCCTACTTGGTGTAAAGACTAGTACAAATTCTTTTGTTGGACCTTTTAAGATTTTTTCTTTCTAGACTTCATGAGGTTTTCCCTTTATGGTTAAATGCCTATGGGCATTTGTCCATAGAAGACACTATGACCGTAATGCCATGCCCACATGGAAAACTAGAGAAATTCTAGAAAAATCTAAAGAGAGTAAATCTCTTAATAAGACTTTAGAACTTAATAGTTGCTTTACTTTATATTATATAGTTGCTTATGATTGTCTTACTTGCAACCCCTTGCTTACTTATGTGTAAACCAAAGAAGAGAAGGAAACAAAGCACACAAGATTGCTCATCCATGCGAGATGATTTTGGCTTTACCCAACTATTAGTTTTTACACAGTTTTGACATTTTATGTGTGTCAATTGAAGAAGAGACAAAGTACTCAACAAAATCTTGATAAAAATAGAATCACTCAGAATTATGAAAAAGAGGACTTCTTCTAGTGATTCCTTAGATAACTAACAAAGATTTTGCATGTATTTCCTTGTAATTGAGGACTTTGTGACACGATTGTTCTCCTTTTGCTTTTTACGACAAATGGGAAAAGTATTCTCAAGTTTTATGAAAAACTTTTGTCATCATGATTGGAACTCTTCTTCCTCGATCTTTCACAACAAAGTTCCACTCATGAATTTACACTTTTTCTCCTCATACGAGATTTTTCTATTATGAAGTTGCTTAAAAGCATATTGTTTGGCACACCTTTATGCATATAAAGAAGATAATCAGATAAAATTGATGTAATCTAAAAAAGTGAGGTACCTTGTATATCACAAGGTTACAAACTATCAAAGAGATGTTAGAAAGTAGCCTATAAATGAAGATAAGCCCAAGAATGTTAAATTGTAGGGACATTTGTGTATCAAATGCATATTCTAGAACTGATTACCAATGAACCTCCATGGAAAGTTAAGACCAAATTTTGGTTTCCTTCATTATGTGAATGTTGACAAACATTTTAGAAAGTGTGTTGTGTGATTTTTCTATTTAATGATTTACTCAAATTCTTTTTTTCTTTTCTAGGGAAAAATCCAAACGAAATCTTGTAACATGATCTAAAGCTTTAAAACCAATTTGCTCTAGAGGAATACATGTCAATTGTTGAGCCCTTTAAAAATGCAAAACATGTATAGCGTGTATTCCTTTCAACAATCTAGTTTTAATATATTTTACCATTCCACTACATAAGAACCTATAGATGTTACAATGTTTAACCTCCAACTACTTAAAAAAAGATGAAACTTTTAGAAAAAATGCAACAGAATAAAATATTCATGTTAATGTCCCCCTTTTAAGTCAAACATATTCCTTAGTATTGGTAGAAATGAAGACTTACCTTTAATAACAATCCAAGTAGATTTTCTAGTAATATTGTGTGAGGTTAGTCATTTTCCACAAAACTTGTTTCTACTTACACATGTAGATTAGTATGTCAACAATGCATCAAAGAGCACTCAAAATTATATTCCACCCCTTACTAAAGCCAAGTCGGATAAGATTTCCATTGGAAAAGAAATATCTTGAGGCTTATGCTCCAAAATTTGTTGAAGTATGTATTTATTGGCTTTGGAGTGGTTGTATATAAAAATCTTCTAGATAGGTTGTAGTCAATTATCTTGGCTCTCTTTGATGTTTTAATTCATTAGAAAAGAATCCCTATTATCGTTTCCATTACTAAACATATGTTTATGATACACCATAGCAAGGAAATAGAACTTGTAGTAAGATGTGACATGAAATGAAACATTTTTCAATTTTGTATGACTTGATCATATAGGTGTATAGGAAAGACCATGTGATCTTGTCTTAGGTGGCATTTTCAAGGCAACTACAAACCAACATCAACCACTCATTATTGAAAAATTATGAATCACAATACATTATATAGCATTCAAAAAATGTTAGTCTATTATCAATTATTTATCTTCATTGAGACCAACCTTGAAATCATGCACACCCTTTGATAAATTAATGTTTGGAATGAGGACCTGTAGTTGTCTTATCTACCCCATCTTAAATCATTTTTAAGCCCATGTCTAAACAATAATAAAAATTCAATATGTCAACCTACTCAAAATAAAAGCAAGAGTTAGGTATTCATGATAATATGTAACTTGTTTCTTATATTGATGTATAGATTTGAGCAGACTTGGCGAAAATGACATTTTAAAAAAGGACAAGGTACTTGAACATCTAGTTTTTTTAATTAACTTCATCACATGTCATGATGAATTTGGCATGTTTGTCTATGTTACAAGGTTGAAGAAAAAAAAATGGCCAGTCCTCTTTTCTCCATTACAAATCATACAATTCATTTCTCTCTTTATAATATGTCATCTCCCATTTTCCCGTGAATGATCTAAATAATCATTATTAGTACAAGTTCCCTTCTATTATATCTACACAATATCCATTACACATTGTGTATAAACTTACACATGTGCTTTTTGTTATCACTTCTAGTTTTGGAAGTGCTAGGCTAATTTGGTCTCAACAAACACATTCAAATATATTGTTTTTATCTTGTACTATTCTAAAGATAGAAAAAACATTGTTTCAAGTTCTAACAAAGCACGTTGTCAATGCCCTTCAACAAAAAACTTCTACTATTAAGAAAAGCTTCCATCAAACCACTGCTCAAAATACTATGCAAATGAGAACAGTATCTTTGAAAATAGATAAAAGCTAGCTAGTTATTTTCCATGCTAGATGTCATCATGGGGTTGGATCTACATCCACCACCTTTTTTTTCATATCATTATCTTGATTTGGCATAAGCTAGATGACCTCCATATCGAGTTCTATGAGGGGTGGGTTGACACGTGTCCTAATTTGTAGGGATGCAAAAATGCAAGTTGTGCACCTCAATCCAACATTTTGATCTCATTGGTTTGTGAGGTCCAATCACATTTAGAGGTGCGTAATGAGGTCCCCAATCATGTTAAAAGGTCACCACCTGATTTTTAGAGTAGGAACTCGAGCTATCACTATATGGAAGAGAGGTCTCATTGTACAAACTATACTTTTGAGAGAGAAATTTTGGAGGTCAATTTTTGCTTGTTGTAGAAACCAAGAGCAAGGAATTTTCTCTCTCTAAAACTCCTTGTATTTTCATTAATAATGACACTTAGTTTTTTCATTTGTGTACTTGAAACATGCTTGATGTTGTGTGTACATGAGCTCTTGCCAAGTTACACTTTTACTGTGTGGAGTGCTCAGATCATATTTATGATCCATCCACTTTGATTTTGTGTACAAATCTTGTCTTTGATCCATAGAGTCCAATGGACCATTGTTGGAAAGATCTTGAAGTGTAGATTGAGATGCATAAGGCTCCAAGGACTTTTGTAGTACCATTTGGGAGTTTAAAACTAATCTTTGAGAGTAGGTAGAGGTGTCTACTTGGTGGATTTCAGATCATTATTATCCATGCACTTAGATCTCAAAATTTTTGTTCAAAATTGTGAGCTTCTCTCAGCTAGTCAAGATGGTGAAATTCTAGGACACTGTTTGTTGTCAAATTAGTTCACATTCAATCCAACTCTTAGGATTAGATTATTTAAGATTGAAATAGTTCAATAGGGGTGATTAGATCTGATTTTCATGTGTTTTGAAACAAATCAATTTTGAGTGATCTTGGTAAGATCCATTTTTCACATTGACTAGATTTTAGTGAGGAGTGATTCTAGAGTCATTTCACACATGTGGACTTTGTGTTCATTACTTCCTCATCATGGCATCAACAGGAGCATTTCTATCGGAGGCAAATGAAAGGTTGACTTCATCCAACTATTCCACATGGAAAGTGTGAAGAATTGAAAAAGATTATCTATGTTAGATATAGGGGTCTTATGTTTTTTACATCAAGCATCTAGATGTAGGATGTTGATAGGATTAAATTTGGCATAGATGGCAGATTATGCATTTCCACTTGTAATGCCACTATTGAGCCAAAATAGAGTAAGAGGCTAAACACGTGCCAATTAGAGTGTAGACAAGTGTAAAGTTTTTGTTTGATGGATTCCAAGAGGTCCAATAGGATTTAGAGGTGGAACCTTGTGAGGTCCAATAGGAAATTGAGGTGTGCTTGAATATAGTCCAATAGAATTAAGAGGTGCATGGATCAATGATCCAATAGGATCAAGAGGTGACAAAATATGGTCCAATCATAGTTAAGCATAGTGGTAGCTCGTGGACCTACTAGTATCATTGTACTCCTCATTTTGAAGCTAATTGATTTGGTGATTTCATGGATTTTGTGAGTTATTGGATTTCTAGCTTTCTCTCTCTACCCGAGAGCTCATGATGCATTTTCTCTCTCTACTCGAGGAGAGCAGCTTGTTTTTACTTAGATTATTTTTTGAATACTTCCCACACATGTGAGTGAGAGTTGGAAGTGATTGAATGCATGTAGTAGTGTGTTTTTGCCATAGGATCCAAGATTGATCTTGAATCTCAATCTAGTCTTGATCTTGGTGCATCTACACACCTTAGGAGATCACAAGTACATGTAGTGGACAGTCCACACGTGTGAAATTCAACAGAAAGTGAGGATGGAATCCATCTTGGTGTTGCAAGATCTCATTGATATAGTGAGTAAAATTGAGGAGGAGCCTCAACATCTACAAGAATCCATGAGGTTTAAGAAGAGGTCAAAGATGGCCTTACATTGCATCAAGATGAATGTTTCAAATGAGCTCCTAAGAGAGATTGGAGCTTGCATCTCGAGCAAGGAGGCTTTGGATACATTGCAAGCAATCTATGATCACTTTGAGAAACCAAATTCTCCAAAGTTTCCAAAACAAAGGAGAGAATGCCCAAAAATATGAATTGAGGGTGAAGGACTACAATAGGGAGCTTGCATGTATTGGTGATGTTATCAAGTCTCAAGAGCTTCTTCAAATTGTTATGAATGGTCTTAATGAGGATTTTTCTAACCTTGTGCAATTGTATTATATTCAAGGGGATCTTCCATCCATGGAGAGCCTATAAGGTGTTTTGGTGCTCGAAGAGAATAGGCAAGAGCTTAAGTTTATAAGGATGGTACAAATCATAGTTAGGGAAGGAGAAGAGAAGGCACTCATCACCCAAGGCAAAGGGGAAGGCAAGGGGAAGGCACATTCAAAGAAGAAGAAAAAAGTCAAGGAAGATGGTGATGATGCATCACAGTCATCAACAAGTGGCAAGAAGGACAAATCCAAAATGAAATGTTTCTTTTTGCTTGGTAATTCTTCAAAAAGAAAAAGGCTTTTGGCAAGCAAGCTAATCTTTCTAATGAGAGAGACGAGAGTGCAAATAAGGAACCTCTTATGATGTCAATTTACACGTATTTTAGCTTTAAAGGTGAGAATCCTTGGTGCTTAGACAATGAGCTCCCATGAGAATGCAAATTTTTTTAGTTTTGAAAATTTGTAATTTTGACACATCCACTAAAAATGGGTTTGCGTCATGATTACAAATCTCTTGATTGCATATCAGACAAGAAATGTGAAAAATTGCCAAAAATCTAGCTTGGTAATTTTATGTTTCTAGTTTATGAGAAAATATCACACGTGTGGAGCATGTTCCCACGTGTGGAAAAAAATCAAAAATATATTAATCATGTTGAGTTAGGGGTGTCATAAAGTTTTGTAGTCAAGCATCTTGGTGTCACTAGTTGATAGGGCCAATTTTGGCTTTAGAGGTCAAATAGTCAAGTACACATGTTTTGTCATCATTAGGCCAAAAGTCAATTATGATGTACCTCGAGCTATTTAGGCTGTTAAAAAGTGTCAAAGTTAGATTTGATGAGCAATCAAAGTCAATGTGCTGGCAAAGAGTCAAGGGTCCAATCATAAGTGAAAGATCAGTTGGATGGGTCCAATCAAGATCAAGAGATGATGAACCACTCATCCAATATAATTAGAGAAGTGCTAGAAAAGGGGTCCAATAGGAATTGAGCATGGACTACCTCGAGATACTACATGTAGATGGATTCACTTCATTCTTGTATTGAGTTTTTGAGTCATATTTGAGATTGATCAAATTTGTGTGTATACCACTCTCTCTCTACCCGAGGCTTGATTGGCACCTTCTCTCTCTACCTGAGAGCAAGCAATTCTCTTAGTTTTTTTCATGAGTACCTCCCACACGTGTGAAAGTACTTTGGTGATAATTGTATGCATGTAGATTTGTGTCTTTGCCTTAGAATTTGACATAGATCTTGGATTTCAATCTATAGTTGATCTAAAGTGCAAGAACAAAGCTTAGGATATCTTAATCACACATTAGAGCATTCCCACATGTGTGAATTTTCACATGGTATCAGAGCCTACCTAAGTGTTTGATGCATCTCTCATCATAAGTTTGAAATTTTCATGAAAATCAAGATCTAGAGAGTGTTGATTTCATCTCTCAGACTATCTTTGAGATTTTTGGATCAAAAGGGTTCATCATCATAAGGATTGAATCAGATCTGGTACTGTATATATTTCAGTGCTCAGACATGTGTGAAGGACATCCAAGTTCATTTGGATAGGTCTTGTCCAAGTTAGATCCAAATTTCATGCTAGATAGCTTGTTTAAAAGCTAGAGTCTAGATTGTTGTGTAGCAATTGGTTTCAATTCATTTGGATCTTCCAATAAAAGTTATATCCAATTGAATCAAGGTGGGTAGACCACCCAACCTGGTTGGACACATTTAGTTTCATCTCTATCTTGCTTATTTGATCCAAAATTTTAAGAATAGGCTTGCGAATCCCGTATATTTTCGTTGCCATCACTAAGCAAATTCTTAGTGATGCTAGGAATGAAGAGAACACCATCTATCTTAGTCTTCTTGGAAGTTCCTAAGCATAAGGGAATGGATCCCACACCTTCAACTTTACATTCATGATTATTTGCTATAAAATTGAACTTTATAGGTCCGACATAAGGTGTGAGTTAAGAAAAATACTCCCTTCTACCCGACATGTGGGAGCTAGCCCCACTATCTATCCACCAAGGATCTTCACCTTTGACATTTGATGATGAAAAACTTGACATCATGAGTGAGTCCTCATGATAACTCTCTTCCTCCTCTTGTCCAATGTTGGCTTTGTGAAGTTTTTAGCACGTGTGAACTTCACCACACACCTTACAGGATCTTTATGAGGTGTTGTGATTGCACAAGAATGATCAATGGACAGATTACTTGAAAAATCCAAGGCAAGAGCACAATGGCATACAACAGACTGAAAAAACTAACTCCTTAATATGAGAAATGGATATCAGAAAATATTCTAAGTGCTCACTATGGAGAAAACAACCTGCTCTTAGGTAGAGAGAGAAAATCAACACCAAAAACTTGGGTAGAGAGATAATGAGCCAAAATCACCAAGATCTCAATATTCACAATATGGCAAAACAAGCCGAAGTTTCCCTACATCAAAGAGGCTCAAATTCCTATAGTGGAGTTGCATGGAAAGTCCACTTCATTAAGTTAACTCAACTATCATAGATCCACATGTAAAGCTGCATGCATGAATATTGCATGTACTGCATGTCAACTCTCAAAATTGCCTAGACATGTGTAGATCATGTAGCCTGGTTTGCATGTTGCATGCACTGATTGCATGTTGCTTGCATGCACTCTGAATGACTATGCATGTTATCTAAACTTTTGCATGACATCATAAATGAACCTACCTAACTCAAACTCGACCTATTCTAAGAAGGTTATGTGCTCAATTCACATACCTCTACATACAATAAAATATACAAAAGAAATAAGTGAGCATAGCCCCCAAAGTCAAGATAGGAAGATATTTTTTACCATTCTTCACACTCCTCCTTAAAATATATCTACCTATTCAACATAGACTCTGAGATTAAGCCAAGATTAGACCTCATCTTGACAAATATATTCTTGAGCAATGGCTTGGTGAGAAGATCTGCAACACAATTTGAAGATCCAACATGCTCCAATGAGATCTCTCTCCCAATAACGTTTTCTCTTACAAAATGATGAGCTACCTCAATGTGTTTGCTCCTTGCATGGAACACGGGATTGTTTTCAAGAGCCTGAGCCAAGATGTTATCATTATTAATAATTGGAAGGTATTTATCTCCATAACACTTAAGATCCAAGAGTAGCCTTTTGATCCATAAAACTTCCTTTGTTGTAATTGTAAGAGATTTGTACTCAGCTTCACAAGATGATAAGGATATAGTTGCTTGCTTCTTTGATAGCCAAGAAACTAGATTCCTTCCATGAAAAATCGTGTAAGCACTTGTGGATTTCCTATCCAGTCTGTCTCCTACAAAATTTGAGTCTGAAAAAGCAACCAAAGTAGATCTTCTCCTTTGTAGATCAATCCAAAGTCTAAGGTAGAAGATACATATGTCAAAATTCTTTTAGCCAACTTCCAATGATATATCTTTGGATCTTGCATCTGTTGGCTTATCTTATGCACACTAAAGCTTAGATTAGGCCTTGTCACAGTTAACCATATAAGTGAGCCAATAAGACTCCTATAAAGAGTGATGTCCTCGAAGGATCTTTCATAGGAACTTTTACAATGCGCTCCATTGGTGTATCTATGCCTTTACAGTTTTCCATTTGGAATTTCTTAAGCATGGAAAGTGCATATCTACTTTGACTTATGAAAGCATGATCTTTTCAAAAGTCAATTTCTAGCCCTAAAATGTAGTGAAGAACTCCTAAATCTTGCAGCTTAAATTCACTACCAAGTGCATGTTTAGTTTCTTCAACTAGCTCCTCATTATTTCCACTAAGAATGATATCATCTACATAGATGAGAAGAATAACTACAAAGTTCATTACAAATTTAATGTACATTCAAGGGACATATTCACTAAGATGAAATCCGAGTGATATGAGAAAGGAGTTGAGACTTGCATACCAAGACCTTGGTGCTTGTTTTAGTCCATAGAGACTTTTTAACAAAAGACAAACTTTTGATTCTCCACCTTCTTTCACAAATCCAGGTGGTTGCTCCATGTAAATCTCCTCCTCAAGGTAACCATTGAGAAAGGCATAAGAAACATCAAGTTGAAACATCCTCCAATTGTGATAACATGCAAGAAAAATGAGAATTCTGATAGTTACCATTTTTGCAAAAGGTGCAAAAGTGTCTTCATAGTCAAGACCTTTGATTTGAGAGTAGCCTTTGGCACAAAGTCTTGCTTTGAATTTTTTGATGGATCCATCATTGTTGTATTTGATCCTGAATACCCACTTACATCCAATGACATGCATGTTGTTTGGTGGCTCCACAGGCTCCCATGTGTTGTTTGACATCAAGGCTTCAAACTCAAGGGTCATTGCTTCAACCCATTTCTTGAAGTGCTTCTTGGACATCTTTAGGCTCTTCATCAGATATGAAGAATGCATGATAGGATCCTCTAACAACCGCTTCATTTTCTCTTGAGATTATACATTTGTCAACATGAAATTTGACAGCCAATCCACTATCAAACAATTGTCCTACACTAATGAGATTCTTGGTTAGTCTAGGTACATAAAGTACATCATCATGCAAACAAAAAGATTTTGATGATAATGCATGCAGTGGAATACTGCCTATTCCTTCAATTCTACACTCTACATCATTAGCAGTATAGATTGATCTTTTTGCACCTAGATATGGCATGAGACTTGTGAAAGAGTTTTTAGAACTAGACATATGAGAACTAACCCCACTATCTATCCACCAGATTTCTACATTCTTGAAAGGAAAAGATGAAAAACTAGACATCATTAAAGAATCCTCTCTTTCACTCTCAATACACTCACACTCTTCCTCATTAGTAAGGTTAGCTTGCTTGGATTGGTTCTTCTTCTTGAAACAGTTTGATTAATAGTGGCCCTTCTTGCTAAAAAAGAAACATTTGATCTTTGATAGCTTCTTCTTGCCACTGGATGTTGCAATTTGTGAGGATTGATCCTCACTACTTTCTACTTTGGCTTTGTCCTTCTTGAAGTGTTGTTGACCTTTGTCCTTGCCTCTTGACTTGTCCTTGGTAAAGAGTGCTTTGTCGTCTCCACCATCCTTCAATGAAAGTCTAAAAAAATCAATCTATCTTGAATTTGGATATAGCTTCTATCAAAGAAATGAAGCACATGCAAGTATGAAGTCTATCTCCCATGAGTTTCAAAGAGCTGATAAACTCTCTAGGAACTTGATCTCAACTCAAACACTATACTTGTGTGAAATGAAATATCTAAGACCTCACAATACTCAGCTTTATCCAATTCTACTTTATTGATAATAAAAATTGAGAATATTGGTGAAAAGAACTGATGTGTGCTCACTTTGGCATATCACACGAGATGAGTACTCTTCATATTTTTTTTTATTTTCTTAAATTCTCTTAAAAACAAATCAAATTGATTTAGAAACTTGAGCAACACAATCTACTCTTCAATACCTATCCAACAAGCTATAGAACATCAAATTTGGATAATTCCTTCATGTGACGTCCATCAGCTCTCCAACCTAGAGCTGGCTCCCAAAGCTTCACACTTTACCCATTTGCGTTTGCAGTGTTCTGATTCCATCATGAATTGCCCCTGTAAGTCATGTCTCATCCAAAGACTCAAGTCCATTCACAAATAACTGCCCCCTGATGATCATCTCATGTCATCCTACAGTGTTATCCCTATCAGGTATCCCAATGCCATCCCTGATCGCAAAGATCTGAGCATCTACCTTGCAGTGCCCACCTGTATTTCCTCAATCTAGCTCCAAGCTGCTCTTGTGAATGGTTTCAAACCACTCCTTGAGAATATACTAAGATATGAACTCCAAAGCCACCATCAAATCCCTCACATGACTATGCATGCCAATATTTCTCCAAGTGAACTTGTGAGATCTTCCATGGCCCAAACCAAATGATTTGCACCCTGTTTTTACTGGAATCTGCATTCCTAATGCAATACTGATACGGCAAATTGACTTGACTTACCTAGAATAGGCAGTTGAAGTATATCTCTCGATGAAAAACATGATACACTGCTCCACAGCCAATTTGACTTGATCAAAATGACTTACGGACTACGAAACCGCAAAATCATCACACTTACTACTCTCCAAGAGTCTCCAGAGTGTGATTATTTACCCGTTCTCCATCCTCCATGTGTCCCACACACAACTCGTCCAATGCAAGTCTGCTATCTTGCCCAATGGCTTCCAACTGGCACCACCTCGCACTTCCATCACCTGTGACTGCCAAAATGTGTGTACCTCCAAGCTAGCCCATATTTCCCTCCAAACAAAAAATTTTTGAGCTACAGATGCGTGTGTCAATGCAGGACACATGTTCAGATCATACAATTGCACATGTGTTTGCCCACGTGGGTGTGACGAGATATGCTAACGTCACGTACGAACATGTTTATTGTCCACCCATGCAATTCCTAGAAGCATGTAAGCTGGAGGCCCACAAATTTTTCACATTTCTTTCAGCTTCCATTTTGATCTGGCAATCACTCTCACTCTCTCTCACTCTCTCTGATTAGAAACCTTCTATTTGGACATTGTGAAATCCAGTATCGCAATGACGCGAGACCTGCCTTGAAATCTCGTAGTCTGGAGCGCATCTCACATTGTTCTGATATCAGCTCCCAATATCGCCATCATGTGATTCTTGCCTTACTTCTAGCGAGATCCTATTCTCTCTGACATTTTTGTGACACCAATGACCCGGACCAAGTACACAACAAGGTTGTCTTCTTTTGTTCAGCCAACACATCCAGCTCTTGAGCCTGTTAGGCATGGGGTAGGGAGAAGAGGCAGACCCAGATGCGCTCCCTAGCTTAGGGAGATAAGAACTCTTCATAGGCACACAAGATTACTGATTCCAAAACAGCTTTCTACCGAGTTGTGAGAGAAGTCACATAGGATATGACCACCCATCTTCCATTCAACATGAGGTGGAATTTCATTGCATTGGAAGCCCTCCATACTACGTATGAGAACTTCCAAACCAAGTTGTTTGAAGACTCGAAGTTGTGCTCCATTCATGGCAAGAGGGTAACCCTCATGCCAAAGGACATGCATCTTGTGATGAGGCTACGACACATATGATCAAGTGTTTCCGTCTAGATTCACTAGAAGACCAGCACCTATGGAGAGAGGGTTCCTCCCAGAAAAAAGAGGAAGCAGTTGAAGACAAGGAGGGGAAGCAAAGTTGTGAGATCGCCTAGCTTTTTGCCCAATCCTCCTCCCAAGAAAGATGTTGCATGCACATCGCCCCCTACAAATTTGCAAGACAACTCAATCACACCAGATTATGCTAGTTCGAGTCTTCTAATTTCAAAAGCGGAGGATCTCGATGCTTTTGTGTTAGTAACAAAGTAAAAAAGAGAGAAATAAAAGACCGTGGCATGTGTATTGTAAGTCCACATCCAATGTCAATGCTTGGGAATCTCTTTGAATCCTGAAAAATGTCAAATTTGGCTAACGCATGGCATAGTATTAGGACATTCTTTCAAGAAACGATATTGCGACGGACCATGAAAAGGTCCTGATCATTTAAAATCTGCCAAAACCATGCACTATCCAGGAAGTATATTCATTCCTAGGCCATGCCAATTATTATCTCTGCTTTTATTCTCGATTTTGCTAATAAAGCACGGTCAATCTATAAGGTGGTTGTTGATCCCAAATGGACTGATGGACAACGAGTCACGTTCATTCAGTTGAAGCAAGCCCTCACCAATGCACCTATTCTCAAGGCTCCTGATTACTCCAAGGAACTCCATGTGCACACCGATGCATCCAAGTATGCCATCAGAGCAGTGCTCACCCAACCGGGAGATTTCGAAAAGGATTATCGAATCCGATTTCTCAGTAGACAATTGATACCCGCTAAAGTAAATTACACCACTACTGAACGTGAAGCTTTGGCAATGGTTTTGTAGTGGGTTTCTTTCCTTGCCTAACCTGAATCCAAGATCTAGTCAATCTAGCATCAAAGAGACGGAGTTAGTTGTCACGCGGAGGTTCGTTCCCATGGGAGCGATAGTATAGTTCAGATTTCAACATGAATGGAGGATCCTACACTAACATCCATTAACACTAAGCATTAACACTACATCCATTAACCCTACTTCCATTAACCCTAAATCCACAACAATGATAGAAACTTACTCTTCTCTCTCTCTTTTTCTCTCTCACAAAAAGCATAAGAAATAGCAATCCCAATAATGATCAAATCCAACAATTAGCAAATACAAAGGAAGCATGAGAAATGGAGGAAAAGAGAGGAAGAGCAAGGACATTCATCAATCCATTTCTAAAGAGAACCAATCTGCTTTTATTGAAATGAGAAAATGAACATCAGGAGCAACTCGAGTTGGTCCCTTTTTATAGTAGAGAGGAGGACCCTGGCCTCTAAATCCTATTGGTCCAGTCTTGCCTCTCTTTTTATTCAAATTTAAAAAGTGTGGGAACCATCAAAATTGGAGGGAAACCCAACTTTATTCACTAACTTGACATTTAGGCCCTGCGACATTAAAAGTTCCACAAAAAGGCCTAAAGTCCTTTATTAATTTTTAACTAATCAATCAAATAACTATGTGATCATTGGGTTGGACTTACACACGCAGGGTGCCAAATCCCTCTCACTTATTAACTAGGGTTAGGGTCGTCTTGGGATCCGCAAACCCTCCAACAGTATCCCCCACCAAAACTGGTGGCGGTCCCACGACAGCTGCAATATGCAATTATTGGGGACTTTTATTGATTTTGCACTGAATCTTAATTAAATGATACTGCACCTTCTCCATAAAGTCGAGGCGTGCAGTATTGAAATCCAAATTGTGTGGCAGGAAACAACGGTGGGCTTCGACAATCCATTTGGAAGTTGTCCATGAGGTGAAGCAGGATTCCCAAGAGCCTCCCATCATAGCCGCACGAAAATAGAGACAAGTAATCGGCAGCTGATCTTTGACTTGCTCTGAGGCCATCGGTTTATTTGGATCAAATGTTAGGGGAGGAAGGCCATCGTCCCATTTGGTTTCCACTGACGCCAACAGAGTTAGATCTTTAGCAAACATTGTCGATTGTTGCACCGTTGGATCTAGAGAGTGGACATACTCTCTCTGATATGCTTGTAAAGCACGGTGGAAGTCCACTGAAATGGTCCAGCTTGATGGATGATTGGCCAATTGGGCGTATGGATGGTGATTTTGTCCATAGCCAACCCCAAATCTTTTCATTTATTTCTTCGCGGCATTGGCACGTAATAGGGATCTACCCTCAACTGGTGAGGGCTCGCGACGTAACTCCTAATTGATTCCGGAGTTTTCTCAAAAATCATGATTCTCCATGCCGGCTACACTCCCAATGCAGGTATTTTGTCAAACTCTTTGCCAGCCTCGATCTCGGAGGTCTTAAATTTCAGAACTAATCCACCATGCGAAGACTCATGCGGATGTTTCTTTAAGAAGGTCTAGATCTGGTCCTCGACGCTGATGGGCCTTCTGAATAGAGGTCTTGTCCTTGATGAGGCTGGACCCGCTTGTACTGCCGGTATAGTTGGCGGTTGATCTGCTATATCTGGAGCTCCCCCCTGGTCCATGCTCAAATCAATCCTTGTATCCATTGGTACAGCTTCTTGGCGCGAAGGGGAGAATTGCGGCATGACCGGGACGAGGATTTGTGGTCCGGCTTCCAACACTTGAGCGGCTGCTTTCTCATAGGCGGTGATGGTCTCTTTTGCCTTTGCCAACTCGGTTGAAGCTGCTCCTTTGAACCTATCAAAGCGGCCTTGGAATCCTTGAAGGGCCACTTTGTATGTCTCCACTTTTTTGAATAAATACGCAATCTCCGTCGGTGTGACCGGATGATCGGGTATTTGCATTTGTAGATAGGCATCACGCTCAAGGGTGGTCGCATTTAATTCACCTTGAAGCCATGTTCGATCTTGTTCGGCCATCTGTAATTGCCCGTTCAGCAGCTGCACCCGTTGCTTGGCATCTTGCACTACCTTATCTACCTGATCATGTGCGGTTGTCAGGGCGTTTTGCAGGGAGCTGATGTAAGTTTCCAAGCGATCCGCTTGTTGCTAGGCCAACTTCTTTTCACTTCAGTCTTATCTTCATGTTGTTTGGCTATCTTCAACTCTCGATCCAGCTGGACAATTTTCTGGCTAATCAAAGTGTTTTCGGATTCTAGATCAGAGATTCTCTGTTTCATTTCCTTCTTCTTATCTAGCATAGATTGGATCACTTGCCCAAGGCTTGAAACCAACCCTAGAGCATCACCAGAATGGCTCCCTAGAAAGTGATATAGAATTTGGATTTCTCTTCCTTCTATGTACTGAAGGCAAGAGTGATGAAATCCATATTGATGCGACCCGAAAAGGCTCTCTCATGAATACCCATTGTAGTGAGCAGAGGCTCCGCAAGGGTCATCCACTGAGTGACCATGCTTGTGCTAGGAAGAATCATGATGTCCGTTGCAGATGGGACATCGCGATGGATAGTATAGCGCGGAGACTAGGAAGTATCGATAGAAGACATGATGATCAGAAAGGAATTATAAACGCGTGAAAGTGTTTCAGAAGGCAATGCAGAAAATTTGGAAGGCTTTGGTCGCAAGAAAAATTCGCAAGAGCTTCGCTAGCACAAGTGAGGAGTGAATCGAATTCAGCCAACTTATAAGTGAGTTTGGTGGGTCCATTACACTAAATAGTAGTTTGGCTGATCAGTTCTGAACAAAAATATGCAGGCATGTGCAGTATTGTAAAAATCGGCTATAAAAATCTCGACGAAGGTTTCTAGGGATCTGAACCTATCAAGCAAACGTTTTCTAGGGCTGGCGAAGGATGAACCTTTGCCCAGGAGGGTCCTTCGCCCAGGTACTGTCATAAATGCATTTTTTCACAATCTGAACCTATGGACGACCTAATTTTGACATTTTAAGACCATCTAGCAGGTCGACGAAGGTTCATAATGAGGTTATGATGCTCGACGAAGGTTCCCAAAATGGCATATCACTGAACATTCGCCTGTCTCAAAAACTGGATTTTCCCTTGTCAGGAACCTTCGCCCACCTCAATTTAGATAAATCAAGGGTGGATGTACAATCTGAGAGCTCAACAAAGGTTCCTGACACTGTATTGGCCAAATCTACCCATATCAGTGATTTTTTTAAGTCATTGTCCATCAAAAATACTGTGCTTCCTTTTCCTTATGCTGATGACTTCTTGACTTTTGCTCATCAGTCTTTCCTTATTTTTTTTTTCTTTTCTTTTTGTTTGTTTGTTTTTTTTTTTAACTGTCTTTTTTCAAAAAACTCAGCAAAATAAATATTGAAAACAAAAAATTGAAAAACAAATAAAACTAAAAAATATATGGAGATCAGGCTTGCTAAACTGGCGGAGCAGGCTGCCAAAACTTGCGTAATCGGCTGTCATTTACCGGAGTATCAAATCGTTTTTCATCCAAGTGCTCAAGAATTACTGTGCCATAGTTCAGGATTTCAACTTACCCTTGATCAGCTTGGTTTTGGACATCAATGCAAGATCTCCTACTTTCAGATATTTCTTGTGCAAATGATGATCGTGCCATGCCTTGCGGCGGGCTTTCTCTGTTGCTAAGGCATGAACTGCCATCAATCGGGTTTCTCATAATTTGTGCAATGCTTCATGACGGAGTTGTAAGGACATATCATCATTTAATCGTTCTGTTGCTGCTATGCGTAAAGATGGGATTAAAAATTCAATTGGCATAACAGCATTTTGACCATAAACCAGTTGGAAAGGTGTTTGCGGTTCTGAATGCCCATAATGCTGCATACAGTTTATGTTCCCAATCGGACCAACTTGCTTCAACTGTCTTTGTCATAATGGTGCAGAGAATCTTATTGGAAGATTCAGCTTGGCCATTTCCTCTGGGATAATAGGGAGTACAAAATCTATGTATAACAAAAAATCCTTCTAGTAAACACTTTATTTTTTGATTAACAAAGTGTGTACCCCAGTCACTGACAATTTTGACATCCAAATCTGATTATAATATTTTCATATAGAAACTTGGCCGTAGATTTCGCATCAGCCACTTTGACAGCTTTGGCTTCAACCCACTTGGTCATATAATCAGTTGCGACAATAATGTATGTAAAAGTACAGCAAAAAGGACCAAGAATGGATCCAAATCAGATCCACAAGTGTGATTGGGTGTTAGGTTAGATTGATCTACCAATCTACACAAGATTAGATAGCACTAAATCAAATCTACATCAACAAATCTAACAAGAACGATCAAATATGATCAAAACTTGTACTTGCTGGTTTCACACGTGTGAAGACCTGTCAGAGTACAGACTACCAGCAAATAATGAAGTACACTAAGCTTGGAAACCATTAGAAGCATAAAATCACAAGACAAATGGAGAGATTACTCAAGAAATGCACCAAAACCAAGATCTAGCCTTCTTGTCAATTATGGCCAAATGAGCCACCATATATACACAAGAGCTGATGCTTACTTAGCTGATTTGGCACGTGTGAGAGTGCCTACTCATCAAAGGATCCACCAATAATCATCAATATGGCACATGGACCAAGTTTGCTAACTTATAGCCACCTCCCTTGATTTTAGACAATTTTCCTAATTTATAGGGACTTGCACAAATATCTACTACAAGTTGGATCTCGCCTACTACTAGTGATTTAACACATATGAGCAGTCCTTGGCACGTGTGAGATCACTCCTATCCATGTGAAATAGCTTTTCCTACCAATAACATGATGCCAAGTGGCATATAGCTAGAAAACTAGATTTTGGCCATTTTAGCCACTAGATCTCAAATGAAATGGTATGCACAACCTATATGACTCATCTAAATGATAAATGTATTTATCTCACACGTGGGAACAGGCTCCACACATGTCTAATGATGATATGTACTAGTCATAATGGTATTAACGAGATTTGATCAAGTTAGCTTTTGCCAATTTTAACACTCCTCCTCAAAACTAACTTGATAAAAGCATGATGATGTTAAGCTTGATGCCATGGGCTTAATTGGTCTTCAAATATGGATCCTTGCTAGTTCAAAGGTGTGAAGATCAACCAATGAGGTTGATGTCGATACGAAATCACCATCTTCATGATAGTGCCTCTTTGATGTTGACTTCTTTGATGAACTTGAGAGCTTTGTAGTACTTGATTGATTTGTTCCATCCTTGAAACATATGGTTGATCCAAAAGCTCCTCCTCCTTGAAAATAGCTATGATAAAATAAAGAGTCCTTATTGACTCATAAGGATCACAAAGATCCAACATCATGTTACCAAGATCTCGAGAATTAGGCTCATCAACATTGGCAACACTATGCATGCTATAATAACAAAGAGTTTGCATCATATCTCAATGCTTGATTACCATGCTAATCTCAGATCTAATGAGGCTAAATACTTGATTATGCAGATAAGTTTCCTTAGAGGATGATTCACTTACTCTCATAAAGAGTTTACAATCTGCCTCAATACATGAAAAAAGACAATTTTTCACACTATGAGTGTACAAATCACTCTTGCTCTTGCAAGCTCAAGAGCATACATTTGATGAAATAACCATTTGCTTTCTAATTGATCTAAAATCAATTTCATATCATTAAGAACATCAACTATGTTCTCAAGAGAGACACCATACTCAACTAGTATTGCTTTACTCCAACTTTGGGATGCAAAAGTCTCACTAAAGCAAATTGATTCACCAAATGACATAAGAGAAGCAAGCATGAGATGTTTACCACTTGAAATGTGCTCCTCTTTCCCTTGAAATGTGAGCCATATGAGCTCAACCATGTCTCTTGATATTCTTCTTGTAATCATAACTTGAGAAGGACTCTCCTCCTCAATCCTTGGCACACTTGAACCTCGAGATGACTCCTCAAGATCAACTCCTTGGTGCTCCTCCTTGATGGAAATCCGAGACCTCCATGTATCAAAATGATCACAACAAACATGATCATATAATGTGCACTTCATATGATTATCAACATTACTTATGCTAGAACCATAAGTCCAAAAATCACCACAACTTGGCATGATTTTTCTCATATTGAAATCAAGAAGTATTTCCATCTCAATAAGCCTAACTACTTGCTTATGGATATAAGTGTCCACTTTGGATGCTTCACTTATTCTCATAAGAAGTTTACAACTTGCCTTTAAAATTGAAAATTTACAATCTTCAACATTATGAATGAACACATCATTCATGACCTTATTGAAACCAACAAAAAATATATTATGAAGACATTTCCATTTCCTTGACTTCATATTCAATGTAAGTTTACAAGGAAAACATGCTTTGCTATCTATTAAGGCATCACACTCAACTAGTATTGCCTTAATCCACCTTTGAGATACAAAAATCTCTTCAAAGCAAAATAGTTCCTCATAAAATTTCATGAGAGCATAAATGAAAATATTTTCATTTTGTGATTGCTCCTCCTTAATCTTTCTTGGTTTCTCTTGGATCATAACAATAAATTTGAACTTTTCTAAAGTTCTAAGCAAAATTCTTTTCAAGGACATGAAATAAATCCAAGTGACATTAATGAAAGTGACATTTATCTTTTCATCTTGAACCAAAAAATTCACTTTCAAATGCAAAAATTCAAAAGGTTTGAAATGTGTGCTGATGGACTTTTGAAGACAAATCTCGTAAGTCCTTGTGAGACTCCAAGCCTCATGCATCTTTCCACAAAGGAAACACCTTTCCTTGGATCTGTCCTTCTTGCCTTTGCACTTTGAACTTGAAGCTCCATCCTTCACCTCGGCCCCCTTGCTTTGGTTCTCCTTGGATGGATTGGTCTTCATTTTGTAGCATCTTGAGACAAAACAATCTCTCTTGCCACAAAGGTTGCATTTAGGATCCTTACTTGCCTCCAATAGGTTGCCACCTATTGATGCCATGATGAGGAAGTAAAACCTAGTGATATGACTTTTCAAAATGTAATTTTTGACTCTCAAGAAACTAGATTTGAACACATTCAACAATCTAGAAGGATCTACACAAGATCTAGACCACAAATTTTGAATCATATCTCTTTCAACCTAGTCAATTGGAAACTAATCTTTGCTTTGATCACTAAGACAAAAGCACTCTATCAAATCACAAAAATCAGATCCAAACACCCCTATTGGACTCAACAAATACCAATGAATCTTCCTCTTGAGAGTTGGAATGGATTTGAAAAAATTTGACAACTAGATTTTCCTTTTCTCTTGACTAGTTCTCTCAACTTTTGAGATTCTTGAACAAAGTATGGGGTTTGTTTCAAATACTTGAAAATCAAACTTAGTCACTTCTTTTGGATTCACTCTTGACCCAAATAATCTCATCTTGAGATTTGGATTGAATTTGATCTGATTTGACAACAAATTAAACCACTAATTTTCACAAAAAAAGGATCTACACTAGATCACAAAAACTTGACATGTATACTTGATTCAAACACACAAAGATCAGATCCAATCACCCCTTTTGGAATCCCTCTTGACCCAAAGAATCTCACTCTTGAGATTTGGAATGGACATGAAATGGTTTGATAGCAATCTATGTCAATAATTTTCACCAAGCTTAAAAATTAGACATCTAGAGATTCACAAAGATCCCAATCATGTATGAACACTCAAATATGGACTCCTCCCTGTTCTAGACTCCCAATGGGATCACAACTTGATCCTCACACTCTACAAAGAAAGTTGAATAGAACTTAGTTGAGTTTCATACATATAATGTCAAAATTTTGCTCAAAAAATTGAATTCATTCACCCCTATTGGACTCCACCAAGTACCAATGACTCTACCTCTTTAGAGTTGGAATGAAATTCAAATTTTCAGAAATGTAATACTTCTCTCTCACTAAGATATTTGCTTACAAAGAGCTAATGTCACTTAGCAAGATTTGATCACAATGAAGACGACAATTTTTCCACCAAGGTCAAGAATTGAGTTACTAGTTCTTGCCCTCTACAAAGGAAGGATCTCTTGAAAATTTTGGATCAACCACAACACATATGTCTCACTCACCTTTATGACTATAATTCAAGCCAAAAAAAACACACTCAAACACTTGAGTAGGGGTGAACAATGTGACTTGGATCTCAAATTTTTCTCCTAGTACTTGCCAACAATTCTTATCACCTTGTATAGGTAGATTTTGCCTTTATGAGTGTTTGTGCTTTAGAAATTCACTAAGATTTCACTTGGAGGACTGATCCAAGAGTGTCTTCTAGCATTTAGATGCTTCTAGACTCAGCCCTTTCACTCTTGAACAAATCTAGAATGAAGGTATAATGGATTTCAATCTCCCCCCTTGCAAATCACTCCTTAATCTTTGGTTTATAGCACTCTTTCTCTCTCAACTTCAATGTACACTCACAAAATCAGAGAATCAACTTCAATGTACTGTAAAAAAGCTTTAATCCATCTATATGATCGATCTAAACCAGGAACAAATCAATGGAATAGGAACAATGCAAGTGAAAGCTTGAAAAATGCACTAAATTGACTCAAAATTGGGTGTATGAAGCTCAAAATGCACCAAACTGAATTTTACTGTCCAAAACAGGTCATGTACGGACCCACACGTGTGTAAAGTACACCTGTAGCCCACAGCAAGATTTGGTACAAATATGATGTGGGCTATCCATTCAACCTCGCTACCTCAATATTAGCTTGTTTCCAAAAACCTGCCAATTTGGGTATAGTTTAGATCAATTCCTTAAATGCACTTGTACTTGGCTCTGATACCATGTGAAAGTACAGCAAAAAGGACCAATAATGGATCCAAATCAGATCCACAAGTGTGATTGGGTGTTAGATTAGATTGATCTACCAATCTACACAAGATTAGATAGCACTAGATCGAATCTACATCAACAAATCTAACAAGAACAATCAAATATGATTAAAACTTGTACTTGCTGGTTTCACACGTGTGAATACCTGTTAGAGTACGGACTACCAGCAAATAATGAAGTACACTAGGCTTGGAAACCATTAGAAGCATAAAATCACAAGACAAATGCAGAGATTACTCAAGAAATGCACCAAAACCAAGATTTAGCTTTCTTGTCAATTATGGCCAAATGAGCCACCATATATACACAAGAGATGATGCTTACTCAGCTGATTTGGCACATGTGAGAGTGCCTACTCATCAAAGGATCAACCAATAATCATCAATATGGCACATGGACCAAGTTTCCTAACTTATAGCCACCTCCCTTGATTTTAGGCAATTTTCCTAATTTATAAGGACTTGCACAAATATCTACTCCAAGTTGGATCTCATCTACTACTGATGTTTTAACACATATGAGAATTCCTTGGCATGTGTGAGATCACTCCTATCCATGTGAAATAGCTTTTCCTACCAATAACATGATGCCAAGTGGCATAGAGCTAGAAAACTAGATTTTGGCCATTTTAGCCACTAGATCTCAAATGAAATCGTATGTACAGTCGATATGACTCGTCTAAATGATAAATGTATTTATTTCACACATGGGAACAGGCTGCACACATGTCTAATGATGATATATACTAGTCATAATGGTATTTACAAGATTTGATCAAGTTAGCTTTTGCCAATTTTAACAATGTATCGGGCCTGAGATCCTTGCACGGTAGGATGAATAGGACCAACATAATCCGGTCCCCATTTTTCAAATGGTGCTTGCGATAAAACCGGATGTAAGGGTTCATAATTC
Organism: Diphasiastrum complanatum; assembly: GCA_029204225.1. Lineage (NCBI taxonomy): Eukaryota > Viridiplantae > Streptophyta > Lycopodiopsida > Lycopodiales > Lycopodiaceae > Diphasiastrum > Diphasiastrum complanatum. The sequence goes on from CM055111.1 coordinate 28,733,611, forward strand.
TGTCGAGTAGGCCGTCATGCTCGATATGCTAGAGTTACCCGGCATCTTAAAAGATGCCCCTTTAGCTTTTCGTTTTTTTGGACATTCCTTCGCGACATGACCTGGTTCCATGCAGTTGAAGCATAGATTGTCGCTTCTGGCTTTCATAAAGGTTTTCGGGTCCAAGGTAGATCTTTTCTTCGACTTACTTGAACCTGAAGCCCCATCCTTTGCCTTGCCTTTCAATTTCTTTGGAAAAAAAGGCTTCTTATCCTTTACGTCGGGCAAGACACCAGTCTCAGACTTAGCCATCATACGAGTATCGCTGGCAAACATCACGTCTAAATAAAATTTTCTGTGTCCTTATGAAGCATAAGCCACCAACAACTGGATTGCAAAAGTTTGTGAACAGTAATATCTGTAGAGAAGTGTCCTCCACCCATGCCATCATGTTAAAACATGATTAAATCTAGTACTTCATGCAGTAAAACACATCTTCGTAAAATATTATCTGATCCACGACGGTACAATTGTCCTGCAATTAATTGATAAGGTTGAGCCTTATGAATCAATTGTCTTTTCTGTACTTTTGTCAAAGAGTCATTCAGTTGTCCTAGCATCAGGTACTCAACAATATATGCCGCCCACTCAGATATGCTTCAACATAGAACAATGCAGCATCTGGCAGTTCATCATCCACTTCAGTATTAACTGGTGCGGATTCAATTTGCGAAACGTGATCAGCTAGATAATGTTGCTTTCCCTTTCTAACCACAATTCAAAAATCAAATTTAGTCAATAATAATAACTACTTTGCAACACATCCAGTATTACACGTCTTGTTTACCAAGTAAAGTAACAGTTGATGATCCGTATAAAATGCAAAGTGCGTTTCCATGAGGTCGTGACAAAATTTTTGAACAGAAAAAATCATGGCTAGCGCTTCACGTTTTGTTGTTGAATAATTCTTCTCTGGATCTATAAGCTGTCTGCTTGCAAATTGTATGGGATAATCTTTCTTATAGTCATCTAGCTGCGTCAAAACTGATCCAATGGCATATTTTGAGGCATCCATATGAACATGAAACTCTAATGTCCAATCTAGAGAACGCGGTATTGGTGCTGAAGATAATGCTTTTTTTAACTTTTCAAAGGCTTCTAACGCCTCTACTGTCCAAATAGGAACAATAGTTAGTTTGTATATAGGTCATGCTAAATCCGCAAAGAAGATAATAAAAATTCAATAGTAGTTCGCATGACCCATAAACACATAAACTCCTCGAATTGTTGCTGGCGGTGGCAATTCCACAATAACTTTGATCTTAGAATAATCGGTGGCAATACCATGTCTTGATATCACATGTCCAAGCACAACTCCGTGCGAAACCCATATCTGGCATTTTTCTGGATTTAGAAAAATCTGATATTTGCGCCATCTTTCAAATACTTTCTCCAATCAATCCTGGTGGTCTGTATCTGTACTATGAACTCCCAAGTCATCCAAGTAAATTTCAAAGAATTTCTACAGATAATCTTTAAAAGCAAATTGCATTACTCTTTGGAATGAACTTGGTGCATTACAGAGTCCAAACGACATTACTTTGTAAGCGTAGGTGCCCCAATCTGTTGCAAAAGCAGTTTTGTGACGATCGACAGGCGCAATCTTAACCTGGTTGTAACCACTAAATCCATCCAGAAAACTATAAGCTTCCGCTCCAGCAAGACGATCCAAAATGCTTTCAGTAAAAGGTAACGGAAAGTGATCCTTCTGTGTCACTTTATTCAATGCTTTGAGATTAACACAAATTCGCAATTTTCCATTTTTCTTAGGAACAATGGTAATCGGTGATATCCATTATGTATGCTCGATCTCATAAATGAAATCGACGTCAAGCAATCTCTGAAGTTCTTTCTTTATCAGATCTACCACATTAGGATTACAGCGATAGAATTGTGTAACATTTGGTACTGCATCAGGTACTAAAGGTATGGTATGTTCAATCACTGATGTCAGAATACCCTTCAAATCTTGATAAGTCCATGCAAAGCAATCTTGATACTAAATAAGTAACAAACGGAGTGCTTGATACTGTTCAAGAGTAAGTTGTGATCCCACTTGTACAATCTTTTCCGGTTCTCCTGGTTCATCAAGATTCATTGGCTGCATCCTAGATGGGCCATCGTAAACCTCTCTAGATTTCGGCATGTGTTCTTCAGGTTCACCATGTGCTTTAGGTAGCATAATAACCACATCATCCAGTGTATAACGTTTAAAATGCTCTGGCATATCATGTTGGACTACATTTGCCTGTTCTTTTTCGAAAGGACTTGTCTTGGATCTTCGTTTAGCCTTCTTAGTAGGAATTGATCGTGGAGGTGATGACTTTTGGGATGATAAATCTTTCTTCACAGGTGAAGGCTTCCTAGACGATGATGTCTTGCTAAAAATCTGGCTTGAAGGATCATTCTTGACTTTTCCTTTGCCTTTATCCAATAAGGGTGGCACTTTCTTTGAATTGATCTTTTGAGGGAGATTTTCCCATTTCCAGACTGTATTATAATGTTGCTTAGCTTGTTTCTTCGTTATCGAACCTGTGATTCTACCTCCCTTCAATATAACTGCTTTGGGCGGTTTGATTGTTGGTTCATCAGGAACATTACGCACTCCAAATCTGGTCGAATCCATATGATGTAGAATCTGTTGATCCGTAACGTAAGTTCTGCATTGCCATCATAAGTTAAAGCATGGCTCACTGGTATGAGATCATCCTCAATTGGATCTGGTATAGGTTCTGTTGATATCCAGGCTACATTCCGCACATTTAGTGAAAACGAGATTGGTGTATCCAAAGTTCGATCTCATAAGGAAATCTCGCTCAACTCTGATTGAATATCTTGTTGACACATATATCCTGCTATACAATCAATTGTTGCAAGAGCTTCATTCCAATTGACAGTGTCCGTTTGAGAACCGTAGTGAGCTCCCAATTTATTCTCTAGTCGATCACAAGTGTGATTCGTTGTTGATGAATCATCATCTGCTTTTTGAACCACTAGTTTGATAGTCCAAGTTGTAGGATCAACTTTAACTGCATGTTCACGATTTTCAAAAGTGATTTTTCCGGTACCCCAGTTATGAACTACTTGCGCATCTCGTAACCATGGACGTCCTAATAGAACTCGGTAGACATTTAGTGCTTCTGGTAAGTCCATCACGACGAAAGTAATGACGAACTGTACTCCTGCAATCCTGACAGGTATATCTTCCACCATTCCTCATGGACGAACTGTCGTTTGATTCGCTAGCTTAATAGCAAAAGTAACAGGCTTAGTCTTTGTAAGGCCCCATTTTGTACATAGCTTTGTAAAATCAGGTTAACTTCTGAACCGCCATCTATCACGAGTGCTTCTTTAGAAATTTGTCTATGTTGTATCGACAGAGTGATATTCTTCTGTTCACTTTCCCAAGCGGCTCCAACATGGAGTACATCGTTAGATTCTTCAAATCCATCACAAAAAAGTGGCTCCTGGTGGACTTCTAGTTCTTCTTGAGCTAACTTTTGCGCTAAGACTTCTTTAGCTTTTGGCACCAACTTTAGGAACTCTCCCAATGAAATATTGATCTTGCTAGACAGAATGTTCATGAGTAATTCTGTATGCGATGCTTCCGGTTCAGTCATCTTGAAGGGTTCTTCGTGATGATGTAATTGATCATTCATATTTGTACGTAAATTTCTTGGAGGCTGCAATGGTGAAGACCGAACTTTAGCTGTTACTTTAGCAACTTCAAGTTCCTCTTCTTCTTGCAGATGTTTAATCCACTGTCTCATATCCTGATATCTTCATTTTTCTACATTAAGATTTGGATAGACTCCCGATGATGTTGGTGTTTCGTTCAATGGAATAGAATCAGCATGTACTAGATCCACTACTGGTTCTTTTTGCTTTTGTGCTCTGGTGACCACCATCAAGGTTGCACTTGGTTTATTTGGAGCTATTGATCCTTGCTTGATGGTTATCAAATTTATAGGTGTTGTAGCTGGTGGTGTTTTCGGTCTTGCTGGACAGTCTTTATAGCAATGCCCATATCCACAAATCACGACATAATAGTACAAATTTTTCTTTATTTGGGCATTCTGCAACTCTGTGATTTTCTCCACATGCAAGGCATCCAAGTGGTGCTCTGGTCCAATTTATCGAGGCTTGTTGTTGAGCGGCAACATAAATGGCATACTGTTCTGAAGATCCACCTTCCTGATCATTACCATAGCTCCATTGCTCAACACTTCCGTAAGGTTCTGGTTCCATCAAACTGGCAGGAGGAGTGGAGTGTTTTGGTGGGGCAGGCAAAGCTAGACGTTCCGAGTATCCAAGAGTAGATTGTCGCAGTCTTGCTGCTAGATTTCCTCTATACTGTGGATCTCAATATCCCATCTGGGCCAACCGTTGCTGAATTATTCAAGGGTTGAAGTTGCAAAAAGCAGTCTCATGGTCAAGTGAATTACACAGATGGCAAATATTGATTTCCATTCATTTTTCCAAATGAGGACACTCGTTCACTGTGTGATTTCCTATACAAATAGAACACTAGATATTTTCCCTGGTAGGAAAAGTCTTTGCAAACTTCTCAGGTTCCTTGTTCGCTTCTCCGTGAAAATTTTTCAATGCTCTGATCTTCTCATCAAATTGCAACTACAACTTTTCCATCTGTTTCTGTTGGGTCTTCCCAAGTTTCTCGAACTCATTGAGCATCATTTCTGCAGTAGCATTGGCATTCGTTGATGCAATAGTGGTGGATGCCGTAGTAGTCTGCCCTGCTGTATAAGACAACATACTGACATTCGGCTCATCATCTGAATCTTCATCCTCCTCCCAAATTGCATCGTCCATAGCATTTTGCAAAAGTGCATACTCATTATGGCGTTTCAACTCACGTCTGATCCATTTAGGTAGACCTGACAAAAACCAAATAATCATGGCATTTTCATTAATCAGTTCAGGTTTGCATTCAGATCTAAGACATTTCACCGTTTCGATGTAATCTCAAACCATTTCCCGCTTTCCCATTTTAATTTTACTTAAAAGTAGGAAAGGGTCTTCCATAAACTTCCGCGATTTGAACCGTGTGATAAGGGCTCGTTTAACAACCTCCCGATCTATATGCTCGGTTTCATCTTGGTTATAGTACCAATCTTGTGCTGCATCTATTAAGGCCATAGGAAATAGCTTAAGTTTATCTTGAGGACAAATCTCACCATAGACTTCACAGGATTCAGCATAGATCTGAAGAAATCTAACTGGATCTGTTAATCCATTATATTTGGGTAGATCCAATCGGGGTGCTCTTCTAACAATAATTGGATTGACCTCCTGTGGAGCACCTCCAGGAGCAGCCCTAGGGGCAGCCATCTTTACAAATTTAGATCAAATAGATAATGAGATTGGATCTAGATTTTTTCAAAAAACTATCTCAGATTAGATCTGCTAGATCTATTCCACTTTTCAAGAATCTGATTCTATATGATGAAAAACTTTTCAAAATTCAATCAAAAAATGATAAATCTCTCATAATCCAATTCAAAATATATCAAATTTGATCCAAATAAAGACAGAGACTTGATCTGGAAAATCAGAAACTAAAAATAGGACTGGCGAAGTTCACTAGGCGAAGGTTGGCTCGGCAAAGCTTAAACAGTGCTATGTTGGAAAAAAAAACTCTCTGAACACTTTTCTGGCAATTTCTTGGAAAATAACCTTCGCCGACTTCTCAGATGGAAGATCTGACATAGATAAAACTATGAAAAATTGGACGAAGGTTTCTAACACAAGGAAATACGGTTTCTGTAATTTGGCGAGGGTAAAAATCAAGATTTTTTTGTGATCTGATCAAGAAAAATCTTCGTCGAGCTCAAAAAATAGTATTTTTCTATAAATAGAATGTTCTGAAAACTTGGCGAAGGTTCTGGCAGAGGATCAAGAGTAATACTGGTAAAATATGACAATATGACAACTGATCCTCTGAAACCCTTTCTATTTTTGGTATTATTCTTCGCCGACCTGGCAGTAGATAGATCTGAATCACATCTTAGCACAGTAAATCGAGCGAAGGTTCTTTTTCTGTATTTTTTAGGGTTTTGATCATTTTTAGTGTTTTTTTGGTAGTTTTTCTGATGTTTCCAAAAATCTGCTGGGAATTAATCTTCGCCCTTCAAACTGAAGGTTTTGTAAACAAAACCGAAGGTGTCTGCAACTCGGCGAAGGTTTTTTGAAAGAGGGTAAAAAGTTCTGAGCTCTGATGACACTTTTTGCCTCTTTTTGACCAAATCTGACAGATTTGACCGATTTTTGTTATTTTCTCTGATATCTCAAATCCAAATGGATTTTAAAATTGGTGATCTGAATAGCTTTTCATGTTTAATAATCAGACTAGATTTCAAACAAGCAAATCCACTCAAATCAAGCAAAATCAATCCCAAACTAATCCTAAAATGCAGCTCTAACACTATTCATGCCACGACAAGATGTCTAATGCAAGCTAACCATCAACCAAACATGCTGCAAAGTGAAAAATTAGCGTAGCTCCTCGGCAACGGCACCAAAATTGTAGTGGGTTTCTTTCTTTGCCAAACCTGAATCCAAGATCTAGTCAATCTAGCATCAAAGAGACGGAGTTAGTTGTCACGCGGAGGTTCGTTCCCATGGGAGCGATAGTATAGTTTAGATTTCAACTTGAATGTAGGATCTAAGACTAACATCCATTAACACTAAGCATTAACACTACATCCATTAACCCTACTTCCATTAACCCTAAATCCACAACAATGATAGAAACTTACTCTTCTCTCTCTCTTTTTCTCTCTCACAAAAAGCATAAGTAATAGCAATCCCAATAATGATCAAATCCAACAATTAGCAAATACAAAGGAAGCATGAGAAATGGAGGAAAATAAAGGAAGAGCAAGGACATTCATCAATCCATTTCTAAATAGAACCAATCTGCTTTTATTGAAATGAGAAAATGAACATCAGGAGCAACTCGAGTTGGTCCCTTTTTATAGTAGAGAGAAGGACCATGGCCTCTGAATCCCATTATTCACTAACTTGACATTTAGGCCCTGCGACATTAAGAGTCCCGCAAAAAGGCCTAAAGTCCTTTATTAACTTTTAATTAATCAATCAAATAACTATGTGATCATCGGGTTGGACTTACACACGCAGGGTGCCAAATCCCTCTCACTTATTAACTAGGATTAGGGTTTCCTTGGGATCCGCAAACCCTCCAACAGGTTTATGCAGTTCAAAAGTTTTGTCATTATCTCCTGGAAAAAGTTTTTGCTTTCTTCACTGATCATCAAGCACTTCTATACCTCATTAACAAAACTTGCACAACTATTCGAATTACTCGATGGATCTTGCTACTACGAGAATTTGAGTTTTGGATAGTTGTTCAAAAGGGGGTTCAACATTTTTTAGCAAATCATTTATCCTGAATCCCTAATCTACCAAGTCCTAACCAAGGGGTCAATGATGACTTACCCAACGCCATCTTGTTTCAAGTTGACTATAATAGATTATTCCATGTAGAACATCTTTGTGAAACACGATGAATCAGCATCCATATGCTCAACAAGTCCACAAACATCGCCAGAAGGCATGGCATGGTCGATCCTTGAAGCTCAAAAAGTTCCAGATCGGAGATAAGGTCCTCCTATACAAATCCAAAACATTTAAGAGCAAACTAAAATTTTCTGGCCAAGGACCTTATGTAGTTCAAAAGATATTTGCCTCTGGATATGTACAACTCCAAACCTTACAAGGCTATACTTTAGACACTATGGCTAATGGAAGCAAACTTAGAAAGTACAACAAATCATGTTTTTATCTTGATATATACTAACTTTGTTTAAGTTCTTATTTTTTATTTTATTTTTATTGTTGTTGTTTTTCTATTTTTACATTTTTACCTATTGCCAACTTGTCATTTGCAAATTTTTAGGATGTTTTAGTTGTCAAAACAATCAAGATGTTATCATATTAGTGATTCACTCAGTCTTTTTCTATGCAACCACAAGATTTCATTCTTTTTCTAAAGTTTTGATGCACAATATTATTAGACAAAATTCGCCTAGACCAATTTCACTATGTACGATTCATTTATCACCTTCGTGAATTCTAGGACATAGTCAGACCTTTCAGAAAAACAATTTTTGCATCAGATCCTCTGTTGGACCCTTTCTGTACTTCCCTTTTCATAGCGATCAAGAGAGCAAGGTTAGGGTTTGGATCTCCAATCGGGTGAGTTGTCGTGTAGTACGGGCTTCGATCCAATGGGGAGGGGGTTAAGCTATAGATCTAAATGGGAACTAAGCCTACCAAGGGTGTTAATCTTGGCATATGATTTGATGGTGGAATAGCTCAGTTTGGAAATAGGGTGCTTGATAGTCTCCTTGACTCTTTTTAGGGTTTTGACATGTGAAAATCCTCTTCTTGGATCTTGGCTTTTCTTGGGCTGTTTAGGCTCTTTGAGCTCTAAACATTCTCCTCTTGAGGCTTAGCTTCTCAAGGGAAGGAAACAATGGAAGTAAACTAACTATAGATCATAGTGATCTCTCATAAAGGTTTCTAACTCCTATTTTACTATTGTGTGTTTTTGTGGATTAGGAGGATGAAAGCTTGTGCTAATGATCTTATTTATTGTGATAGCATGATTAGGAAACACATACAAGCATTCACCATTCCATAACCAAACATACAATGGCAAAAGAGAAGGACTTCACATAAAAGAAAAGGTAGGAGGCGCATCAATCCATATTATTATCAGTAGCTCGTCGAGAACCATTCTCTAAAACCAAGATCAAAAATAAGGTTTATTGGCCCACACTCATAGGTGTGAATGTCGGCAACCCAGCTGACGACATGATCACAAATTGTCGTGTCTTCTACCAAAAGCACCATGGCAATCCTTATCACGATGTTCGGTATTCTGCGGATAACTATGGCCTGATAGCATTCTTGGCAGACTTACAAGGTTATTGGGATCATGGACTTTCAACAATTCCCATTGATATCAACAAGCGTTTACAAACTAAGGATGACCACATCAATGTAGTGCGACTTTATTACAGGGCAGCCCTCACTTCGCCGCTTCATGTGGATATGGTTGAGTTATGGAACAGCCATGGATTTCTGCAGGGTATGCTCCATTATTATTCTGCAACGCCCTTCCTGAACAAATTACACTGGCAAATGACGGAAGGAATCAGCAAAACAATCTGCCAACATGCCAAAACAATCTTGCCTCGGGAAGCCCAATAGATCCGGAACAAAAAAGCTTCGATTGCTATGGGACCACCAATCCAATGAGGGGGATAATGTTAGCAACAAAGTAAAAAAGAGAGAAATAAAACACCATGGCATGTGTATCATAAGTCCATGTGTGAGTATTTGTTAATAAAATCCTACCATGGCATGTGTGTTATAAGACCATGGGTAGAAGCTTTAAAATTCTAAACTTCTAAGTTAGAAACGTAAGTTTGAAAGTTAAGCTTAGAAAGTTAAAAGATTCTAAGTTATCTTAAGTTCTAAGTTTAGAAAATTAAGCTTTATAAGTTACAAGTAGTGAGCCTTAGAATGGAAAATTAGAAGACTAATCCCGTAAGTTAGTGAAAACTTATGGAAGGCCCTTCTTGCTACAAGAAGAGAGGCATTTCCCTTGTGAATAACACTTTGAGACTATGCTAAATTGCTCTCTCTTGAGATTATCTTCTATTTTAATTGTGTTCCCTTTGGAAGGTGCATAGCTTGAGGAAAGGTGCTTGGGCCTCTTTATTTGCTAGCAGTAAACATTGGAGCATCCATATAATCTCTTTCAAAATGGATACAACTGGAAGCTGCACCCCTGCGTGCATGAAAATGCTTTCCTTGAATGCCACCCACTCGCATTTGGACTCCATGTACAAGAGGATGATGGAGCTACTGCCCAAGCCCGATGGGGCAAACATAAATAGTGATATGAAAATTATTGATGCAAAGGTATAGAGATATTTTCGCTCATCTTTTCAACTACAGATTATCATCCAGTTCACACTTTTATTAACTTCTAAATTAACAATTATACTTTACAATATTTCAATCCTCCTAACAAAACAAAGTTTTCAGTTACGGATGGTTTTGCATTTGTAAATCAATTCTGGAGTGGTACACGACACAACCCTTCGATCCTGACATACATGAGATAAATTCTGTTTTGTCCAGTATTTTGATGTTATTGTAATGGATTAACTTTTAACAAGATGATCTATTAAATCAATGATTTTTTTTTACAGGTTTGATGTCTTGAGATATCGATGAACTGTATATACGAGTTCCAAGATAGGAGATGCTGCAGATTCTACTATCGCACGCAGGTCCCACCCAACTCCATCAAAAGAAAAATGGTGGGTTTCTCCTTATAGAGAACACCACTTCTCCCACCTTATTGGAAATGTAAATATGTATATATAAATATGTAATGATTTGTCAATAGAAAGCTCACTTACAATTAAAAATCATCACACTGAATGATACATAGAAGATATAGATATTATAGAAAAATACACACAAATAGTTGTTAGTGAAAAGCCACATATATTTTATTGATATTGTGAACCATGTACATTCTGGAAAATATTTAATACTAAGTATCCAAGACAATCTTGAACTCATTTGAGACATTGTCTTCTATCTTTTTTTGAAAGCTTGTTGTTGAAAGTTTTGAAATTTGATTCTGGGAGAGATTTCTTCCTGAACCTGTATATCAGAATATTACAATACAATTTATGAGAGTATAACCAATGTTGAGTATGAAAATGTAATTCCATAAATGCAAGCAAGCTATAACATATATATATCACAATTTTGCAAATTCTGAATAAACATCATACCTTAGTGCTAGTATTTATGATTTGTTGCATGTTTGTCATTCCAAGCTTTATGCAATTTCAACAACTTCTATGCTTGTCTTTAAATCCTTGAACTACAGACAATTCTCTTGTCTTGGTCTTACCTTTGAAAGCAACATGTTAGGCCATATTGAAAAAACAAGATTATAGAAAAGATCACAGAAATGGCAGCAAATAAATTCAAGGTGACTTATAATGTGTATTAACATTGAAGAGAAGATTCACATATATGTACCCATCTCCCATTGACTCAAAAATAAAAGCATTTCCGAATATCATATTGCAGTAATGTAAGCTCTAATTGAATGGGATTCAATGTCCAACCTCCTTCCACCTCCATTGTTGTAATAATAGCATCATTCTGCTTCACCTGGATTCTGTTTGATCTTGATGATTCAATCTAAGATCTTGGTTTAAAGCTTTCCATTTATTGTTAATTTTCGATCATCTTCTATACTAAATTGCTAAAGAGGACCTTTTTTTTCTATATAATATCTAAATTTCAATGACAACTTATTAACTACGCACTCGATGTTGCCATTACTTTTTTTATCTCATTGATCGTCTAGGAGGTCTAATAACATGTCATAAATCATTAGAATTAAGTTGTCACTGTTTTTCACAATGCAACAAACAAAAAAAAAAAAAGTTTGATTTATGTGAGTTTTTGGCCATTTTTTATTGCATGCCATTTGCTGCGGCCATAGTAGCAATCATTAAATGGTTTTATACTGAGTTTTTATTCATCATCGAGACCATATTAACGAAGGAGCATAGAATATTGTGGTCAAAATTAAGGCACCATATTTGCAATAACTTTACTAAATATTGATTGGATAAAAAACATTCAAGCAGAGTATATGGAAGATCTTGATTTAAAAAGAATTTGGGAGGAATTACAAAATCCCAATTTTGTTGTTCATCCTTGTTATAGGAGGCAATGACAAATATTGGTATATGATAATTCTATAGTGATTTTGTTAAAGGAGATTTTGTGTATTTAAGATTACAACCTTATAGATACACTAAGCTGAAGAAAACTCAAAGCGAAAAAATGGCTCCAAGATTTTATGAACCTTTCAAAATTTTGAAGATCATAGAGTTGAATTATGAATTAGATCCCAATACTTGGGTCAATAGCTCATTTATTCAACAACAGCCATGATTACTACCGTAAAGTTGTTGGACACGACATTCTCGATCAAAACTACTTAATTGGAGCATTCAAATTCACTAAGCAGACGATGAAGACTCAGCCAAGTTTCATCTATGGCTCGTCATCCAATTTCTTCATCTTGATATATAACCAAGAAGATGGCATCTTACATCAACGACAAAGAAGCAAAAACCAAGAAGAAAAGATAGTTGAACTTGACAAGGTTAAGAATATGTTAAAGAATGTGCTAAGTATCACCAAGCTCTTCAAACATGAATGAACTCATCCACACAAAAGAAATCCAAGAGGAAATAGTGCATGAGAACACGCTTGCTAACAGTAAGAATCGATTTTGGAAACTCGAGTGGATACATAACCATAAATTACATGCATAATAACAGAGAAAGGACGGCTCATGTCACTTCCTACATCCTAGGCCATCGTTTTGCAGGTCCTTCCATCTGTCTCCTAGCTTGAACTGTCCCTCCTTGAGTCCTTTTCTCACCTCACTCTCCTTAATTACCCCCACCATTTGTTCATTCAACAACCTTACAGGTTCTGTTGCTCCAAAAAGTTCAAATTGGTGAGAAAAATTAAAGATTTCAAACATACAATATTGTAGCTATAAAACATTACAAAGATCACAGAGACATTTTTGTGGTAATTTTGAAACTTTTGACTGCTGCATTCAGTTCAAGGCTCAAGCATTAATCATGAAAACAAGTGTGCAGGTACGTGCCATCAAATAAAGGAACACAATTCAGAAATATGGCATTGAGCCATATACATACATCGTGACTGCTGAGCACATTTGTCATCTCATGTTAACCAAAGAAACAAAACCATCAAATTCTTAAAACAGAGTAATGAATAAGTGCTTCTGTACGAGGCTTGCTAGGTGAATGACTAACTTCAAATTTTCTTACCATGTATTGGGTATTGGTGGTCTGCTGTGATTATTTGCTAATAGCATGAATGATCTTCAGTGTAGGGCATGTTACATGCTTTTTCCATGTAAACAATATGAAACATGGTGTTATATATATATTTATTTATTTATGACATTGGAATATGTCCAAATTCACAATTTGAGAAGTCAGTGATGTCATAAAGCTTAGGAAAAATATACATGCAACCAAAGAAAGGATCTGTACCAAAACATAGTATAGAATTCAATAAACAGAATATCTTAGCCAACCAGCATTGCTCATGTCTCATCAGTATCCAAGCATAAGTTGCTATCTGGGTTCCGAAGGAGTTCAGATCTTCTTGGGTAGACACGGTGTTGACTATGAAGCAAATGACAATCAGCAAAAGAAAACTATAAAAAGCATTGAACATGAAAAACATTTATCATCTTGTATCACTGACTTGCACTTTGCAAGATACTTTCCTAGGAAACTTAGCCATTGTTTAAAAACCAGACGTCAAAGATAAGACACACCATATTTGATTTTACAAAAAAGATATCACATGTTACCATATCATGCAGTCAGAGAGTATGTAACCACTGCATATAGGGAAGGGAAAATTGTTACAGCCCCACAGAAGGAGAGAAAACTGTGCCTTTAATAATACATTTGAAGGAACTATCAAGATATCAGCTTCTGACAAAATCTCACTCCTTCACCGACATACAAAATGGAAATGCACCATGTCATCCTTCATACAATATTCTAGCTAATCGCACAGCATTATAAAGAACTTCAGCTGGAATAATTCAAGAGGGAACTCTATTCCTAAATTTGCAACTCACTTAAGTTTTTGAGCAATCTCGTCAATGATGGTGTCCAAATTCAGTTCTTTGAGCTTTTTGAAAGGCCTTGGCATATCCTGCATTCACAAAAATGATGCAACATCACACCATGCAACATCACACCGTCAAGAACATTGTCAGTAAAAATAGAAAATTGTTATGTAAAAACAGCGACATTGATATATGGCATCAAGTTTTGAAACACGGGTCTCATAGGTACAAAAGTAGTACTCAAGACAGATACTACAACCTTCTGCTCTGCTATCAGAAATCATTGCAAATTTTAAAATGTTACTTCTAGGATATTCTGCTCATATGATGAATTGATCAAATCTTACAGGAAAATGCCAAATAGTAAGATGCCTTTAATCACTGGAGCTTGCTAGCCTGCTATGGACTGGTCATAAGTCATGTTATAGGGTATGCTGGAGCGATTCACAGACAATGCTTATCAGCCAAAAAAATTGTATTTGTCTCGCTTCTACTAGCAGGAACAGGTAGCATAATAGCTGCACATGCCACTTGTATGTTTTCAATCAGTAAAGACTTGCAATTCTTTTTTATTCTCCAGCATCAGAAAGCAGTGTGTAAAATAAAAACGATTCAAAGTTGAATTTGTGCTCCAAAACCACATGTCAATGACTAGGACCTCGTGAATGCATAGTTTCAGCTCTTGTTCCACATTAATGGTTAACATGAAGCATGAAGATAATATTTCAAAGGATCTGCTCTATTTTTCCCTTAAATTGAAGACACTTCTAAGATCATTCAAGGGTTTCTAGAAGCCTGCTATTGATTTTTCCATGGAATCTTAGCTAGGGCCAAATTTCAGATGCAATCTAAAAGACAATAAATGCAGAAAACCAACTATTTCTACTAGATTGCTGCAAAAAGAAGCAAAGCTTTCTCCCTCAATATCATATGTGATGCAGAAAGAAATAGATCATTTGAAGGTCAAGTTGTTCTTGTAAAATGACCCATTAAATGGTTGTATATATATAGATGATCTAATTACATTTATATTCAAAGCCACGACAATGAATAACCAAAACGTATAGAATGTGTATAAAAGTCTTTGAAAAGAAAAACCCACATTCCTTATACCAGCATCAGTTTAACATTCAACTCAGTACCTCAACATGATTATGATCTGGCACTTCAGAAATCGTTCACACAGGTGATGCTCATTAATTGCAGGTAAGGCTTTAAAATTTAAACCTGAGTTCTTCTTTGGCATCTTCTCAAGTTCAAAACTTTACCCAATCCCCATTTTGTTACAACTGAAGGTAGCATGGTTAGAAAGACATTTGGAACCCTGAATATTATATGTACCAATCAAATACTGAAAGAATTTTGGACACCAATTGTAGCTCTTATTGGACCCTGGAATTAAAGGTGCGGATGGGAAGGAAGCCTACATCCAGGGGCCCAGTAATAGTTCAATAATTGAGGCAAAAGATGCTAACAATTATCAACAGGCCCATAACAATTTTATGGCTTCAAATATCTGCTTATGACAGTACTTGCCTACTCCTTCCATCCAGTTATTCCATTTGACCGGGAGGATAAGTGCCCTTCTTTAGACCACAACCTTAGAAACCCGTTCTTTGGGTCGGAACGTACTGTACGTACCGTACCGTTCGTTCCAGAACGTACTGGGGGTCGGAACGTTTTTTTTTTTTTTTATCTCTCTCTCTCTCGTGTCTATATGGTGTTATATGAAATTGGAATTTGTATTAGGAAGGCTTAGGATCCAACTGTAGCTAATGTGTTTTTGTTAAGGTAGAAGAGATTCAGAACTATCCTCACAATAAATTTTCAGTTCGGGCGATCGAAAATAGAGATAGGTGGGGTGGAACAGGGAATAGGTAAAATACGAGTGGCTGTAGTGCAATCATTATATGTACTCAGTAATGTAAATTGCATACGAGTAGCAGGTGGATGCAATAAATCCTGCAAGGGAGACAACTACGTTCAGATTGTGGTGGTGAATATGTTTCTGCAGAATTTCAGGAGTTTTGTACCAGCAATACAAATGACTGAGAGGAGAATCTTGGACAGTGTGGATCTATCTGTGGGTTCTCCTAGTGGTGGGAGTGAGGAATTGCCACTACTCACAGAAGCCTTTATGATGGAAGGAATTTTGCAACCAAGATAACCCGTAGAAGTATAATGCATAGAACTGCGATCAACTATAGAACCAGAACCCAATTCCAAATGGAAGCCAAATGTAGAGAAGGCTTAGTTGCCCATTCTGTCTATTAATTCTCAGGATATGGTTTTTTTTCTCTTTGCAAAAGAAAACGTATTTTTTTTTATTTTTTTGGGAGTCCCGTTCCGGAACGGAACGGGCAACTAAGACCACAACTATGAGTTTATTACACAGAAATTTGCATACTTGCTAGACGAAAATAGTACTTAGTATTGAACCATGTGCCTATTTAGCAATTGAAGTGAAGTAGACTGCTAATTTAGCAAGATTGTTTCTTAGATGAGTATCACAATTTCCACTTTCAAATTACCAGGAAACAGAAGAAGCCTCACAAGTTTAAAAATTGGTTTTATATAAGACTTTCCACAATATTGACTAGAAATTGACATTTCCAAGCTCCAGCCAAAATTGAACCTTTGAGGTTCTTCGGCACAAGTGCCTGCCATTTTTCGTTATGTAAATCATCAAGTGATTTACATAAGCTTCAATAAGAGCCGTGTCGAAGTTTTATTAGACCCATGAGAAGTTAAATTACAATTATGACGTTACACAAATTATACAAGGACACAGGTCAAAATTCAAATAGATGATGATAGTTTTGTGTGGAAAATAGTACAACAGAAAGAGCTTACCAAAAAAGATACAAAAATGTTGCCTTGCTCATCTCGAATCTCGAAGCAACCTTTTCTTGGCTGGCACAAGGAAACATAATTAATTCTTGCGAAACATAAAAAATTAGCAAAGTTTGATACAGCACACACAGAACAACTTTCTGCAGTGTGATTGATGTATAAGGTTCAGACAAAAAAAAAATCTAGGTTTGCGCTGAGAATGATAGAAATCCACATGATAATCAGTTGCAAAGATATTGGCAAGACTGAACAATAGAAAAACTAACAACCTTCTCAAGATTGATAAAAACTTTTATGCCTTGTACTTTGATTTCAAGGCTTTCTTTCACTTTCAAAGCACGAGTTTTGAAGGAGTTGCATTGCTTGCTGCATGCCAACAGATAAAGTTATGAGAGAACTTATCTACTTAAACTGACTAGAGTAGCTCAAAAAAATAGAGGTTATACATTACAAAACAAGCGTTAAGAGAGTGAGTACATACAGAAAAGCACCTGTCAAAAATTTCATTTTCACATTGATGCATAATTTGTAAAACTTAGACCCAAATTCCAATATAAAACCTTGTGAAAGAGTTATATGCATTCATAATAACTTCCCACATAAAACTACACTATAATGTTGTGTGCCAACAACATTCATTATTTTACTTTGACATGTTTTTGCAATACCTTTATTGAAAATGTACAATGAGCATTCTTAACATGACTGAAAAGGGTAGCAAATTCTTCCTAAGAGCAGTCATAGTCATTTCTATGAGCTGCATTACCACCATGCTAGACAGCATGTTGATTTATTACAAGGTTGTAGAAGGTCGCTAACAATTGGTCTCACAAGTCCAACTCATTGGCTAGTCGTTAACTACGACGAACAAATCTATTAAGAGCTCCTAAAATTTTTGTTAGAAGGTCCGACGAGTTCCCTACGAGCTCCTGTGAATTCTCTTATGAGCTCTTATTTGTTAGCTAATCGTTAAGTGGGAGCTACGAGTTCTTTTGCAAACTCCTATAAGTTTCCTTATGAACTCTTGCAAACCGTTGCGAGGTGTTCGTAACAAGCTCACTTACGTGCTCCTGCAAGTTGCCCATTGGGCTCTTACAAGCAATCCTTCATGGACCTGTTCAAAACAGGTTTGAAACGGCAACCTCGAGAAAGAAATGGCATAATGGCTTTAGAGTCAATTTTGTTTTTGGTTCGCCCGCGGGGGGGGGGGAGGGGAGGGGTTGTCTTCTGTTATGGCAAAAACAAGTGTTTTTTGTGTTTAAGTTGCAATGTAGATTATAATTAATCAACAATTCATCTTGAATCCTAACTCAAAAATCGGGACTCACAACTCCAAGATCCCACCTACAATCAAAAATTTACTGTCATGATCCATACTACATAGTACATCCATTTGACTTTGAAGTTAATAATGCAGCATGCCCATGGATCATTAAAAGACTAATGACTAATAACTATAATAAATAATGCCCATTGCCAAAATTCAGACTCAAGTCTCAAACCACACATGAATGATGACACAAAAAAGTTCCAACTTCCATTATCCATGAATGTCAATAGAGAAATACAATAATATCTACTAGTCTGTACAGTGTAAACAACTCAAAAGTACAATTCTAATTCCTATAGCCCAAGTAAGTAGGGATGATAGCTAAAGGCAAGGATGGGCAAAGGTTACAGCTCCCTAATAGTATAGGAATGGTATTATCCATACCTCAGGACATTGAAATCATTCCTGAGTGCATG
Source organism: Diphasiastrum complanatum (assembly GCA_029204225.1). Lineage (NCBI taxonomy): Eukaryota > Viridiplantae > Streptophyta > Lycopodiopsida > Lycopodiales > Lycopodiaceae > Diphasiastrum > Diphasiastrum complanatum. The sequence continues at coordinate 28,752,032 of CM055111.1, forward strand.
TTGCATGGCAGGATTGGCGTAGATGCTCTCAATGTAAGTGCGCAATCCTCATCGAAGCTTTGCATCACAGAACTGCACTTCATTCCTCCATAAAGGGTGAAGAAGGTAAGGCATAGCATGCAAAGGCTGGTGGAACCACTCCCATCTGCCTTTCCAATTCCACAATAATTCCTCATGCTTGTCAAAACTTAGAATTTGAATACTAGATTGTAGAGTTTGACTTAAGCTTGAAATTCAAAAGAAATCAAGGTTCAAGGCTCAAGTTCAGACTCAAAACTAGAAAATGCAAGTCTGGTGTGCAAGTTCAAACCTCTCTTCACCGATGGCAATAAGGCCCAATGTGAAGCCTACTCTATCGGTAAGTCGCAAGACAGTATATAGAGGCTGCAACACTATCACAAGAGCTCGTGCCTCATCCAAAAAGGAAGATGAGCGCACAATCATCTGAAAACGCCTAGACCTAGCCTCACGTGAATGCACCCCCCCAGTGGTTTAAAACCACCACTATCCCAAGCTACCGTGCACCTTCAAAAAAAGCCAAACCTACAATGAATACAGACTCAAATTGTATAAGGCAATAGGCTTCAACAAACAAAACATGAATCATAAACATAATGTTACATAGAAGTTTAAAGGCTAAAGCACACCTAGTGGGGGCTGGCCTCAAGAGCTCCAAGCTAGAGAAGGACTTAGACATATTAAAGACCCTCTCTTTCTTGGTGGCAAAACTCACCAAGAAACGTCCCATCTCTAGCACCTCCTTTATTTATGCTAAGTGTTATATACTCAAACGAGAGGTCTAGGCAATGAGCAGCACATGGGATCCATAAAATCCAAGAGCACTTCTCCACATTGTCTATGATAACTTGTAAAGCACATTAACGCATGGCTATGTACAAACATCAATCCAAGTGGCAACGTAACACGGTCAAGAATCAAGATTCAACGCTGAACAAGTGAATGCAATATGTATCGACTTTTAAGTATAAAATACCAAGCAATGAGGACTACTTGCACAACCTTATCCTTGTCGACATGCTCAATGGCATTATCGATACAGCCAAAGCGTGTCTAGGCATCCAACACTAAGCTCAACTGTGAGGTGTCAATGAATCTCAATAATATCGTGCCCATGCAAAAAGACACTAATAATAATGTGGTGCCTCCTAGCATCAGTCCATCCATCTAATATGATGGAGCACCCATATTGTCACGGGTACTTTGAATCCCTTGCCTATTGTAAATTGTAGATTGTAAATATCAACTGTAAATGGCTACGTCACCACAATGTAGGCATCCATGATTCTCAGGATGCTCTTGAGAAGTGAAGAAGTTTTTTGATAAAGACCTTCACCACCACAACAAAGGTTTGGACGCAACTTGGTGTACAAAGAAAGACATTAGTACTCTTGCCCTTCACTTTGTTGGAGTCTAGACAAGATGTGCTACGACATTGATCTAAACTAAAGGATACTAAGGTATTTTAGGATGAAGATCTTACTTATGGACAAGTTGTGGAATGCAGAAAAGTGGTTCATGAACCAAAAGCTACAGGTAGACAATGATCTACAGAGATAGTAACATTCATTTTGTTTAGACCAAAGAAAAGCATATAGCTAGTAATGAGTTTGCCAACTGAATTTGTAAATGATCTTTACAATCAAAATATAAATGTAAATGACATCTGATCTTTTGATCATGCAGGTAATCCTTCTCTATAATAATCAAATATAAACAAGAATCTGAACTATGATTCATCAATCATAACTCGTCGGATTTATATTCCGTACTTGACAATAAGAGAACGTAAATATTACTATTCTTAGAAGACACATGAGTTGCTTTAAAAAGTCCTTTCCACAAGGAAAGTTTTGGACTCATCCAACTCACTTATGATGCCTTTATAAGAATTGTAATCCTCAAAACGCCCTTACTTTAGACATGGTACCAAGTGTCATTCAAAAGTTAGGGCCCAATCTAGAATGCACCTATATTCAAAAACTCTTAAGTTTTGATCAAGAACTCGAGATTCACTGGAACTTCATTTAAATGAAGCTCTAACTTTTGGCTCCCATCAACTATCCAACTCTACCTAAGTCTTCCGGGATAGCATTACATCCTTTTCAATCGGAAAAAGATTAAGGCCAAAAGTTTTCGTGTATTCTATGCACAAAAATACCCTCTGAATGAGTCTAAAAAATGGCTCATAAAGGTTGTGACTTATAAGCAATACATTTCAACAACACTCAAAGGTTATATTGTTGAATTAAACAACTAACTCAGAAGTAACGCTTCCGACTCGGTTAGTTGTAATGGATTTAGAAAATATTTGAACGTCTAGGTGTGGATCCAAAACACCACATTCAATCTGATTCTAATCCCACCAAGGTCAATATGCAACTCTCATTGAGAAATTACAATTACCTATCGAGAAATTGTCTCTATACAATTCTCATCAATATGCCTATGTTTTAACGACTAGTTTATGCATGCTTATAAACTTAGTCCAAGGAATCCTTTGTAGATCCACAGGATTAAAAGTTTGTACAAAAGGTTTTATGATCACACAAAGATATTCCTCCTGGAATCCTTGATAGATGTTTCTCCGTTCTATTCTTCCTACTTCTCCCCCTTTTAATAGGAAACCACATGAGTTTCCAAGGAGTGCATATCAGTCTAGATATGCCCAAGGAGAATTATAAATAATAATTGCAAAAAAAAAATCTTGAACGTCAAGAAACGTGTTGCATTTAATAGTATCAAATACAGTTAATGTACCAACACTTTTGTTTGAATGACTTACCTTAAGATTTTCTTTGTTACCATTACAGAGAATTGACCTATATCAGAAAAGGATTTATGGAAGATTCATATAAGAGAAACGATTTCATAAGCCATTCATGTGACATCGTCCAAGGTTAACGGAACTTAAAAAATCACCTCCAAAGAATCACATGAATGGTTACTAAATTCACAAATATATTATTAATACAAAATAGCTTGCCGGGTTTCCGGTTTTGTAAATTTGAGATATCCCTAAGGGGGTCATGACCAATATCTCAAATTTTTGTCAAAACACCCTTTTATGTCCAATAGTATTTTGGCATCATTTAGATTTACGGCCATACTATGGTCAAGTGGATCCAGTTAGTTTCAGATCTCCCCTTTGGAATTGCCTGTCCCATACCACAGGTTTTTCCTCTAGGAAAACCGTTCACTATCGGATCAAACCATCCAAAAATTAATTTTTGGAATCGGTACAATATGAAGTTCTCGGGAATTGGCACAAATTCCAACTTCATAGAACAAATTTCGACCCACGTTTAGCTTCATTGCTTACTTAATCTTTACGGTCACTATAAGGATTGTGGGTCACGCCTCAACATTCCGTGAGTGACAGATTTAGTAATGGTGGGTAAGAATGAGTGGAATAATTCAATTAAGAACGAATCTGATTTAAGATATTTCAATTAGGAATGCTCTATAACGGGTTGAATTTCAAAGTGCAAAAATTGCATAAAACCACTATTCAACCTTAGAGATTGGTAATTGAATCTTCCTTTATCAAATTCCTCGGTTCCTAAAAGAACGGAAAATACTTGATTTCACTACTAGATATGCCAAACCTCAAAATCAAATTTCTATATGAGTACTGCCCATTGGGCCTTACGACCACTAAGATCAATTTGATTTCTTCATGCCAGTGCTTATTGGTTTCACTCTTGCTTCTTTTAGCAAGCAACCACCCCTAGTTCAAAAAACAAGGTTTCCCTTCAATTCTATGGCTTACGCATATCAGTTTCAGGGTGCCACATGCCTTTTTTGAGGCAATGACGATGCTTCAAAAGGGGTTGAGAAAGTTTGGACATACTTGTCCACTTTCCGATTTCCCATGCAGTGATTAAGTGATTAGAATTTTGACTATTCCGGTTTTAATGAAGTTCCTAAATCGATCGTATCAACCTTGTGGGGTGTCTGAAGTCGAAATCCGGGAGAAGTGAGGAACACTACTCCGATTACCGGAACTTCTACGTTTTGCCAAAATAGTTAGGAAAACATTTCCTTGCATTGCAAAGTTCATCAAAACAAATTTCAAAAAAATTACATTTTTTTATGAAATTACGTGCTTAGAACACAATGCCTTACAATTTGTAACTATCGTTTGGCAAAAACCAAAAAGCCATAATCAATTCACAAAATCACCGCTAATCATTGCATAACTGCCATAAAAATTTCGGAAACCAATAACAGTGCATAAGTTGCTTGAATAGTCAACGCAAAAATAAAAAAACTAGACTAAACTTAACATGCCCCCCCCCCCCCTGTAATAGATCCTAACACCACAGTAGGGCAAACACTAACTGATCCACCCAACCTTGCCTACTCCCTGATATATAATAAGCCCCTCCTAGCCCAGTGTGAGGACTGGTAGCATGCAACTGCCAAGTGTCGGCCACGTGGCACTGACGTGGTCAACTGCACGTCGGGACCCAACTGGGGGCCCTATCCTGCTGACAGGGTCCCTAGGCTGTGTTAGGCCCGCCATGGCTATGGACCGTGCTGGGGCACACTACTCACACTGTCTTGCCCTGTTGGTCATGTACACTGGACACGACCCTGACTGTGGTATCTGACCTATCTGTGTTCCCTAGGGTTCGGCACTGGTTACGAGCTCGTAACACTCCCTCCCCCTTAAGAACCGTCTTGGTCCTCTAAGACAAAGTCTGGAAAAATCTTGCAAAGGACGCTGCCTCTTTCCAAAGTGGCATTCTCAACAGGCTGATCATTCCACTTAACCAGATATTCTCGGTATAGAGTATGACGAGTCTGCGTCTCTCTACTATCAAGAATCTCCTCTGGTTCATGTGGAGGTTGTTGAGGATCCAATGGGAGAACTAGAACACTGTCCCCTACCAGATTATCTGATCTGGTTAAGGCTTTTCGTAACTGACTTACATGAAAGACTGGAAAAACCTTACTGCTGTGTGGGAGTTCTAGTTCATAGGTGACCTCGCCTAGTCTCCTACTGATGGTAAAGGGACCACAATACCTTGGAGACAACTTAGCACACACTCCTGATTTGAGGGTTTTAGAGTCAACTGGGACTCTCAAGTAGACTTTCTCACCAGTGGAGAAGTGCACATCCCGTCTGTGTGGATCTGCATAATGCCTGGCTCGATCCTGGGATTGTCTAATGCTACGCTTAGCATGTTCTATCATCTGGTTTAGGTCTTCTAAAAAGTTTCTGGCTGCTTCAACTTTTTCTTGTTTAAACCCTACAGCTGTGGGTGAGCGTGGCTGAAAACCGTACATCAGCATAAATGAGCTGTATCCCATAGCTGAATGTTTGGTACTGTTGTAAGCAAACTCTAATATCGAGAGATACTCCTCCCAATTAGTCTGCTTCTTGCTGACGTATGCACGAAGCATATCCTCCAGCACTTGATTTACCCTTTCTGTTTGACCGTCCGTCTGTGGATGGTCGGTGGTACTCATATTAACTTTAGTATGGAGATGATGGAATACTGCCCTCCAAAAATTTCCAGTAAACTTACTGTCCCAGTCGCTGACTATGCCGGAAGGTAGACCGTACAATTTAAATAGCCCGTCTACAAACAACCTCGCTAACTCTGGAGCTCTAACGGTTGTTTTGGTCGGAATAAAATGAGCCATTTTGGTTAGACGGTCAACTGTGACCCATATAGCGTCATTACCCTTTTGGGTTTTAGGCAGGCCTACTATAAAATCCATGGAGATACTCTCCCATTTACCAGCTGGTATTTCTAAGGGATGCAACAACCCTCCTGCCTTTAAACGCTCTGCTTTATTTACTTGACATTTCTGGCAACTGGTTACATACTGGTAGACGTCCTTTTTCATACTGGGCCAGAAAAATTGCCTACGAAGAAGCTCATAGGTCTTATGTATGCCTGGGTGTCCCGTGCTAGGATTGTCATGACATTCATATAGGACCTGCTGCCTATAATCCTCTGAATTGGGGACACATACTCTATCTCTATAGAGCAAGTACTCATCCTGAATGGAATACTGTTTCCATTTGAATCCTTGAGTCAACTGACCCTCAACCACAGGGGTTTGCTTGGGTAATACAGGCTCAGAATCCTCAACGTCATCTGACGACGTATACTCGGACTCATCATCATCCTCAACGGAAGCTGCCGTATTCTTGGATGAACTGGCACCAGCCCCGGGAACTGGTTCTGGAGTCTGTAACTGTCTGTTCTGGACTGAGTTCCAGATAATAGAGAAGAATGCATCATGCTGGCATTTCCCTCTCAAGGACTCGAGTAACTCATTACGAATCTGAGTAAAACTCAGCTCGTTTATCATAGGCATTCTGCTAAGGGCATCTGCTACTGTATTGAATTTTCCACGCCTATATCTGATAGACATGTCAAACTCTTGCATCAACTCTGCCCAACGAGCTTTCCGACCTCTAAGCTCAGGTTGATTGCAAAGGTATCTGAGACTCTCATGGTCTGTCAGGACCTCAAAGTTGGCACCATACAAATAATGCCTCCAAGTCTTAAGGGCATGGACTATAGAAAAGAGTTCCTTTTCATAGGCACTATACCTAGTCTGTGCTGGCTCGAGTTTTTTACTCTCGAACGCAACTGGTCGTCCACCCTGAGTTAGCACAGCACCTACTGCAAAGTCGCTAGCATCTGTTTCGACCACAAATGGCTGATTGGAGTCGACAACTTTTAAAACTGGTGCTGTAGCTAAGGCTGTTTTGAGAGCATCAAAGCTCTCCTGTTGTGCGGACTCCCAAATGAACTCCTTTCCCTTCCCCTTAAGTAGGGACTGCTATCTGAGCATATTCCTTGACAAATCGTCTGTAATATCCCGCCAGACCAAGAAAGATTTGAAGTTCCAAAATATTCTGAGGTCTCAGCCAACTGAGTATGGCTTTAACCTTATTTGGGTCCATCTTAATCCCATCTGAAGAGATAATGTGACCCAAATATGCTACTTCTTCAACGAAGAATTCAGACTTGGATTGTTTAGCATAAAGCTTATGCTTTCTGAGCAGTTGAAACACCTTTCTGAGGTGTTTTAGATGCTCCTTCCTTGTTTTGCTGTAGACGAGGATGTCATCTAAAAATACGACTACAAACTTACCCAAGTATGGTCTGAGGACACTGTTCATCAAGGTCATAAAGGTAGCTGGAGCATTTGTGAGCCCAAATGGCATCACCTTAAACTCATAATGACCGTGACGAGTCCTAAAAGCTGTTTTCGAGACATCTTCCGATTTTATACGGACTTGATGATATCCCGATCTGAGGTCTATTTTGCTGAAAAACTTAGCCCCGTCGAGTTGATCAAACAACTCGTCTGCCCGAGGCATAGGGTATTTATTCTTAATTGTGACTTTATTGAGGGCTCTGTAATCTACGCAAAGACGCATAGACCCCTCCTTCTTTTTCACCAATAGGACTAGTGAGGCCCATGGTGAACTACTGGTCTGAATTTGGCCTTTCCCAAGATAGTCTGTTAACTGCCTAGTTATTTCTTCATCCTCTGTTCGGCTGACCCGATACGGAGGTTTAGAAACAGGTGTTGTACCTGGTACTAGGTTTATTACATGATCTACCTCTCTGCTAGGTGATAAACCATGTGGCAAATCTTCAGGAAAAACATCTTTAAATTTAGACAATAAAGTTTCTAATTTACTGATTTTCTGCTGAATAGAACTGGAAATAGAAACTTCAGGAATAAACTGAAAGTCACATAAGAATACCTGATGGTCTTCGTCTCCGATTAGCTGACAGAGCTCTGAACTGCAGACCATAGGGCTGTTGGGAACATCATGCTCCCCATGCAACTGGATCTCTCGGCCTTTATACTGAAAGTTGAGGGTGTTCTCCTGATAGTTTCTGTGGAGGGAAGGTCCTAAACTGTAGAGCCAATCTCTCCTGAGAACAATGTCTGTTCGATCCAGGTGCATTATCTGAAAGTTTATTTCATCTTGGTACTCCTGAATACCAAGATTTAACTTACTTACCATAGTTTCCCATATTTTTTTATCTTCACCCTTAGCTAATGAAACTATGTACCTATGCTGACTAGGTACCTCTGGTAGTTTAAGCTTTTTAACCAGGGTGTGGTTGATGAAATTATGGGTTGCCCCATCATCAACCATGACTCTTACTGACTGGTTACCAACTTTCCCATGCATACGTACTAGGTCATGCGGCCCAAAGCTGAAGGGTCTCGCTAGCATTGCAGAGGTCAGCTGGCAACAGTGTTCATGATCTTCATGATACACTTTGATCTCGGAAGCTGCCGAGTCACTGGGGAAACATACAGTCTGAACAAGATGAAATTGTTTTTTATCTTTTTTATCTTTTTTAGAGAAACGCCCCTTGGGACACTGTCTGACTGTGTGTCCCTTGCCCATACACACAAAGCACAAACGTTCTTGTTTGGCTTTCTCAAAATCATCTGGTTTTAAGGGCTGTATGAGTGAAGGGCGTTTCTGAGGAGCTTCACCTTTAAATTTATCTTCTTTCTTTCTTTTTAAAAATTTCTTTTTAAATTGAAAGTCTTTCTGAGGAAGCTGCTCAGAAAGTGGTTGCTGTCTCGCTCTCTTCCTACCCACTGAATCATCATAGATTTGAGCATATCTGAGAGCTTGCTCAAGGGTAGTAGGCGAGTTTCTCTGGACCTCTACTTTATATTCATCTTTGAGGCCACGGACAAACCCCCTGATTTTCTGATAGTCATCCATATTTTTAATCTTTAAAATTGCTTCTCGATATTGCGAGATATATTGGATGAGGGATTTATCCATTACTGTTCTTTCCCAGGCTTCCCAAGCTCTATCCAGTTCATTTTCTGGTAGAAATTCTCTTAGGAAAGCTTCTTCAAAAGCTTTCCATGACCGGGGAGTCTGCCCAGTCTCCTGGAGATTTAACCACCACTTATAGGCCATAGGCCGTAAGGAAAGACTGGCCTCAATTGCTTGCAAATGGTCAGGGGTCTGTTTAAGAGCATGAATGTTCTTCCATTTGCTGAGGAAGGTTTGTAGAATATCTGCATTTCTATCCTTCTCTTCCCCATTAAAAGTAGGAGGCTTTAAATCTTTAAAAACACTGGGGTGAGACCGTAAAGTCTCACCCGAAACTGATGGAAGTGGAGAAGGGGATAACTGAGAAGTGGAGGGAAGGCTTCCTTTCGCGGAGCTCAAAATCAAGTTTTTGAGTTCAGCGAACGAGTCGTCCACACTGGACTTGAAATTGGCTAATGCCAGCTTCAGTTCATCCACTTCTGTTACCAATTGGAGGAACTGCTCCTTGGTAACCAGTTCGTCGAGTTCTTCGGCGAACTGTTCCTGTTCTTCTACTTCCATGGGTTCCTTCCCTTTTCTATAAGCCAAGGCTTCTGTTTCAAGTTCGTCGAAGCCTCTCTCCGGGGGTTGATCAGGTCCCTGAGGAGTGGTCATCTTCGGAACTGAAAGAGAGCTACCTTAACTTCTGAAGGAAAAAAAGTCTAAAAGACTAATTTACAACTGTACAAGGGAAAGGAAACTTAGCTCTTTCTGAGAACTGTACTTCCACAGAGAGAATACAGAAAAGCCCTTCTCAGCTTCTTTCTCAATCTGATTTGAGGTTGGAAAATGTGCAACAAGATCTGAAACTTTTGCTATCCCCGCTCGCTGGTCTGACAGCATCTCAATTTGTCCACATTTAGACTCAAAAATCCGCTTGAATCTCTGATTTGACCTCAGCTGGTAGGTCGCTGGTCTGTGACAAGCAAGTCTGAAGCTCAGACTTCTAGAAAACCTTTGAAATGCAAGGATAAATTCTAAAATTTATCCCCTACTGTCCAGCGCTGGACCTGCTGTAGAAATCCGCTTCAAATCTTGCTCAATTTGTCACTGATTTCCACTCAAAACTCAAGGAAGGAGGCTGCTCTGACAGCGCTGGTCTGCATCAAACTTCCTGACTTGAAAACGCTCCAAAATCCGGAATTTCCACTCCAAAATCGAAGCTTAAACCCTGATTGGCAGCGCTGGACCTGGCCTAGAAAGCTGATCCAAATTTTACTATAAAAACAAGTAATCCTACGGAGATTTCCACCATAGATAGCTGGTTCTCCAGCGCTGACCCTGCTCTATCTATCTTTGCATATTAACCATAGTTGCTATGCACTCTGATGGATTTCTCCCCTGCTGAAACTGAGCTCCCATAGAAGGAGATGGCTCTGATACCAGTGTAATAGATCCTAACACCACAGTAGGGCAAACACTAACTGATCCACCCAACCTTGCCTACTCCCTGATATAGAGTAAGCCCCTCCTAACCCAGTATGAGGACTGGTAGCATGCAACTGCCAAGTGTCGGCCACGTGGCACTGAAGTGGTCGACTGCACGTCGAGCCCAAACGGGGGCCCCTATCCTGCTGACAGGGTCCCTAGGCTGTGTTAGGCCCGCCATGGCTATGGACCGTGCTAGGCTAGACTTGTTGACAAGGGCTACACGCAAAGGTACGGGATCGACTACTTGGATACGTTCTCACGAATGGTCAATATGACAAGCATTCGACTACTCCTTGCATACGCAACACAACACAATCTGGAAATACACCAAATTGATGTTAAAATAGCCTTTCTCCACGAAGATCTAGAAGAAGAAATCTTCATGAAGTAGCCTAAAGGATTCGAAGACCCCGACAATCAACAGTATGTCTGTCAGTTGCATCGATGCATTTATGGTCTGAAGCAGACATCACGAGCTTGGTACAAGAAGCTCGACAATCTGTAATGTCTATATAAGAAGAGTAGGAAGAAGCTTTGTGATTCTAAGAACTTTTGTAGATGACTCCCTGATGATAGGAAACTCTTTGATGCTAATCAAGGAAACCAAGAGTCAGATTTCTACAAATCACGAAATCACAGATCTGGGAGAAGCGACAAAATGTCTGGGGCTGTAGATCAGAAGAGCATCTCACCCGGATAGATACATAGTTGCTGCGGTTACTTCTTCACGTGTGCTAGTTGACTCCCATGCCAAGCTCTCCTGGTACCAGCAGGCATCTGATCTCTTTTGACATCTGGGCATCTATATCATGAATCTTCCTCTTACCAGACACACTTCCTCTCTCTGGATCCTTCTGGTTTGCCATTGTTGCCGCTCTATCTCTCAGAGCCCCTATCACACGGCCTGCACTATCATCTTGGGCAGTTGCGCATTTCCTCTCATCAGCTGCTATTGAGGCCGGTCTTGCATGGGATATCCCCCAGGAGCGTCGTCTATGTCGCTTGTGCTCTTTGCAGGAGGTGGAAGATGAAGCCCATTTCCTCCTCAAATGTCCGTTGTATTATGAGATACGGGGGAGGTATTATTGTCTCTTTCGCGATGGCCCGCATACACTTCACAGTTTTGTCTCCTATCCTGATGCTTGTTGCTTGGGACTTCTTGTTCGTGAGATGCTTACTCTCCGTCAGTCTTATCTGCATGTACGGGGTCACCTAGGGTTAGACTCTCAGCAGCTGCTTCTCACGGGCTTCTTTTAAACTCGAGCACATGCTAATGACTCCGATGATGAGATTCCTATCCCTGTGCCACCGCGGAAAAAGCCCAGATGTAGTCGCCACTCACCTCCATCAAGGCCCACTGTGCACTCTACTCAGCTAACACTTCACACTTACTTTCACTGATATGTACATATTCTCCACCTGGCCAGGGTTGTGGGCATTGGTACTTTTTCTGTAGTTCTTTTGTTATACTTCGCCCAGGTTGTGGGCTTCTGCTTTGTTCTACCTTCATTCGTAGCTAGTTTATAGCATTTTACGGCCATGTCCTCCTATGGATGATGCTCCCGCTGTTGCTTGTACATATTTTCTTTTGGTTTTATGCACCCACGGGTGCCCAAAAGACGTTAATAAAGCTTTCTTTCTCTCTCTCTCTCTCTCTCTCTCTCTCTCTCTCTCTCTCTCTCTCTCTCTCTCTCTCTCTCTCTCTCTCTCTCTCTCTCTCTCTCTCTCTCTCTCTCTCTCTCTCTCTCTCTCTCTCTCTCTCTCTCTCTCTCTCTCTCTCTCTCTCTCTCTCTCTCTCTCTCTCTCTCTCTCTCTCTCTCTCTCTCTCTCAGGGCATTGGTTTTCCATATGCTGATCTTTCTACATATATTATTAGATTTGTTGATCGACGGCATGTTCTTCTCACTGACGACTTCAACGCTAGAACCGTTGCGAGACAAGTTGAGTTTCATAATGATGCTGCTAATCAGTTATGCATACGAGCCATTGATTGTGATGACATGGGAGTTACCAGGATCTCAGCCAATATATAAGGTCCTATCACTGGTTATGGAGAGTATTTGTTAAAGCTTGGTGAATCCCATGAGTTAGCCATTTATAATGGCGTAGCTTGTTGGCCTGATTCGAACAGTTACATGTGCCATTCACACAGTGGCGGTCACGGTGTCGTCGACTACCTCATGGGGTCACCATCCATCATCCCACTGATCTCACACTTCCAAATTCTCCCCACTACTCTCTTTGACCACTCCTTATCATTCCATATGGGTTCTATACCAACTTCCCCACCTCCTTCCCACTAACTCATTGATCGCGCACCTAGATATACTTTCACTCAAACCTGTGTCGAGACGTACCAAGTGACACTTATTTGCTTATTACACCACTTTGCCCATGATAGCCCAATGGAAACACAAGTTGACTTTCTCACCACCTCACTTCATACTGCTGCTTCATTATCCTTCTCATCAAAGCCCTATCAGCGTCCTTCCAGCTCTTCTCATCCCATTTGGCCTCCTTGGTTTGATGATGAGTGTCACTCCTTACACCTTCGTGTTGCCAATACACGTCTATATGAACAACTTGCTCTTCGCCTTGCTCGTAGAATTATCCATTGTACACTTCGCCGCAAAAAGCGTGCCTTCGAAGAATGAGAAGGGAGACGCCTTATAGCCGCCCTACATAGTTCTTCTACCAGTGCCTTTTGGCGCGCGTCATTCTTGGTGCTCCACCTCCCCTCATTGATGACTTACAGGCATTGACCACATATGCCACCTCACTATACACTATACCTACTGCATGGTTGCATAAGTGATTCTTCGATCAACAAATTGGGAGGAGTATCTCTCGATATTAGAGTTTGCTTATAATAGTACCAAACATTCAGCTACGGGATAGAGCCCATTTATGCTGATGTATGGTTTCCAGCCACGCTCACCCACAACTGTAGGGTTCAAACAAGAAAAAGTTGAAGCAGCCAAAAACTTTTTAGAGGACCTAAACCAGATGATAGAACATGCTAAGCGTAGCATTAGGCAGTCCCAGGATCGAGCCAGGCATTATGCAGATTCACACAAACGGGATGTGCAGTTCTCCGGTGAGAAAGTCTACTTGAGAGTCCCAGTTGACTCTAAAACCCTCAAATCAGGAGTGTGTGCTAAGTTGTCTCCTAGGTATTGTGGTCCCTTTAGCATCAGTAGGAGACTAGGCGAGGTCACCTACGAACTAGAACTCCCACACAGCAGTAAGGTTTTCCCAGTTTTTCATGTAAGTCAGTTACGAAAAGCCTTAGCTAGATCAAAAAATCTGGTCGGGGACAATGTTCTAGTTCTCCCATTGGATTCTCAGCAACCTCCACATGAGCCAGAGGAGATTCTTGATAGTAGATAGACGCAGACTCGTCATACTCTATACCGAGAATATCTGGTCAAGTGGAATGATGAGCCTGTTGAGAATGCCACTTGGGAAAGAGGCAACGTCCTTCGCAAGATTTTTCCAGACTTTGTCTTAGAGGACCAAGATGGTTCTTAAGGGGGAGGGAGTGTTACGAGCACGTAACCAGTGCCGAACCCTAAGAGAACACAGGAGGTCAGATACCACAGTCAGGGTCGAGTCCAGCGTACATGACCAACGGGGCAAGACAGTGTGAGTAGTGTGCCCCGACACGGTCCATAGCCATGGTGGGCCTAACACAACCTAGGGACCCTGTCAGCAGGATAGGGCCCCACGTTGGGTCCCGACGTGCAGTCGGCCACAACAGAGCCACGTGGCCGACACTTGGCAGTATGCATGCTACCAGGCCTCACACTGGGCTAGGATGGGCTTGCTCCATATCAGGGAGTAGGCAAGGTTGGGGGGATCAGTTAGTGTTTGCCCTACTGTGGTGTTAGGATCTATTACAGGTGGGTGTTCCGGAACGCTGTTCGAAACGCAAAATTTTAATGCTTTATTTTTTCTTGCCATTAGGTTGCGCGACCATTGGAGGAGAAAATTTGTGGCAAAGTTTTTTACACACATCCAATTGCGACGATCCAAGGTGCTATGACTATCTTTTCAATGAGGGGGACATAGTGGGCACGACGGCTGGCATGGGAAACAAGCGTGGAGCCAGAAATCTACGATTCCAGGTTTTTTTGGCCTACACATTTCAATTTCCATGATTTGATTTGAGATGCCGATATCACTCCGAAAGCAACCCAGGACTTGGTCATAAAGTTCCATCACTACCAAGACGATATCAGTGGAGAAGCCAAGGTCTCGTAACCTTTGGATGAGAAGAGAACGTGGGACAAAATCAAAGGCCTTCCTGAAGTTCACAAAACAACAGTAAACCCTCTGTCTCCCATGTCTAGCTTCCTCAATGATAGCTCGAAGAGTGAAGATACGGTCTGTAGTGGAATAGTGAGCTCGAAAGCCTGCTTGGCCCATAGCATGTAAATCATTGATCTCTGCCTTAGAACTTATCATTGACTGTAGAATAGTGCCATACAGTTTCGCAAGTACGGTAGTTACCAGAGTTAATGGGGTCACCATTTTTGTGGATGGGGTGGATAATGTTAGTACACTAGGAAGATGGAAAACCAGAGACAACAACACGATTTAGTAAGCTGGCTAAGATGGGAGAGAGTGGGACAACACCATGGATCAACAATTCAGATTCAAGGTCCTCAATATCTTTCAAACGATGAGTTTTCAATCTTTGAATGGCTGCATGGATCATGTCGGGAGTGAAGAAGGTGAATTCATGTGGGTGTGGGGAAATAGATATTCGTGAATCAGTAGCTCAGAGTTGTAGCGAATCGCGATTCGCTGCAAACAATCACTGACAAGATCTTATTTTTTTGCTTATATTCTCACAATTTTTAAAAGATGGCATTTTATCATAAGTTTATGGTTATTGAGCCCAAAAAGATATCACTAACATCAAATCAAGTTGTTCCTAGCTCTTTCCTTCAAATGGTCCATATAAGTCCGAAACCTTTGTTATGTCAAACGAGGGACCTTCCTTATAACTATGATTAAGAGACTTTCTTGACGTCCGCTAAGGGGCCCCCAACAAGAGACAAAGCCCTAAATCCAATGAGGGACATTTCTCTCCACAAAGAGACCTTTCATCATCTACACATGTCCACAAGGGACCTTCATAGGCCTTTCATAGTCCATCAAATGTCTCTACAAAACTTAAACATCGTTCAGTTTCAAATCAAACTTAAATTTTTCATAATGAGTCATAAAAAGACACTACTTTCTAAACATTTTAATAGGAGGACAAGGCCTTACATTGCCTTACTCTTGAATGGTCCTCAAGGGACAAGGTCTTACTTTTATTTTCTTCACATCTTACTTTTGAAGTGTCCTCCTTCTCGGACAAGCTTGGCATAAGAGTCTTTATGCCTTTCAGAGTCCGCTGAATCCCTTCTACCGAGTGCAACAGATTGTAATAGTGCATGTCAAAGATATTCAACTTCTGATTATAATGGCGATGCTTCTGTCTCTTTTCGTCTTCAAGAGTCTCATTGTATTTTAAAGCACTTAGAATCCCTTCTACAGAGGGTTAAAATAGGGTTAGTAGGCTTAGTAGGGTATAGTAGGGTTTGGCATGGTTCACTGTGCATTTCACTGCGTTTCAGTAAGGTTTAGTCACCAGTGACAAATATCTGTTCAACAACATTTGTGGAATTTTCATCACTCACTTAGCTGCTTGTGGAGGACCAAAATGTACTGGAAAATTGTCTATATGCAATTCTCTATATTTTTCTCTCTCTACTGATACCCATATTGGGTGGTTTAAAAAAAAAAAAGCGATTCGCAGCAAATTGCTGTTTTTCTGACAACGATTCGTGAATCATGATTCGTCCAACTAAGAATATTGAATGAACATCAAGCATTGTCAATGGTAGTGGTTGCAAATCTCCTGCAAAAAACTTTTAATGACCCTCCTACAAAGAACTTAAAGCACTAAAATAATCAACTACTAAAGTTGCTCATGGGAAACTACTATTGCATGTGGACCTCTAGAAGGTACTTTTAAATATGGCTAATCTCGACTTGAATGCAAAGGCACTTTGCAACCCAATGGAAGGCACCAATGAAAAACACGACATGCAACTCAACATGGACTTTAAAGGACCGACTAATTATGAACGGAACCATGTACTCTACAGTATGTTAGGATATACCATAGGCCATCTACAAGTATGTCTGTAACACTCTTAATTTTTCATGTGGCCATTCATTTTTATGGCACTTCAAGTGCCTTCGCAGAACTTTAGATTTTGCAAGCATGTGTTGACTCAACTTGGTCCAGCCCTTCTTGTAATTTGCTATTTTACTTAAGGCCACAGCATGCATAGCTTTTCTCATGCAGCTTTGAATTACATCTTTATCAATAGCTATCACTTGGGCACATATATATCTATGTGGACATTTATCATGTATCATCTTCTTAAGCTTATTATTTACCAATGTATTCCTCAATGTTGACCATTCTTGCCCATAACATAATACAGAAATCTTGAATAAAATTTTGTCTTTGAAATCTCTGAGTTGACAAATTTGGACTCGAAATTATACCAAATTATTTCTCTTAAAGTTTATGTAATATTACATTGCTGGTTCTATCTCAAAGCTCTCACCGACCAAGATTTGCGTCAGTAAATTTTGGAATTCTTGTCAAGGGATTCACCAAAGACAAGAACTTCGTTGGTTTGTTGGTCTTCACTTTTGCTTAAAGCCTAGGAAAAATACTGTTGCAGACCTTTTCAAAGAGTTTGCAGAAAAACTCAAAATACTTACAGGGTATCATAGAAGATGATCCAAGCTCATTTTGAATAGCAATCCTTACAGCATGAAAAAAAATGGAGCTCACACAAACCAGAAATTTATCTTTGAAATCAACTTAATAATTTACACTATAGGCTTATCACTACATACACATGTCAATCTCATTTCAAGGATTTTTCTTCCACAAAATATGTCACCACTCTTCTTGCTCAGTGTTGGCAAACGTTCCATTGGTTGCCATGTACCACATTGTCAGATCAAGCAAATTTAAGAATTACAACTGCTACATTTCTGTGTCTCACATACATTTTGGAAGTCTGATCAGGTCTTTCTTCCGAAATTAACATTGTTCCAAGACTTCTTGCTAACCAGAGAGAAGCTAACCCCTGTTATCTTTCAATATTTTCAGCAGCAAGTATACTGGCCAAATTTTCCTCTAAGAAGAAAAGCATAGTAAATGCGGCGGAAGTGCAAACGCCTACATCATTTGGCTTTTCACAGTCAAGAGAGGGTTTTACAGAATGCATAGCTTAACGAGAAAAACACAACCAAGAGAGTTGTTGCTGAAATGGCTGAGAAAAGGCATACCAGTGCTCGATGATAATATTTTTAGTGTGCTTGGGCTCTGCTGCTGGAGGTTGTGGAGCGTCTTTCACTTTCTTGGCTGCTTCTGGAACCTCTGCAGCCTTCATTGCCTCTTCAGATTTGCTCCCTTTAATCTTGCTTTCCTTATTTGAGGGTTTGGGTCCCTTGAGTCTGGTTTCTTTTGGTTTAGCGGCTTCTTTGGACTCAGCTACGAGAGTTTTATCCGGCCTACCTCTCGTTTTCACTGGTGAGGATGGAGTTTCCGGTTTGACCTTCTTTGCAGGTTGCTTCTCCTCAACCTCGGGAGCAGCTTCTTTCTCTTTGCTTGCTTCTTTCGTATCTGATCTTATCTCCTTTTTTACTTGCTTTGCAGCTGATGCCTTCCTTTTTGGAGCCATGACTCTACTCGTGACTCCCGGGCACCAACGACCCAACTCAACCCAGCTACTCCACACACCAAATCCTGTATAGTTCACTAATGGGCACTAGCTGCAGCTCCCTCACCTCCCACTGCTCCCTCACACAAACTCTACCCCCTCCTACTTCCACAATCGCCCAACTCACACACCTCTCTCTCTCTCTCTCTCCCTCTCTCTCTCCCTCACTACCCAAAATGCAATGAATAATCCACACGCGAGTGGCGGCTAAAGAGGTGAAAGCAAATCCTCACACCATATCTCTCTCTCTCTCTCTCTCTCTCTCTCTCTCTCTCTCTCTCTCTCTCTCTCTCTATATATATATATATATATATATATATATATATAAAAAAAAAAAGACTCTCTCTCTATATCTATATGGATATTGATATTTAAGAGAGAAATGTAATAGAGATGTTAACTAAGTCTAGAAGCCTATGTCATGCCTAAGAATACTAGGGTGGGTTAACAACATCCCTTACACTTTATAACACCTTTACACACATTACACGCTACACACCTTACACACATTACACGTTACACACCTTAGAATACCCTTACATCTTAGAACACCATTACACCTTAATTACCTTACACATCTCCTGCAACCGCCGCATTCCTCTCTCCAGTACGTACCCATTGTTGCCCCCATTACGTACCCATTGCTGCCTGGCCTAGGCTCCCTCTCTCTCTCTTCTTCTTTTTAATATGAAACTCGGCTACCAGCTGACCGTTGCCTTCACGCTCTGGGCGATCTAGAGCTCGCTCTCACGCGCGCGCTCTCTCTCTCTCTCTCTCTCTCACAGATTCAGAAAAGCAGATTTAGAACAGGAGGTATAACATCTTTTTCAAGGTCAATTTCTGCATAACCAGATTGCATACCCAGACTCAAATTGCTTTGATGCCATCATCTCTGGAATAGCCATCTACAACCAGGAAAAAATCCTTTGAATTTCTGTGCAAGACGTATTCATGTGCGCTCAGCCCCCACCTCTTCTGCAACAATAGCGTCTAACAACATTCAATACATATTCCTGTGCGCTCAGCCCCCAGCTCTTCTACTACTACTCTGACAACATCCAGAGGAAATCTACATCTGTTTTCAAGTGATCCTCCATATCTGTCAGTTCAAGTGTTGAAGAAACCATACAATACCCATAGTTGAGAATATTTCTCTGACATAATTTCATTTGAAAAAAAGCTGTAGAATTTGGAGACTAACCAACATTGTGATAACGAAGGTATCATGCAAATTCCCATTTTGATAATCCCACAAACGAATCTGGAGAGATCATAAAGGTATACAAACTTAAACAAGGAATAACAAACAGAAAAATGAATTAAAAGCAATGTACATTCTTCCTAACTAATTTGTTCTTACCGTAGAATCAATACCGCGAGAGACTAATAGAGCTTTGCCTTTGTCTTTCCCACCTAGAAATGCAACACATGACACAAAACTGTACCTACAGCTAAGTACTTCAAAAGAATGACAAGATAGAATCTTCGAAAACCTACAAAGACACTGCTCCATCGCTGCATCTGTGGAGACTCAATTTGTGGAGACCCAATCTGTCCATCGCTGCATCTGTGGAGACTCAATCGCTGCCAACAATAGAGTTTCTTCTTGCCAAACTGCTGCATCTATGGAGACTCCTACCCAATCTGTCCATCGTTGCTTCTGTGGAGACTCAATCGCTGCCAACAATGGAGTTTCTTCCTATCAAACTGTTGTATCTATGGAGACTCCTACCCAATCTGTCCATTGCTGCATCTTTGGAGACTCAATTGCTGCCAACAATGGAGTTCCTTCCTATCGCATAAGGCTGGGCGGGGTAACCACGACCCCTTTAGATCTTCAAGCTTTTTTGCAAAATGAACTGAAAGTTTGTCTTGCCAGCTTTTGGGCTTCCTATCAAACTTTGTGTCTCAACATTCTGTCATGTGAATTCTGTCATGTGAAAACCTGGCTGTTCAACATTATGTCATCACCTTTGGTTACTACTGATACTCTCCTCCCTTCATTAACTGGAAGACCAAATGCAAGTCAAATTCAGAAAATAAATCTAAATGCTAGGACTTCAAGTTCAGGAAGACATTATACCAAGCTGTCAACGCAATCTTTGTCAGACCAGAATGATTCTTGAGGCCTAATATCAAAATTCTGGTCACGAGCAAGGACAATACACAAGTCGTAGACAAGCCATTCCTTTCATGGATTATGCAAAAGTCCACTGAATCTCGTCGCATAACAAGTTACAGTTATGCAACTGTAGTCCCTCACCTAGCCATGCTTGCCATAGTTCACAAGTGACTAGCTTAACTTTGTGGATTTTCAAAGATAAATGATAGTCGTAAATCGTGCCCTTATGACCAACAAGAACACGATCAGTATAAGATCGTCAAGGGCCAAATCAACACACAGCTTCAAAGCGAGCAATGCCTCACAACAATTTACTCTCTCAACAGATTTTGCAAACAAACCGTGAAAATGTGTCTCATACACTTAAGCTTTGTGAGTGCAAGATCCTCAGACTCACATAGAAGCGCTCATGATAACCAACGGCACAAGTTTCAGCTGTCAAAAAAATACTTGCTCGCTCAGTACTCTCTCTCCTTATACTTTTTTTCTCTGAATTCAGGGGGCTTCATCTTTAGATGTGGCAATCTGTATTGCATTCATTGCTTCTTCACGATCCTCTCGCATGTCTTCTACTTTGGTACTACAGTATTTGCGCTGGGTGTGGCATAGCCGGGGCGGCTCATTGTGATGTTGTTTCATGGGTGATCTGATCATCTGATTGGATACTCCGAAGTTTGTACAAAACATTGTTTTATATAGAAAGCACATCCGCCTGAAACCACCAGTACAAGTCAAACAAGACTATTTTTAACATAAAATTTGAGTCATGATCTTTCTTTATACTCAAAAGTGATAAATTACAATTTAAAATATAGCAGGATGTCTGCTTAAGATAGAGTGTCATGTTTACTATTTTTTATAGGTATTCATGGCCATCTCTCTCTCTCTCTCTCTCTCTCTCTCTCTCTCTCTCTCTCTCTCTCTCTCTCTCTCTCTCTCTCTCTCTCTCTCTCTCTCTCTCTCTCTCTCTCTCTCTCTCTCTCTCTCTCTCTCTCTCTCTCTCTCTCTCTCTCTCTCTCTCTCTCTCTCTCTCTCTCTCTCTCTCTCTCTCTCTCTCTCTCTCTCTCTCTCTCTCTCTCTCTCTCGTCGCTATTGTTTGATTGATTCTGACAAAATCCGTGTTAACTTTGACTTGTAGGATAAATGAACGAAGGTTGTGAATATCATGTATGAAATTCATATAGAGCTCCGGTTTCTGAATGCACATCCACCAGAAGGAAGAGATTGGCCCGTAGGAGACAAGCCAAGAGTAGGGCTTTGCCAGCATGTAGTATAGGCACTGCAGGTGTGTCCCTACGTAGCGATGGTATATTGACTTTAGATGCCAGTGTACAATCACTGAGCAGTGGTGTAGTAGAGCACATCGGGAGTAGCGAAACCAGTTTGGTTGTAGGTGTGCCTCCACATAGCTATCCGTTGACATTACACCATGTCATGGTACCATCACCTCAACGTCTTGCTATAGAGTTTGTTGGAAGTAGTGCATTTTCATCAGACTATAGGAGTCCATCCACCCAGTTTAGGTCATCCGAGATAGGGGTAGCAATGGAGAGGGTAGAGTTGGTTACACCTAAACATGTTCGTAGTAATCTTTCATATTTGACTCCTGAAGCAGAATCTAGAAGTGAGAGGAAGAGGGGGATTCATCGTAGGTATATGGCAAAACGTAAAGCCAGGGCTTTGCAATTTACCATTCAGGAAGAGGAAGAGGATACACATTCGACGTCCCATGATGATATCAGAAGAGAGACTGATATATTGGGTGTAGGATTGATTACGCATGTTACATTGGATTCGATTTCCAATGTTGATGTTATGGAGGGGGTAGACTCTACGACAACAATGTTTGTTACACCCGAACATGTGCGTAATCACCCATCATATAGGACTCCATAAGTAGAATCCAGATCAGCTAGGAGTAGAAGGTTGAATCATAGGTACCAAGCTAAGCGAAGACTTCGGACCTTGCGTTTGTCTTCGCAAAACCCCGTAGTCACAGAAGTCTCACACTCTAGACGGGGTCATTTTGAAGTAGCTAGATCGCTTCAAAAACCAGCATGCCATGATCTTGGAGAGATGGAATTTGTGTGCGGTCATTGTTCGGCCCTAAGATGAAAAGCAGAAAAAAAAAATAGCTCTTTATGTTGCATGAAAGGCAAGGTGTGTTTGCCTTTGATGCCATCACCGCCTCTTTATCTCCTTAATATGTACACGTCTTCTGATGACGTGGGAGCTCATTTTAGAAAACACGTCCGGAGTTATTATAACTCCTTGGCCTTTGCATCTCTTGGGGTGAATCTAGATAGATCCACTGCCAACTCCGTAGGCGGCGTGTATACATTTAGAGTGTCTACCCGGTTGTATCATCATATTGTGGTTTGTTGTCTTTAGATAGACCTTCATTTTCGCAGATCTACATCATGGATGGTGATGATTTGCAATTAGATCAGAGATTATCTCTGAATCCCGATCTTAGGCGTGACGTTCTCTCCCTTTTGCAAAGCATGATGATGGATGTGAATCCATTTGCGCAACGTTTTAAGAATGTTGCTCGAATCATGCGAGAAAACTTCACAAAGGATATTCGACTTTGCATAGTGTCTGGTTGTTCACAGAGTAGAGCGACTAGATAGTTCAATGATCCTACGAGCAATGAGATTGTAGTGCTTATGCCTATAGATGATACACCAAGTGACGGAATGCATGACATCATATTGCATTCCATTCAGGATGATTTGCAACATATCACAGAGCGTCATTCATCGTATGATGCCTTGCATTTTGTCCTCCTCTTTCCTTATGGTATTGATGGGTGGTATCAGGGGATTCCACATATGTGTATGAGAGATGTTGCACGTGGTGATGATGACGACGTATGTGATGGTATACATTCAGATGTTCCTGAAGAGCAATTAGAGGGCAGACACAAAGTTGTCACCATTCGAGAGTTTTACAGCTACCATTTACAGGTACAAGCGGAGCATGTTTCACCTATACATTTGGGTGGAAGGTTGTTGCAAGAGTATATGTGTGACATGGTAGCAAAGATGGTGCAAAACAACATGAACTACATCTATAACAATCGAGATAGATTTCGTAGAGAGATTCGCAGTGGCATCGTTGATGCCCTTGGAGCTCATTCCGCCAGGGACATAGGGCAGTGAACAATCCTGCCATCATCTTATATCGGTTCACCGCGTCATATGCATCAGTAGTACCAGGATGCTATGGTTGTCATTAGGGAGTTGGGTTCTCCCGATTTGTTTATCACAATGACGGCGAACCCAAATTGGTCAGAAATGAGGAGGGAGTTGAGATTTCGGCAGACACCTGCAGATAGGCTCGATTTGGTGTCGAGGGTTTATAGCATGAAGCTTCAACATTTGATTGATTTGTTGAAGAAGGATGGAATATCTGGGCGCATTATAGGAAGGCTTCATGTTGTAGAGTTTCATAAGAGAGGATTTCCCCATGCCCACCTATTGATTATATTGGAGGAGCGGAGCAAACCCATCATTGTTGGAGATTACGATCGTATCGTATGCGCAGAGATTCCTGTGAGGGGAGATGATCCGGAGTTGTACGAGATAGTGAGGACATGTATGATGCACGACCCATGCGGAACAACTTTTCCAAATGCACCGTGCATGAAGGATGGAAGATGCTCGAAGAACTACCCAAGGAATTTTGTTGATGAAACATCGATAGTGAATGGGTATCTTTTGTATAGGCATACAGACAATGGAGAGAAGGTCAAGTCTCATGGAATAGATTTAGATAACGGGTGGGTAGTACTGTACAACAGATGGTTGACACTACATTTTCAGTGTCACGTCAACGTAGAGATATGTGTACATATACGTAGTGTGAAGTATTTGTACAAGGGACCAGATATGATTACGGCAGAGGCTATGGGTGGTGGTGGTCAGACAGTTGCGCCAATGAATGAGATAGAGTAATTTTTGAATGCTCGATATTTCTTTGTGAGTGAGGCTTGCTGACGACTATTTGGGCTTTCTATGGGTGCTCATAAGCCAGTTGTGACTCGATTGGCAGTTCATCTGGCTGGACAAGAGTTGGTATACTTTACTGAGGGAGCCAATTTAGAGGAGGTCGTAGAAGGTCATTCGAGTACCACTTTGACAACTTTTTTTATACTGAATAGAAGTGGAGATTTGAAGGCCCGAGAGTTGTTGTTGTACCAAGACTTGCCACGATTATACGTTTACAACAGGAGAGTGCGAAGGTGGACCTGTAGAATCAATGCACAGTCCATTTCGGCCATTGGACGTATGTATTTTGTCCATCCATCTGAAGGAAAGCAATTTTATTTGCGAATTCTTTTGGCTCATGTAAGAGGTGCAAAAAGTTTTGAGGACTTGCACACAATCGACGGTGAGTTGTTTTGTCGTTCATAAATGCTTGCAAGCATAGACTTCTTATCAACGATGCGATGGAATGAAGTGATTCCCTGCTGGAGGCAGTGTCATGAGGGACTCCGTCACAACTTCGGCTCATGTTCGTCGTACTTCTCCTTTCTGACCCATCATTAGATCTTTGGACGAGTATAGAGCCCCATTTAGTAGAGGATTATGCGGAGGAGTTAGGATAGCCAGTAACGTGTGAGACCGTTACTGTGAGTCAAATTTTGGTAGATAGGGCTCTTCTAAACATGGAGATGCACATGCAGGAATCGGGAAAGTCGTTGACAAATTTTGGCTTCACACTTCCCAATAGCGATGTCGAGTTTTCTCCACTATTTCGCGAGGAGATATTTCTCGATGACCATCTCCAATACTCAACAAATACTCTGCGAACCTCGACTGCTCGTTCCTATCGGCTCCTTCCACACCCATAACACGCATGTTCATTGATAGTTTGTGCACTTCCATATATTTCCACAAACGTGAACACTTCAGTGAAGCGCTCACAATTTGTGCACGACTGCCCCGTCGTACCACCGGGAGCACCTGACGGAAATCACCACCAAAAATGATCGGAATCCCTCCAAATGGAGTATTAATACCCAATATGTCCCGTAGAGACCGATCCACACACTCAATGGCATACTTATGTACCATGGGAGTCTCATCCCAAATAATAAGTCGACATGCCATCAAAAGCTTACCTAACGGAGACTGTTTCGAGATGTTGCAGGTCGAGCTTTCATTCAATTCCGTCGGAGGAATCCTAAATCTAGAGTGCGCGGTCCTACCACCTTTCATTAACAATGCAGCGATCCCCGATGATGCAACTGCCAGTGCTATCCAACCTTGTGCACGCACGTACGATAGCATGACACTATAGAGAAACGTCTTACCTGTACCACCCGGACCATCTATCCATACACACATGTACACACACATTCCATTTCTTCCATGCCAATGAATGTGAATACTCTATGTGAATTTTTAGGATAGTGATTGTATATATTAATAGCTAATAAGACATCATAGAACAATCTCGAGCTCTCGATGGACTGTTGCAAATAGTTGAGAGTGCAAGCAAGTAATTAGAATGTGCATTGCTTATGAAATTTTTTGGAAAACTTGAATTTTTTGGAAGACTCGAATTTTTAGAACGACTCGAATTTTTAGAATGACTCGAATTTTTGGAAAGACTCGAATTTTTTTTTATGACTCGAATTTTTCTAATGTCTCGAATTTGGTGGCCCTAAACCCTAAACCCTAAACGACTCAAATTTCTAGAATGACTCGAGTTTTTGTAAAGACACGAATTATTTGATGACTCGAATTTGATGACATGAATTATTTGATAGCTCAAATTTTTTCCAAGACTCGAATTTTTCCCAAGACTCGATTTTTCTCAAGACTCGAAATTCTCGATGACTCGAATTTTTCTCAACACTTGAATTTTTTCTAGACTCGAATGGACGACCACGTACATACACACACACACACATCAACCATCCATCAACGATCATCGACTTTCCTCCTAAATCATCGCTACTCGCCCGTCAATGACATACTGAATTTTCAAATCATCGGCCGCCACCTAGATCGGCCGTCATTGCCCATCAACGACGAGCACTCACAACTAGTATACACACACACACACACACACATCAATTTATTGCTTATTGCTCTCGGGTTGAATCAATCTATCTCCATGTGGGGTCTGCATCATTAGGGGGGGAGAGTGTGTGTGCATTGAAAGAGGGATATAAATACATAATTTCTTTCTTTTTAGAGAGAGAGAGAGTGTGTGTGTCTCCATTAAGTTAGGCTTTCCAAAATATCCCTCGGAAAGACAACTTTATATTATCTTCTCACTCTAAAAACTCCTAGAGCAATTATGGATTATTCTCGCAAATGCAAGGCATATCGATCACCTAGCATGATAGATTTATCTCCTTGTTGTTGCTTGATTTGGTTGGACTGCACATGGCTCTAGAGCGTCTACTCAAACACTACAAACCATGCGATTGAAAAAGTTTTACTTCAACAAATATCATCCTCATACAATATATCAGTGGTTGCAGTGAATTACAGCATAGTTATGAGCAAAGAGTGGTGCAAACAAGCAAGCAAGGGACAACCCCAAGCCTCCACTCCTTTAATAATACCAAGTAACGTGCTTCATTCAAAGTAGTGACCTTAAAGGACCAAGTCAATGTCATATTGAATGCACCTTCTTGATCATGCCTAGTGTGTGATGCTCCAATTAGGACCAATAACCACCAATTGGTTTAGACTCATATTCAAGCCCAATTGAAAGGTTGTCTACTACCTTAAGGCTAGATGTGCCCTATCAAGAAGGGTATGCTATGTGGCTGACGCCATTCATGAACTTATCTGTTGTTGGTTGTTTTGTCAATGAATGCTTGGTTAATATGACGCTAAGTAGTTTCACTTGTAATGTGATAGATGGTTTGGCAAGTTAATCTTTCTAAATTGGCATTATGTGCAAACATATATTGGATGGAATGAATAGGCTTAATGTTGATTGGGCAATCCACTTTGAGCCTCATGCCATTGAGGTGGTAGCACAACATTACACATAAAAAAAAAGCCTCTTAATTAATCAATGACGTGGGCAAGGGTGTTGCTAGAAACAAGGACCAAATTAGAACCTTGTTGAATCCATGTGTTGCCTATAAAAGTGCAAGGACAAGTTGACTCAATAAGTAGGATGTTTGTCGGTAATGAGACTCCTAAGTCAAGGTTTTACCAGAAAGGGTGTAAGCACAAGTAGACCTCGTCGAGTCGACATGGCACACAAGTCGAGATGTGTCCAAGTGTAGCAACCCAATGTAAGTATGTGAAAGTATGTCATAACTCAAATGAGATACATATTGCATAACATTTTGTACAAAACTATTGAGTCAATGTCTTATCCACTCAAGTCAACAATAAGTGTGAGGATAAGTAACAAAAGTTATCCAAGCATTTCTCTTGTTCAATTCTTTTATCTGTAGATGTAAGCACAAAAAGTACTTGCAGTGCAGGATTGGTTGTCGAAACCGTTCAATAAGTGTAACGAGCTCGTGATGTTGCTCAATGTGGTGCTCCCAATGTGATTGAGTGTGAATGCCCTTAGCGATGTTGATTTACCTCTTTAGTAATGCAAGTGTTATTTGAGACAATGAGTTCGTAAATTGTTATGGCACAAACAATTTTAGTCATTTTGACACTTTAGGCAAATCAAGCCTCATATATGTGAAAGTTGTTGGATTTCATTCCTTAAATCATTTTGTAATGTGGAACTACTCTGCAGTTTTACTCTCATTGTCGAGACAATGTCAAAGAATTCGAGACCGTCTACAGAAATACACATATTGTCAACACTGTGTCAAATAGACCTAAAATGATTATTCGAGGGTTTCAAATAACGACTTCAGCAGTGGAGTCTTATCCACTACATATTTTGGGTCCAATCTCGTAGCTCCACGTGGCACCTACCAGGTGGATAACGGTGCATTCTGTTAGAGATGTGCTATCAACAACTATAAATAGATCAGCATATTAGTTCATTTTATTCGTCAATGAAGTTCAATCAATTTAGTACAAATTTTTCTTCTTTTCCTCTCTCTCTCTCTCTCTCTCTCTATGTTCTGCCATAGGTATAGAGTGGTCATTAATAAGCTATTGCGATTAGAGTTTGTGTATGAGCAAAATTTATGGCATAATTAGATGATGTATTTATCACCATTCACCAATACATACTGCATTTGAGAATTTGACACATGACTTGTCTTGTTGATGACAATGCTGATATGAAGATGCTAGACTCTTCAATCTCACCTTCGTCGACAAGGTTACTTGCTTGCTTTGGTTTTCCCTTGCCTGATGAAGATGACAATGCTGATATGAAGATGCTAGAGTCTTCAATCTCACCTTCGTCGACAAGGTTACCTGCTTGCTTTGGTTTTCCCATGCTTGATTTCGCCAAAAAATTTCGACATTCACTCTTCCAATGGCCCTTTTTGTCACAATGGAAGCATTTGCCCTTCTTCTTGGTCTTTCTGGATGATCCCTCATCCTCATTAGTCATGGCAAATTGTTGCATAGACTTCTTCTTGCCCTTGCCTTTACCTTGTTTTTGGCATGTTGCAAGTGCTTGATCGTCAGTATTTTGACATCTAGCTTTCACCATTTCTCGTCATTGCTCCTCCTACATCAAGATTCTTATGAGCTCGTCAAAGGTTGGAAATCTTTCTCTTGATGTTATCCCACTCACAAACATCTGATAAGGTTCTACAATGCCGCATAATGCATTGTACATCAGCTCAACATCATGTATGCGCTCACCAATAGGATGTAGTTCATCCCCCATTGTCTTGATTCTAGTCATGTACGTCTGAATGTGCTCTCCTTGTTCCATTCGGGCACTATTCAGCTTTGACTTCAGAATTATAATCCTTGATGGATTTGATGTCTCAAACTGCTCCTTAAGCACATCCCATGCCTGTCTAGATGCAATGGCATCACTTATGTGGGTAATGATGTGGTTTCACTGACAAGTTGATGAAGGTCAAAGCTCTCATAGCCTTCCTGTCAAACACTTTAATGTCCGCTTCATTTGGCATAAGGATCAGTTGGCCTCGCCACGAGGCAAGTCGACAGGACACACGTCTTGCCAGCGGCAACTTGGGTCATGCATGGGTTGCCTGAGTGAACAACTATATGTACAGTGTAATTTCATTTTGAGAAATACAGTTGCTATGTGAGCTTGCTGTGGAGAGTGTTTTCTGTCTGTGTTACTGTGTAGCATGATCTGTGTTCCTGTGCAAAGCAAATTCTAAGTTGGTATTAGAGTAGTACAGGGAGTGTACATAGTATAGCATCGTTGTTGAAGAGAGCTTCGAGAGAACTGTCTTCTGAGAGTTTGGGGCTTACGATGGGTTGAAGACGGAAAGAGAAGCACTGGTGCATGGTTTCCAGTCTATAAAGGCTTGCCAAGCTCAGCATAGGGATTGGTAACCTGTGCATAGCATCAGACAGGGTAAAACTTGGTGAAAAATTGACAATTTCAAAGCCAGTTGAAAATTGAAACCGGGTTTGGGATTACGGTTTTCTACACATAACTGGTGATTTCTTCGTTGTTTGTGCACCGTTTTAGATGTCGTAAGGACAGGAAGCTAATTATATTGTCAACCATCCATGGAGAGATTTTGAGATTTATGTCAGAGATTTGTCTACAGACAGTTAACCTAGCAGATTTGCGGTAAAAGGTGAAAAAAAACCACTTTGTCAAGTTGAGCTAAAATCACCATTTCTCCATGGAATTTCATGATTGAACAATCTACAGATTTGGTATCAGTAGGACAACCTTGGTCCAGGCCTTAGATCGTGCTCAAATCAATCTAAAAACGAGTTTGATCATGCAACAGGTAGCTTAGGGAGGCGCGATCGTAGATAGGGAGGCCGCGGGTATGTTCGCGCGTGGAACCAAGGCAAAACCGTAGTGCTTTGGAGTGGACAGTGGGAGCGGAATAGCATCAGGAAAAAAATTGCCAACCTTTGATGAGCTCATAGGAATCTTGATGCAGGAAGAGCAACGGTGAGAAATGGTGAAAGCTAGACGTCAAAATATTGAAGATCAAGCACTTGCGACACGCCAAAAACAAGGCAAGGGCAAGGGCAAGAAGAAGTCTAAACAACAATTTGCCAAGACTCAGGAGGATGAGGGATCTTCCAGTAAGACCAAGAAGAAAGGCAAGTGCTTCCATTGTGGTAAAAAGGGCCATTGGAAGAGTGAATGTCGCAAATTCCTGGCGGAACAAAACAACGGAAAACCAAAGCAAGCAGGTAACCTTGTCGATGAGGGTGAGATTAAAGACTCTAGCATCTTCATATCTGCATTGTCATCTAATCAAGATAATCAAGCGCGGTATATTGACTCGGGAGCCACAAGACACATGACAGGTAACAAGAATTGGTTCAGTAGCTTGAAAGTGTTGGATAATGGAACGTCTGTTTCACAAGCAAATGGTGAGGTGTGCAAGATCAAGGGGATAGGCACCGTTTCAATCCAACTACCTGATGACAAAAGCAGGATGATCAAGGAGGTACTTTACGTACCAGGTTTGAAGAAAAATCTACTTTCTGTTGGAGTCATTACTGATCAAAACTTGAAAGTAGAATTTGCCCATGATCGTTGCTCTGTGAAGGATATGAACCAAAAGTTCAAAGTTATTGTGGATGGAGTAAGAGAGCCCAATACAAAATTGTAAAGGTTGAATGCTACAATCAAGGGGCAACATGGATTTGTACCATCCATTCCATCGCAAACTAAGTTGTGACATAAGAGGCTTGGTCACTTGAAGTTGGGAAGCCTCAGTTTGATGAGAAGATTGGAGATGGTAACATGATTGCCTACCATAGAAGATCACTTGAAATCGATGTGCGAATCTTGTGTATATGGGAAGCAGCATCAAGAGAAGTTCAATAAAGGGGGTGTTGCAAGAGCAAAGAACATTTTGGATTTAATCCACACAGACTTATGCGGGCCTATGAGGACCATGTCCTTAGGTAAAGCCTTCTATTTTATGACCTTTATTGATGATATGTCACGTAAGACGTGGATCTACTTCTTGAAGAAGAAATTAGATGCATTTGACAACTTCAAGAGCTTCAAAGCATTGGTAAAAAATCAAACAGGTAGGAAGATCAAAGTCCTAAGATCAAATAGTGGAGGTGAGTACAAGTCTAATGACTTCAATGATCTTTGTGATCAATGTGGGATTAAAAGACAATTTACGCAAGCTCATACTCCTGCTTTCAATGGTGTAGTTGAGCGCAAGAATCGTACAATTGTGGAAAGTGCCAGATCTATGCTAGCTGAGATGAAACTACCAAAAGATTTTTGGTCAGAAGCATGCAGTACGGCAGTCTATCTTCAAAATAGAAGTCCTACCATTGCCATACCAAAGATAACACTTGAGGAAGCATTCATGAAGAAGAAGCCAAAGGTGAACCATTTGCGAATCTTTGGATGTAAGGCCTTTGTACACATTCCTAAGGAAGAGACGTAAACTTGACATAAAAGCTATCGAGTCTATATTCCTAGGATAAGATGATCATGTGAAGGGCTATAGCTGTTTTGATCCAGTGGAAAACAAAATCCATCTAGGCCGTGATGTTAAATTTGATGAATCCAAAATGTATGAAGACGAGGATGCTGAGAAGGTAGATACATCCAGTGGGAAAGATGGTATAGTGAGGATACCACCTGATGATGATCCATTCATTGACCTTCCAAGTGATGAAAAAGAGGATACATCTCAAGATACTACTACTCAACCTTAAGGGACAGGTTGGAGAGGTAGGGACAAACCTTTTGGTGCAAGAAGGATTGAGATTGCAGGTGACAAACACAAGGAGGGGGATACATTTTCACCAGGAAGCCGATCACCTAATAGGAAGCTCCCTAAGTGGTTTGAGAGATTGTTGGAGAGCCACGACATGGATGACTTTCCAGGATCATCTAGCCAAGGAGAGCTACGAAGACCAACAAGAGAGAAGACACAACCTGAAAGGTATGAAGCAAATTATCCTCTCTTATCTAGCATTATTCAAAGCAAAGAACCTTTGACTTATGGTGAGGCGAAGGATGATGATATTTGGGTCAAGGCCATGGAAGAGGAGATGGAGTCAATTGCTAAGCATAGCACATGGGACTTAGTAGAACCACCAGTTGGCAAAAAATCCATTGGTTGCAAATGGTTATAAAGGATTAAGTACCATGCAAATGGAAGTATAGCAAAGCACAAGGCAAGATTGGTGATCAAAGGGTATGCACAAAGTAAAGGCATCGACTATGAGGAGACCTTTGCGCTAGTATGTAAGTGGAATACTCTACGTCTACTTGTTGCTTTAGATTCACATTTTGGTTGGCCTTTGCATCAGATGGATGTGAAATCTGTTTTTCTAAATGGTGAGTTAGAAAAAGAGGTGTTCATGGATCGACCTGAAGGCTTTGTAGCAAAGGGACATGAAAATAACGTATGTCGCTGGAAGAAAGCGCTTTATGGTCTTAAACAGGCACCACGTGCACGGTATAGCAGGGCTGATGCCTACTTTTGTTCAAAGGGAATGGTGAGAACACATTCTGATCCAAATCTATATGTCTTATGCTTTGATGGTATGGTTGCTTTGATTGCTCTTTATGTTGATGACTTGATTATTATAGGAAATAATCAAGGGATGATAGATATGATCAAGAAAGATCTCATGGAACATTCGAGATGACAGATCTCAGTCTGATGCATTATTTCCTTGGAGTAGAGGTGTGGCAAAAAGGACACGAAGTGGGTTTAACACAGGTGAAGTATGTCAAAGAGTTGCTGCACAGGTTTAGGTTGCCGGATTGCAAACCAGTGAATACTCCTATTGAACTAGGTAAAAAGCTTTCTAAGCTTGATGAGTCACAGTGATTTGATGCTATGTTGTATAGGCAGTTAGTAGGAGCTTGATTTACCTTACCATGACTAGACCATATATATGCTATGATGTTGGCATTATAAGTCAATTTATGGCAACACCTATGGAAATGCATTGGAAGGCAGCTAAACGTACTTTGTTATGTGAAAGGCACTTCAGAGTATGGCTTGATTTATAGGAAGCATGATGGTTTACCTGAGTTGTGTGGCTATGTGGATGCGGATTGGAGAGGTGACTATGATGATCATAGATCCACCACAGGGTATGTATTCCAATTTTTTGGTAGTTGTTTTTCCTGGTCTAGTAAGAAGCAAAGTACAATTGCTCTATCCACCACAGAAACAGAGTATAAGGCAATGTGTAGTGCAGCACAAGAAGCTATATGGTTGAGACAAATCTTGGAAGAAGTTGGCATGAAGCAGAAAAATCCGACGCGACAGTCAGAGTGGCATTCAGCTAGCAAAGAATCCAGTGTTTCATGCGAGAACTAAACACATTGAGATTCAGTATCACTTTATATGTGAGACGCTGCTGAGTCGTGAAATTCATGTTGTTCATCGTAGCACAGAAGAACAACTAGCTGATATTTTCACTAAGGCACTTGTTGGAGAAAAGTTTGATAAGTTTAGATCAAAGCTTTATGTACTTAAAGTTTGTTGACTTTTAAGCTATGTATATGAATGTATAAAAAGTAGACTCTACTTTCAGGGAGAGAGTTAGAATTAAAGTAGAATCACTGTGCTACTGTACTGTGGGTCCTATCAGTTGATAAGGATCAGTTGGCCTCGCCACGAGGCAAGTCGACGGGACACGCGTCCCGCCAACGGCAACCTGGGTCATGCATGGGTTGCTTGAGTGGACAACTATATGTACAGTGTAATTTCATTTTGAGGAATACAGTTGCTATGTGAGCTTGTTGTGGAGAGTGTTTTCTGTCTATGTTAATGTATAGCATTATCTGTGTTCCTGTGCAAAGCAAATTCTAAGTTGTTCGCCATCCGTTTCCCTTGTGTTGCTTGTTATTAGCATGCTTAGAATAAGATTCTTGGTTTAGGACATTATATTACAATATACTCTTTTGATTATCTCGAGTCGAGATTTTGTTTGTGAAATAGCACTCTTTGAGAAATATTCTCTCTTAGAGGATAATCAAGTTACATAATTCTTGGTTAAAAAAGTATTGTGTACAGATCAAGTGATATTTGTAAAAGATAGAGCTTCACGTAATGAAGTTTTGGTGAATCTTGAGTTATTCTAGATAAGAACTTAAGAATAATTGAATCTAGACGTATTCTAAATGGGATCCTAACTTTGGAATGACACTTTGTGCCATGGCTAAAGTAAGAGCATTTTTGAATTACAATCCTTATATAGGCACTGTGAAGGATTTCAGATCATCATGATCCAATCCACTTGAAAGATTTTGGGTTACAAAGAGAAATACTCTACCAATCTCACCAATGTAGCAAAATCGGCATCTACACACAAAATGAGATGCAAACTCTAAAAGAACTTGATCAAACATGAATCAAATGATAAAGTATTGTTTTTGTCCATACAAAATTAGCAAGCTAATGTTTTCACATGTGTGGATCCAAAAATAACAAATATAGATCATTCTACACATAGAATTGCATGCAATCACCAGTACAATGCACCAATGGATAGTAGAACCCAAGAGAACCATGTATAAGCATGAAATGAGATATAGAAGAGAGAAGATATGTCTCTCCACGAGTTACATCCTTTTATAACAGGTCCAAATCCTATTTGGCCACTTGGCTTTCCCACCGAAATGCTATCCCTACTATTTTTGGGCCTAGATTCAAAGTACCCAACATTCAAATTTGAATCTACTAAAACTCGCCTTATAACTTTCCCACACTTTCAAAAATTGTTTATTTAAATGACATTTAGACTAATGAACTTTTAAAAGTCAATCTCTACGTCTAAAAACAAAGTTGGCCTCAATATGCCAAATACGGAAATATAACAAATATGATCAAAGTAGTTGAATCTTTCACACTCCCTCTTCAACTAGTTTTAGCATAGACTTTGATAACACTCCAAGTGATGTCCTATGCTTCATGAACAAGTCCTTTCCCAATGATTTGGTGAAGATCTCAGCTACACATTCCCTTGAGGACACATGTTGATGCTCCACCTCATTTGCAATGACTTGCTCCCTCACATAATATTGCAATATCATTTCAATGAGCCATGAAGAATCACATAGAATGTAAATGAAATGATTCCTTCATGCTATCAACTTTGAAATCTCTAGAAAAATACAGCAAACAAACAATAAATGTGAGTGATCAACATTTTCTTGCATGTTTCCTTCTTCTTTGTCCTTTGTTGCCATGTATCCACCATCAAACTCCATGAATGAGCCTCCATCTCCATCTTGCCATAAGATGCCATCATCACTTGATGACTTGGCCATGAATGAGTGACATAATGAACCTCCCATAGCTTCATTTCCATCAACAAAACCAGTCAAGGATTCTAGTATAAATCCAACATCGAAATGATGCTCACCAATGTAGCTAGTTTTACCATATCACAATTTGCACACATCCACATGAAAATGCTCAAACATGAGATAGTACAAGTAAAGTAGAAATGAACAACACTTTCTTGTTGCTCCTTTGACCTTAATCGAGTCTTCAACAAGCTGCAAAAATAGATCCATAACATCTTTGCCAATTACCTCTCCTTTGATGCTCTTGACTAGCTCCAAATTGCCAACTTCCTTTTTGCCTTGTTGAAGCCCTTTGAGATCAACCTCTTGATCATCAACTTGACCATCAAAGTCATTAAACAAAATTTGTTTTCCAGATCCATTACTTGATTTTACAGCAAGATAACATCCATCCACTTGCATAGCTCCATGTACACAAGAAGATTCACAAAAAGATGTTTCACTCTTCCTAAGAGCTTGATACTCAAGATCCATTGCTTGGATCCACTCCTCTTCTTTCCTTGCTTCATCTACACTTGTAGGTTCATCAAAAGAGGTTAGGAAAGCAACATAATTTCCAAAAACTACTTGCTTACCCTTTTGATCATGTGAGCCTTGAAGGTACTTGTCTTTCCCTTGATGTTTTCCTTGTCTTTTGACGTGATGAAGGTCTATCATCATCACCATCCAAAATAGGATCCCTTTCATCAACATAAAGAATGTTAGATCCATCCACATCACCATTA
Organism: Diphasiastrum complanatum; assembly: GCA_029204225.1. NCBI lineage: Eukaryota > Viridiplantae > Streptophyta > Lycopodiopsida > Lycopodiales > Lycopodiaceae > Diphasiastrum > Diphasiastrum complanatum. Next base: position 28,788,359 of record CM055111.1, read on the forward strand.
ATCATGCTTGAAGACACTTTTGGAATGTTCCCCTCATCAAAGATGACATCTCTACCAACAATCACTTTGTTAGTAGAAGGATTGTAAACCTTGTAGGCTTTACTCACCTCACTGTATCCAACAAAAATACCTCTTCTTGAAGATGGATCCTCCTTGGTCCTATCATCAAGAGTAATGTTGACATAGCATGTGCATCTAAAGGTCCTTAGAAAGTTGACACTCGGCCTCCTCTTGAATATCATCTCAAAAGGTGTCCTTCCATCCAAAATAGCACTTGGCCACCTATTGCACAAGAAATTGGCACACAACAAAGCTTGATCCCAAAATGGTTTTTCAAGATTAGCACTTAACCTCATGGATTTGGAACTTTCATATAAATTCCTATTCTTTCTTTCAGCCACTCCATTTTGTTGTGGGGTCCTTGATGTTGTATACTCCCTCTTGATCCCATGCTCATCACAAAAGGCCTTGAACTTGGTAGATATGTACTCACCACCATTGTCACTCCTTAAGCACTTGATCCTTGTGGAAAATTGGTTCTCCCATTCTTGAACTTGATAAAGACATCATACACTTTATCCTTGTAGATAGATCCAACAAAATCTACTAAAATCGTCAATGAATGTTACATACATCTTAGCTCCACTATTGGTAATTGTAGTAAATCCATGAATATCCGAATGTCCAAGTTGAAAAGGCTTTGTAGATCTAGATATAGATCTAGTATAAGGTAGTCTATGTGACTTAGACAAAGCACAAGACTCACAAACATGTTTGATGCCACTTAAGAAACTTGGAAGACCTATCACAATCTTCTTCCTAGCCATTACCTCCAATGACTTGAAGTTGAGGTGTCCCATCCTTTTAACGCATCAAAGGCAAAAGCTATGTGCAAATCGACGCGGACGACAAGTGTTCCTACCAATGTCAACAATGATGCTTCATTGGACAAATGTACACTAAGCAATGGTCATAATCGTGTCTCAAGCCCATACTACTACTGTTGTATGTCATCCATTCAATCATCTGCGGAGGCCACAAGAAGCACAAGTCATCAATGAGTGAAATCCTATAGGCCTCCGTAAATTGAAGGAATCTCACGTCAATTAGAGATTGAAGTTATGAGCGCACAACCTCAAGGACAAATGTCATTTTTAAAGACAAACAATGATGACTCTTTGGAACATTATACACTGAGCATTGGTTATGAACATGTATAACACACACAAGATCCCTATCATCCCGTGTCCACACCCATTCCTTCCCCCATGTTCCACCATATAATTAATCTTGAAGCTTTATCTCACTTTTTCCATCCATGCTTCAAGAACTCATTCCCACCTGATTGATCAATTTGAACTTGCTCTAGTTCTCAATTGAAGCACTTCGTGAAGTAGACAAGTCTACAACATCTACAACATACCAACGATACCAATTTAGATCTCCCGCTGAGCAATGACAAGTATATTACCAAAAGGACCTTGGAGGTTTTTCACAAAACAACAAGTGGTGTTTTGAAATCAAAGAAATAGACAAGTTATTCACTTGTTCACCATTCAAAGGCCACTACTATTTGAAAAGAAAAGAAAAGGGGGCAATCATTCAAGCCTATATTCCAAGCAATCCTTCATGGAGATCTCAACAATACAATTGACCTCAAAGAAGTTGTAATGCAACAATCAAAGTTCTGACAAAATCTAATTTATGTAAGTACCTAGTATTTAATCTGATGTCTCTTTTTTGCAATGATAATTGCTTTTGTAAATAACTTGTTATCAACAAGTCTTCAAACATTGAAAGACCATGTTTGGTAGAAATATAAGTTGTGCTATTGTATTTAGTTCTTCTATTCTTCTCCAAAATACAACTTCTTTTTTGCTACAACATAACGACGTGAAACACATCGTTGACGAGTACCAAATCTAGTTCAGAGTTCGAACTTGTAAAAAGGTAAGTTTTCAAAACATTGTCATTGTTAACATATTAGAGAGATCATATGCCTCTAATGTCATGGAAATGAGCTAAAGATAGTTCAAAACAACCCTGGGAGATACCAGGGGCATATGCAAGCCCAAACGGGAGGCCCGGGGCCTATTCTGCAACTGCCCAATGACCAGCCTTCCCGCCATCGCTAGTTCAGTATGCATTCCCACTTCCACTTCCAAAAGCTTTATGTGCACATCATTGGTTGCTCTGTTCTCCCGTCGTGCTGCTTCTCCATCGTCTTGGCCGATTGAATCATCATCTTCTCCAGTAACAGTGGTATCCTTGATTCTCTTTCTCAAATCCTTGCCTCTGCATATCCAACACAATCTGGATTGGGATGGTTGCAATCCCAGCGCTTCATGGATTGAGAATGGCTTGAGTATTTCCAGCGTACAGTTTTCCAACGCATAGTTGGCCACTCTTGTGTAGTTGTTGTTCGCATCAAACAATGATGGCATTCTCTTTAGCTGGTTTAACTCCATTTGATGTCACTCATCTTTTGGATTTGTTGAGATTCCGTGTATTGTGGGTATCTTGAGCTCAATTACCATGTCTTGTCTCTTCACCACTTTGTCAGAGTCTTAAATTACTTGTTTTTTTCTCTGGTTCTCTGCTATTAAACACCATTGGCACACTTGATGACCAACAATATTGTTTATCCACGTTCCTTTGTTGACAGTGCACAAATATGATTTGTGATTTCCAGAAGGAAAATAAAATACCTACAAAGTAGGCAATTTCAACCAGAAATTGGAGGACAAAAAAGCCCTGGATTGTTGGAGCTTGGGACAATGCAGGTTTACATGTGTATTGTGGCATCATGTTAAGCGAGCTCCATAAAGGTTCAGCTTCCATGCCAGATGTCATTGGGTAGTGTCTTGTTCTGCAACAGTCCAAGGATGGGCCCAGAGCTGCTAGCTGCTAGTACTCTGAAACTTATGCTTATCCTGCCATCTATGGATCGAATCTAGCAAGTGCAACCAGCTCTTGCTACTTGCAACTACCTCTTGCAATTGTAGCAATCACCTTTTGCTACTCGCTACTACCTCCCCAACCACTGCATACTACTTCCCCAGCTCTTTTTTGTTGTGTGTGTGTGCAAGCATGGTAGAAATTGGGAAACACACACACATAGACAAAGAGAGAGACAAGAAAGAAGGCAGCTAAGTTTGGCAGTGGAATTGAAAGACTAGATTCAAACCTAGAAAGGAGGATTGTGGGACTTCATGTCTTGGTTTTTAATATTGTGGAGGTTTAGGGTTACAAATTTGTAAACAATCTACCATTAATTAGCAATAGTTCATGTTGGTATTTGCTCAAGAGTGCTTGATACCCAATGTTTACAATATGGGTGTTGAAATTTGTAGGTTCACATGACTACTTGTTGGACATGGCATCTGGATTTGTTCCGTATAGGCCTTTTGATGATTGTAGTGAGCAACAAGACTGGAGCCAACATACTTTGGATGATTCGGAATACGTTCCGTCCACACAGTCCACACAATTGCAAAAATTGGCATTACGACGACTTGTGGCCAAAAGAACTTTTCCAAGGATACATATAGATTTTGATTCGCAACAGGGCAATGAGCCACAAGCAGAAACACAATCATGTATCCAATAGGTCGAAGGGGAAAAGGTGGATGGAGCACTGGGTTGTGAATCTCATTCACGTTCGGGGACAAATGCAAGATGAGTTTTTGAAGCCACCAACACAAGGCATTGATGTTTGGCACAAGTTGTTTGTACGACTTTGCTCAACTTGGCCCGACTTTGATAAAGATGTTGAGGCAAGAGAGAGAGAGAGAGAGAGAGAGAGAGAGAGAGAGAGAGAGAGAGAGAGAGAGAGAGAGAGAGAGAGAGAGAGAGAGAGAGAGAGAGAGAGAGAGAGAGAGAGAGAGAGAGAGAGAGAGAGAGAGAGAGAGAGAGAGAGAGAGAGAGTTACGTGTGTGCGCATTAGTGCTTGGAAACATTACTCATGTGCAAGTAGAGAGAGATAATTTATCGAAATGGTATTGGTTGTGCTTCCATTCTGCCATACTACTACTGATTCCATACAATGCTTACCTATTCAATGCTTGAATTGATGTATGTTGTTCCATGTAGCTCCAAAATAATGGATGTTGCCAGGAGAAGACAAATTCAATGTTTGTTGTTGTGTTGGGTTTTTCTGAATGTGGAAGAGGCTTGTTCCAATGTAAGAATTGTTAGCCATTACAAAAGGATACGATTGTATACCAAAGTGTTGGATATATTTTGCTCAATGCCCAGTCGAAAATGCCCTAAAAGAGCTACCTGGATGCATGAACAGGTCCAAGGCTTTGTTGAACTTCATTTGCTAGGATCGTACACTGATAAGATGTTTAAACAAAGGATGAGAGTGTCAAGAGCGACATTTAGATTCATATGTTCATGAGTCGCATGTCACATGTCCAAGCAAGATAGATCCACCAAGAAGTGTATTCCTTTAGAAAATAGGGTTTGCATAGCATTGTCAAGGTTGGCCATTGGCAACACGTTGCAAATGATTTCTGATGTTTTCGGTGTTGGCATATCAACCTGCCATGAAATCGTATTGGATTTTTGCCATGCTGTGAAGCGCTCCATGCATTCGCTATGTATAAAATGGCCATCTGAAAATCGCATGAGTCAACATGCATCAAAGTTTGAAGCCATCAAGGGTATTCCTTTTGTTGTGGGTGCAATAGATGGGAGCCATATCCCCATAATTGGCCCCACACGAAATCCACAAGACTATTACAATAGAAAAGGATTTCATTCAATTCTTTTGCAAATTGTGGTAAATGCATGTTGTCTAGTATGGGATTTTGATGTTGGTTGGGCAGGTAGTATGCACAATTGGTCTTTATTCAAGCAATCAAAAATTAGCTAGAGGTGTTCGGTTGGGAAATTAGGGAACTATTGCTTGGTTGGGGACGCAGCTTACCCACCAAGGGATTGGATGCTAAGTCCATTTAAAGGTCATAAGGATGGTCTGTCTAGGGTTGAGTACAATTGGAATTATGCACAATCAAGCACTAGAATGGCAGTTGAGCGAGCATTTGGTATATTGAAGTCCAGGTGGAGAATTTTGCTCAAGCGAAATGACATGAAGCTGCAATATGTCCTTGATATGGTTGCGACCTGCCTCGTCCTACATAATCTATGTATTATACACAAAGATAGTTTTAATGAGACATGGGTAGTTGAGGTTGAGGCTGAGTTGAGGTTGATGAACATATCTACAAACCATGGCAATGTCCAACAAAGGGAGGCCATAAACTTTAGCTTTGAAGCATTGCATGAAGTCCAGAGATTGCGAACCGCCAACGGAGAGGTTTTTTTAGGGCACCATGATGAGGGGCACATGCAGGACAGTGACCACAATGGAGATAGTTCTTCCAAGAGTGAGAATTTAGATGAGGAAAGAATCATTCGAGTGAGCACAAATAGACCAACATCAGTTGGGATACAACGACAAGACAAACTAGCAGCCGTCTTGTATGCCAGGAGGCATATTTCCAATCAGCGATCTGAATAAGGTGAATATCATGTCTAGATGGTAGGTTAAAAAGTAGTTTCATCAGTTTATTCATTTAATATATGTTCTTTTTGACGTCGCCAATGTAACTTTACTTGTTCACATATTGATTGCTACATTTAATATAGCATACACATGTGCTAACATGCAATGTTGCAAATGTATGCACATAATGAGGAACATCATGGTCAAATTCGAGTGAGAAGCGAAAGTTCTGCAATAGCTTTGCTCGATCATCGCCCTTTGCGCAGCACGAATAGAGAGTTTCAAATTCTTTGCTTGAATTGGCAATGAGAGACCATTCTATAATCTAAAATTTGTATAGCGTGACATGTACTCATGTATGCCAGTAGGAAGTGATTTAGTAAGGGTTAGCATTTCCCAACCAATTTTAATGCAGCTTAAGCAATTATTTATTGTTCTAGTTTTTTGTGATTTGCATTAGAAACGTAGTCCTTGTACGAGATTCAAGACATCAGACAAGACAATGTGAATGCCAATATTTTGCCTAGCCAAATGATTTCCATCCACATTTTGCTTCTTTTGTAGTTGTACAGTGCACCACTTGCGCCACCATAATCTAGGTTGTATGGTATAATTTACTTATAACATCTGACATTGTGAGCGTTTACAACAAGTATTCAAGACGGGAGCATCGTTTTTTCAACTTAATTCTGTAAACAGTGTATTGCATGAATAACATTCTTGCAATGGCAAGTAAGGGTAGCAATGAGGCCACAGTAAAAGATATTTCGAGAAAGAGGCAGTTTATGGTGGCTTAACAATGCTAGAAACAGGAAACTTTGGATGAGATTCCTTGAAACGTCCTCGATTGCCAGAATTTCGAACAATTTTCCAGTGAACACTTAAAGAGCATTTCTTGCTTGTAATATTGTCTTTTTAAGTAAGCTATTCTTTCTCATCCATTCTAATCGTACTCGTATTCTCATTTCAACTTGTATTGAAGTGCGACATCATATATAGGGTTTGAGAACTTACAAGATAGTAGTGTATAAGCGATTTACATACTCGGCTTGAGCAAGACAGACAAAAAACCAAGCAATAGTTAATTGGTCAATCATACTTCCATCAAAATCACTGTATTCTTCTCTACTTTTTTATGCTCTGACCGCAGCACAAGATAGATAAATGTTGAAGGCCAGAGTGAAAAATCATATTTTCTTCATTATGGATTGTTGCACACAAAATTACAAACTGTTCTAAAATTTTATTACAAGTTATCGGTGAATTTTCAACCAAAAGTGAACATCAGAGAGGAGCACCTATCACATTATATTTTCCTTGCCCGTTGAATTCTGGTTTTTACTAGACACCATGTTTATGATGCATTCTTCTAATCAGGAAGTTGATTGGGACCTAAAGTGTCAATCACAGCAGTGCAACTGAGGGGTTATAGTGAAGCATGTATATTGGTAGAGCACAGAGAGGCGCATGTTTCCATGGATCTATGATGTGCTCTGCTCAATGACAGGGCTAAGGAAGAGCTGCTTGGTTGCAGTAGTCCCCAGGCATCGAGCCTGGTGCTATCAATATGCAATTTTCACAGTATTTCACTTTGCAGACCCCGCTGGCCCCCATTTGTATCAGTCTCTGCCCTTTCAAACAACCAAAGCATGTTGGAGTGACATGCTCTGCTGTGATCCACTCTAGGCACGACAGTCACGGCTGTCGCGGACAGCAGGTAGACGCATCCCTTCTATGTCGTCACCCTCTTTTCTCTTTTCTCTTTTCTCTGTCTCTGTCTCTGTCTCTGTCTCTCTCTGTCTCTCTCTCGCTCTCTTTCTCTTTAGGGTTACGAAATAAGGGAGGGAGGGAGCGAGAGAGAGAGAGAGAGAGAGAGAGAGAGATTGCGATTTCTGTGTGCGAGCGAACCAGTAGGAAGCCTTCGTTGGTGAGAGGAAGAGATGGACCGAAGGATGGAGATGGCTGACTTAGAGGGTTTGGGAGAAGAGGACAAGCAAAGAATGACTACCATGATTGAGAGTTTGCAAGTGCGTGACAGGTGCCTGTCTCAGAACTAGAAATATTGTCTTTTCTCATTCGTTTGGTGGTCATGGTTGGTATTCAGTTTGTTTCTGATGATTTTTTCTGGAATGAGAATAAGTCAAATTCTCTCCAATGATTGAATTTCTCATGTCCTTTAGCCGTTTTAGTCCTACCCGTTCCTTACAAAATATTTTTTGAAGTCCAAACTCTGTATTCAAAAGAATGTATTCTTATGAAGCTATCAATGATTAACGTTGATCTACCATGGAGGTAACATTTTGAATTTTCACCCCAGCGTTGGATAAACTAAACAAGCACTGCTTATTATTAGTTCTCAACTACCATCAAAATTGCTAGGTCATTCAACGCTTGTAAGCTGGGGTGTTGTGTTTATGTAGACAAAGAATTAAATCCACTCAGTCCTATTTCGGATTTCCAACATTTGTTCCGTTTTAGTAGAGCTGTCGACTTGTTTAGAGCTTTGATTAGATTGATTTGCAGTGGCATATGGGAAAAGGCAGTTTGGAGCTTTTAGTATAAATCATTTGATCCTTCTTTGTTAGCAATCATTAAAGTCGTTGCTTCACTTTAAACTGTCATTCTAGTGAAATCAAAGCAATTTGTAGTTATTTGCGAAGGATCATTGCCTAGTAAAGCTAATATTAAGGGTACCAATTATCTAGTTTCTTTTTGGTCTATCGAAGGGACTCATTGCATGTTTTATGGATGTGTAATTAGGGCTTGTATTGAAGCTTTATTGTACTTGGACCTTATTAGTTCATGCAAACTTCAAAGTATTAGTAATCACATGGGGTTCCTTTTTTAGTCACTTTTTCACTTTCATTTATTTGGCAGGGATAAGACATGTTAGCAAAGATGTGACCTTTTGTTACGGTGCCCACACCCCTGGAGGGACCCTTTGGTAGCTGGTTTGGGAAAAAATTACTAAACTAATGACTCATGTCTAAGTTTTCTAAAGGCCCCACCTTCCGACGAGTTATCCTCCTTCGGATTATTAGTCATTATTTCAAGTTGCATGTTATAATTGTGTAGGTTGCATTCTTCATGGTTATTAAAATCTTTTAACCAACATAAATAAGAATTACACTCCACAACATTTATGCATTCAACCGTTTCCATAGCAAAAAGGAAATATGAGGGAGAAATATCCACATTTTCATTAAGTTTCATTAAAGGGCCATTTTGCATGAAAGATAAACTATGAGTCTTATAGTCTTTCTTCAATGACTCATTATGTAAATAGAACTACTCTTCCCAAGTATTGCATTTACTTTGTCCAAATCATAATGTGAAAGTCTAATCTATCCTTATACTTTGCAAAGGTAGATGTGGGACTATCTGGTCCCACACTTGGCTTTTTGGTCCTATGGCCAATTTCACCACATAGCGGTGGTCACTTTCCTTTGTTTCCACCTTTAGCTTATGCAACAATCTAGATTCAATAAAATTGTGTGTATAACCATCATCAAACAAAATTGTCACGAGTAGAGCCTGGTCCCATTCATCTAAATTAGGTCATGGGGGTCAATAACCATCGTATTAAAACAACAATGCTCACAAAGTGAACTATTAGCAAAGCACAAATCAATGCTTAAAATGTGAGAGTTACATGGCATCTTTAATGAAGCCCCTTAAAAATTCTTCCTTTCTTAGGGCATTCCTTCGCGATATGTCATGGGTCCATGCAATTAAAGCATAGATTGTCACTCCTGGCATTAGCAAAGTTCTCCTGGTCCATGATGGACCATTTCTTTGTGAGTAGGGGTATCCTTCGTGTTTTCCTTTCCTTTTTTTGAAAAGGAAGCGTACTTTTTACCCCTTGCCTTGGGTTGTCCACTAGGCTCAAACCTGGCCAGTGTACGAGTATCATCGTATAACTTGGCATTCTGAATTGTATCCTCGAGGGTACGAGGCTGGTTCCTGTTGACCTCGAGCTGATAATCCGTGGGCAAAGCCAAGATAAAGTGCAACTTAACCAAAACAAGGTCTATTTTAGTTGCAAAACAAGAATATACCTCCTGAAAAACCAGGGGTTGGTTCCCCATATGAATTGTCGCATACTACTAGCAATAGAATTCGAAGTCGTCTAAGATGGGTAAGGCGGCCACCTTGAAGGCCTTGCAAAACTCCTCCCCAAGTCTTGGGGACTTTTGGCTTCCCTCGGACCTTGCCACCATGTAAATGCCTTTACTCGTAGATACATAATAGCCATACCGATCTTGTGGTCATCCGTCAAATCGTGATTGGAGAAATGTGCACTTTGTCCATCCAACCACGGAATCACAACATAGGGGATCTATCTTTCTTGTCACTAGTAGAATGGTCAGGTGTGAAGAGAGGATTGTGCAAAGCTTGCCTAGTTTGCGCCAAAGGGAATTCTGAAATCTTAGAATGAAGAGTGAGTGGCAATCCAAGTTATGGACTCGGCTCATTACATTCGCCGCGTCCATTTACATTTACTTTACTTTATGCATAAGCAGGCCTTGGGCCCTTTTTTATTCATTAGTGACACTTAGACTATATGGTTGGCCTTTGGCCTTATTATTCATTATTAGGCCATTTGGACATATTACTGGAGAGTGGGGGCCTTCTTGGAGGGCGCACTATTATCCCTCCCAGTTGGGCCCTAGCCACCGGAAGCTTCCTTTTAGGGCTTCCTCTTGGCTATAAGTAGGGAAACTGTGTCATTTGTTATTCAGCTGATGATATTGATCTCTCTCTTTAGCCTCCTTAATCTCTCTCTTTCCTGCTTTCTAGGGTTAAGTCTTGCTTATGTGCTGCTTTCATAGGCTTATGTGCTGCTTTCATAGCTTAGCTCTAGATCAGCTGTGGCTCTATTCGTAACTTGGTATCAGAGCACTTTCCTGAGCATAATCTAGAATTTTTTTTATCCTTGCTGCCTTGACAGCCCTGCTCCATCGCTGCTCCTTCCACTCCTTCCTGCCCAGTGCTCCCCCTGCTTTGTCCCCTCTCTTCCTTGCTGCCCAGCGCTCCTCCTCCTTCCTTTCCATCGCTGTCCCTGCCTTCCGACCTGTCACTTTCATCCGATATTTTTCCAGTTTGCAGCCATCTTCCACAATTATTTCCCAGCCTGTCCAGTGCCCATCCTCTCAAATTACCCAATTCCGTCATCATTTGCTATTCCAAACTGCCAAAATCCTTCAATCTGTTTATCGCTGCCCCAGCACTCCCGACTTGTCACTTTTGCCTATTTTTTTCTCCGTTTCCGGCCATCTTTCACAGTTTTTCAAAAGGCTGTCCAGCGCCCATTCTCCACCACATTTCACGGAATTTCGACTCCGTTTGATCTTCCAATTTGACATTTCCCCCCTAGCTGTCCAGCGCATTTTTACAGCCTTCGTTTCCTACTTTTCCAATTGTTGATTGCTGCCCTTTTTTAGTTGTGATAATATTGGTTTTAATAGACTAATTTGGGGTGATGACAAGAGTCCGCTCCCTCAAGTTTTCGTCTATTCCTTCCACTATCATTATGGCACATTCACCTACCCTGAGTGAGACTACTCAGGAAACCTTATCCGATCAGTTTCGTCGCATGGATAGACCCTTTCTGGCCTCGTTCTCCGCTTCGATGTAGTTATGACCGGCTTTGCTACTATGCAATCCCAGATTGATTCTTTACAGCCTCATGGTCCTGGTAAAGCTCATGTTTTTCCTTCATTTGGGACTCCCCCATTTGGATTTCCATCTTCTTCTGCTAGTCAGCCTGCTGGTGGACCGTTCATTCCGCATAACCCACATCCTGGTTTCCTTCCACGTCCCCCAGTTTTGGAGCCACACTTTGCTCAAGACTTTCGTGATAGGGTACAACTTGCTACCTATTCCGGTTCCTCTGATGGGAACTTATTAGAGAATCAGTTTGCTAAGCTTGACACATATTTTCAGATCTACCCTAAGTCTGATCTTCAGAAGATCCAGTTGGCTGCTTTACACTTAGATGGACGCGTCGCCACGTGGTGGCGAGTTTATCGAGTTAATCCTGATCGGGAAGGGCTCCATATATGGCATATCTTTCGTCGTGACCTCCGTCATGTTATGATTGATCCTCAGTGGCTCGACCACCAACGTGATACATTCCGTACTCTCACTCAGACCAGTGACCTTGCTTCTTATACAGATCAGTTTATGGAGCTTTCTTATCTTTTCACAGATCTACAGCCCACTTAGCTTATTTCTCGTTACATTGCTAGGCTTCGTGGTGCCTTACGTTATGATGTTTCTTCTTTTCGTCCTCTCACACCTGTTGAGGCGATGTCCCTTGCCAGTACTTTACAGCACATGTACTCCGACACCCTTCCTTCCCGCTTCTCCCGACCCCGTTCTTCTGTTTCATCTTTTCCCGCTATGTCCACCCCTACACCTGCCCCTTCTGTTCCAGCTCCTTCCATTGTCCCTTCGTCTCCTCGTCCTCCGACCTTTCGACCTGCTTTTGTCCGACGTTACATGTCTGCAGAGTTCGCTGACCTTTAGCAGAAGCGTCTTTGTTTTCGTTGTAAGAGTCCTGACCATTTTGCCCATGATTGCCGTCAGCCTCTCCCTACTACTACTGCTGTTTTTTACCATGAGGGCACTAATACAGATGATTCCGATATCTACATTCATATTTTTGAGAGCCTGACCTTTCCCCTGACCCTTCCACTGATTTACTTCCTGCTACTTGCCATGCTCAGCTTGGTACTTGGATAGGGCGTCCTGGTCCTCACTCCATTCGGTTACTTCACATTCTTTTTCTAGTTCTCAGATGTTTTAGGATTTATAATACCGCATTGGCGATTTTTCCGGACAGGCAGATCTTTACATTATACCTATGGAGCGATATGATCCTTTACACTGGACTTGACACAGCAGACATTGACATTTGTACATGATGCAGTTACACACTCACTTGTTGGCATTGATTCTCAGGGAGACTTCCAGTTGATTATTGGGAAGCAGTTTATTTGCAGCCTGCCGAAGGCTCATTGTGCAGCCTTATTATGTGTTCAACAGACAGTACTAGTTCCTCCAGTTTATACTCCAGCAGCTGTTCCTCAGGTGATCTCTGACTTATTACATCAGTATGCTTTTGTCTTTTTAGAACCTACGATGCTACCGCCATTACGTGACGTGAACCATCATATTGACCTGCTTCCTGGTTCTGCTCCTCCTTCCCGTCCCCCTTATCATATGTCTCGATCTGAGCGTGATGAGCTTGAGCTCCATATTACTGCCTTGTTAGATCAGGGTCTCATTGTTCCTAGTCACTGATGCTAGTAATGTTGGTTTGGGTGCTTTGCTTCGCCAGTCACAATGCATTACTGCTTATGAGTCGCGTCGTCTTCGCTCTTATGAGCAACATTATTTTGTGCATGAGAAAGAGCTTCTTGCTATTATCTATGCTCTTAAGAAGTGGCGCCATTATCTTTATCGAGTTCCATTTGACATTATTACTGATCACCAGTCTTTACGTTATCTATTTTCTCAACGTGACCTTAGTGATCGTCAATTTCGTTGGTTGCAGTTTTTACAGTCTTTTAATTTTTCTATATTGTATCATCCTGGTCGTGCTAACACTGCTGCTGATGCATTATCTCGTCTTCCAGCTTTGTTGAATACACTCGTTTCTACTATTCCTACATGGTTTGATGATCTACCTGCAGCATACCTTACATGTTCTGATTTTCGTGATGTTTATAGTTCTACCCCACCTGTTTCGTCCGTCCTCATCAGGTTTACTCCATTGTTGACAACCGTCTTTATCGTTATGATTCTCTGTATTCCTAGTTCCTTGGGTATCTGTTCCCAATTGTTGTCGGATGCTCATTCCTCCCCTGTTGGGGGTCACTTTGTTTTTGAGAAGTCTTATGCTCGTCTCAAAGACCATTTCTATTGGCCCTCTCTTCGATCTGAGCTTGCTGTACTTATTCATACCTGCCCTTTCTGTCTTCCTAATAAGTACTCCCGTGCTAAGTCTGCTAGTTTGCTCCAGAGTTGGCCTATTCCTCGTCGCCAGTGGACTGATATATCTATGGACTTTATCCTTGGCCTTCTCCATACCCAGCGTGGTCACGATTCATGTATGGTGGTAATTGACAAGTTCTTGAAACATGCACATTTTATACCAGTTCGCAGTACTATCACAGCAGAGCAGTGTGCACATTTGTTCCTATCAGAGATTTTCCGCCTGCATGGATTTCCTCGTACTATCCTTTTTGATCAGGATAGTAAGTTTACATCTATATTTTGGACAAAGCTTATGCCTATATTGGATGTACAACTTTTTATGGGTTCTGCTTATCATTCTGCTTCTGATGGGCAGCTGAGGTCCTTAACAGGATCTTTGAGGATTATTTACGCCATTTTGTTACTCCTTCTGGGAAGGATTGGGATCAACATTTATGTTTAGTAGAGTATAGCTATAATAGCTTTGTTAGTACCAGCACAAGTGTCTCACCATTTTTATTATTTCATGGCTATGCACCTCTTTTACCTGGCATTCCTCTCCCTCCTGAGGATACACCTGTCACACTTGCATCTTTTCTATCAGGTGCCTGAGAGCTTATTACCCGGGCCAGTTCTCATTTACAGCATGTTCAGCAGCGTTATCAGCCCTTAGTTGATCGTCACCGCCGCCATGTTGAGTTTCAGCTTGGAGATATGGTTTATCTACGCCTACGGTTTGCACGTCATCATTTTGTCCAGGGCCATGCTTCTACTGAGAAGCTTGCACCACGTTATTATGGGCCTTATCGCATTTTGGAGGTTCTTAGTTCAGTTACATATCGCTTACAGCTTCCTGCTTCCACACGCGCTTGTGATGTATTCCATGTCAGTTTATTACGTGCTGCTTTTGAGGATGACGCTCCTTGTGATGTCGAGTTTCCTACTGCTCCAGAGTTATTTCCATTTTTACCTGCTGCTATATTACAGGTTCGTCTATACCATAGTCGACGCCGCCGGCAGATTCAGTTTTTAGTCCAGTGGAATGGTCATCCTATTGAGGAGGCCACATGGGAGCCTATTGATGTCTTTTATCATACACCATCACTTGCGGATTAGGCTCGTGCTCTTGCTGCACTTGTTGATTCCTCTACATTAGATGTTGTTGTAGCTGTTGATGCACCAGGGCTTGCTGCTATTTGATCCAGTTTCTTTTTGGTAGTTTTTTTTTTTTGTGCCGGGGAGAGTTATGGACTCGGCTCATTACATTCGCCGCGTCCATTTATATTACTTTACTTTATGCATAAGCAGGCCTTGGGCCCTTTTTTTATTCATTAGTGACACTTAGACTATATGGTTGGCCTTTGGCCTTATTATTCATTATTAGGCCATTTGGACATATTACTGGAGAGTGGGGGCCGTCTTGGAGGGTGCACTATTATCCCTCCCAGTTGGGCCTTAGCCACCGGAAGCTTCCTTTTAGGGCTTCCTCTTGGCCATAAGTAGGGAAACTGTGTCATTTGTTATTCAGCTGATGATATTGATCTCTCTCTTTAGCCTCCTTAATCTCTCTCTTTCCTGCTTTCTAGGGTTAAGTCTTGCTTATGTGTTGCTTTCATAGCTTAAGTCTTGCTTATGTGCTGCTTTCATAGCTTAGCTCTAGATCAACTGTGGCTCTATTCGTAACTATCCACCACCCCCTCCTACCCCTCTGTAGCACATGGTAGGCCAGGTTGTTGGTCTTGGCAAATTCTGTTATTGTGTGGTCAGCTTAAATAAGCCTAATGTTTATTCTAGTCGATTGTTTGCAATGATTGCTTGTCTCTATCTTACATCTGTAGTTGCTTTCTTTCTGTTGAGAGTGCAGCCCACTGCTTTGTGAGCTGGGAGAGTTAAAAATTGAAATATGATAGGGGAAAAGCTTTTGTTTGCAAGCTGAGAAGATTTAGGGTCAAAATCAGATTCACAGCATCTTACAATGTGCTATGGTACCCTGTCTTTAGGGGTCGTATGCATATCATTGGAAGCTCCTATTTAATCTTCTTGCAAATTGGCCCTCAAATTAGAAAATGACTTCTTATGGGTCGGCCTGATACTCTTTTGGCGCCTCAATGATCATAATGGCTTTTGGAGCTCTTTGGCAAGTCAAAGTAGTTATCTAATTGGAGTGTGGTATTCATCTTCATTACTATTTTTCTATTGTACACTGTGTCCTCATTAATGCAACGAATCACAGTTGACTCTCAACAAAATCAATAAGCACTGCATTAATCAATTTGGGGAAGCATTGACTTGCCAACTATTCAAGTATTCGTTCCTATCTTGTGGGAAGTTGTTTTTGCTTCAGTTTATCTAGATAAGAAATTGCTTTACTTCAATTTAGCAGAAGGTTAGGCTTTCTCCTTGAGGAGGGCCCTGTCACCTTAGAAACCTGTTCCGACCCAAACCACTCGGAACGTACTGTACGTTACAGAACGTACTGGGTCGGAACGTGGTACTAAGTTGAGAAAAAAATACATCATATTTTCCTTTGTTAAATATTTACTAATTTTTTTTTTTTTTTTTTTGGTAACGTTTCGCATTCTGGAGTGCATTCCATTCTGGAACGGGCAACTAAGCTTGTCACCCACTATTGATTTTCACGTACTTTCTTCACCTGTATGTAGATAAATTTTATCTAGAATGAATAGTTATAAACAAACAAAAATCAAGTTTTAAAGGGGTAAATTGAATTATTGTGCTTTTCATTAGAGAGTCTCTTGTTGGCATCCCTATTGAAAACTGCAGTATTGTCAATGTGCAGATATAAGGCAATATACCTTTGTACTGAAGTATAAATGTTGAGATAATATGCTGCATATTTATCTTGATAATCAGGATCATATAATTTCGAAGCTAAGCATGTGCAAACAGTAGTTTATGAGTACCAGCTTGGATCCATTGTCATGACAAGCTGACGTGAAAAATGATAGAAAACTATTTGGAGAAAAATGCTAAGAAGCCCGAAGCTCGTACTGTCTTTTGTTATCCTGATTTTCCTGGGTAGAAGTATGATTCACTTATTAATGTTTATATCAAAATGCTGCACTTGAGAATGTACTTCTTTTTCAGTTGGGAAAATAGTACCTTTTGATGCTCATAAACTAGATTATATATCATGGAGTCGGAAGGTGCGCGTCCGGGCCGGACGTGGGCAATCCGTGTCCGCGTCCGGCGTCCGGACCCGGACCCGTCCGACCCCCGGACGCGGGGTCGGACGCGTCCATATTTTTTTTATTTTTTTTATTTTTTTAACACAAAAAAAAAAAAATAGCGGACGTGTCCGGGGACCCGGACGCACCCCTGGCGCGTGCGCGCCCGGACGCAGACGCGTCCGGGGTCCGCCACCTTAGTCATGGACACAAAACATGTAAAGAAACAGATACTAAGCAGAAATTTTATTAGAACATAAAGTCAGTTTTGTTAAATTGACTTGTGGCCAGATGCAGACTTGTTTAATCCTAGATTGCTCATCATTCGGGCCCTGAGTAACTGTGAAGGGCTTGAATATAATAATAGCTTTTCAAAGAAAAGTCCTGTTGGGAGTTTTTATCTGATTCGTTTTGGATTTTGTGGTAGAGCTGACAGAAAAATGACACATTATTGTCAATTCAGCTGGTTCTAGA
Organism: Diphasiastrum complanatum; assembly: GCA_029204225.1. Lineage (NCBI taxonomy): Eukaryota > Viridiplantae > Streptophyta > Lycopodiopsida > Lycopodiales > Lycopodiaceae > Diphasiastrum > Diphasiastrum complanatum. The sequence continues at coordinate 28,805,516 of CM055111.1, forward strand.
GTGTTGAGTGCTATTGTGGCCTGGTTACTACAACTTGAGAGAAAATTCTCTGAAATATATCTTTTTATGGGGCATGGTTGCAGTTTAAAAATGTACAACCTGCTTGTGGAGAGGTGCTTTACACATTGTGTGGATAGCTTTCGACGCAAGACCCTCGATAAACAGGAGGAGACCTGTGTTCGTCGATGTGCAGAGAAATTTTTAAAACATTCCATGCGTGTTAGCATGAGATTTGCAGAGCTAAACCAAGGAAGCCCTACACCAGACTAAGCTACTTACCCATTTCCGTGGGATATATTTAAGCTTGTTGCCTTCTTGTGTGCTATTCCAAGTTGAGTTTCTGGAAATAGCTTGATTGTAGAAGTGCTTTAAAATAGCCAAAGCTAATCTGGTGAATGAATTTATGTGATCCATTGTTTTTCGAGTTTTAAGTTGATTCAAGACTTGTTTTATGTGAATGATATATCAATGCTTATCTTTAGGTGAAGTTGCCGTTTTGGGTGAACTTCAGTTTGGTTTGCACTTGCCAAGGCTGAGAGAAATTTTGACAAAATATTGTCGGAGGCTGCGTTATGCATATGGCCAAAACATTTCTGACTTCTTAAATGCGCCATACAAATAAAATGTACGACTTTGTTTTGCTATGATCAAGATCTTGTATGTCTTTTTTAAGTCCACATAAGTTGGCGTATATACAAATTATTGACCTGTAACATTCTGCTTGAAACACTTGTGGCTGTGTACCTGGGCCTGCAAAGTGGTCTGGGAGGGGTTTGTGCGCCTGTGTGGATGTGGGTGTGCGCCACATGTGTCTGAAGAAATTGTTGGGATTTATGACTGAGCATCACTAGAGGTTTGGACATCAGAGTCACCATCCGATCCAGAGAGCACCATCCATGCAAACGCTTATTTTAGGAGTCTATACCTACACTCCTGGATCAATATGGTGTCCCAACAAAAGTAATGAACTTTAAAAAAATTTGAGACTTTTTGAACAAAAATTCGTGACTGGAAACAATTCTAGATCAGGAAAAATACGCAAAACACAGAAAATTAGAGGATTTTGAGACATTCATGAACTTCTGAAAGAATTCATTGTAAAGACCATGTTATTGATAGTAGTTAGGTGTCTCTAATACCTTAAATGGCTCCATCCATAGAGTATGCAATTTTTTTGGAAAAGAATGGCCTTCCAACATTCATGTAAAGCTTTTATAACTTCAGTAACCTCAAATCATTCTAAACACTTGCAAAGTTGCTCATCAGCTCCCATTTCGATTAAGACTCTTTCGTATGTTGTAAGGACCAACGATGTAAGGACCAACTTTGTATTGGAACATTATATTTAGCTCTCTATCATAATCCTCTGGGTATTGTTGAGATAATGTCAGAATATGACGAGTTGGTAGCATCAAGTGTCAATTTTTTTTTTCAAAATTTATCATTCAAGTTAGTTGAAGCCTCTAATGTCTTCAATTTCCAAAGATAGTAAGCTTTCATATGGTATTTGCCATTGTCGTGTTTCCACCTGATATGTGATTTCTTGAATTCATGCAACAATAGCATCTAACAAGCAATTCGCCTCAAAAAATCTGCTTTTGCAAAAAGGAATTTTAAACTATAACTACATCTCTCTCTCTCTCTCTCTCTCTCTCTCTCTCTCTCTCTCTCTCTCTCTCTCTCTCTTCATATATATATAATATATATATATATATATATATATATATATATATATATATATATCTCATAGAAGCATTGATTTTTTGTGTTGAAAATTTGTTCTCACATCTGTTGCTAGATTTCATAGGTTGGATCAATATCTGTGTTAGATTCTAGATTGAGATAGTAAGCAACAGCACAGTGAGAGATTAACATCTTCCAATTATGCAATGTGGAAGATTAGAATGGAATCATTATTGATTCTACAGGACGTAATGGATATTGTGAGTGGAGCTGAAGAAGAACCCGCTGTACCTAATGAAGCTGTAGCATTTCACAAAAGAATCAGAATTGCCCTTCATTTTATAAAAATGAATGTTGAATCCATTATCACAATTAGGAGTAGGACGAGTTTGGCCTCTTCTTATAGAGCCATAAACATTTTGGGCACATAGCCATGCATAGCCCTAAGTTCCCTATATATAGATTGACTTAGAATAGAGTCCTATGCATGGACCAACTATTCATAGAATTGCTATTGATAACTCTACACATGCATACACTGACTGTCTCATACCTTGTCTAAACTCCATTTAGTGTGTTCTGGGCCTCACAAGGATATTAGTTACTTTCGGGTCACATCCAGTATGATGTGGCATAACTGACAACTTGATTTACTGGAGTACCGTATATCCAAGACTAGGAGTACACTGAATCCTACTTACTGGTCATGGACATAACATTCTTCCCTCCTTAAACTGTTTCTATCCTTAGAAACTCTCTAAACATGAAAGGATAACAGGAACAGTTCTTTTAACTTTAAATATCAACCTAGAAAATTATTATTCTTAGTCTAATTTTCACATCAAACAAGTACTCAGAGATAAACCTATTTCAAATTGTTAATCTCTGCTCTGGAGTACAACTCAGGTTTGAAAAATACACTAAGCGATAAATTTTTCCATCTGGGTTACATTCATCACAAGTTAGTAACATCGCCTTCACGTAAAATACTTACATGAAACACTGGGTGAAATAACCTAACTCAGGAGGCTAAAGTTAAAGAAATAATAAAATAATTATAATTACAGTATGAAATTTGGATACAATTACTAATGATCTGAGCCCCTTTCTTAACTAAGGAATACTCTATTCCAAGAATACTGTATATCCAATGCTCATAATTTCAACTAATGAACCCTAATAATTCACTAATCATGCATCTTACAAGCAATATAATTCAAAAACCATCAGTTCCCGGTAAATCTACATCACACTGATCGTTTTACCAATTAACTTCATCCTGGAGTAATCAACTACTCAAGTTAATTGCCTATGATTCAGAAATCTCAAATGTCTAGGTGAAGAATTCAATTATACATGTATAACACCACATTTAGATCCTTATCCAAATCATTTATTAGTTAACTCATAAATCTTCCCTAGAAAGATCCGTTAACTCTGCAAGTATCTGTCAAAACAATATTTGATCATATGTTCATGTTCACCGACTAGGTTAAGTGCACCAAATAACTCTAGTAACTAGGATTACACAGTAGATTCATACAAGATTAATCGTGCACATATGAGAATAATCTCACTATGACCCAGTACATAAACAAATTCTTATCTGGCAGATTCCTCTAGAACCCACATATGTTATTCACATATCTCACTGAGATCTTGTAACTCAGCTACAAAATATTTTCTATTCTCATGAGTAAATAACATATCCGGGAAATCTCTGAGACGAATAAAATTCACTCTCAGCAGTTTTCCAATCCCACTTACATCTAATTACATAATTTCTCCACTGATTAACCCCTCTCTGATCCTAGTACTTAAACTAAGATTAGGTTAATCCAATATAGAACTCTTAGACTTAAATTCTGATCAAACTTACTTCTATTCCAATCAAAATGAAATTAGTAACTTTTGATCTCTTACTGTACTACTAATAGATAATGATTTAAATTCCAAACCTGTTCTAGTTCCAGATTGTCCACACAATCCCTAGAAAATTTATCTTATTCGAAAAGTTCCAATTAGGTATCTTACTCTGAATTTGTCCTAAATTACTTTCAGACCAAATCTCATTTCTATACCGCAGTTGGTTTTCTTCCGAAAACTATGCAACCAACAGATTCCCAAATAGAATTTTATCCCATCACTTCACCCCTCCTTTTAAGGAAATTATAAATTTCCATAAAAGTTAACTGAAAAGATGATATATGAAAATATCTAAATCCTAGAAAAGTCAATAATAAGTGCTTCCACTAAAGGATTCACCGTATTACATATAGGACTTCTCCTTCAAATATTTTCAGTCTGAGTGATAGATACTACTATTTCATCGAAATCCATTTATGCAACAAAGATATTCTATGGCTTAAGAAATTGAAACATTTCAACCTTAGAATTAATCTGAATTCCAAGTCTATTCACACAAGTAGTAATTTATATGACATAAAAGTCTTTCAGAAGAAGAACTTCTTGTTGGAAAGAATCATATAAATCAGTCTGATATCCTATATTTGAGAAATTACTAAGAAATAAAGGATTAATTAAGAGAGCGAGAAATAGATTTGCGGGCCTCTGATTTTGTAAATAATGAGATACCATATTAGGATCTAAATTTAAAACCTCAAATTTTTCCAAAATACTCCACATTTGATCGAATGGTTTTCTTCTCCCCCATATCGCGACTAGGTACTAAAACACACCATTGATCATAAGATCTTTACAGTCCTAGAATTTTCTTTCCAAAATCATTGACGTCCCATACCATCAGCTTTTCCTTCCAGAAAACCCTTACCTGTCTTATCTGACATTCTAGAGATCCACGGATCATCTAGCTGTCCTACAATCACTATAGGAAATTATCTCTTGTTCCCGAAACACTGGAGAATCCCATTTATTTGGATGATTGGCATGCCTATCAGATGGATACCCAAATTTCACATTTGATTATGTGACTTAGACAGAAGAATTAACATGGTTCAATATTACATCCTGATCCTTTCTGGTTAATGATAAGCTTCAAACCCCTACTGATGCATCAAATCTAGGGACAAGCTTCTGTCAACTAACAGATCCAATGTAATCCACATATTAAATTCCACTTCTAACCTCACAATTGACATCCAAAATCGCGGATAACTCAAT